>CM063169.1:201264833-201864833 GCA_031835075.1 Saguinus oedipus | reverse complement strand
AAGACTGGCCAGATCTCTAAACATCTCCACCTAGGAAAATCTGTTCAAGTACAAGAGAGGATAACAGGACAGAAGGAAACACAGAATCAGGACTCAGGTGATCCCACACAAGACGGTAGTTAATGTGCCATCACAAAAGACTTTAAGGAGATAGCACAGAAAAGCACTCTTGAACTAGGATGACAAAAGGCCAAGAAAGTTGCCCCACTCCCAAAAAAAGGAAATGTGTTTTAGTAGATGAAAAACATCTTTGAAAAGCATGTGATAAATTCTACAACACTTGGAGGTGGAAACAGCTGTTAGAAAACAGGCAAACAGAGTCAGAAAATTAGCTTCATACTAAAAAATAATGGATGTGAAAGCAGACCACCCAGAGGCTACTTACTGCGTGTGGCTGGATAAACTAACATAGGCTAGGAAGAAAGAGAAGATCCAAGAGAAGAACAGAAGTGCTCAGATTTCAGAGAAAGAATGGAGGATATGTAATGCAATGGCACTATGAAAACACCATATGACTTAGTGAATAATATTTGCATAGTCATAACCATGTATGTATCCCTGATTTAATTAAAACATGATTGGAAGAAATGGAGGAAAATAAGGTCCTGGTGTAGCAAGGAAGGTGTGCTTTCACCTGCTATGAAAGAAAGTCAGTAGACGGTGCTGACAATTAACTTAGTGATTCTGTTTTTGTTATTTCACTAAAAACAAGATTAAATACTTAAAGCAGATCTTTCTACCATAACCAGACTATTGAATTAAGTTAAATGTCAGAAATCCTTAACAGGTGTACACACTAAGCTAAAGACTCTTCTGTGTAAATTTGATACTTAGGGAAATAGAAGAGATTTAGAAAATCCACAATAAGAGGTTCTGCACTGGGTCCCCATTATAATTTTAAACAATCAAGAGAGATGTACTTTTACATCAAACTATCAATTTCTTAACTTTTTGACTGTTTACTTACGTGGTTTATACAGTTTCTTTCTCTTTTTTCTTGTGCTATGAAAAAAAAAAAAAAACTGGTCACTTTTGATACAAATACCAGAACATAAAAGTAGTTGTTACGGTCTTACTGATTATTCCTATGGAAAATGAGACAAAGTTCCATTTAAAAAAATTATTTTCAACAATTTATAATTTAAGTTATCTGGCATAAATCTTAAAGTAAAATCTAAAACCTTTGTTTTTTTACCGAGTTAACTTTTTGTTTCTATTACATACAAATGAAAGAATGCTCATCTACAAAAGAAAAGGGCAATAAAATGAAACCAGATGAAAAATGTAGCTAATAAAAGAGTTAAACTTGCATGTATGAGCCATGGTCCATTAGTATTCTCCCATCCTGCATTTACACATAGATTGCCTTAATTACCAGACCCTAAGAGCTAACAGCGCTAATGGCCAGGCACCTATCTCTAGATGCACCAGAAGCCCTGTAAGCATCTCGAACCGCACTTAGTGGTCATTGACTAATATGTCACTAAAAACCAAACAAAAAAGGATCTTTACACAACTGGAAAGTGACCTATCTTAAATTTAAATTTTAAAATGAATATACAAATCTAATTGGACATGGTGTCTGCAGCACAAATAATCTTTTCTTTCTAAAAAAAAAAGGCTAGGATGGTAAAAGCTCCAAAAGGGACTTGGGCCATGCTTTGTTTCCTACACTGCCTCCACCTTTGATGCTGGAAGGGCCTTATAGGCAGACATTCCTGCCACTGAAGAGTGAGGGACATGGAATAGCTTTACCATTTCCATGCTCTGTAGGTGTGAGAAGCCAATGCTCTGGAAGGAACTGGGAAATACAATTCTGATATGGATTGGATATGTTCTCCCTCCAAATCTCATGTTAAAATGTGACCCTCAATGTTGGAGACAGGCTAGTGGGAGGTGTTTGGGTAATGGCGGTAGATTCCTTATGAATGGCTTGGTCCCATCCCCATGGTAATAAGCAAATTCTCATTCTGGGGGTTTGAAAGAATGTCGTACCTTCCCCCACCCCTCTCTACCGCCTCTCTCCATATGTGGAACCACCTGCTTCCCCTGTGCCTTTCATCATGATTGTAAGCTTGCTGAGGCCCTCACCAGAAGCAGATGTTGAAGCCATGTTTGTACAGCCTAAAGATCTATGAGCCAATTAAACCTCATTTTGTTGTAAATTACCCAGCCTTAGGTATCACTTTATATTAATGCAAAAATGAACACAAATTCTAACCAGAAATAATTGACTCAAGACAGGCAAAGTCTACTCAAACTAGAAAAAGGTTAACGAACTCCCATATTTCACTATGCTACATTACTTCACATATTATTATAGGACCCTCACCAGTGTGCCTGCTGTTTAAACCAACTGAAAAACTTGGCTAGGTATGGCTTTCTAGCAAGTGAGGATTTAACATAACATTGAGGAAAATAAGCAGGAGTAGGGCATGTTTGAATTTATATTACATCAAATGAGAAGGTTAATAACTTAAAAGTTTTGAGTAGCATAAACTTGGATGTGATAAACGCATGTGGTCCAAGGACTGTGTAAGAGGAAGCCAAAATCACAGTGTCAATCCCCAATGATGAACAACTATGCTTTTTCATTCGTTTAAATGAAAACCAAGCTGAAGCCTAAGTTCTATCATTCATCTTTAAAATGTACTCTTTGAAGCAAGGGAAAAGGGACAAAGAATGATAGATAAAGATAAACCTATGACCCCTCCATCACATGACAAATTGTGTTGAAAAAAAGATGGCCAAATGGATACACAAAAAGTTTACATGTTTTCACTAACATGGTAACAAAGGAAAGTATATCACATGTTAAAATGAGACGAGTGAATATGTGAGAAGTTGAAAATTTTAAACAAATATGAGTTTTTCTAAACACTTTGTATAGTACATCTGATCAAACAAGAGTTTTCACTTTTCTTGGCAGAAAAAACAGTGTTGTCTGTTGTCTCACCATCTGTTGGAGACTTCCTGAGGGGTATCGTGCTTGCCTCTGGTTGGTCAGAAGTGTTGTACTCAAAGCTGTATCTATAGAGGGAGACAATAAAAAAAGATGTGATCATTTATAAAAGTGTATCAACTTGTTTATTCAGCTGCTGCATTTAGGCTGTTTAACTACCTCTACTTTTATCTATTGAAATGAATGTATAGACATAAGATAGAGCCAGGCAAGATGGCACACGCCTGTAGTCCCAGCTACTCAGGAGGCTAAGATGGGAAAATCCCTTGAACCCAGGTCAGGAATTTGAGGCTACCATGAGTAACACAACGAGACCCTCCTTTATTTAAAAACAAACAAATGAACAAAAAAAAGAAAAATGTTGGCTTTGAGTCGCACAAAATCATCTTTGCATAAAATAAATCAAGATGGCAGTACATTTTAAAAGACAGGTCTATTTTATAGGCAAAATATATATTCTGGAGTTTCAATTTTTTTAAAAAAATTCAGCATATGTCACTTCCATGTCATTCTGAGGACATAGAACCTTAGTTCTGTTAAGTAGCTGTCTTCCATAGTCATGTGAGATCTCTAAGTCTTTATTTCTTCATTAGCAATACATAGGGAGAACGAACATACACAGGCTGCATTTGTATTGGAAAGGGCCAAATGAGACATATGTAAGCTGTGTTGTAATCCTAAAGAATGACAATAGGCTGGGCAAGGTGGCTCATGTCTATAATCCTAGCACTTTGGGAGGCCAAGGCGGGTGGATCATGAGGTCAGGAGTTCAAGACTAGCCTGGCCAAGATGGTGAAACCCCGTCTCTACTAAAAATATAAAAATTAGCTGGGTGTAGTGGCGAGCACCTGTAATCCCAGCTACTCGGGAGGTTGAGGTAGAGAATTGCTTAAACCCAGGACACGGAGGTTGCAGTGAGCTGAGATCATGCCACTGCACTTCAGCCTGGACAAAAGAGCAGGATTTTGTCTCAAAAATAAATAAATAAAGAGCCCCATTTGGACTCTCATCCATCACTACTCATTTACTAACTGGCATGTAAAATTACTCAGAGGCTTTCCTTACACCACCAAGTAAAGTCTTTTACACAAGTACTTACATGCTTTGTGTATAAAGGTATAATCTATTAATTCACATATTTGTTTATTCTGAAGCAATCCTTAAATATTCTTAAAAGTGAGTATAGTACTTCCAAGTTACAAAGTGACACTTACCATGTCCTAATTATCCTACCTCTTAAAAAATTAAGAGCCCAACCCAAGTTTAAATAGAAAAGCTAGAGCTGTAAGGCATTTCCTCTACAGTGATGAAATCGCTGGCATTTAAATGAAACCAATGAGCCAACTGGATTTAGTATCTTTATGATATAATGTTTTCTATTTTGAACATTTTAGTTTTTATTCTAGAACCATATTGTTAACCAGAATTATCTTTACTTAGATTCATCTCTGCAGAATTTTAGAGACAAACCAATTGTTCTCTCTTTTCTACTCCCTCCCGTCCCCCTGCCTCTCTAGGGACCGAAAAACTCCCAACTTTCTTATCTTTGAACAAGATGCTACTGTCAGGAGGGGAAGGACAAAGGGGGAGCCATTGCAACAAACACTCTTACACAGGCAAGGTCTGGCATTTTAACCTTCAGTCTTTACATAGCACATGTAATAGTCAACGTTACATGTCTTTGGAAAGTTTTGACCACCAACCATCCCCACCTGTCTTTCAGAACAGGGAGGTAAGTAAAGCCTGTTAAGTCCACCAGATTAAGTCTGGAGACACATTTTGTGTTAAAGTAAGAATTTTAAAGTAATCAGAGCCTCATGGGCAAACTCCTTTGGGAGAAAACCCCAAACACCCACCCATTTTTCTGCAGCCCTGGCCATGACATTTCACACCTTTCACAATTATTTTAAGTACCCTCCATTTTCTTTCCTTCTGTGTTCAAATTACAGTTAGAAGAAACTAAGCAGTTTCTATCAAGGTGACTTAAAGCACCCCATTAAGAATACCATATAGTCTCTCCCATGGCAACCTCCATTCTGATTTTAAATGAGAAATACCCAAACATTTGAGTATGAATTGTCCTGAGATTTAGCTACTTTAACAAAGGAAACAATTAGGCACTTACCTGTTTTCTTAACTTAGGTAGCATCTAGGTAGGTACAAAGAAAGAACAAGATGGGTAGTGGAAAGTTGGGATATTTCCGTTTTTATTGAGAAAAGGGAGAATATGCCAAAGAAGCCTCAACAAAGTCCCACAGGATAATAAATAAAGCTACAGAGAAGAGGCGCCATAAATAAATGGTCCTATGCCAACCTGGGAGAATGAGATGAGGGAGCAAGAACTGGACGTTTGGGAGGGGAGGGGAGGAGAAAGGAAATTGACTGGACTCTCTGCAGAAAGACTAAGGGGTAGGAAGGCAAGGAAGAACCAGCCTTTGTTCCTGGCCAGCTCTGGGAAAGCTGACTATGGGCAGAAAGGAGCTGAAAGTGGGGGATGCCTCCCAGGGTACCTTGGGGACATTAGCGGCCAGAGGTGTGCCAAGGGTACCCATTACCTGATCTTTAGACACCTTCCAGTCACAGATGTGGTGCACGTGGAGGTCCTCACCAACTTCAAAAGTCACCTCAGCAGACTCTACAGTGGGAGCCAGTGGTGGTCCTGCCATCGTGTCCCCAGCTGCTGCCTCATAGATCTCAGATTCACAGGGACACAACGACCCCTGGTGCTGTTCCAACTCAGGGCTGGCCCTGGGGCGCACACAGGTCAGTATGTTCCCCATGGGGCGCCTCTCCTCCTGTCTGCCACCGCCTATGCCTCTGCTGACAGCTTTGGCCACACACTCCTGCTGCCCTAAGCTGAGGCTATGCTGCAGTTGCAGAGACCATCTTGCTGCTGCTCGCCTGCCCACCCCACAGCCCCGTCCCAGCAGGGGCTCAGGCCAAGGCCTGCACCCTGCTGCCTCCCCTGAGTTGACTTGTCTGGGAGGGTGAAGACCAGCTGACTTAATAGGTTATGAACCAAACAAGCACTGAAAGACGTGACAACTGCCTGAATGGAGTACAGACGGAGCTCCTCCTTCAGCAGTCACCTACAGACTGAAGCCCACTGGCCCAGGTAGGAGCCCAGGCATGTGGCTCACAATGCCCCACCCTGACTGCCTCACCTCCCCCCACATCTCAGAATACCCCTGCCTAGGCTGCTCTCCTGGAAGAAGGGTAAGCAGGCACGTCTTAAGAGGTGACTGCACAGAGTGTGTAAGCATGTGAAGGAGCAACTGTCAAACATGTATAAAACCATCAGATCTCAGTTGGGCACAGTGGCTCATGCTTATAATCCCAGACTTTTGGAGGCCAAGGTGGGTGGATCACCTGAGGTCAGGAGTTTGAGACCAGCCTGGCCAACATAGTGAAACCCTGTCTCTACTAAAAATACAAAAATTAGCTGGGTGTGGTTGCACCTGCCTGTAATCCCAGCTACTGAGGAGACTGAGGCAGGAGAACTGCTGGCACCCGGGAAGCGGAGGCTGCAGTGACCCAAGATTATGCCACTCCACTCCAGCCTGGGCAACAGAGTGAGAATCTGTCCCAAAAACAAAACACACAACTCCATGAAATCTCATGAGAACTCACTGAGTATCGTAAGAACGGCATGAGGAAAACTGCCCCCATAATCCAATCATCTCCCACCAGGCCCCTCCCCCAACACATGGGGATTATGGGGATTACAATTCAAGATGAGATTTGGGTGGAGACATGGCCAAACTGTATCAGAAAGTAAAGGCAGAAGTCAAGCTTGGAGGGGAAGTGACGTTGTAGATTAGTATATTTTTAAAAGAACTTTTTGTTTTGAGACAGATTCTTGCTCTGTTGCTCAGGCAGTGGCATAATCTTGGCTCACTGGAACCGTTGCCTCCTGGGTTCAAGTGATTCTCATTCAAGTGCCTCAACCCGACACTATGATTACAGGAGCCTGACACCATGTTCAGCTAATTTTTGTATTTTAAATAGAGACAATATTCCACCATCTTGGCCAGGCTGATCTTGAACTCCTGACTTCAAGTCATCCACCTGCCATGGCCTCCCAAAGTGCCGGGATTACAGGCATGAGCCACCACTCCTGGCCAGAACATTTTTTTGATATGGATTTTAAAATGTCTCCCTTTCATTCAACATTAAGTCCCTTCCGCATGCCAGGCACTGTATGTGTGAAACAGTCCCCACTCTCAATGAGTGTAGGCAGGTACAGAAAGGCTTAAGGAGTTTGTTTTCCGAGACCATACTGCTGGACAGTGTATTAACCTGGGATATAAACCCACCTCTCTTTGACCCCAAATTTGATGCTGGTGTGATGCTAGTTTTATATTCTGATAATTGGAGTCATTGAACTATACAAAGATGAGGAGTGTCTGTCAGATGTGTGTGTAGTGATCTGCTTAATAAGGAAGAACTGAAGGGAGCAACAAGACCAATTAAGAGACTTTAAAGGAAGAGCGATGCTACAGGCAGTGGCAAGAGTGGAGGAAAACGTTTTGCGATCATCTGGGAGACAGAATTGGAAGTGCTTGGTCATGAGATCTGAAAGAAGAGGGGAAGCAGAGGGAAAACAGAGCTGCTCAGGCTCTGCTGGGGAAGACTGGGTACGCAGCCATGCCTTCCTCCTGGCACAGAATGTAGGAAGAAATAGGTAAGGAGGAACAGAGTTGTGTTTTTTTTTTTCCCTCTCAGTGTCACATTAAAATGGAATTCTCTGGTCAAAAGTTGAATATAAATCTCTGTAGGCTGCATCCATTTCTGGTATCCCAACATATGTTTTCAAAACAACACGCATACTAAATCAAACTATTAAGAGTAACTGGGGAAATTTTCTAAAATTTACATGTTAAAAATATCACCATTTTTTATTACTTTCATGGAGTAACTTTGAACCTCTGATTACAGAAATGAAGAGCAGACATCTTCTCCTTTTAAATTTCCCCAGTTACTCTTAATAGTTTGATTTACTATCTGCGTGGTTTTGAAAACATATGTTGGGATGCCAGAAATGGATGTAGCCTACAGAGATTTATATTCAACTTTTGACCAGAGAATTCCATTTTAATGTGACACTGAGAGGAAAAGAACTCTTCCTCCTTACCTCTATCTTCCTATGATTATAGCAAGTGAGGGATCTTGTATAAAATAAAGTTAATACATGCAGCAAAACATTTAAAATTCTATTGTCCTCAGAACAGAGAAGGCGACTGAAGCCATGGGCGTGGAAGTGATTGCCTTGAGAAGTTGTGTATAGTAAAGAGGAGTGGGGAGAAAAGACCTGGGGAATAGGGTGATTTACATGGCATTAAAGTCGAGCTTACAGAAGTGAGCAGTAGGAGTCAAGGGACCTGCGTATGAATCAGGAACAGCTGCTCCTGTGAGTCACTAGAAAGGAGAAGATGTCGGCTTTTCATTTCTGTAACAGCAGCACCTAGCACAGGGCCTGGTCAATAGATACTCATGTGTATTATCTCAACGCACAGAGTCAAATGTTGCCAGGAGCGCAGGAAAGTTCCAAATCAGCTATGGCAACTTAGTGACTGGGCTTGTGTATGTGTGAGCGAGTGAGCTGCGTGTCAGGGCCACTTAGTGACTGTGCTTGTGTGCGTGTGAATGAACGAGCTGCGTGTCAGGACAACTTAGTGACTGGGCTTGTGTGCGTGTGAGTGAGCTGCGTGTCAGGACGACTTAGTGACTGGGCTTGTGTGCATGTGAGTGAGCTGCGTGTCAGGGCCACTTAGTGACTGGGCTTGTGTGCATGTGAGGGAGTGAGCTGCGTGTCAGGACAACTTAGTGACTGGGCTTGTGTGAGTGAGCGAGCTGCATGTCAGGGCAACTTAGTGACTGGGCTTGTGTGCGTGTGAGGGAGCGAGCTGCATGTCAGGACAACTTAGTGACTGGGCTTGTGTGCGTGTGAGTGAGTGAGCTGGATGTCAGGGCAAATTAGTGGGCTGGAGGTGAGAAAACAATGACACAGCCAACGGCTTCTCTTCCCAGGATCTGGCTGAGAAGAGAGAGGTGGCATAGTAAAGGAAAACGCGTGGTAAAGAAAGCCTTTCATCCCAAGATTCAACAAAAAGGGTGAGGGTACTTCCGTGTTAAAGGAAAAGAGCCAACAGAGAAAACACATTTTTGAGGTTAGAAGAGACGGAAGAACGAATGCACAAGGGCCCCCCAAAGGCACAGGTGCATGCAATCCGGATTTTAGACAGATTAGCTTTGGACTCCTACAAAATCAAGAAGGGAGAAAGGACCATGTGATATTTCTGGTCTCGAGATATTTCTGGTAGAGGAAAGGTTAAGGAAGAGATCTTTTGATGATCTTCATTTTAACAGACTTTTCAAAAACCTATTGTGGGGAAAAGGATATTATATATTGAGAAGTTTACACTTCTTGATACACCTAACCAAAAAAAAAAGCTTGAAACACCAAACAAAACCCAAATAATGTCTTCCCTAGAAGTGGGTAACACCACCATGCCCAGCTAATTTTTTTTTTTGCATTTTTAGTAGAGAGGGGATTTCACCATGTTGGCCAGGCAGGTCTCGAACTCCCGACCTCAGGTGATCATCTACCTGGCCTTGGCCTCCTAAAGTGCTGGGATTACAGGTATAAGCCACCACTTCTGGCCAAAGCTCTTCATTTCTATGTGCACACCCAGTAGAAATGCCTAATGTTGATGACGGGTTGATGGGTGCAGCAAACCACCATGGCACATGTATACCTGTGTAACAAACCTGCGCATTCTGCACATGTATCCCAGAACTTAAAGTATAATAAAAAATTCCAATCATGTTTAATTCATATTAAAATCACTGATTTTAACATGAATACCTTTATTGAATCACATCATCTTAAATTTAGTGTTAGGAATAAGTGATATATTGTATTTATAGAGAACATTCAGAAAGTTTCAATACCTACTTTCAGTTTATTCTTTCCAAGTGACTTAGACCTCTAGAAATGGATCATTATAAATCAGATTCTAACTTCACAAAAGAACATTTTATACAAGCATTTCTCAAATTACAGACCCATCTCAATGTTTACTGCTGTTGGCAATAACTATTCAGGAGGACATTACCCAGATTACAACACGTTTTCTAAAGTCTTTCCATTTGATTTCTTATAAGACCAGTTCAAATTATAAGCCTAATACATAATCAAACAATTACATTGTTTCCAAATAGACCTTTTCTTGTATATTTGAATTTAATCCCCACCTCTACAATACCACATTATTTATGAGTATAAGAAACAAAACAAGGCCAAGCAAGGTGGCTCATGCCTATAATCCCAGCACTTTGGGAGATCGAGGCAGGCAGATCACTTGAGGTTAGGAGTTCGAGACAAGCCTGGACAACATGACAAAACCCTGTCTCTATTAAAAATGCAAAAATTAGCCGGACATGGTGGCACATGCCTGTAGTCCCAGATACTTGGGAGGCTGAGGCAGGAGAATCGCTTGAACCCAGAAGGCAGAGGCTGCAGTGAGCCAAGATCACGCCATTGCATTCTAGCCTGGGCAACAGAGCAAGGCATCATCTCAAAAGAAAAAAAAAATTGTTTCCTGAGTCTAATTAAGGATAGTTTTAGGAGAGCAAAAAAGTCTGCTTTCTAGAAAAACATAATAGCTTCATTTAAATAACTTACTGAAGATGTCTAATTATGATACGGCTAACATAATATACTGGGACTGTGCAATAGAATGAAATAGACAAATTCATTAACAGAGTTTAGTTTTCCTTCTATATGGGAAAAAAGTAACCAAATGTTTGTGTTTCTAAGCTGCCAACTTTTTATTTTTGAGACAGAGTCTCGCTTTGTCACCCAGGCTGGAGTGCAGTGGAGCTATCTCAGCTCACTGCAACCTCCGCCTCCTCGGCTCAAGCGATTCTTCTGCCTCAGCCTCACGAGTAGCTGCGACTACAGGCACCCGCCACCATGCCCAGCTAGTTTTTGTAATTTTAGTAGAGATGGGATTTCACCATACTGGCCAGGCTGGTTTCGAACTCCTGACCTCAGGTGATCCACCCACCTTGGCCTCCCTAAGTGCTGGAATTACAAGCATAATCAAGCTTTCCTTATGACCACTCCACCCAAAATACATCCAAATTCCCCACCCGAGTACATGGAATAACACAATGCTTCCTATGTAACTCATCAGTAATAAGTTAATTATAAATACAAAACATTAAACAGAAATCCAGTGTTATCATTTTGATGTCTTCCTTTCCTGTCTAACAAAACAAGTTTCAAAACTAAAGTAGATATAGGTTTCCAAGTAGAGTTTACTTGTTGACAGATGCCCAGTCTTTTCAATTATCCGAGTGGCCCTGCTTGGGGTGGAACACGTTCAGTCACATTTAGTTATAAGATCTCTGACACCTATTTGAAAGGGAAAATGCAAGCCAAACCCTGTCAGTTCTACTCTGGAAAAATCAGTCTGTGGTAGTACTGAGAGTGGAACGTATCACTCCGAATCTCTCGTGTCCAATCAAGAATGATGAGAATTTAAAGCTATAAACCAGGAAAATATTTCAGACATCCTGCTCCAAAAGGAAGACAGATTTACACGTTGTGGTTTCAGTACCTCATCAGGTCTTCTACAAGTCAAAGGTAAAAGAGAAGGGTTGACAGGGAACGATTCGGTTTCTCGTGAATGGACTGCCCCACGAGGTATGCCAGCTTGTGGGCATAGTGGCAAGGTGCTGGAACTCGAATGGTGCCCTTTAGTAGAAAAAAGAAAAACACAACTAAATATTTTTCACTTTACATCTTTCCCTAAATTTAAGTTCATAGAAGCCAATTCAGAGGTCCAACGTTGTTTAATCTTGAATATTACATTTAAAATATCTAAAGAGAAAAAGTAAAAAGTACTTACTGGCAAATTATAATACATGTGGCACAGACAGTAAGTTAAACGCTGCACTCTATCTGGGCTCAAGCCAATTGTGTCATAGATGACGTTATAATGAGTGGGGGTAACGGTCCCTTCTTTCACAGACTGACTCACGATAAAAAAGTCATACCTGGAATTATAGGACATGTGGGTATCAGCTCATTTGAAAAAGAAGGTATAGTAAAGCTGATGTCTGAAATGAAAACATTTAGTATAACAGCTTACAAAGATCTCTTCTATAGACTTAAGTTTCCTTTACATTCAGAAACCTGTCTAACTGATAAACCATGTGAGAAAGCAAATCTGTAGAAGGCAATTAAGTAACTGACACAGATAGTAACTCTCCCAGGATTCTGACTTCAAGTATAGCACTGAAACCTGGAGGAAGAAACAAGTCTGGCACATTTGATCTGATTCAGGTGTAGATAATTACGTTCAGAGACCCTGGAATGAAGACCTGCTGCCTCACTGAGAATTACTGGACTATAAACTTCTTAGACGGGCCGGGCGTGGTGGCTCACGCCTGTAATCCCAGCACTTTGGGAGGCCGAGGCGGGTGGATCATGAGGTCAAGAGATCGAGACCATCCTGGTCAACATGGTGAAACCCCGTCTCTACTAAAAGTACAAAAGGAAAAATTAACTGGGCATGGTGGCGCGTGCCTGTAATCCCAGCTACTCAGGAGGCTGAGGCAGGAGAATTGCCCAAACCCAGGAGGCAGAGGTTGTGGTGAGCCGAGATCATGACATTGCACTCCAGCTTGGGTAACAAGAGCGAAACTCCGTCTCAAAAAAAAAAAAAAAAAAAAAAAAGTTTGATGAAGCAACTTCAACAACCACAAGACTAATCACAATTTCTAGATCCAAATGAGGAATCCCTGCCTAATAGTAAGAAAACAGAGACCAAATTAGCTGTAAAGAATCAGAAATGCTTTAAGGTAAAGTTATTGGAATTAAGTGATTGTGCTGAACTGAAGCAAATTAAGAAAATTATAGAATCAGATGCAAAAAACACAGGTGGCTTACCATTCATTCCTAGTCAACTCTACATCAATAACTGTTCCTGGACGTGGATTTTCAAAACGGCTTCCACATTTAAGAAAAAATCTAGTGTTTATTCGTTTCTTCACCACAATGAAAGCTAAACCAAAACTTTAAACAATTAGGGTAAGTGTCACTATGTTTACTCAGTCTTATCACAGAAGCATAAGCATATCAAAATATCTGTTACCTTCAGGACCCGTTAAGAATGGACAGCAACCCTCCTTACACCCTGATTTTACTGTCTAAGCTCCATGTGCCTGATTAAAGCAGTAAATGAGGAGGTATTTATTCATAGCCACCCACATCCCAGGGGAAGGGTCCCTTCCTCCCAAATTTAGAACCATTCTTAACATTGCTGCTGGGCAGCGGGCCCTCACAAAACAGGAGTTTTACAAAAGTGGAATTTTGTAGGTTTAGTAAGTCTTAGGGCTGGAGATCCCCTTCAGCTGACGACACAGGATAAAATAAGGATAAGTGCCTACTACTACATTCATGGATTTCTTCTTTTTTTGAGACACAGCCTCACTCTGTCCCCCAGGCTGGAGTGCAGTGGTACAATCTCAGTTCACTGCAACCTCAGTCTCCTGGGTTCAAGTGATTCTCATGGCTCAGCCTCCCAAGTAGCTGGAATTACAGGCGCAAGCCACCATGCCTGGCTAATTTTTGTATTTTTATTAGTAGAGATGGGGTTTTGCTATGTTGGCCAGGCTGGTCTCAAACTCCTGACCTCAAGTGATCCGCCTGCCTCGGCCTCCCAAAGTGTTGGGATTACAGTTGAGCCACTGCACCCAGCAGTTCATGGATTTCTATGGCCATCTGAAGATAACAAGCCCTCCCACAGCAAGACTTGAAAGAAAATGGGAAGAAAAAGATTCACTGAGGCTTTGCGGTGGAAGCAGCCTGCTACTGCCAAGATCCAATTCTGCTTTGCATTCTGACTTGGGTGTAAAATGCAAAAATCAAAGCAGAAGGGTCTTTTTTCCCTCCCCACCCATCCACAGAAGCCACTATTTATATCAAGCACCTACCCTCATCACATACTGTATTGGTGTTTTCCGCAAAAAACATCTGTTTTCAAAGACTGAAATGTAGGGCTAAAATCCACACCGTACAATTTTTTTGAGACATGGTCTCACCGTGTCACCCAGGTTAGAGTGCAGGGCTCCTAGGCTCAAGTGACCTGCCCACCTCAGCTTTCTGAGTAGCTAGGACTGCAGGCACACACCACCATGCTTGGCTAATTTTTTCTTTTTGAGACAGTCTTGCTGTGTCGCCAGGCTGGAGTGCAGTGGTGTGATCTCAGTTCACTACAATCTCCGCCTTCCGGGTTCAAGCAATTCTCCTGCCTCAGCCGCCTGAGCAGCTGGGACTACAGGTGCGCACCACGACACCCAGCTAATTTTTGTATTTTTTAGTAGAGATGGGGTTTCACCATGTAGGCCAGGATGGTCTCGATCTCTTGACCTTGTGATCCAACAGACTTGGCCTCCCAAAGTGTTGGGATTACAGGCATGAGCCACCGCACCCAGCCTTTTTTTTTTTTTTTGTAGAGATAGGGTCTCACTATGTTGCCCAAGCTGGTCTTGAACTCCTGGGCTCAAGTGATCTGCCCACCTTGACCCCCAGAGTGCTGGGATTACAGGCGTGAGAGTCACTACACATTACAATTAATACAACCTACTTGTTAGGAGAGATGGTTTTTAAGTAGGTCGACATCTGTTTTGCTTCCTGGTCAAGCAATGCTTGAAGCTGACCATCTCCCACTCCATCTCGATACACAATAATAGAACGTGGCATCGATGATTCGTTTTCACACCAGACATCCAGAGCAGCTGAGAGGGAAATCAGAAACTTGTGTAAATAAACTAACTCGAAACAAACTAGGCTTTGCTGCTTTTGACAGATTCTAGGTCCATCTTTCAACACTGCAGCTTTCAGAGCATACTACTTTAAGTCCTATCTATTCCAGGGTTCCTCAACAACAGCATTATGGAAGTTTTGATCCAGAGAATTATTTGTGGTGGAGGTGGGGTTCAACCCAGGCATGGGAGGACGTTTAGCAGCATCTTTGTCCTCTACCCACTAGGCTAAATGCCGGTAGCACCTCCACCCCAGTTGTGATACCAGAAATTAAAGGTTCAGTCATTACCAAATGTCCTCTGGAGGCGACAGATCACTGGAGGAGAGCTACAGGACACTGACCTTTCAAGCAGGTTTGCAGCTCATTCACAAGCTCTTCTCCTGTGGCCTGGATGACACATTGAGAGTACCACCTGTTCACAGAAAAAATAAACCACCAGTTTGGAAAACAAGATTCTTGAAGTCTCATTTTGAGTCTGCATTAATCTATGAGCCGAAAAATATATATATATTACTATCTGTAGTTGGAGACATTTTAGCATCAATTCATATCTTGACAGAGATAATAAATATTGGTCTCTTGATACCTTAGGCATTTCAGGAAATTGAATGCATATAGTGAAACAGAATGGAAGCATTTATTGACATTACTACAAATTAATCACACCTTATTGTACAAGATAACTGTAGTTTCGCCTACGAGGGGAATGCAATGAAATGAAAGTCCTGTGCTCCCCATGGTTCCTGCTTTGGGATCCATGCCCTGAACAGTGGCTCGTACGTGTTCCTCGTCACTGAAGAAGGGGTTTGCCTTGGAATGGTGGCGGCTGTTGCGACAACTTCAACATATCCAGTAAAATTGTATGTTGTCTCAGGTTCTATCCCGTTACTGCAGAGTAATCCCATCTGACCACCTGACATATTGTGATGGATTTGTCTGTCTTCTCACTAGAATTTAATCCACAGGGTATGGCCAGGCACCTTAGCTCCACTTGTTCACTGCCACAGTGTCAGCATCTGAACATGGTGACCACTCAGAATCTGTTAACAGCTCCAGTGATGATCTGGCTTGTAATAATGGTCTCTGCTTTCTTTTTTTTTTTGAGATGGAGTTTTGCTCTTGTTACCCAGGCCGGAGTGCAATGGTGCGATCCCGGCTCACCGCAACCTCCACCTCCTGGGTTCAGGGGTCTCTGCTTTCTTTGGTTTGGAGTAAACAATTGTAATATTTATTTAGCTATTTGTGTTTCTCTCTGTTCAAGGTATCAGCTATTTTCATAATTGTTTGGAAGTTTTTCCTCTACTTGATTGGAAAGATTATATGTTACACTATTAAAATAAGTTTATTACTTGAAAAAAGCATCTAACTCAAAGTATAATTTTTCCCTATGATTGCAACATTATTTTCAAACAAAAAGTCGAGCAAAAACAGTGTTATCACATTGAAACAGCATATGACTGGGAAAAAGTCATCATCTATAGAAATAAAGTTGGTCTTAAAGAGATTTCTGAATTGTACCCAGGGGCCACAATCATTATTAAACACAGAGGTGATTTACAATGGTCACACATCGAGTAATGTGCAAAGGACTGCAAACTTATTTCAAAGTGCAGTGTGGTTTCTACTCCGAGAACAGAAAATAGAGGGGCCCTGGGAGCAAAGGAGAGCACAGGATATAGACACGCATCTCCTTTCACGAGTACATCATGTGCAAGTATATGAAGACGAGATTCTATACTTACAGATCTCTGGCCACTAATTATTTTTCAATGTCTCTTTACCTATGCACATCTGAAATATTTCACTATGTGTTAATGATCTCCATTAAAGACATTTACCCATCAGAGCAATGGTAGGCAGAATTCTACCTGTTCTAATCCGTGGAGCCTGTGATTATAGCAGGATACCACCCCTGTAATTATGTTATGCTATATGGCTCAGTTGGCTTTATGATGAAAGTTTTCCAAATGGGTCATTTGTAATCACATGAGCTCCTCTAAAAGCAGGAATGTTTTTTCTGGCTGATGGCAGAAGAAGTCAGTTTCAAAACAGAGTAAGGGCTCAATGTGCCCTGGCTGGCTGGAAGATGGAGAAGGGTTTGCTGTGTGAGAGAAGCCAGGACTGGCCTGCAGCCGAAAGCCGACGACAACAAAACAGGGACCTCTGCCTTCCAACCACAAAGAAACGGATTCAGCCACAACGACATGAGCTTGGAAGACGAGGGCTGCCAAGCCTCCAGATAATGTGGATTGGCTGACACCTTAATTTATGCCTTGTAAGGTCCTGAGAGTTATACACTACCAGATGTCTGATCAGAGGAACTGTGCAGAGATGGGCGTTGTCAGAAACTGCCACATTTGTGGTATGTGAGGCAGCAGTAGAAAACAATGTGGAGCCAGCCAACCACGGAAAATGTTCTGGGAATGTGACTTTGCCAGAAAAATCAGGAGAACACGTGACTAATAACTCATCTGTCAAACTCCCAACCCCTTAACAAATAGTAATTGGGCTAATCTCTTCTGCTTGGTCCACAGACAGCTACCAACCAAACGACGTCTGCCAGAGCTTACTTACTTGGTTAATTCAGCATTCGTACTTGCCACAAATCCTGCTATGGATTTCTGTCGATTAACAATATCGTGGAAACAATCGATGCCAATGAACATTGTTCTTTGTACCTTGAGTTAGAATGTGAGCAAAATTTCAGCGTTAACAATTAAGAGAGAATCTCAAGTTTTATCAGATCTAAGTTAAACGAAGTCAATTAAATATAACATACGTTTGTCTCCACCTTCCAGAGGGCTCCTCCCATCTTGCAGTTCATCTGCTGGGCAATCTTGGTGATGATGGTCTTTGCCTGGGCTTTCTCGATGGTCCTTTTCACCACGCATTGGCTTGGAATGGGGAATGTGGTACATAGGTATTTTTTTATGTGGTCATATCTGTATTTGTCATCATTGGGCAGGATACAAATCACCTTGAAAACCAGCACACATGATAGTCCTTAAGATACAGCAGTGATACAGGAAAGAAAAACCATCTGGAGCAGGCAACTTAGGTGGAAGACTGACAAGCTAGAGTCAATTTATTAGGAAAATATTTGAGTCCAAGAGGGTGAAGTGTCTAGAGCCATGCTATTAATTATAACAGTTATATTAATTTATAATATATTTATATTAGAAAATTATAATTAGTTATAATTATTAGCTACATTAAACAATTAGAAGGTGAATGTGTGGAAGAAACAACATTATAAACTATAATTAACATTAATTTGCTCTAAGTGTTTAAATCATAGTGTTATAAATTATGCTTAATGTTATAAATTATAATTATAAATGACAGCAATTGCTGTAAGAGGCGATTTGGCAATATACATCAATTGCTTAAGCCTGCAATATCATTGCCATCCTACTTGTTCAGTTTCCAGGAACTTAGCACCATGTTGACAAGGATGGATTAAAATCAAGCTGAAGGATACAATGGTCAGGACAGTCACCATTTACAAGATTATCACGAAGAGGAGAAACGGGGTTGGGGGGGGGGGGCGACTTAAGGCAGGGCCTTAGTAAAATTCTTTTAAACAACCTGAAAAATCAAGCTGCAGCTGCAGATAAGGGAGCAAGGCCCAACACAGAAATGCCTTTGTTCTTTGTGTAGTCAGCAGGCTCCCAGGAAAAAGTTTCCTCCCCTTCTATGGACAGGTACACACTGTGAGCTCCATGGCCACTCGCACAAGGGGGAGGCTTGGCTAAGACATGCCTGCAGCTGCACAGATGAGGACAGTTGCACAGACAACAATACAGGGAAATTTCTTATAAAAGCTGTTGTGTTCAACTGTAAAGTGGCAACCCTCTCAGGCCCCCTCTCTGCTGCAGAGAGCTTTCCTCTTTTGCTCCAACCTTACCCTTGGTGTCCACACTACTAAATTTTCTTGGCCATGAAACAAAGAGCTCAGATAACACACAATGAGACAGCTTCATCAGGATGTGTAAGGTATTTGCCGAGAAGTTTGCTTGGCAAAGTGAATACTTTCAGCAACCCACTGAAATGAGTAGTAGTGTTCCCATTTTACTGCGGAGTAAGCACACTTAGGAGTTACGGAAATTGCCTGAGTTCTGAGGTTTCAAATACTGGGTTGGATCTCCAGTAGGAAACTAAGCAGTTAGGAAGACTGGCTACTAATTGGGCTATTCCTGACTTTCTTGGGAAAATAATTATTAAGCATCATCATGTTAAAAATAATTTAAGTACATTTTTGGCAGACATCTTTTATCAGATTAAGGAAATTCTTTTCTTATTCTAGACTGTTTTTCTTCCTTTCACATGAAGGGATGTAGATTTTCAAATGCATTGTCTGCATTGAGAAATATTTGTCCCATCGTTCAGACTAAAAGTTAATCATTTACATTTTTCTAAAGGTGACCTATTTCCAATTTTCAAATGACTGCCATATAGCTTTTGGTGGTTTAGTATTTCATTCATCGCCAGTGAATCTATGCTAATGAATTATACTTGTTTCTATTTTTTTAGCCTTAGTCATTTTCAGTCCTGACAATATCAAATTTTCATATTTTCAAAGGACCAGCTTTTAATGTTTTGGTTTTGGTTTATAGATGAGTGGTGACATTAGAATTATGCATACAGATTAGAAAATAGAATTATCTCAATATTAATTTTCTTAACTGGGTAACATGTTAAGAGTATGTCTGTTTTCAAAATACCCATTGACATATTTAGAGATTAATGGAGCAGCATATCGCACATACATACATATACATAGTAACTACATGAATTACAATCATATGCATATGGTAAAGGAGAAAAACAATGATTATACAAATGTGGTAAAAAAGAGGTATTTGTATTATTTTTCTAATTCTTCCTATACGTCTGAAATTACACTAAAATATAATATTAAAGGGAATAAAAGTTTCTAAATATCTAGAAACAAATAAATGGAAGGTTTAGATTGGATTCATGCATAATTTTTTTGAAATGGAGTCTTGCTCTGTCCCCCAAGCTGGAGTGCAGTGGCACGATCTCGGCTCACTGCAACCTCCACCTCCCGGATTCAAGCGATTCTCCTGCCTCAGCCTCCTGAGCAGTTGGGAGTATAGGCGTGTGCCACCACATCTGGCTAATTTTCTGTATTTTTAGTAGAGACGGGGTTTTACCGTTTAATCGAAATGGTCTCGATCTCCTGACCTCATGATCCACCAGGCTTGGCCTCCCAAAGTGCTGGGATTACAGGCGTAAACCACCACGCCCGGCCGCATAGTCATTTTAAATAGAACATTTGTAAGATTTTCGTTTAAAATAATGAGGACTATGTCCCCAGCTGGCATTTTTATTGCAAATGTCTGATCTTCAGAAATGAGTGATTAATATTAAATGCAAAGAGACTTTTTTATTCTCGTAGCCTTAATACTAGATCTGTTTCACTTCCTGTAAAGAAAGCTGTAACCTGAATATACTTTTGTGGCAGGCCAGTTTTCACTAACGCAGGCCTCCATCACAACTCTTCAGTACTGAGTGGTTAAGTTAAATATTAAAAGCTAAAAAAGCCAGTGCCCTCATACAAAGGCTGGAATGTAACAAAAGCTCACCACGAGTTTTGCCTAGGACTTTCCTGGGCCTCAAAGCATGGCAAAATAATGAATGAATTCTTAACAGGACCCATTTAGGATTAAACAAGTTTTATTGGGAGTCTGAAGAAACTCCCCAGGTCTCTCCACAAACAGGTTTATTGGAGGTCTGCAGGAACTCCCCAAACCTCCATAATTTATCCGGAGACAAGATAAGGGTAATCACCCCAGCACCTGGGCCCATTTAGATTAAGTAAATTTACTAAGACTCCAGAGGAAGGTCTTCAGAACTCAGATCTCAATTATAGATGAAAAGTTAATCACTTATGTCTTTAGATAAATGCACACTTAAGCATAGACATGTAGCTTAGAAGGTTTTCTAAGCCCTGAAAAATTTTGTAATTTTGAGTTGGTCTAGCGACAATTTCCAGGCCTTCTCCTTAGAACTAGTTACATAAATAAAAACTTCCTTCTACTCCAGTTCATCTGCATCTCATTGTTCAGCAAGAAATCGCAGCCTGACCCTCAGTTTGGTCCGGGAACACTTTCATTTCCTCTATTTCTGCCTTACATATTCCAACTCACATTTATAGGATTTTAATTCTTTTTTGTGTGTGTGATGGAGTTTTGCTCTTGTCGCCCAGGCTGGAGTTCAGTGGCACAATCTTGGCTCACTGCAACCTCCGCCTCCCAGGTTCAAGCGATTCTCCTGCCTCAGCCTCCCAAGTAGCTGGGTCTACAGGCATGCACTACCATACCCGGCTAATTTTGTCTTTTTGAGTAGAGACAGGGTTTCGCCATGTTGGCCAGGCTTGTTTCGAACTGCTGACCTCAGATGATCCACCTGCTTCAGCCTCCCAAAGTGCTGGAATTATACAGGTGTGAGCCACTGCACCTGGCAGGATTTTAATTCTTTATTATTCATATACACGTGTTTCCTCATCATGACTCATTTAAAATATTGATCTGCGGCCAGGCACAGTGGCTCGTGCCTATAATCCCAGCACTTTGGGAGGCTGAGGCGGGTGGATCACGAGGTCAAGAGATCGAGACCATCCTGGTCAACAAGATGAAACCCCATCTCTACTAAAAATACAAAAAATTAGCTGGGCATGGTGGCGCGTGCCTGTAGTCCCAGCTACTCAGGAGGCTGAGGCAGGAGAATTGCCTGAACCCAGGAGGTGGAGGTTGCGGTGAGCCGAGATCACGCCATTGCACTCCAGCCTGGGTAAGAAGAGAGAAACTCCGTCTCAAAAACAAAATAAAAAATAAAATAAAATAAAATACTGATCTGCAAGCCATCTGTGCCTGCCATAAAGAAAATAAACACATCCCCAAACATCAAGTACTTGTGAATGCCTGGTAGTATTATTACACCAGTCATATTTGTGAAGTTCACATTTTAAGTACAACGTGAATATGTGGCCTGCTATCTTTTTATTACATCAACCTATTATTATATGACACAGCCTTGTTCTGCTCCTGCCTGATGCCAGTCTTCGAAATCCGAGTCACATGAATCTTGATTCCAACTTACATACAGAATCCCATTCTATTGCTAGTCTATGGAGATTTCCATCTGCACTTTTAAAGTTTATAAGTGGTTGTTAGTCCCTATTTCATGGATTATTTCCAACTATTCGGGCCACACAAGATTGTGGATATGCTTCCCCCATGCCATCTGACATTATGTCTTAAAATATTTCAGGGAATATCTTGAGAAAGAAATTGTTCCAAAAAGCAAATCTAGGATGATTAAATGAATAAAAGTGGGACAAGTTCCTCTTCAAGCAGTAAAAGACCTTTAAAGAAAGTCCCACATTGAAAAAGGTAACCTTGAGCTTTCCAGGCAGATGCCAAGTGAGCAAAGAAATTCCTGTTATGAAAATAAGCTGGGGCCGGGTGCAGTGGCTCAAGCCTGTAATCCCAGCACTTTGGGAGGCTGAGGTGGGTGGATCACAAGGTCAAGAGATCGAGACCATCCTCGTCAACATGGTGAAACCCTGTCTCTACTAAAAATACGAAAAATTAGCTGGGCATGGTGGTGTGTGCCTGTAATCCCAGCTACTCAGGAGGCTGAGGCAGAATAATTGCCTGAACCCAGGAGGCGGAGGTTGCGGTGAGCTGAGATCACACCATTGCACTCCAGCCTGGGTAACAAGAGTGAAACTCCGTCTCCAAAAAAAGAAAATAAGCTGGAATTCAAACAGCTGCCAAAGTCCCTCTTACTCTGATTCTAATCCTAGAATAGGATGATGCTTTGCTGGTTCCCAGTGGGGCCTTCTCTTACCCTAGAGGGGGCTAGGAAAAAGAATAATACAGTACCCAAGTAACAAGAAGTGAGAAATAAAAAGTCCAACAGGACTTCAAAACAAAGACATTAGATTTCAGAATGTGTATGGCTCAGATAAGGTATTCTTCAGGGTGTCCTACAAGGGTGTTCCCTAGGGGCAATTAAAAGAAGAAAGTCTAGGCTTTATGTAAAACACAATAGGAAAACATATTCTGGCTTCATGGTCAAGAAACAAAGACACCTCTAGCCTCAAGATAATCCTGGGGGAAGAAAGAAAATGAACTAGGGTAAAGAACCCAAGAAAAAAAATTTGCTTTAGTAATTCAGATACAACATAATGACAACTTGGTCTAAGATGCTGGATAGAAGAAACAAAAGAATAGTCTCCTAGAAAAATAACAGACAAGTACCTGGTGCGGTGGCTCACGCCTGTAATCCTAGCACTTTGGGAGGCTGAGGCAGGCTAATCACTTGAAGTCAGGAGTTTGAGACCAGCCTGGCCAACATGGTGAAACCCCGTCTCTACTAAAAATACAAAAATTAGCTGAGCATGGTGGCAGGTGCCTGTAATCCCAGCTACTCAGTAGGCTGAGGCAGGAGAATTGCTTGAACCGGGAGGTAGGCTACAATGAGCTGAGATCACACCACTGCACTCCAGCCAGAGCTGTGGAGCAAAACTCCACCCCCCACCCCCACCAAAAAAAAAAAAGAAAAATACCAGGCAAGGAGAGTAACACAGGCTAGAAGAGTGTGATCACAGACTTGGCAGGTTATACCTGGGGATAAAGTAATGAATGTGGTGATTATTAATATCCATTACTACTTTACATTTATATGGTGGGTTTTTTTTTCTGAGATGGAATCTTGCTCTGTCGCCCAGTCTACGGTGCAGTGGAGCAATTTTGGTTCACTGCAACCTCTGCCTCCCGGGTTCAAGCGATTCTCCTGCCTCAGCCTCCTGAGGAGCTGGATTACCGGTGCCTGCCACCATGCCTGGCTAATTTTTGTATTTTTAGTAGAGATGGGGTTTCCCCATTTTGGCCAACCTCGTCTCAAACTCCTGACCTCATGATCCACCCGCCTCAGCTTCCCAAAGTGCTGAGATTACAGGCGTGAGCCACTCCACGCAGGCTATATGGTGTGTTTTTTCAAGTTAGGAGATTTTAAAAGTAATTATACAACTTCAAGCCTGAGAAAATTAGCATAAGATTGTGATATTCAGGAATAGCTAAAGCATGCAAGTTTGTATTCCGCTGTATTATGCAGGTTAATCTGCTTTCGTTGGCAAGTTCAGGAAACCAATGACATTTTGAATTCTAAAATACTTATTAAAATGGTTTTGAACAATAACTAAAGACTATGCCTGTATCAACTAGACACTTACCATCTGCAGTGCTGATCTAGTATATTTCCGTAATATGTTTGTATAGGAGTCAGCATGTCCATCTACTTGAATCCTAGAAAATATAGCATCCGTATCGAAAAGGTACTGACCAGTGAAACATGATAAACGTTTAACACGGCAAACTAAATACAAAATAAGACATGATAAAATGCCAAGAGATGCATTTCAGTAGCAAGTATGTTTAAAAGAAAAAAGGGATGAGTTCGTGTCCTTTGTAGGGACATGAATGAATCTGGAGAACATTCTCAGCAAACTGACACCAGAACAGAAAATGAAATACCGCATGTTCTCACTCACAGGCGGGTGATGAACAATGAGAACACATGGACACAGGGACGGGAGCACTACACACTGGGGTCTATTGGGGGAAAAGGGGAGGGACAGCGGCGGGGGGAGTTGGGGAGGGATAGCATGGGGAGAAATGCCAGATGTGGGTGAAGGGGAGGAAGGCAGCAAATCACACTGCTAAGTGTGTACCTATGCAACTATCTTGCATGTTCTGCACATGTACCCCAAAACCTAAAATGCAATAAAAAATAATAATTTTAAAGAAAAGAAAAAAGGACAGTAGACTTTCAGTTTCCAATTCTACTTGTAAGGAGCTTTGAAGTCAGTATACTGTCCTAACGGCAAGTCAAAAGCTAAACAGATTGAAACAGCTCTCAGAGGATTTTCAAGATGTGAGGACACACAGGGCAAATCACTGCCTCCAACATTGGTGAGACAAACGGGCAGAAACAAGGAGTCCTCGCTAGCCGGAGCAAAGACTCAGGAAACTTCCCAGGGAAACAGTTCCTGGGTCAGATGACTTGAACTATAACTGATGAGTTACTGCAGCCTCGGCATGGACAACCGTGAGGGCTCAAAACTCCAGGTGTTCCCAGTCATGGGAGGGTCCCCACAATTTTGAGAGTTTTACCTCTAGGAGCTTGACGAGGTTCTCACAGTAAAAACCAGAGGAAAATTGTTTAGTGTTTCCAGCAGGAGGAGGGAAAAAAAACTATTTTAAGATATGTCAGAGCCCCGTGTTCCTAACAGGGCCTGCCCTCAGGAGAAGCTAGTTAACCAGAACCTAACCTTTAAAAAAAAAAAAAAAAAAACTTTTAAGTTCCGGGGTACACATGCAGATGTGTTATACAGGTAAACTTGTGCCCTGAGGGTTTGTTGTACAGATGATTTTATCATCCAGGTACTAAGTGAGAGAGGCCAAGGTTGAGAAGACTACATACTCTATGATTCTAACTAGATGATAGTCTATTTTTTATTTTTATTTACTATTTTTTGAGACAGACTTGCTCTATTACCCAGGCTGGAGTGCAGTGGCGCGATCTCAGCTCACTGCGACCTCCACCTCCTGGGTTCAAACGATTCTCCTGCCTCAGCCTCCTGAGTAGCTAGAATTACAGGCATGTGCAACCACACCTGGCTAATTTTTTGTATTTTTAGTAGAGACAGGGTTTCACCATGTTAACCAGGCTGGTCTCGATCTCCTGACCTTGTGATCCACCCACCTTGGCCTCCCAAAGTGTTGGGATTACAGGCATCAGCCAACGCACCCAGCCACCCGCTTTTTTTTTTTGTGAGACAAGCCCTGCTCTTTTGCCAGGCTGGAGTGCAGTGGCACCATCTCAGCTCACTGCAACCTCCAACTCCCAGGTTCAAGCAATTCTCTTGCCTCAGCCTCCTGAGTAGCTGGGATTACAGGCGACTGCCACCATGCCTGGCTAATTTTTTTGTATTTTTTAATAGAGATGGGCTTTTGCCATGTTGGCCAGGCTGGTCTCAAACATGGGGTTTTGCCATGTTGGCCAGGTGACCTCAGGTGATCCACCCACCTCAGCCTCCCAAAGTGCTGGGATTATAGGTATGAGCCATTGCGCCTAGCCTAGATGACATTCTAAAAAGGCAAAACCATGGAGACAGTTGATAAAAAAAATAGCGGTCCTCAGAGGCTGTGGTGCAGTGGGAGGTAGTGGTAGGAAGGGATAATTAAGTGAAGCACAGAAGACTTTTAGGGCAGCGAAAAATACTCTGCATGAAACCAATGGTGGATAACTGTCATATGCATTTAACCAAACCAGTAGAACAAACAACTTCAAGAGTGAACCCTACTGTAAACTATGGATTTTGGATGATTATGATATTTCAATGTAGGCTCATCAGTCGCAACAAATGTACCACATTGGTAGGGGATGTTGATGGGGGAGGCTATGCATTATTGGTGGCAGGATATATATAAGAAGTCTAACTTCTTAATTTTGCTGTAAACCTAAAACTGCTCTTGAACGCTTTAAGTTCCGTTTTTAGAAACTTGACTGAGAATTCTTAATATTCTCCCATCCATTCACATCAAGTTCTTAATTCTCATACGTTCTTCAACACGTATCTTAATAGCCACAAACCATATATCACAAAGTCTGTTTTAGTATTTGTTGGCCAGGCGCAGTGGCTCACGCCTGTAATCCCAGCACTTTGGGAGGCCGAGGCAGGTGGATCACGAGGTCAAGAGATCGAGACCTTCCTGGTCAACATGGTGAAACCCCGTCTCTACTAAAAATACAAAGATTAGCTGGGTATGGTGGCGCACGCCTGTAGTCCCAGCTACTCAGGAGGCTGAGGCAGGAGAATTGCCTGAACCCAGGAGGCGGAGGTTGCGGTGAGCTGAGACCGCACCATTGCACTCCAGCCTGAGTAACAAGAGTGAAACTCCATCTAAAAAAAAAAAAATTGTTGACTAAAGATTAGATTTTACAGACTTTTAAGGTTTTGATACAGTGACCAATTCCTACAATTTAATATTTCAGTTATTATGCTTTAAGAATGTTAACCAATTTTCAAATTGGAAGTAATTTCTGCTCCACTTACGTATGTGCTCGTCTCATAGTTATGCCCATGGGGGCTGTGACATGATGTAGATAATCCTGTAAGATTACGGCTTCTTTAGAACAGTTACTGCTATAGAGCAGGAGCCAACTATGTAGTGGCACTGGACTAAGTAAGGGGACTTCTCTTACTTCTCTTGCCCACTCTCCATTTGCATTGGCTTGAACCTGGAAAAGAATAATAAGACATGGCATAAAACTTTAAAGATCTACCTGAGATCCTGTACACTGTAAATCTGTGCTATCTCCTTTTGAAATGTTACAATTATCAACTTGAATGGCCAATTTAGGTGTTTTTTTTCTCATTAAGACATAGATTAATAGGACTGGAAACTCCTAGGTGTTAAAATTTTTAATTGAGAGGTCATTGAGGGGGGCGGGGGGGTGGGGCGGGATGGCTCCAGAGCTTTAGGTTCCTATGTAGTTATGCAGGCAAAGCAAATCCCAATGTCAACAGTAAAACAAAGCTAGAGACTTTACCAATCAAACTACCAACTACCAACTAGGGTCCTGCCACTCTAACAGACCAAATGCATTGTGTCCTATTTCACATCAGCCTATAAAGTTCACTGCTCACACTGCTGTAGCAGAGCTCTCTGAACCTCTTCCGATTCTGAGTGCTGCACAATTCATGAATTAGTCTTTGTGCAAACAAACTTATTTGGTTTGAAGTTTCTTTTGGAGCTGTTCAATGCTGTTGGAGTCAGACTGGCTCTTCATACTGTTCTATAACAGCACATGCTTCCTAAAAATTTAGTCTTTTGGTGGGAACTTTATTCCAGGAAGGAATGACCCTTAAAATTTATTTAACCAAGCTGCGCATGGGGGTCATGCCTGTAATCCCAGCACTTTGGGAGGCCGAGGTGGGTGGACCACAAGGTCAGGAGATTGAGACCATCCTGGCCAAGATGGTGAAACCCTGTCTCTACTAAAAATACAAAACTTAGCTGGGTGTGGTGGTGTGGGCCTGTAATCTCAGCTACTTGAGAGACTGAGGCAGGAGAATTGCTTGAAGCTGGGAGGCGGAGGTTACAGTGAGCCGAGATTGCACCACTGCACTCCAGCTTGGCAACAAAGCAAGACTCCATCTCAAAAAAATTAGCCAAGGATAGAGCAAGATGGCCAAATAGAGTTCCACTGATCATCCCTACAATAGGAAGACCAAGTTTGACAACTATCTGTATACACAGGGAGCAACTTCATAGGAACCAAACATCAGGTAAACACTCAGTATCTGCTTTTTACTTCATATTGCTGAAAGAGGCACTAAAGGTAGGAAAAACAGTCTTCAGTTGCTGACGTCACCCTTCTCCCACCCCAGCATGGTGGGGAGAACCTGTGCACTTGGGAGAGGGAAAGCACAGTTGCTACTGTGAGGCTTTGCATTAAAATCAACACTGTCCTGTCACAGCAGAAAGCACAACAGGGCGGTACTCAGCGGATGCCCACTGATAGGGGGAATATTTGATTCTGGCCCTAGCCAGAAGGGAATTGCCCATCCCACTGGTCAGAATCTGAGTTCTGGGAAGCCTCACCAGCATGGGCTGGAGTGCTCTGTGGTCCTAAGTGAACCTGAGAAACAGTCTAGGCCACAAAGACTGCAATTCCTAGGCAAGTCCTAATGCTGATCTAGTTCAGAGCAGGTGGACTGAGGGTGGAGGGGTAGGGGACAGGATCTACGGAGACACCAGCCAGGGTAGCTAAGAGAGTGCTTGCATCACTCCTGCCCCAACCCAAGGCAGCACAGCTCAAAGCTCCAAAAGAGACCCCTTCTTTCTAGTGAAGGAGAAGAGAGGGAAGAGTAAAGATTTTGTCTTGTAATCTTGGATACCAGCTCAGCTACAGTAGGATAGGACAACAGTCAGGATTGTGAGGCCCCCATTCTGGGCCCTAGCTCTTGGTTGATGTTTGCAGACATACCCTGGGCCAGAAGGGAAACCTGCTGCTTTGAAGGGAAGGACCCAGTCCAGGCAGGATTCATCAGCTAATGACTAAAGAGCCCTTGGCGGGAGGGATAGCCTGGGGAGAAATGCCAAATGTGGGTGAAGGGGAGGAAGGCAGCAAAACACACTGCCATGTGTGTACCTATGCAACTATCTTGCACGTTCTGCACATGTACCCCAAAACCTAAAATGCAATAAAAATAAAAATAAAAAAAAAAAGAGCCCTTGGACCCTGAAGAACCAGCAATAATACCAGGTAGTATGCTGAGGGCCTTGGGTAGACTCAAGCGTGCTGGCTTCAGGCGAGAACCAGCATATTTCCAGCTGTTGTGGCTCTGGGGAGAGACTTCTGCTTGAGAAAAGTAAAGGAGACTTCATCCTGCACCTTAGGTACCAGCTCAGCCACAGTGGGGTAGAGCACCAAGCAGGCTTTTGGGGTCCCCAATCCCAGGTCTTGGCTCGTGATGGCATTTCTGGACCTTCCTTGGGCCAAAGTGGAGCACGCTGTCCTGAAGGGCGATTCCTAGACCTGGCAGCACTCACTGCAAGCTGACTGAAGAGCCCATGGACCTTAACGGAACACTGGCAGTAGCCTAGCAACACTTCCTATGGGCCTGTGGTGGTGGCGGAGGGTCCTCTATGTGTAGAAAGAGGGGGGCCAGGTGGGGTGTCCCATGCCTGGAATCCCAGGAATTTGGGAGGCCAAAGGAAGTGGATCACTTGAGGTCAGGAGGTCTGGCCAACCTGATGAAACCAGCTAATACAATAATTTTTGTATTAGCTGGTCTGTGGTGGTGGACACCTGCAATCCCAGCTACTTGGGAGGCTGAGACAGGAGAATCACTTGAACCCAGGAGGCGGAGGCTGCTGTGAGCTGAGATTGTGTCACTGCACTCCAGCCTAGGCAACAGAGCAAGACTCCCTCGAAAAAGAAAAAAGGCAGGGAGTGGTGGCTCACACATGTAATCCCAGCACTTTGGGAGGCCGAGGTGGGTGGATCACGAGGTCAAGAGATCGAGACCATCCTGGTCAACATGGTGAAACCCCGTCTCTACTAAAAATACAAAAAATTAGCTGGGCATGGTGGTGCGTGCCTGTAACCCCAGCTACTCAGGAGGCTGAGGCAGGAGAATTGCCTGAACCCAGGAGGCAGTGGGTTAGAGCCGAGATCGCGCCATTGCACTCCAGCCTGGGTAACAAGAGTGAAACTCCATCTCAAAAAAAAAGGATAAAAGGGTCTGCATCATGTGGTTTGAGTGTCAGCTCAGCCACAGTACATCAGAACACCAGGTAGGTTTCTATGATTTTTGACTGCAGTCCCTGGCTCCTGAATGGCATCTCCGCACCTGCTCAGGGCCTGGGGCATCTTATTGGCCCTGAAGGGAGGGATACAAGTCTGGCTGCCTTGCCACTTGATTGCAGAGCCATAGGGCCTTGAGCCAACATAGGTGGTAGTCACAGTGGGCCCTGAGCAAGACCCGGTGCTGTGCTGGCTTCAGGTGTGACCCAGGGCAGTCCCATTGGTGATCACCACAGGGGTGCTTGTTGTCACCCCAAACCCAGCTCCAGGTGGCTCATCAGAGACAAAAAGTAAGTGAACAAGAGTCTCTGCCTGGTAATCCATAGTCTTCTGGATCATATATCGAGACCACCAAAGTGTTATCACTATGAATCTGTGAGAAGCATAGCATCACTGTGCTTGGGATGTCCCCTGATGCAGATATGACTTAGATCGCAATACCCAAGTCCTTTTGAATACCTGGAGAGCCTTCCCAAGGAAGATGAATACAAACAAGCCCGGATGGTGAAGACAACAATGAAAACCTCACTTTCAATGCCCAAACACTGATGAACCTCCCCAGGCAGCAAGACCATCCAGGGAAACATGAACCTCAGCAAATGAACTAAGTAAGGCACCAGGAGCCAATCCTGGAGAAACAGATGTGTGACCTTTCAGACCATTCAAAACAGCTTTTTTTGAGGAAACTCAAAGAAAGTCAAGATAACAGAAAGAATTCAGAATTCTAGCAGATAAATTCCACAAAGAGATTGGAATAATTAGAAAGATTTGGGTAGAAGTTCTGGAGTTGAAACATAAAATTGACATATTGAAAAATACATCAGAGTCTCTTAAGGGCAAAATTAAATCAAGCAGAAGAAAAAGTTGCTGAGCTCAAAGACAGGCTATTTGAAAATACGTAGTCAGAGGAGACAAAAGAAAACAAAGAAGCATGTCTACAAAATCTAGAAAATAGCCTCAAAAGGGCAAACAAATCTGAGTGTCACTGTCCTTATAGACGAGGTACACAAAGAAATAATGGTAGAAAGCTCACATGGTAAAAAGAGAGGAGAGAACTTCCCGAACCTAGAGAAAGATATGAATATCTAAGTATAAGGTGGTTACTGCAGATTTAACCCAAAGACAACGACTTCAAGGCATTTGATAATCACATTCCCAAAGGTCAAAGATAAAGGATCCTAACAGCAGCAAGAGAAAAACTACATAGAATGGAGCTCCAGTACATCTGGCCGCAGACTTTTCTGTGGAAACCACACAGCGCAGGAGAGAATAGCATGACACATTTAAAGTGCTGAAGGAAAAAAAAAGTAACATACCCAATGTATGTATACATAGACCTAGAATAATATACCAAGTAAAAATATCCTTCAAACGTGAAGGAGAAAGACTTTTCCAGACAAACAAAATCTGAGGGATTTCATCAACACTAGATCTGCCCTACAAGAAATGCTAAAAGGGGTACTTCAATCAGAAAAAAAGAAAAAGACATTAAGGAGCAATAAGAATTCATGTGAAGGTACAAAACTCACTGGTAATAGTGCACAGAAAAACAGTATTATAACACTAACTGTGGTATATAAACTACTTTTTTTTTTTTTTTTGAGATGGAGTTTCTCTTGTTACCCAGGCTGGAGTGCAATGGCGTGATCTCAGCTCACCGCAACCTCTACCTCCTGGGTTCAGGCAATTCACCTGCCTCAGCCTCCTGAGTAGCTGGGATTACAGGCACGCACCACCATGCCCAGCTAATTTTTGTATTTTTAGTAGAGACGGGGTTTCACCACGTTGACCAGGATGGTCTCGATCTCTTGACCTCCTGATCCACCCGCCTCGGCCTCCCAAAGTGCTGGGATTACAGCCTTGAGCCACCGCACCCAGCCTTAAACTACTCTTAAGTAGAAACACTAAAAGGTCATCCAATCAAAAGTAGCAACAAAAATGTTAAGACACAGACTATACAATAAGATATAAACAGAAACATAAGTTAAAAAGCAAACAACACAAAAACACAAACAAGTCTCAAATTTACGAAAATCAAGATTATATCAAGTACTTTCTCAGACCATAGTAGAGTACGACTGGAAATCAACTCCAAACGGAACACCCAAAACCATGCAAATATGTGGAAATCAGATAACCTGCTCCTAGTTATCACTGGGTCAATAATGAAATCAAGATGGAAATTAAATTATTTGAACTGAATAACAGTGACAATCCATCAAAACCTCTGGAATACAGCAAAAGCAACACTAAGAGAAAAGCTCATAGCATTAAATGCCTACATCAAAAAGTCTGAAAGAGCACAATAGACAATCTAAGGTCACACCCTCAAGGAACAAGAAGAAACCAAACCCAGCAGAGGAAAAGAAACGAGAAGTATCAGAAGAGTAGCACTAAATGAAATTGAAACAAACAAACAAAAAACCCAATAGATAAATGAAACAAAAAGCCGATTCTTTTGAAAGATAAATAAAATTGAGAGACCATTAGCAGGATTGAGAAAAGAGAGATCTAAAAAAGCTCAATTGGAAATGAAACTGGAGATATTAAAACTGATACCACAGAAATCATTCGAGGCTACTATAAACACCTTTACACACACAAACTAGAAAACCTAGAGGAGAGGGATAAATTCCTGGAACTGGAAATATACAACCCCGCTAGATGAAACCAAGAAGAAATAGAAATTCTGAACAGGCCAATAACAAGCAGTGAAATTGACATGGCAATATAACAATGCCACGAAAAACAGTCCAGGACCAGCTGGATTCACAGCTGAATTTTATCAGACATTCAAAGAAGAATTGATACCAATCCTATTGAAACTATTCCAAAAGACAGAAAGAAGGAATCCTCCCTAAGTCGTTCTGCGAAGGCAGTATCACCCTAATACCAAAACCAGGAAAGAACAGGAAAAAGCAAACTACAGATCAATATCCCCGATGAACATAGATGTAAAAATTCTCAACAAAATACTAGCTAACCGAATCAAAAATCATATAAAAAAGATAATCCACCATGATTAAGTGGGCTTCATACCAGGGATACAGGGATAGTTTAAAATATGCAGATCAATAAATGTAGTATACCACATAAGCAGGATAAAAAACAAAAATCACATCATCTCAATAGATGCAGAAAAAGCGTTTGACAAAATTCCGCATCCCTTTATGATTAAAAACCTCAGCAAAATTGGCATAGAAGGGATATACCTCAAGGTAATAAAAGCTGCATATGACAAACCCACAGCTAAAATTATACTACTGAACAGGAAAAAGTTGAAAGCATTCTCCCTGAGAACTGGAACAAGACACTGATGCCCCCTTTCACCACTTCTGCTAAACTTAGTACTGGAAGTCCTAGCCAGAGCGATCAGACAAGAGAAAGAAATAAAGGACATCCAAATCAGTACAGAGGAAGTCAAACTGTCACTGTTTGCAGATATGATCGTATACCTAGAAAACCATAAAGACTCATCCAACAAAGCTCCTAGATCTGAGAATTTAGTGACATTTCAGGATACAAAATTAATGTACACAAATCAGTGGCACTGCTATACAACAGCAACCAACCTGAGAATCAAATCAAGCACTCAACCCCTTTTACAATAGCTGCACACACACAAAAAAATGGAACATACCTAACTAAGGAGGTGAAAGACCTCTATAAGGAAAACTACAACAAATTGCTGAAAGAAATTACAGATGACACAAACAAATGAAAACGCACCCCATGCTCATGGACGAGTAGAATCAATATTGTGAAAATGATCATACTGCCAAAAGCAATCTACAAATTCAATGCAATTCTCATCAAAACAACATCATCATTCTTCATAGAACTAGAAAAAAATCCTAAAATTCATATGGAACTAAAAAAGAGCCTGCAGAGCCAAAGCAAGACTAAGCAAAAACAAATCTGAAGGCATCACATTACCTGACTTCAAACTGTACAAGGCCATGGTCACCCAAACGTGGTACTGGTATAAAAACAGGCACACAGACCAACGGAGAGAATCCAGAAATAAAGCCAAATACTTGGAGCTAACTGAGCTTTGACAAAGCACACAAAAAGTGGGAAAGACACCGTAATTCAACAAATGGTGCTGGAATAATCGGCAAGCCACATGTAGCAGAAAGAATCTGGATCTCATCTCTCACCTTATACAAACATCAACTCAAGATGGATCAAAGACTTAAATCTAAGACCTGAAACCATAAGAATTCTAGAAGATGACATCAGAAAAACCCTCTAGACATCGGCTTAGGCAAAGACTTCATGACCAAGAACCGCAAAGCAAATGCAACACAAAGATAAATCTATGGGACTTAAACTAAAAAACTTCTAAACGGCAAAAGAAATAATCAACAGAGTAAAACAGACAACCCACAGAGTGGGAGAAAATATTCGCCAACTATGCATATGACAAAGGACTGATATCCAGAATCTACAAAAACTCAAACAGCAAGAAAGAAAAACAAATGATCCCATCAAAAGGTAGGGAGAGGGCCGGGTGCGGTGGCTCACGCCTGTAATCCCAGAACTTTGGGAGGCCGAGGCAGGTGGATCACGAGGTCAAGAGATCGAGACCATCCTGGTCAACATGGTGAAACCCCGTCTCTACTAAAAATACAAAAAATTAGCTGGGCATAGTGGCGCGTGCCTGTAATTGTAGCTACTCAGGAGGCTGAGGCAGGAGAATTGCCTGAACCCAGGAGGCGGAGGTTGCGATGAGCCGAGATTGCACCATTGCACTCCAGCCTGGGTAACAAGAGCCAAACTCCGTCTCAAAAAATAAAAAAAAGGTAGGGAGAGGACATGAATAGACAATTCTCAAAAGATGTACAAATGGCCAACAAACATGAAAAAATGTTCAACATTACTCATGACCAGGGAAATGCAAATTAAAACCATGGTACAATACCACCTCACTCCTGCAACAACGGCCGTGATCAAAAAATAGATATTAGCATGGATGTAGCAAAAGAAGAACACTTTTATACTGCTGGTGGGAATGTAAACTAGTACAACCACTCTGGAAAACAGTGTAGAGATTTCTTAAAGGACTAAAACATCTACCATTTGATCCAGCCATCCCATTACTAATTATCTACCCAGAGGAAAATAAGTATATGAAAAAGATACTTGCACATACAAGTTTATAGCAGCACAGTTTGCAATCACAAAAATATAGAACTATCCCAAATGTCCAGTCAATGAGTAGATAAAGAAAATGTGGTGTAGATTCATACCATGGAATACTACTCAGCCATGAAAAGGGTTTGCAGCAACCTGGATGGAGCTGGAGACCATTATTCTAAATGAAGTAACTCAGGAATGGAAAATCAAACATTGTATCTTCTCACTCCTCAGTGGAAACTAAGCTATGAGGATGTAAAGGTGTAAGAATGATGCAATGGACTTTAGAGATCGGGGGTCAGGGTGGGAGGGGGTGAGTGATAAAACACTAAATGTTGGATACAGTGTACACAGCTCAGGTGATGGGTGTACAATAATTACAAATATCACTACTAAAGAAGTTATCCAGTTAACAAAAGACTACCTGTTCCACAAAAACCTACTGAAATAAAATGTTTAGAAAAGAAAAATGTTTTAAAAAGCAAAGGACAAATTTAAAATAGTTTATTCATTTTCTTTTTGCTCATTTGCTTGTACAGGCAGTGTCACTGCCACTTTAAAATAATGGGTTATAAAAAAGGTATTTGCAAGCCTATGGTAACTTCAAAAATATACAATGGACACACAAAACAAACAGAAGTTATATCATACTAGAGAAAATCACCTTCACTAAAAGGCAGGCAGGAAAGAAAAGAGGAAGAAAACACATAATAAAATGGCAGGAATAAGTCCTTATTTCTCAATAATATTGAATGCAAGTGGACTAAACTCTAATTGAAAGAGAGAGTGAATGAATGAATTTAAAAAAAAAAAGACCCAATCATCGGCTGCTTATAAAAAAAAAAAAAAAAAAAAAAAAAAAAAAAAAAAAAACACTTCACCTGGCCAGGCTTGGTGGCTCACACTCCTGCAATCCCAGCACTTTGGGAGGCGGAGGCAGGTAGATCATGAAGTCAGGAGATTGAGACCATCCTGGCCAACATGGTGAAACCCTGTCTCTACTAAAAATACAAAAATTAGCTGGGCATGGTGGTGCATACCTGTAATCCCAGCTATTCGGGAGGCTGAGGCAGGAGAATCACTTGAACCAGAGAGTCAAAGGTTGCAGTGAGCTGAGAATGAGCCACTGCACTCCAGCCTGGATGACAGAGCAAGACTCCATCCAAAAAAACAAAAAACAATTTTCACCTATAAAGACACATGTAGACTGAAGATAAAGGCATGAAAAAAAAAACCACAAACAGAACAGGAATAGCTATACTTAGACAAAATAGATTTCAAGACAAAAACTATGAGACAAAGGTCACTATGTAACAATAAAGGGGCCAATTCAGCTAGAGGATGTGTCAATTGTAAATATACATGCACCCAACACTGGAGTACCCAGATATATAAAACAAGTATTATTAGAGCTAAAGAGAGATATGCCCCAAAACGATAATAGCTGGAGATTTTAACACCCAACTTTCAGCACTGGACAGATCTTTCAGACAGAAAAGGAAATGCTGGCCTTAACCTACACTATACACCAAGGGAACATCACGTTTGCAGAACGTTTCCGCCAACAGCTGCACAACGAACATTCTTTTCATCAGGACATGGGTCATTCAAGAATAAAAAAATGTCTTGCAACATTCAAGAGACGAACAACATAAAGCATCTTCTCTGATCACAATGAAATAAAACTAGAAGTCAAAAACAAGAGGAATTTTGGAAAGTATACAAACACATGGAAACAATATGCTCCTGAATGACCAGTGGGTCAAATTAAGGAAATTGAGTCTTTTCTTGAAACAATGATAATGAAAACATGACATATCAAAACCTCTGGGATACAGTGAAAGCAGGACTAAGAGGGAAGTTTATAGCTATAAGTGCCTGCATCAAAAGAGCAAAACTTCAAACAACCTAATGATGTATCTTAAAGAATGAGAAATGTGGCCGGGCGTGGTGGCTCACACCTACAAGCCTAGCACTTTGCAGGGCCAAGGCGGATGGATTGCCTGAGCTCAGGAGTTCAAGACCAGCCTGAGCAACACGGCAAAACCCCATCTCTACTAAAATACAAAAAATTAGCCAGGCATGGCAGCATGCGCCTGTAATCCCAGCTACTTGGGAGGCTGAAGCAGGAGAATTGCTAGAACCTGGGAGGCAGAGGTTGCCATGAGCCGAGATCGTGCCACTGCACTCCAGCTTGGGTGACAGAGTGAGACTCTGTCTCAAAAAAAATAAAATAAAAATAAAAAATAGAATTAGAAATGTAATGCCAGATGTGATGTCTCACACCTGTAATCCCAGCACTTTGGGAGGCTGGGACAGGCAGATCACTTGAGGTCAGGAGTTCCAGACCAAACTGGCCAACATGGCAATATCCCAGGTATAGTAGCATGGACCTGTAGTCCCAGCTACTGGGGAGACTGAGGCACAGGATTGCTTAAACCAGGGAGGAAGAGGTTGCAGTGAGCCAGAATCACCCCACTACACTCCTGCCTGGGCAACAGAGTAAGACTGTCTTAAAAAAAATAAAAATAAGAAAAAGTAAAAGAAAAAAAATTTAAAAAGCAAATGTAAAGCAAGCCTAAAATAAGATCAGAGCTGAGATTAAAAAAATTTAAATGAAGAAAATGTAAAAGATTAATGAAACAAAAAGATGGTTTTTGGAAAGATAAAACGGACAAATCTTCAGCCAGACTAATAAAAAAAAGATCCAAATAAGTGAAATCAGACATGAAAATGGAGACATTCCAACCAATAGTGTAGAAATGTAAAGGATTACTCCTGGCTACGAGCAACTATATGCCAGTAAATTGGGAAATCTAGAAGAAATGGGAAAATTCCTAGATATATACAACCTACCAAGATCGAATCATGAGGAAATCCAAGACCTGAAGAGACCGATACCAAATAAGACGGAAGACGTAATAAAAAGTCTCCCAAAGGAAAGCCCAGGACCCGATGGCTTCACTGCTGCATCCTGCCAAACATTTAAAGAACTAATACCAATCCTACTTCTATTGCAGAAAACAGAGGAGGGGGGAACACTTCCAAGTCATTTCATGAAGTATTGCTCTGATACTAAAAACCAAAGACACATCAAAAAAAAAAAAAAAAAAAAGCAAACTACAGGCCAGTATCTCCAATGAACATGGATACAAAAAGTCTTCAACAAAATACAAGCAAACCAAATTTACTAACACACTGAAACAGTTCATCATGGCCAAGTGGGATTTATCCCAGGGATTCCAGGATGGTTCTATGTAGGCAAATCAACGTGATACATCAACAGAATGAAGGACAAACTTATATGATCATTTCAACTGAGGCTGAGCAGCATTTATTAAAAATCAATATCCCTTCATGATTAAAAACTCTCAAAAACTGGGTATAGGATGAACGTATTTCAACATAATAAAAGCCATATACAACAGACCCACAGCTAGTATCTACTGAAGGGGAAAACACTGAAAACCTTTTCTCCGAGATCTGGAACACAAGGAGGCCCCCTGTCACCGCTGTTATTCAGCATAGTACTGCGAGTCTAGCTAGAGCTATCAGACAAAAGATCAAGGTAATCCAAATTGCAAAGATATATTTGGAAAAATCTTAAGACTCCAAAGGAAAAAACCACAGAACTGATACATTTAGTAAAGTTGCAGGATACAAAAACCAACACAAAAATCAGTAGCTTTTTATATATATTTTTTTTTTGGAGACAGAGTCTTGCTCTATCACCAGGCTGGAGTGCAGTGGCATGATCCCAGCTCACTGCAACTTCTGTTTTCCAGTTTCAAGCAATTCTCCTGCCTCAGCCTCCCAAGTAGCTGGGACAACAGGCACACACCACCATGCCCAGCTAATTTTTTGTACTTTCAGTAGAGAAAGGGTTTCTCCATGTTCGCCGGGATGGTCTCGATCTCTTGACCTCATGATCCACCTACCTCGGCCTCCCAAAGTGCTGAGATTACAGGTGTGAGCCACCCCGCCCGGCCAGTAACACTTCTATTCTCACAGTGAATAATCTGAAAAAGAATCCCACTTACAATAGATATAAAATGCCTGCAAATTAACCTAACCAAATTAGTGGAAGATCTCTACAATGAAAACTATAAAACACTGATGCAAGAAATTGAAGGGGCCACACACAAACATGAAGATATTCCATGTTTGTGAATTAGAAGAATCAATATCATTAAAATGTCCACACTAGGTTGGGCACGGTGGCTCACGCCTGTAATCCCAGCACTTTGGGAGGCTGAGGCAGGTGGATCACGAGGTCAAGAGATCGAGACCATCCTGGACAACATAGTGAAACGCTGTCTCTACTAAAAATACAAAAAATTAGCTGGGCATGGTGGCGCGTTCCTGTAATCCCAGCTACTCAGGAGGCTGAGGCAGGAAAATTGCCTGAACCCAGGAGGTGGAGGTTGCAGTGAGCCAAGATCATGCCATCGTACTCCAGCCTGGGTAACAAAAGCAAAAAAACTCCATCTCAAAAAAAAAAAAAAATGTCCATACTATTCAAAGCAATTCCTATAAAAATACCAATGGCATTCTTTACAGAAACAGAAAAAAAAAAAAAAACCTATCCTAAAACTTATTTTAAAACCGAAAGACCCAGGACTGCCAAAGCTATCCTAAGCAAAAAGAGCAAAACTGGAAAAATCCCATTACCTGACTTCAAATTATACTACATAGCTATAGTAACTAAAATGACATAGTACTGGCATAAAAACAGACATATAGATCAGTGGATCAGATATAGAGAACTTGAAACTAAATCTATACATCTACTGTGAATCCATTTTTGACGAAGGAGCTGAGAACATACACTGGGGAAAGAAGCGTCTCTTCAATAAATGGTGCTGGGAAAACTGGATATCCATATGCATATCATATGAAATTAGATCTCCATCTCTCACAATATATTTTAAAAAATTAAAATGGCTTGAAGACATAAATCCAAGACCTCGAACTATGAAACCACTACAAGAAAACATTGGGGGAACTCTCCAGGACATGAGAATGAGCAAAGATTTCTTGAGCAATACCACAAAAACACAGGCAACCAAAGCAAAAATGGATACGTGGGATCACATCCAGTTCAAAAACCAAAGGAAACAAAGTAAAGAGACAACTCACAGAATGGGAGAAAATATTTGCAAACTGTCTGATGGGATTAATAACCAATCCAAGGAAAGCAAACAACTTTATAGGGGAAAAATGATCCAGTTAAGAATAGACAGATCAGGCGCGGTGGCTCACACCTGTAATCCCAGCACTTTGGGAGGCCGAAGCGGACAGATCACAAGGTCAAGAGATCGAGACCATCCTGGCCAACATGGTGAAATTCCGTCTCTACTAAAAAATATAAAAATTAGCTAGGCCTGGTGGCATGTGCCTGTAGTCCCAGCTACTCAGGAGGCCGAGGCAGGAGAATTGCTTGAACCCAGGAGGCAAAGGTTGCAGTGAATTGAGATCGCGCCACTGCACTCCAGCCTGGTGCCTGGTGACAAAGTGAGACTGTCTCAAAAAAAAAAAAAAAATAGACAAAAGATTTGAATAGACATATCTGAAGACATACAAATAGCAAACAGGCATGTGAAAAAGTGTTCATATCAACGATCAGAGAAATGCAAATCAAAAGTACAATGAGCTATCATCTCACCCCAGTTAAAATGGTTTTTATCCAAGACAGGCAATAACAAATGTTGGTAAGGATGTGGAGAAAAGGGAGCCCTCATACACTGTTGCTAGGAATGTCAATTACTATAACCACTATGAAGAAGAGTTTGGAGATTCCTCAAAACATTAAAAATAGAGCAAACATGGGCTGGGCGTGGTGGCTCACACCTGTAATCCCAGCACTTTGGGAGGTGGAGGCAGGCAGATCACCTGAGGTCAGGAGTTCAAGACCAGCCTGACCTATATGATGAAACCTCATCTCTACTAAAAAATACAAAAATTAGCCAGGTATGGTGGCATGCACCTGTAATCCCAGCTACTCGGGAGGCTGAGACAGGAGAATCACTTGAACCAGGGTGGCAGAGGTTGCAGTAAGCCAAGATCATGCCATGGCACTTCCAGCCTGGGTAATAAGAACAAAACTCTGTCTCAAAAAAAAAAAAAAAAAAAAAAAAAATAGAGCTAACATAGGATCCAGCAATCCCACTCCTAGGCACAGATCCAAAATAAAGGAAATTAGGATATTGGAGACACCTGTACTTCGTGTTTATTGTATCACTGTTTACAATAACCAAGATTTGGAAGCAATTTTAACACCCAACAGATAAAGAAAATGTGATACACACACCCAGTGGAGTATTATTCAGCCATAAAAACCAATGAGACTCTGATTTGCAACAAGGCTTGAACCGGAGGTCATTGTGTTAAATGAAATTAGCCAGGCACAGAAAAATGAACTTTGCATGTTCTCACTTATTCGTGGGATCTAAACACTTTAAACAAAAATTGAGCTCATGGAGATAGAGTAGGATGGTTAGAGTCTCAGAAGGGTAGTGGGAGGTTGGAGGGGATGTGGGGATAATTAATAGGTACAAAAAATAGAAGAAATGAGTAAGAATAGTCTCTGCTAGCACAAGAGGGTGAGTAAAAAATATTTTAATTGTGCACTTAAAAAAAGCTAAAAAAATATCATTGGATTGTTTGTAACATGAAGGGCAAATGCTTGAGGGGACAGATGCCCCACTTACCCTGATGTGATTATGCATGTATCAAAATACCACATGTAACCATAGATATATATACCCACTATGCACCCACAAAAACTAAAGATAACAAAATTTAAATAAAGTGGTTTTTAACATAGGTTAGTGAATTACTTTGATTCTAGGTACTTGACTCTTAAGGATATATTGAAAAATGGATCTCACAGATGCCATGAGCAAACATCCAGAATATTCACTAGATAGACATAATACAGAGCTTAGTATGTACCAAGTACCTCACATGCATTCTTAGTGTTTATTCTCTCAATACAGAAAGAATGAGCCGTCTGAAAAGAACAGCAGTCAATCATTAACGAGATTCAGTTCCTTTCTGCATCAACTCTTCATTTGACCCAACCATGACATGATTTTGAAACTGTCTTACCATTCTTCTGCCTTGAAAGATGTTTGTATTCCTCAAAACTCTTCCCTGGAGGGACAAAAGGTTGCTATCAAATTTGAAATTCCAGAGTTGAAGTAATGCTTGCGCTTTTTCCCTGAAAATTAAAAGATTGCCAAAATGATTAAACCAAGTAAGACACGCAGAAGCAGTTAGCCACCGGTGCAAGGCAATTTCCTTCTATTCCAGGGTTGGTGGTCGCTTGTCCGCGGCGTTGAGATGCCGCAGTACCTTCCCTGAAACTCTGAAATCTTGTTTTTTGCTCTCATAGGCATAAAGGTCCTTAGAGCCTTTCGATTTCATTCTTCCCCATCTGACCTCCTAACTTTGCAATGACAGAAGAACTAGAATTGTCCCCCAACAACAACAAAATTCTTCCCAATTGTCACTTGCCAATAGAAGAATCTGAGATGCCAGGGTGTACACAAGTACCCGCTTCATCGCAACGCAATGCACGTGCACCCACGAACACTCAGCTGGAAAAGCAGCACTTACTCTTCCATGCTTTTCCTGAGTCTTTTTAATGAATTATGCCTCTTTTCTGGACTCAATTTTGTTTCTGTAGCCAAGTCTTTCATACTGGTATAATCCTTACGTATTTCATCTGTTAGACCTTTAAAAAAATGCAAAAGCCACAGCTGAACAAGCATGAATTTGAGTGAGGACTGAATTATGATAGCTGGAGAACTACCACCAAAGAGACACACTTCGAGTTCCCCGAAAGCCTGCACAAAGTCATAATTATAACTGACATTAAAGAGGGGCTGTGAGTTGCCAATACCTGTCATGTAGCACAGCTGAGGAATCAGCAGGATAGGCTGACGCTGTGTACCCGTTTGGCCCTTTTTCCATCTGCCCTGGCTGACCAGAAGTGGCTGCTTCATCACAGTGATGATTTCTTTATGTTGCTGCCCAACAACAAGAGACCAGCATGACCATCCATGAAATGTTAGAAACGCCACATACAGAGGTTCAAAAGTGCACAGGTGGGACTACGAATGAAGGGCCAGAGGCGTGCTGGCGATGTTTCCGCAAGTTGAATAGTGTACTATGAAGACTCTCAAAATTCTCTCACCTTTGATAGGCCAGGGATCTTTTTCTCTTGTGAACATACTTGGCAAAGACAGGACTCCCACGAAACAGGACACTGGAGTGGTCAAGCTACTCTAACACTGTATATGAGCAGGGGTGAGACAGTATCTATAGTTCTCACTGCAGTCTTGCCTTTAAAATTCCCAAAGCATACTGAAAACTGTCAAGAGGACCACCCCCACAGCCTGCCACCCAACCAAATGAGATGGATAATTACAGATCTGTTCATGATGCTCTTCCTGCATGGTCTCTCCCTAAGCTCTTCGTCCCTGTTTCTAGTAGGAAAAGACATTTGCAAAGAAGTTTCTATACTGATGCTGCAATTCTTTTTCTTTTTCTTTTTTTTTTTTTGAGACGGAGTTTTGCTCTTGTTGCCCAGGCTAGAGTGCAAGGGTGTGAACTTGGCTCACCACAAACTCTGCCTCCCGGTTCAAGTGATCCTCCTGCCTCAGCCTCCCGAGCAGCTGAAACTACAGGCACATGCCACCATGCCCAGCTAATTTTTTTTTTTAGTACAGATGGGATTTCACCACGTTGACCAGAATGGTCTCGATCTCTTGACCGTGTGATCCGCCTGCCTCAGCCTCCCAATGTGCTGGGATTACAGCTGTAAGCCACTGTGCCCAGCCACTGATACTGCAATTTTTTTTTTTTTTTTTTTTGAGACAGAGTTTCGCTTTTGTTACCCAGGCTGGAGTACAATGGCGCGATCTCAGCTCACCGCAACCTCCGCCTCCTGGGAACAGGCAATTCTCCTGCCTCAGCCTCCTGAGTAGCTGGGATTACAGGCACGCGCCACCATGCCCAGCTAATTTTTTGTATTTTTAGTAGAGATGGGGTTTCACCATGTTGACCAGGATGGTCTCGATCTCTTGACCTCGTGATCCACCCGCCTCGGCCTCCCAAAGTGCTGGGATTACAGGTGTGAGCCACCGCGCCCGGCCCTGATACTGCAATTCTTAAAGTCCCTTTCCTCTCCAAGGAAAAGTGATTCTTCACAGGTCCTTCTATGTTACTCATGAACAAGGCCCTTGCTAATGATAACTTCATCACATGAGTCCTGGCATCATTGGTCTTTTCAAGTTTCTGGGAACTTCAAAGGAGTTGTCACCTCAAAAAACACAACTTAAAATCCAGTGTTTATAGCTCTGTTCTTCTTGATCTGGGCTACTACTTTCAATTCTTACAACATTGCTACAGGTTATGTATTTTATCCTTAACCCGGTCTGTGGTTATTTAAAAGGCAGCTTGGATTCACTCATACACCTGTCCTGGACAGTTCTTACGGTAGGAACTATTGTGGGTACATACGTGTGTGAAAGAATCATGACACCATTTCAGCACCCGTTACCACTCCTACCACCTAGTTTATCAAAGCTCTTGATACACTGCTCTTCCTATAGGGAGATCTGGAAGCCATACTTCTCATTTCTTATAGCTTTCAGGTGGTACCCTAACAAGATCCCTTACCACATCAACTTTTTTTTTTTTTTTTGAGATGGAGTTTCGCTCTTGTCACCCAGACTGGAGTGCAATGGCACGATCTCGGCTCACCGCAACCTCCGCCTCCTGGGTTCAAGCAATTCTCCTGCCTCAGCCTCCTGAGTAGCTGGGACTACAGGCGTGTGCCACCATACCCAGCTAATCTTTATATTTTCAGTAGAGACAGGGTTTCACCTTGTTGACCAGGATGGTCTCAATCTCTTGACCTCCCAAAGTGCTGGGATTATAGGCGTGAGTCACCGCCCCCAACCCACATCAGCTTCTATATGTAAAATGTTATTTCTGGCTGAACACAGCGGCTTGCAAGGAGAATGGCTTGAGTCAAGGAGGTAGAAAGTGCAGTGAGCCGTGTTCACACCACTGCACTCCAGCCTGCCAACAGAGCGAGAGCCTGTCTCAAAAAGTTCTGTCTGGGCTAGGCGTGGTAGCTCACTCCTGTAATCCCAGCACTTTGGGAGGCTGAGGCAGGCAGATCATGAGGTCAAGAGATCGAGACCATCCAGGCCAACATGGCGAAACCCCGTCTCTACTAAAAAATGCAAAAAAATTAGCGGGCCGTGGTGGCATGCACCTGTAGTCCCAGCTAACCAGGAGGCTGAGGCAGGAGAATTACTTGAACCCAGGAGGCAGAGGTTGCAGTGAGCTGAGATTGTGTCAGTGCACTCCAGCCTGGCACCTGGCAACAGGGCAAGATTCTGTCTCAAAAAAAAAAAAAAAAAAGTTAACGTCTGTTGTTTCTATCATTAAACCTCTTGAAAGCCAGGATTGAACTTCTCTTCTAATGACTCATCTATGAATTGTCATTTTTTTTTAAACCTGACCTCATGACGACACTAGATGTAAGCTGTCACTTATTAAATTCCCAATAGGGCAGGCCACGACTACCCCTAATTTTGTCAGATATTTCAGCCCATCTATTTTATTCAACTAAATTTGCTGAAATCATTTTCTTTCTTTTTTTCTTTTTTAAAGACGGGGTTTCACCATGATGGCCAGGCTGGTCTTGAACTCCTGACGTCAGGTGATCCACCCACCTCCGCCTCCCAAAGTGCTAGGATTACAGGCGTGAGCCACCGCGCCCGGCTCATTTTCTTATCTTCATCTACATCCAAGACTCCTACTCACCAATACATGCCAGGAAAGCAGTTTTCCTTCCGATGCCAAATTCTCTCAAATTACTAACCTCACTGTTCTGTGATCCCAACATACAGTGAATTGACTCTTGCAACCTGTATTTCAGTCCATACTTCATGCCTCTGCCCATTATCCTCTTCTCCCTGATCTACAGATGCTCGCTTCTGACATTTACAAATCAGCTTCTCAAAGAGGTTTTCCACAACCACCCCAAGTCAGTAGCCACCAGATACCCTCCATGACACTCCCAATTTTAATCATCTGCCTGTCCCCTGGGACTATCAGAATCATCCGTTTGCCACCTCTGCCTACCATGAGGATGTATGGTCTTTGAGATCAGATGGCTGTATATACCTAGGATACAGTATAGGTGTTCCCTAAATGCTTTTGGGTTTGAATGAACAAGCTCTAAGTGTGGTACATGAATAAGGACAACTTCATAATTGAAGTATCTCCTGGCGGGGCACAGTGGCTCATGCCTGTAATCCCAGCACTTTGGGAGGCCAAGGTGGGTGGATCATGAGGTCAGAAGACCTAGATCATCCTGGCCATGGTGAAACCCCATCTCTACTAAAATACAAACAATTAGCCAGGCACAATGGTGCATGCCTGTAGTCCCAGCTAGTCAGGGGACAGATGGGGAATCGCTTGAACCTGGGAGACGGAGGTTACAGTGAGCCGAGATCGAGCCACTGCAATCCAGCCTGGCAACAAAGCAAGAGTGTGTGAGTGTGTGACTGTATGTGTATATACACGTATATGGCGTCTCCTTAGGGAGATCAGAGTGCTGTGTTCCCTCAATGGTTGGGACCCCAAAGGGAAACTCAAGCTGGGAATTGCATTAGGCAAACCTCCCTCCCATTTTATTCCTATGTAAGACAGCTAAGATTAAAAAAGAAAAAGCCACATATCTCCTTCACAATTGGCCCACAAGGAAATTCCTTGTGGCCCTAAGAATTGTTGAATTTCACCCTCGCAATGTAAATTGATAGCTGATTTTCACAGGTGGGGGACATAAAGACAGAACTCCCAGTCACCCTTCTGAGACAGATGCCTATCTGATTGCTTCTTCTGCCCTACTGTTTATGTAAAAATACAGATTCACTGAGCTAGACTAAGGCATAAATGACTATTCCTCTACCCCTCTCACAGTAAATTGTGTATGCAGTGAAAGGCTGACCAGAGACTCAAAAGAATGCAGCCTTTGTCTCTTATTTACCTATGATCTGGAAGCCTTCCTTTCTGCCCTGACACACACATGGCCCCACTAAGAGCTGTCCTGCCTTTCCAGACCAAACCAATGCACATCTTACATATGTTGATAGATGTCTCATGACTCCTGTGTAAAGCCAAGCCATACCCCGACCACCTTGAGCATGTCATCAGGACCTCCTGAAGCTACTCCTGAGTGCATCTTAAACCTTGGCAAAATAAGCTTTCTAAATTGAGACCTGTCTTAGCTACTTAGAACTGTGAACCAAGACTATCTATGTTTGAGGTTTTAATATAAAAATACAAGCTGTTTTCTACCATTCATCTGTAAGTTGTTTCTAGTTGCTACAAATGTCTGAAATGGGTTTAGTAATGTTTCTTTCACCTGCCAAAGCTAGAAAGATCGACTGCATCAACTGGCACATCTTATTTAGCCTATTTCTTTGTGAACGCTCAGGTTGAGGAATCCATGCCTTGGGAGATTAGCATGTAATTGACATTATTTTCCATGTGAATCATTTTTATCTTTTGGACTGAGTTCTACGGGGCTGAGATTTATAGGTAAGTAACATTTTCTTATCTGAATTCTTACCATATTTTCCACCGAACGATCCAACCACATTTTAAAAACTACAATAGCAGGCCGGGTGCAGTGGCTCATGCCTGTAAACCCAGAACTTTGGGAGGACAAGGCAGGTGGATCACCTGAGGTCAGGAGTTCAAGACCACCCTGACCAATTGGTAAAACCCGTCTCCACTAAAAATGTGAAAATTAGCTGGGCATGGTGGTGGGTACCTGTAGTTCCAGCTACTTAGGAGGCTGAGACAAGAGATTTGCTTGAACCCGGGAGGTGGAAGTTGCAGAGAGCCAAGATCATGCCACTGCATTCCAGCCTGGGTGATGGAGCAAGACTCCAACTAAAGAAAGAAAGAAAAAAAAAAAAGACTATGATAGGCCTGGCACAGTGGCTCATGCCTGTAATCCCAGCACTTTGGGAAGCTGAGGTGGGTGGATCACAAGGTCAGGAGTTCAAGACCAGCCTGGCCAACATGGTGAAACCCCCATCTCTACTAAAAATATAAAAGTTAGCTTGACATGGTGGTACGCGCCTGTAATGCCAGCTATGTGGGAGGCTGAGGCAGGAGAATTGCTTGAATCAGGACCCAGAAAGCGGAGGTTGCAGTGAGCCAAGATCACACCAGTGCACTCCAGCCTGGGCTACAGAGCGAGACTCCACCTCCAAAAAAAAAAAAAAAAAAAAAAACTATGATAGTGGCCACTGTTAAGACTGAAAGAAGGGAAAGAAGGTATCACACTGAAGCCATTCTAGTTATGTGACATTATCCTATATACAAGGTGCTTAGATGCGTGGATAATGGAGAAGTCGAGCTATACTTAATCCCCTAAAGAAAAATATGTTTACATGACAAATGTGTTTGAGTATCTAAATAAGACAAACTTAAACACATGAAGGTTTACAATTTAAATATATTTAAAGAAATACAATTTCATACCTGCTTGTAGTAGTCTATATAGGTGATTTTGGTGCCATCTGATTTGTTAAATGTGTGTCGAGGATTCAGATTCCAATCAACACCATCTACTCTGTAGGTCCTGTTGTTGTATCTGTGAAATTACAATATGGTATTATATCTGACTTTTTCATTGCATGGAACCATCCACACAGAAAATAAGACATTTTTAATCTTGCAAGGAGTAGCAGGATATATTAGATTTACTAAGATGTAATTCACGGCCAGGCGCGGTGGCTCACGCCTGTAATCCCAGCACTTTGGGAGGCCGAGGCGGGCGGATCACGGGATTAAGAGATTGAGACCATCCTGGCCAACATGGTGAAACCCCGTCTCTACTAAAATACAAAAAAATTAGCTGGGCATGGTGGCACGTGCCTGTAGTCCCAGCTACTCTGGAGGCTGAGGCAGGAGAATTGCTTGAACCCAGGAGGCAGAGGTTGCAGTGAGCCAAGGACGCACCACCGCACTCCAACCTGGCGCCTGGTGACGGAGTGAGACTCTGTCTCAAAACAAACAAACAAAAAGATGCAATCCACATACTACACAACTCACCCATCTGAGCATACAATCACCTGGTTTTTACTACAGCCACAGAGATGTGCAATCAAGACAATCAAAGAAACATAACCATAAGCGGTCACTTCCCATTTTAGTCTAATCCACCAGCCTTCGGGGAACCACTAGTCTACTTCCTGTCTCAACATGTTTGCTCATTCGTGTAAACTGAGTCATAGAACGTCTGTTCTTTCCCGACTGGCTTCTTTCACTTAGCATTGTATTTAAGATTCGACCACGCTATAGTATGTCTTGGCACTTAATTCCTTTTCATTTCCAAAGATATTCTATTGTAGGATATCCCACCTTTCGTTTATCCCTTCACCAGCTGGACATTATGGTTGTATATACTTTTGGTTACCATGAGTAAGGTTACAAACATTTATGTGACGATTTTAGTGACTATGTTATTTCTCTTGCGTGTTTAAGTAGGAGTAAAATTTCTAGGTTATATATATAGGAGTTAAAAAGGAATTATTTAGGTGGCTAATAAAAGTTCTCAGTGGAATTTTCTCTTAATAAAAAAACAGCCCCGAAATATTTTCTTTTCTAACAAAAAGCAGCCTGAAAAAAATCAAGCTGCAAGCATAGATAAGCAAGCTGGAAGCTTGCATAGTTGAATGCCAGCAGCTATGCCAGAAGCCAGGTATATCCAACATGGAGGTTTCCTCTTCCCTTCTCTTTGTGGCCATGTGTGCAGGTCATTAAGGTGCCAGCCAGGTGGAAACCACATCTGCATAATAAAAGATTAGGGTGCGATGACCAGCCTTTTCACAGGCTATGTCAATGGCACACCTGGTCCAAGCAACCCTTTGGGCCCTATGCAAATCAGACACCACCTCTTCAAGCCCCTCCATAAAACCAACCTCATCTCTCTGCAAAGAGGAAGATCCATTCAGAACGCCCCTCCCCCTAGAAGGGGGAGCTTTTCTCTTTCACCTATTCAACTTTCCATTCCTAAACCCATACCTCATGGGTCTGCATCTTTGTTTTCCTTACTGTGGGACAACGAACCTCGTGTATTTCCCCAAATGATACCACTTCAGTAATACATATCTTTAGCATTTTAAGAAAGTGCCAGACTGTTTTCCAAAGAAGCCATACCATTTAACATTCCTACAAGCAGCATAGGAAGGATACTTCTGATCTTCCCACATCCTTGTCAACACTTATCAATATCTGTCTAATTTTAACCATCCTAGTGGGTGTGAAATGATCTCATTGTGGTTTTCACTTGCATTTCCATGATGGTTACTGATGTTGAATGTTTTCATGCATTTATTGGTCATTTGTATATTTTGTTTAAAGAAATATAGCTGGTGAAGTATCTAATTGATCTTTTGTCCATTTTAAAAATTATGTCATCTCTCAATTAAGTGTTTGTATATTCTAGATACAGGTTACTTATGCAATTTGGAAACATTTTCTGTACTTTTTCCAGTTGTTTTCACAATTTTGATAGTACACTTTGAACAAAAGTTTTTAAGTTGGTGAAGCCCAATGTATGTTTCTTTTGTCATCACTTCGGCTTTGAGTGGCTTATCTAAGGTTTTGCCTAGCTCAAAGTCAAAAAGATTGAGTCCTGTATTTTTTTTTTTTTTTTTTTGAGATGGAGTTTTGCTCTTCTTGCCCAGGCTGGAGTGCAATGGCACGTTCTCGGCTCACCACAAGCTCTGCCTCTCTGGTTCAAGTGATTCTCCTGCCTCAGCCTCCCGAGTAGCTGGGATTACAGGCATGCGCCACCATGCCCAGCTAATTTTTGTATTTTTAGTAGAGACAGGGTTTCTCCATATTGGTCAGGCTGGTCTCAAATTCCCAACCTCAGGTGATCCATCCGCCTTGGCCTCCCAAAGTGCTGAGATTACAGGTGTGAGCCACTGCACCCGGTCGAGTCCTATATTTTCTAAGAATGTTATGCTTTTAGTTCTTACATCTAGATCTATTGAGTTGGTTGAGTTAAACTGGAATTAATTGTGTGAGTTATATGAGGAAGAGGGAGGTGGATAGTCAGTTGTCCCAGCAACATTATCGAAAAGACTATCCTTTCCTCTATTGAATTACCTTGATGCACTTGTCAGAAGGCAATTGACTAAGTGGAGGTTAACCTTCTGAACTTATTCATTGGCCTCCGTCTATCTTTAGGCCAACATCACACTACGTTGATTACTGGAGCTTTCTAGTAAGTTTTAAAATTGAGAAGTGTGAGTCCTCCAATGTCCATGTAAGATTGTGTTGGCTAAGGAACTGATTCTTTAAATCCATTATCTTATCAATTTAAGATTTCTGCTGTAGAAAGATTCAAAAATTTCCTTCAAATGAAAAACTGCTGATGGATTGTAACTAAGCACTCATTTTTAAACTAGCTAAATGCCCACAACAAAGAGGAAAAGGAAAGAAATCTAGAAAGAGCTTAGTGTTATGTGCAAGGTAGGGTTCAGACAAATGAACTGGCATTAGGGATTTCAAGAATTGTGAAGTCAGCCAGGCGCGGTGGCTCACGCCTATAATCCCAGCACTTTAGGAGGCCAACATAGTAAAACCCATCTCTATTAAAAACACAAAAAAGTTAGCTGGGTGTGGTAGCACATGCCTGTAGTCCCAGCTGCTTGGGAGGCTGAGGCCGGAGAATTGATTGAACCCAGGAGGCGGAGATTGCAGTGAGCCAAGATCACTCCACTGCACTCCAGCCTGGGCAACAGTGCGAGACTCTGTCTCAAAGAAAAAAAAAGAATAGTGAAGTCTACAATTGACGTATTTTTTTTTTTTTTTTTTTTTGAGACGGAGTTTCACTCGTTACCCGGGCTGGAGTGCAATGGCGTGATCTCGGCTCACTGCGACCTCCACCTCCTGGGTTCAGGCAATTCTCCTGCCTCAGCCTCCTGAGTAGCTAAGATTACAGGCACGTGCCACCGTGCCCAGCTAATTTTTTGAATTTTTAGTAGAGACGGGGTTTCACCATGTTGACCAAGATGGTCTCGATCTCTTGACCTCGTGATCCACCCGCCTCGGCCTCCCAAAGTGCTGGGATTACAGGCTTGAGCCACCACACCCAGCCTCACATATTCTTCTCCCAAGCTGTATAACCAGAGGAGAAACATGTCCAGTGGTTCTTGCCATTTCTACTCAAACTTGAACATTTAGTGACTAGAAAACTATAGGAGCATCTCTTGCCATCTCTTGGGGGTGGGGAAGGAGTTAAAATGATTAGATAGGTTTTTAAAAGATAGACTTACTTTGTCAGAACAATTGATCCAATTAATTTATTAGCTACTTCCACTTCGGGGTTTCCTTGGTGGGCCTCTGCCTGTATTTTGCTTATGAAATCATAAACAGTTTCTATTCGGAGCAGTTTGTGGTTCACATCAGCACAGAGGGTAATGCTGTTTTCGTATTGAAGAATAGAAGTAACGTAACCACGCCAGATTTCCAAGCTGGTACTAGAATAAATTACATTAGTATTAAGTCCAAGCTCTTCACGCAAAGCCAAGGGTTTCCAGGCCTAAGCTCTGGGTCTAAAAATTGGTACTTAGAAGTCAGTTTCAATTCCTTGGTCTTAGTCTTTTGAAGGACCTTCAGGTAAACATTTATCAGAAGTGCTATTTATATTTTTGTTGAACTGTTTTTATCACCCATAGGCTGAAAGTATATCCACATTTATCCGTAACATAACTTATGTTTGGTATATACCTATACAAGTAATAGAGAGATATAGCTGCTATGATTGAAGATACTTTCAGAGATAAATTACCCATTTTGCACGATCGTTTAGGCTTCTCACAATGTGTATGCAACAACTGCCAAGTTTTTTTTTAAATGAATCTTCTTACTTTGAGTTGACATCACACTTTTAAATGGTCAGTAGATGCCATTTAAAAGGCCGTAACTTTTAAGGCATACCACTTCAAATGTGAAATGAATAACTTTCTCAAGAAAATCCTACGTTTAAGTCTGCAAAATGTGAAATTTTCTACTTTATACAAACCCACGACGCTCTAGTGTCAATGGTATCTTTTCGGTATAATAGTGGCGACCAATTTGTTTCAAGTTTAGCTCCTTGAAAGTTCTAGAAATGGAAAAAAATAGATTTTGTTGAAAGTACAGGTTACATTATTAAGCATTTGGTAAAACACATAATGGAGAAAAAAAATCTGTCAATGACTATATCATCAATGAACATAAAGTACCGAACTACAAAGCTACATTATGAGGTGGATAGTAAGGTTCATTTAACCTCAACTGTTCTGTCTCCTTGTAAACATAGTATTGTAGAAAGGTTACCAAGGTGTTCTTCATTCTCAAAACTAAACTAAGGTCTCTTTTTCAAACTGTGCCTTTTGTCTGAGACAGAGCCTTGCTCTGTCGCCCAGGCTGGAGTGCAGTGGCGCGATCTCCGCTCACTGCAACCTCTACCCACTGGGTCCAAGTGATTCTCCTGCCTCAGCCTCCTGAGTAGCTGGACTGCAGGCACATGCCACCACACCCAACTAATTTTTCTACTTTTAGTAAAGGCAGGGTTTCACCATGTTGGCCAGGCTGATCTCGAACTCCTGACCTCAAATGATCCACCCGCCTCAGCCTTCCAAAGTGCCGGGATTATAGGTGTAAGCCACCACATCTGGCCTCAAACTGCGCCTTTCAAATTTTAACTTTCAATATTTAGTCATCGTAGTGACCACAGAGTAAAAAGTGTATTTGCTACAGGGACATGCATGGATGTGCATAGCTGATGTCTATTACTCTTTCTAGGCAGGTATGAGGCAAAGAGCCGGGGTAGGCCAGGAGAACACTGAGGATAATCCACTGAACTTGCTCATTCTAGGTGAGCCTCAAGTAACATTTCATCTCCAAGACCCTTCACTCTCTTAATACATGGGACTATGAAGAACAGAAAGTGCTCGAAGCAAATGGCTACATTCAACACCACTAACAATAAAACCACCGAATGAATAACAAAGAAATTCAACCCCGATAACATACTTTCTAAACAGAATGTTGTAAAAGCGTAGGCAATCTGGTGACGTGGGCGCGAGTTCTTTGGAAAACTCAACCACAATCTTCACAATTTTTTTGTCTTCGGTTGTGCTCACCCATTCCACTTTCTGAGATTAAGAACAAAAAAAAAAGTCCAGATATTCTTCCAAAAACTTAAGCTTCATTGCATGGCAAATCAACATGTCACTTGGCTATCCAGCAAACTATCATAATGGGGCAGTCTTTCTCACAAAGGTACACGCATGCACAAAATGTGATTGACAAGAGTGAAGAGTTGGAATTAAATAATCAAGCTGAAATATTTTACTCAAGCTCCTGAAAACAATTTAATTGTCCAGTTAACATAGAAATTTCTAGAAGAAAATAAGTTTTCTAATTTTTTCTGCTAGGAGTGAGGGGGCTGAAGTTTTGAATGAAACAAATAAAATAAAAACATAAAGTATCCAAAATTTGGAAGCATTTTTAAGCCACATGTGTTATTAAATTTCATTTAAGCATTAAAATTAGAGGCATTATTGACTGTCAGTAACCAAACATGGCATGCAGGTTCTGCTACAAGCCATATGAGCAAGAGGTCCCTGGGACATCTCTGCAAACAACTGCACAAAAATAATAGGTTTTATTATATATAAAAAAGTAAAAACAAGAGAAATAACACACGAAGATGTGAAATAACATTACTTAACCCGTTCTCTTAGTGGCCGAGGTAATAACAAAGAGTTTCCGTCAAATATATGGCACTCTCCAAACTTCCTTATATGTTGATTAAGTAAAATTTGACGGAGATTTCCAGCTTCTACGTCTGGTGTGTAGTCAACATTGTATTTAAATGCAGAATGCTGATGATGGGATATCACTCGGAAGTGATTGGCGATTAGCCGTACCACTTCACCCTCTGAACCTGAAAAATTGGGTGACATGACAATAGAGAAACAGACTGATTGGGCCTAAAACAGTTTGGACGCTACAATATTAAAGGCCAAAGTTAGGGCTGGGTGCGGAGGCTCACGCCTGTAAATCCCAATGCTTTGGGAGGCCGAGGAGGGCAGATGATGAGGTCAGGAGTTCGAGACCAGCCTGGGCAACATGATGAAACTCCATCTCTACTAAAAATTCAAAAAATTAGCTGGGCATGGTGGCATGGGCCTATAATCCCAGCTACTCAGGAGGTTGAGGCAGGAGAATTGCTTGAACCTGGGAGATCAGAGGTTGCAGTGAGCCGAGATTGCGCCACTGTACTCCAGCCCAGGCAACAGTGCAGGACACTGTCTCAAAACCAAAACTCGAACCCCAACCCCAACCCAAACAGCTCCATCAACACTGGGCTATCAGCCAACATACCTATTTTTGAGTTTTTAACATGCATCATATCTCTCCTGGTGTTTACCACCAGGTCCTGAAAAACTCCACCAATCCTCCTCTCCTGTAAGGATAAGGTTTGTAATTCAGCTTCAAGTCCAGGTTCTCTCACCCCTGCATAAATGTAAAAGTCAGAAGTTTAAACAATAAAAAGGGAATAATAGTTAAGATGGTATTAACACCCAGCCTAAGTTTGCTGGAGGTAGGTAAGATGCCACCCAAGGTTCCGAAACACATTTCAGTGATGTGTTGCCACGTGTATAACCTTTCCCAGAAACCTTTTCCAAGGAGTCCTCAGTTCACATCCGTGGTTGCCTTACACTATCGTCCATTCCTGCTACACATCTGCCCCATTTCTTTGGGTATTTTTTCATGGTACAAGATTCTAGAAACTTTGGTTTTGACTCTTTGAGCCTATCCCCTGCCGCTACACTGCCCCCTAGTGGGAGTCATAAAATGCCAAATAAGCCAATCGTTCAAGAAAATCTATGAAACCGGCTTTTGATACAAAGCTGATCTATCCTTTCTATTAAGAGCAACTACAAAAGGATCACACTATTTTAAACTTACATTCTAAGTTCATATTGAGGTAGCTATTCTACAAAGTTAAATCTGAATGACAGTACAATGCAGTCTTTCACTGACAAGTGAGGCATCCTGGAAGAATACGCACACGTCATTATAAATCCCGTAACCCTGAATGACCAAGACGTCTTTGCCTTGGGTTACAATGGTTTTTCTCAAAATTTAACTTCCGGGGGCTATTGTTTTCAGTTTATGACAATCTGACAAATTCAGAGTGTCTCCATTTCTGATAGACTAACTATATTTTACACGTAAAATTTGAAACAATTTTATCAAACTCCCAACTAGCTCCTAACACATCCGACAATAAAATTCACCATATTAAAATGTCAGAAAAGGAAACAGATGTCCCAGCTTGGCACTTCGGCACTTGCTGCAAACCATGCTTTTTTTGAGCTGGAGTCTCACTCTGTCACCCAGGGTGGAGTGCAGCGGCCCCATCTCAGCTCACTCAAACTTCCGCCTCCCAGGTTCAAGCAATTCTCCTGCCTCAGCCTCCCGAGTAGCTGGGATTACAGGCACATGCCACCATGCCTGGCTAATTGCTGTATTTTTGGTAGAGATGGGATTTTGTCATGTTGGCCAGGCTAGTCTCAAAACTTCTAGCCTCGAGTGATCTGCCCACCTGGGCCTCCCAAAGTGCTAGTGTGAGCCACTGTGCCCAGTCCACGTACTTTAAACATACTATTTAATAACCCTTCAGATGGGATCTGATTAAAAATATGTGTTTTAATTTTAAGTATTCAAATGAATAAGCTCATTTTATAGGTTCTGGATTTTGGATCCGTTTGCTATTTATCTAAATACAATTTTTTTAGTGTTTAATGTTTTGACTCATCACAAGCTACTTTGCTATAATAACCAAAGTGGAGAATCCAGACCGCAGTTGAATCACATTGGCCAAATCCTTAGCAAATGACAGTATCTGAGCCTGTGTGCACGAGTGCTTGTATAAATGAGGATGGCCCGTCACCCTGCAATGTAGGTAACGGTTTAAACTCTTAATGTCACGATTTAAAGAGGCAACAAGATGGTATTCTTAGAATTCCATTAAGTTAACCTAGAGTTATCATGTGCAAATGTGTCATCCAAATTTGAAAAGCAATTACGTTGAACTGTCTAATAAACAGTTACCTCCATTTCTTTTCCACACGTTTTAAGACATAAGGTGAAGGAAACACTATCAGATAATTCACTGCACACACTTCCCATCCCACCAAACCTCACAGGAGTCCTCAGGCTCTGTCTAGAACCTTCTACCACTGTGGCGGCCCTTCACGCAGGAAGGATCCCCTGCCCCTCACGTCCTTCTTGCCTCCTTTCACCTCGAGACTGTGCTGTTCCTTCTGCTCCTCTTGGCTGCCGCGGTCTAACCACTGGGCCTTCCTCTCGCAGGGGCCAGGGTGTCCGCTGCCACTGAGCAGGCTCCTGGAAATAGAAATAATGAGCGGCGCCCCCCTGTGTTTATTCACCCTCCAAGTGGTACTCTCAGGGCACAGAGCAAAGGAATTTCCTCTGCAAAGCTCACATGCCAGTGACAGAAACTGAGTTGTAATAAGCAACAGTGTAATAGCACTTTGTGTGGTAATTGCTAAGGAAACAATTGCTGAGGAGAATCGGGAACTACTGGGAAGGTGGGGTGTGAAGGGGAGGTTTGATTAGTTGATGGCAAAGGAGGGCCTCAGTGAGAAAGCGACATTGAACCCAAGACTTGGAGGTGCTGAGTGAATTAGCAAAGTCGCCCAAGCCAAAGGTGGAGGGAAAAAGAGCAGAGGTCTGCAGCTGGGAATGTTGAAGGAAGGAGGCGGCCAGCGTGGCTGGAAGAAGGGAAGGGAAGGGAAGGAGGTCCTTTTACAGAAATTGCTTCTGACTGATAAAATGAGAGCTGTGACAGGATGCCAGGCAGAGGAACAACATGAACTGATTTGTCAAGTTCTGCATTGGGAACACGCAGAGTGAGAGATAAGGAAATAGCAAGGATGTCAGCTGTTTGGGCTGGAAGGCAGGGATAGGAGTGGTGAGAAATTATCCAATACTGGATAGTTTGAGAAAAAAAAATTAGAGAAAACAATCCCTGGTTGTTTTTGAGAAGGGCTTGAGGTCATGGCGATAGGATGAATCCATAGATTTTTGGCCTGAGCAAGCAGAAGAATAAACATCCTTCTGATGAGATGGGTGTAGTGTGTTGGGAAGGGCAGATCAGGAGAATGAGGTGTCTGTGGACACCCGTGGGGCTGTTGGGTGGTACAGGAGGGGTTCTGGCTGAAGAGAAAAATACAGGGACCTGTCCACACACCAGAGAGCATTTTTGACCCTGGATAACTTCACCAAGGGAGTGAGAATATGGAGAAAAAGATGAGGCTCAACAGCTAGGTCTGGGCAAGATCAAGGGGGCACAGAGGAGAACTCCACAAAAGAGAGCAAGGAGGGGTGGCTAGTGATGAAGGAGGTGGCCTCAACACTAAGTGAAGGGAGCCCATCAGGAGAAAAGAGCTCTCAGCTGTGCCAAGCACACTCCATGGTGCAAGTGTGAGGAGAGCTGCCCTGTGGATTTGGAGTGAGCATCCAGGGAAGGTTTCTTGATGAGTGGGAGTGAACTCAGTGAGTTGGAAGACAGATGGGAATGATTTAGGAGAACACACACCTGCTGACTTGGGAGACAGTTGCACCAGATGGGCCCTGGACAGAACTGCCTACGGGGCTAAGTAGAGATACTTGCTTTAGGTAGGAACAAGGATGGTACCCTAGGCCAGGCTCGGCGGCTCACACCTGAGATCCCAGCACTTTGGGAGGCTGAAGCGGGCAGATCACCTGAGGTCAAGAGTTCAAGACCACCCTGGCTAACGTGGTGAAACCCCATCTCAACTAATACAAAAAAAAAAAAAGCTGGTGTCCTAGGATCTCAGGTGAGGGGCTAGATACAGGTTCAGATGGTCATGAGTGAGGAGACCAGAGAGGGAGCCACTGACGTTCTCATTAGATGCTTTGTCTCAGTGACACAGGGGTCAACGTTGAAAACAGAATTAGGACCAGGAGTAGGAACTGAGGTTGGAGGGCTTAGGAGACAGGGAGGAGTGACAATCACAGCAGAGTGAGGGGACCTGGAAGGAATCATGCTACATCCATGCAGAATAGGGTCCCCCTGGAGGTCATCAGGTGAGACCCCTCAGCACCACTACGGATCCTGTCGTGTGAATGCAAAGTGGATATGCAGTAAGAGAAGACAAAACAGAGCGGGCATAACCAGTTTTCAACAAGACCGGAAAATCTATCTAACTCAGGCGATGCCAGTGCATTCATGAAGTCGCTTATTTTGGGTCCCTTCCAAACAGGAGTCACTGGCTGAAACCAAGAAATCTAGAAACCTTTGCATCCACTTTGGGCTGAAAGTCAGTGTGCTTGCACATGTAAGAATGTGAGGAGGAAGCAGCAGAACGCAGATGACGCCTCCCCATGCTGCCCGACTCTTGTTACGAACTTTGATCAGTCTTCACTTAGCACTATTCCTCAACTAGTCTGGCTCGACAACCAACTCTGTTTTCAGTACAGGCAGGAATCTCTTGCATAAAGAAAACAATGAAAGTGACAGGCCTTGCTCCCGGCAGGTGATTCAGGTGCTCCGGGTACCCCACGTGCCTCTCGTTCCTCCTGCTCCCTGCGGCGGGCTCTGCCTCGAGCGGTCGTCCTGGCCCTACCAGTCATCGCGGTCCTGAAGGTGATGACCCTGAAGAACACAGTTACCTTAGATGTCGGTGGAGCTGCCTGGTGTCTCACTCTCTTCAGTGTTGCTACACCAGAATAGCTGAGGCTGAGTAATTTATGAAGAGGTGTATTTGGCTCGTCATTCTGGTGGCTGGGAATTCCACGACTGGGCAGCCCGTCTGGTGAGGGTCTCACGCTGCTTCAACTCACCGTAGAAAGCAGGAGTGGGGGAGAGGTGTGTATGAAGATCACATGGCAAGAGGGGAAGCAAGAGAAACCGAGGAAGCCAGACTCAAGCAGCCCAGGCACTAATCCAACGCACTCAACGTGAACCTACTCATAAGGACTTCCCCCCAGGAGCCAAACGCCTCCCAGGAGGCCCCTCTTCCTAACGCTGCCACATTGGGGATCAAATTTCAGCATGAGTTTTGGTGGGGAGGAGCCGTATTCAAACAATAGCACCTGGTAACATTTTTCTTCCTTTTACTATTACTTCCAAGAAAGCATCTGGTTACTAACTGCACACATTTTCCTATTACACCAAAAAGACTGCCCCCGTCCCCCAACTGCCGCGTCAACAAGAAGCATCCTGTAAAAGGAGACGTGGTAAGAAAAAAAAAAAAAATTTTTTTTTTTTGAGATAATCTCCTTCCGTCTCCCAGGCTGGAGTGCAACCTCCACCTTCCGGGCTCAAGCGATTCTCCTGCCTTGGCCTTCCGAGTAGCTGGAATTACAAGCATGCGCCACCGTGCCTGGCTAATTTTTGTATTTTTAGTAGAGAGGGGTTTCACCGTGTTGGCAAGGCTGGTCTCGAATTCTTGACCTCAGGTGATCCACCCGCCTCGGCCTCCCGAAGGGCTGGGATTACAAGCGTGAGCCACCGCAGCAGGCCCAACTTTTCCAGAAATTTAAAGAAACTATGGTTATCTTTCACACACAGACTTACCAGACACTAGGGTTACTACACTTGTCCGAGTCAGGCAAGTACTGGGTTCTTCTCACCTCCCAGGCAGCCCCACAAGCACAGCCAGGAGCCCAGGTGCCCCCGGACCCTCCCACTCCATACTTATACTTGAGTTCCCGCATCCTGAGTGGGTCCTCAGCCCACCCATCTCCTGCCCTGGCCTTTTGGGGTCCGCTCCCACAGCTTACCTGCACTCCTTCCACAACAATTAGGCTGATCTGTGCGCAACGCGCCACTTGCTTCTGTGGCCTCGGGTCCCTGGTCCCAACCCCCTACCGTCCCGGCGCTGAGATCCGCGGGGTCAGAGGCGCAAAGCCCCTTTCGAAGAGGGAGACCCTCCTAACTTTCTGGGCACACAACCCCGTGCCCCGCAACGCTAACCAAAAGGGCCCAAGAAAAGACGGACTAGCCCAGCCTCCCGCAAGATGGGGCGCACCCTCAGAGGTGCAGTCGTCGCCCCCGCCCCAATTCAATTTCAACCCTGCGGCCCGGCCTCTTTTGGCGCCGCCTCCATCCGGCGCAAAGAGGCCACGATGAGCTGCACCTGGCGGGCTCAGAGATGCCGCGAAGTTTCCCGGGGATGGGAGTGGGACCGGCTCTCCCTGCCTTCCTGCCTCACCACGTCTTCCTCATTAAACCGGAGCGCAGGGAACAGGAGACCCACCTGACGCTCAGCCCTAGCCCTCAGCCCACCGGCGGGGAGTTTACTGCCTGGGGACCCCCCTTGCCCATGCCTCCAGTTGCAAAACAATTCAATTGCTTTTTTTTTTTTTTTTTTTTTTTTGGTCCAAAATAAAATCTCAGCTAGCTCGGAAAAAAAAAAAAAAATTCCCGGATTTACCTGCCAGGTGCCCTTACAAAACTAGGTGCACTTGGAGCCCCAGCATGCAGCCCTCACCACTTAGTAGCTTTAACCAAGTCCCTGCTGTGGCGGGTGTAACTAAATGCAGCTGCTATGACCGTCCTTGAGTTAAAACCTAGATGCACCCTCACTCACCTCGTTCACACAGATCTCCACACGTAGATCTGCTGTCGTGGGTCAGCTTTTCAGTATTTCTTAAAAAATAAACAAATTAAAAAAATAAGCTGGGCGCGGTGGCTCACCCCTGTAATCCCAGCACTTTGGGAGGCCGAGGCGGGCGGATCACCTGAGGTCTGGAGTTCAAGACCAGTCTGACCAAAATGGAGAAACCTCGTCTCTAGTAAAAATACAAAAATTAGCCAGGTGTAGTGGCCCGTGCCTGTAATCCCAGCTACTCGGGAGGCTGAGGCAGGAGAATCGCTTGAACCCAGGGGGCGAAGGTTGGGGTGAGCCGAGATCGCACCATGGCAATCCAGCCTGGGCAACAAGAGCAAAATTCCATCTGGGAAAAAAAACAAACAAACAAACAAAAAAAAAAAAACCTTATCTGTTCTGTTTTTTCATCTATTCCAGGTTTCTGTAATTCTTTTTGGCCTTGCCCTGTGTGAGCGCGTGCGTGTGTGTGTGTGTGTGTGTGTGTGTGTGTGTGTGTGTGTGTGTTTGAGACAGGGTCTCCTCTTTTGCCCAGGCTGGAGTGCAGCAGTGCAGTCTCCACTCACTGCAACCTCAACCTCCCAGACTCAAGAAATCCTCCCTCTTTGGCCTCCAGAGTACCTGGAACTTCAGGTCCTGCCACTACCCCTGCCTGATTTTTTAGCATTTTTTGTAGAGACAGGGTTTCACCATGTTGCCTGGGCTGATCTTGAGCTCCTGGGCTCAAGTGATCCTCCTGCCTCAGCCTCCCAAATTGCTGGGATTACAGGTGTGAGCCAGCATGCCCAGGTATTTTTTGAAAATCATCAACTCTTTAATATTTTATCACTGTTACATTCGGATCCTTGATGTACACACTGAACACCTGTTAATTATGAGAGAACTAGCTATCTGACACCATTTCTTAACTAATCTTTGTCTTACTGCTTTGAAATTGTACCGTTCTCCTGTAGAAATCTGCATGTGCCCTCAGCTTGAATTCCAGACACAGCTGTGCCCTGTTGGACAGGCACAGTGGTTCATGCCTATAATCCCGGCCCTTTGGGAGGCTGAGGCAGGAGGACTGTTTGAGCCCAGGAGAAGACCAGCCTGCACAACACAGCAAGACACTGTCTCTAAAATAATAATTGCAGGCCGGGCGCGGTGGCTCAAGCCTGTGATCCCAGCACTTTGGGAGGCCGAGGCGGGTGGATCATGAGGTCAAGATATCGAGACCATCCTGGTCAACATGGTGAAACCCCGTCTCTACTAAAGATACAAAAAATTAGCTGGGCACGGTGGCGCGTGCCTGTAATCCCAGCTACTCAGGAGGCTGAGGCAGGAGAATTGCCTGAGCCCAGGAGACGGAGGTTGCAGTGAGCCGAGATGGCGCCATTGCACTCCAGCCTGGGTAACAAGAGTGAAACTCCGTCTCAAAAATAATAATAATAATAATAATAATAATAATAATAATAATAATAATTGCTTGAGCCTGGAAGCTCAAGGCTGCAGTGAAATATGATCACACCACTGCACTCTAGCCTGGGTGACAGAGTGAGACTCTGTCTCAAAAAATTCTGCACTGTGTATGGTGCAGCAGTAACGTATTTGTTTACTCTATCTTGAAAATTAGATTTTCTAAAGATTAGAAAAGGCTAAACCTGCTAAGTACTTGAAAATTCCTGCTCACGCCTATAATCCCAGCACTTTGGGAGGCCGAGGCAGGTGGATCACGAGGTCAAGAGATTGAGACCATCCTGGTCAACATGGTGAAACCCCGTCTCTACTAAAAATACAAAAATTAGCTGGGCATGGTGGCACATGCCTGTAATCCCAGCTACTCGGGAGGCTGAGGCAGGAGAATTGCTTGAACCCAGGAGGCAGAGGTTGCGGTGAGCCGAGATTGCTCCATTGCACTCCAGCCTGGGTAACAAGAACGAAACTCCACCTCAAAAAAAAAAAAAAGAAAGAAAAGAAAAAGAAAATTCCTGGTCTGCTGGGAGCTCAGGCCTGCAATCCCAGCACTTTGGGAGGCCAAGGGGCACAGATCACCTGAGGTCAGGAGTTCAAGACCAGCCTGGCCAACATGGTGAAACCCCGTCTTTACTGAAAATACAAAAATCAGCTGGGCGTGGTGGCAGGTGCCTATAGTCCCCGCTAGTTGAGAGGCTGAAGCAGGAGAATTGCTTGAACTTGGGAGACAAGTTGCAGTGAGCCAAGACTGTGCCACTGCTTTCCAGCCTGGGCAACAAGAGCCAGACTCCATCTCAAAAAAAAAAAAAAGAGAGAGAGAGAAAATTCCTGGCCATAGAAGGATAGGTCACTTGCCAGCGACAGCCCGTACCAACCGTCTCCCACCCTGTGACATGAACCACCCTCCTGCCCTCCGTCCACACCGCCACCAAGCCTGACCTCCTAAGAGCTGAAAGAATTATTCTTGAGAGTCATAGCCCCCAGCCCCCTGCTTTGTCCCCCAACCCTCAAGGACAAAACGTACTTTGGCTCCCCGCCTGCAGCACCTGGGAAGGAAAGGAGAGTGACCTTGCCCTGCGCTCAGGACCACCCTGGAGGGAGAAGCCGCCCCATCGCTGTGGAGACCTGAAGCTGTCTGGAGCCCAAGGCTGTGCACCTGCCCTGTGCTGATTCTCTGCCTCGGAAAGGACCATGCAGCTGGAGACAGCCCCGAACATCATGTAGATTTGTAAAACCTCATAGGTTACTTGGATGCACAGTGAGGTCAAACCACTAACAGTGGCCTAAGAGCAAAACTGGATTAACTGGTAAAAATTAGACTTTTGTTCATTGTTATAGATTGATCGGAAGTACTGCCTGTCCTGAGCTCGGCCCCCAGCCTTGCCCCACAGGGTGGCCCTCAGATGCCAGGCTACTAAGGCACTGCTTTCCCCATCACAGAGACATTGTGGGGATAATGTGACTGTCTACTCCAGGGGATTCCAACTTATGCACACATCAGAATCACCCAGATGGAGGCCATGCACTGTGGCTCATACCTGTAATCCCGAGATGGGTGGATCACTTGAGATCAGGAGTTTGAAAGCAGCCTGGCCAACGTGGTGAAACCCCATCTCTATTAATACAAAAAAGCCGGGTGTGGTGGTGCGAGCCTGTAGTTCCAGCTACTGGGGAGGCTGAGACAGGAGAATCGCTTGAACCCAGGAAGCAGTGAGCCGAGATCGTGCCACTGCATTCCAGCCTGAGTGAAACTGGAGTTTCACTCTGTCTCAAGAAAAAAAAAACGGAATCACCTAGATGGTTTGTTTACATATGGGTTCCCAGACCCCGATCCCCCAGGTTCAGATTCACAGATTGAGATCTTCCAACTCAGAGCAACAAAGCAACCAAAATGAACACTGCAGTGTTTTAAAAGACACTGGTCTCATGTATGTCTGCTTTCGTAAAGTTTCTGTTCATATCCTTTGCCCATTTTTGAATGGGCTTGTTTGTTTTTTTCCTGTAAATCTGTTTGAGTTCTTTGTAAATTCTGGATATCAGCCCTTTGTCGGATGCGTAAACTGCAAAGATTTTTTCCCATTCTGATGGTTGCCGATTCACTCTAGTGACTGTTTGTTTTGCTGTGCAGAAGCTGTGGAGTTTGATTAGGTCCCATTTGTCTATTTTGGCTTTTGTTGCCAATGCTTTGGGAGTTTTGTTCATGAAGTCCTTGCCTACTCCTATGTCCTGAATAGTTTTGCCTAGATTTTCTTCTAGGGTTTTTATGGTGTCGGGTCTTACGTTTAAGTCTTTAATCCATCTGGAGTTAATTTTAGTGTAAGGTGTCAGGAAGGGGTCCAATTTCTGCTTTCTGCACATGGCTAGCCAGTTTTCCCAACACCATTTATTAAATAGGGAATCCTTTCCCCATTGCCTGTTTTTGTCTGGTTTATCAAAGATAATATGGTTGTAGATGTGTTGTGTTGCCTCAGATGCCTCTGTTCTGTTCCATTGGTCTATATCTCTGTTTTGGTACCAGTACCATGCTGTTTTGATTACTGTAGCCTTGTAGTATAGTTTGAAGTCTGGTAGCGTGATGCCTCCGGCTGTGTTCTTTTTGCTTAGAATTGACTTGGCTATGCGGGCTCTTTTTTGGTTCCATATGAAATTCATGGTGGTTTTTTCCAGTTCTGTGAAGAAATTCAATGGTAGTTTGATGGGGATAGCATTGATTGTGTAAATTACTTTGGGCAGTATAGCCATTTTCACGATATTGATTCTTCCTAACCACGAACATGGAATGTTTCTCCATCTGTGAGGCCAGCAAACATATGAAAAAGTGCTCATCGTCATTGGTCATTAGAGAGATGCAAATCAAAACCACATTGAGATACCATCTCACACCAGTTAGAATGGCGATCATTAAAAAATCTGGAGACAGCAGATGCTGGAGAGGATGTGGAGAAATAGGAACACTCTTACACTGTTGGTGGGAGTGTAAATTAGTTCAACCATTGTGGAAGACAGTGTGGCGATTCCTCAGGGACCTAGAAATAGAAATTCCATTTGACCCAGCAATCCCATTACTGGGTATCTATCCAAAGGATTATAAATCGTTCTACTATAAGGACACATGCACACGAATGTTCATTGCAGCACTGTTTACAATAGCAAAGACCTGGAACCAACCCAAATGCCCAACGATGATAGACTGGACTGGGAAAATGTGGCACATATACACCATGGAATATTATGCAGCAATCAAAAATGATGAGTTTGTGTCCTTTGTAGGGACATGGATGAATCTGGAGAACATCATTCTCAGCAAACTGACACAAGAACAGAAAAAGAAATACCGCATATACTCACTCATAGGTGGGTGAGAAAAATGAGAACATGTGGACACAGAGAGGCGGTCTACTATACACTGGGGACTGTTGGGGGGAATGGGGGAGGGACAGCGGGGGGGGCTGGGGGGGATAGCCTGGGGATGAATACCAAGTGTGGGTGAAGGGGAGGAAAGCAGCAAAGCACACTGCCATGTGTGTACCTATGCAACTATCTTGATCGTTCTGCACATGTACCCCCAAACCTATAATGCAATAAAAAAATAAAAAAATAAAAAAATAAAAAAAAATAAAAAAAAATAAAAAAAAAAAAAGACACTGGTCTCAGAACTGGCACTAGCACTTCTCCCATCCCGTATTGGTCACACAAACCAACCCTCTTATAGTCTGACAGGATGCCGTACACGGCTGTGACTGCCAGGAGGTGGGAACCATTGCCCTCAATTTGGAAACCGGATCCCCCTCTACTCACGTTCACATGCCCTGTATTAATCAGGATTCTCCAGAGAGACAAAGCCAATAGGATCTGTATATCCTGTTGGTTCATGCAATGATGAAGTCGCACAGTAGGCTTTCTGCAAGCTGTAGAACCAGGGAAGCCAACTATGTCACCCTCACTCACGATCTTGGCTCACTGCAACCTCCGCCTCCTGGGTTCAAGGAATTCTCCTGACTCAACCTCCTGAATAGCTAGGATTACACACCCAGTTAATTTCTGGTATTTTTAGTAGAGACATGGTTTCACTGTGTTGTACAGGCTGGTCTCAAACTCCTGACCTCAGGTGATCCACCTGCCTCGGCCTCCCAAAGTGCTGGGATTACAGGTGTGAGCCACCACACCCGGCCCATCAACTTGTGTTTTAAGGAACATGGTTGTAGTGTAGAGAATAGGATATGGGAGAGTAAAGGTGGAAATGGGGCAACCAGTTAAGCTTCTGCAGAAATCCACATGGGAAATCATGATGGTGTGGCTCAGGAACTACTGGATTGTGGACATATTTGAATGATAGAGGGAAGGAGAAGCATGAAGGAGAACTTAAAATGTTCTGCAGGCTTTGTGGCTGGAAAAAGTGAAGAGCTATCAACTGAGGTGAGGGAGCTATGCGTGGAGCAGGTTTTGGAGGGAATATCTGGAAATCAGTTTTGGCCATGTTAAATGTAACTGAATTAATAGACATCATTGCACATCCCCAGGGGGGATGTGCAATAGGCAATTGGGTATCTGAGTTTGGATTCCAGGGACAGACTGAGGCTGGAGAACAGGAGAGACATTGCAAATCATGAGCTATTTAAATTAATGAGTCCAGAGGAGATCATCATGCGAACAGAAAGAAGTAAAGGGAAGATGTCTAAAGATTCATCTCTTGGGCATTCCAACGTGAAAAGATCCAATAAGAAGTAACCAGTGTACAGAACGCCAAGGGCAGAAAGTGTATCAAGATTAGGTGTGGGCCAGGCACGGTGGCTCACGCCTATAATTTCAGCACTTTGGGTGGCTGAGGCAGGTGGATCATCTGAGTTCAGGAGTTTAAGACCAGCCTGCCCAACATGGTGAAGCCCTGTCTCTACTAAAAACACAAAAATTAGCTGAGCGTAGTGGCAGGTGCCTATAATCCGAGCTACTCGGGAGGCTGAGGCAGGGAGAATGACTTGAACCCAGGAGGCAGAGGTTGCAGTAAGCCGAGATTATGCCACTGCACTCCAGCCTGGGTGACAGAGCAAGACTCCGTCTCAAAAAAAAGAAGAAGAAAAGGAAAAAAACATCAAATAGCAATGATCCCACATTCATTTTCCTCCGAAATCTGCTCCCACAGGTAAGCGATGGGTTTAAAGGAAAGTTAATGGTCTGGTTATATTTGGACTTGGTTTATTACTCTCTGGTCAAAGATGAGTATCCTCTAAAGACAGAAGTGTGCTCTGAAATATAGACTAAGTTATATGCCTATGAACGCATGGTATCATGTATCGTTTCTTCTATATTTCTTCTTGATCCGAGAATAATACAGTCTAGAATTTAAATTCTAAATATAAATTTAGATAGCATCAACTGAAACCTAATTTTGGAAGAAGTAAAAGTGTGCAGGACTGTCTCTTTTTGAGGAAGAACTCTTGGCTCCATAAAATTTAGAGAAGTAGGGTGGGTGCGGTGGCTCACGCCTGTAATCCCAGCACTTTGGGAGGCCGAGACAGGTGGATCACGAGGTCAAGAGATCAAAACCATCCTGGTCAACATGGTGAAAACCTGTCTCTACTAAAAATACAAAAATTAGCTGGGCATGGTGGCATGCACCTGTAGTCCCAGCTACTCGGGAGGCTGAGGCAGGAGAATTGCTTGAACCCAGGAGGCAGAGGTTGCAGTGAGCCGAGATCATGCCATTGCACTCCAGCCTGGGTAACAAGAGTGAAACTGTCTCAAAAAAAAAAAAAAGAAAAGAAAAGAAAAAGTCAAGTGAATTGTGCATTGTATCCCATAATTTATCTGTATTTGTCTCAATATGAACATAATGTTTCCCGCAAATCTTGGCATGAATTTGAAGCTCTGTAAAGGTGTCCCACATGTGCTCTGGAGCACCATTGCCCATGGCTTAGTGTACTGACCGGATTGCCACTTGTAGCCATTGACCATTGGTACCAATCCCCCAGGGCTGCTGATACAGAATACCATAGACCTGTATTTGCTCGCAGTTCTGGAGGCTGGAAGTTCAAGATCAAGATGCCAGCCAGGTTGGTTTCTCCCGAGGCCTCTCCTTGGTGTGCAGAAGGCTGTGTCCTCACGTGGCCTTTCCTCTGTGTGTGTACTCCTGCTGTCGCTTCTTACAAAGACACTTGTCCTATTAGATTAGGGCCCCGTGCTTACAACCTCATTTAATTTTTTTTGCAGGGGGATGGAGTTTTACTTTTGTTCCCCAGGCTGGAGTGCAATGGTGTGATCTTGGCTCACTACAACCTCTGCCTCCCAGGTTCAAGTGATTCTCCTGCCTCAGCCTCCCGGGTACCTCGGATTACAGATGCCCAGTGCCACGCCCTGCTAATTTTTGTATTTTTAGTAGAGACAGGGCTTCACCATGTTGACCAGGCTGGTCTTGAACTCCTGACCTCAGGTGATCCACCCGCCTCAGCCTCCCAAAGTGCTGGGACTACAGGCGTGAGCCACTGTACCCGGCAGATGATTTCATTTTAATCATCTCCTTAAAAGTCCCTTCTCCAAATGCAATCACATTTCATGCCAGGACTTTAACATTTGAATTTGGGGACTGGAGGAGCCCACTTCAATCCACAAGATCATCCTTGTCATCTTTGGGCAGAATTGCAGATAATTCATTTTCATTATAAAGATGAACTTTCTTGCCGGGCACAGTGGCTAACGCCTGTAATCCCAGCACTTTGGGAGGCTGAGGCAGGCGAATCATGAGGGCAGGAATTCAAGACTAGGTCAAGAGTTTCAAGATGGTGAAACCCCATCTCTACTAAAACTACAAAAATTAGCCAGTCATGGTGGCAGGCGCCTACAATCCTGGCTACTTGGGAGGCTGAGGCAGGAGATCATACCACTGCACACTAGCCTCAGAGACAGAGTGAGACTCTGTCTCAAAAAAAAAAAAAAGGATCATTCCAAGATTTCTAGGCCTTTTACAATTCTGGTAAGCAAAGCCATTGCCCACCCAAAAACCACTACTGAATGTGCTAAATATGAAATTCTACCTAAAAGCCTAGGAGTACCCAATGTACCAGTCTCCTGTTTGTCCCTTAACAAAATATTTGATTAACAAATTACCACACAAAGAGCAGAGCTCTGGGAAGAGAAAGGTGTATTGGGTTGTAGGGGTGGGAGTACAGGAACGAGCCTGGAGGAGGGGATTTGGAGGAGGAGTTGTTTGGGCAACCACGTGGCAGGCTGGGCTGGGCCAGGAATGGGACTGTGGGATATCCTTTTCTCATTCTTCTTCTCCAGCTTTTTTCTCGACCCTTCTTCCCTGCTCTGGCTAGCTCCTGCTGTAAGGAGCAGTACCCCTAAACAGGGGCGTCTGGGCACAGTGGTTCACGCTTGTTACCACAGTGCTTGGGGAGGATGAGGCAGAATGATCGCTTGAGGCCACAAGTTTCAGGCCAGCCTGGGCAACATGGTGAGACCTCATCTCTACAAAAAATAAATAACTTAGCCGGGAGTGGTGGCGCATGCCTGTGGTCCCAGCTACTCAGAAGGCTGAGGTGGGAAGATGGCTTGAGCCGAGGAGTTTGAGGATGCAGTGAGCTGTGATCACACCACTGCACACCAGCCTGGGCAACAGAGTGAGACCCTGTGTCTAAAAACCAAAAACAACCAACTGAACAAACAGGGAAAGGTCCTCGCAGGCACGCTTCTGCAGTGGGTAGGTTGCATGTCTGCTTGCTCTGAGCACAAGATCATTTCTGCACTCTGGCTGCATCCGTCTCTTTCAATCCAACCAATCGTCCTGGCAAAGAGAGCGCTTACTGTCAGGCCTAGCCCCGGGCTCTGAGCTTTCAATCTTGTTGAGAAACACAACTCCCTCCTTTTTTTTTTTTTTTTTTTTTTGAGACGGAGTTTCGATTTTGTTGCCCAGGCTGGAGTGCAATGGCGCGATCTTGGCTCACCGCAACCTCCGCCTCCTGGGTTCAGGCAATTCTCCTGCCTCAGCCTCCTGAGTAGCTGGGATTACAGCAGCACCATGCCCAGCTAATTTTTTGTACTTTTAGTAGAGATGGGGTTTCACCATGTTGACCAGGATGGTCTCGATCTCTTGACCTCGTGATCCACCTGCCTTGGCCTCCCAAAGTGCTTGGATTACAGGCGTGAGCCACCGCACCCAGCTAGAGAGTTTTTAAAGCTCCGTGAGACCAGTGTGCTGCTCTGCTTTGTAGGAGTCATTCCTAGACAAAGGCAGCATGAAAGCTCTAGTAGGTTAAAGATTTCTCACTACTACAGCAAACACTTCATGTGAGCATTCCTTGCTGTTAAATCCATTGAGCTCCTGAATTTGGATGAAAAGATTTTGGATGTAGTAAGTTCTGACAGTAAAGTGTTAATCCAAATACACGTAGTTTCTGAGTTTGAGATAATGAGGGGTATCTCAAATTTATCCATGTCTCTTTGGTTTCTAGGTGTAGATAAGAATAGTCAGATTGTGAGGCATACCTGTAATTTACTGTTAAGGTGGCATCTGGTGGTGAGGTAAAAAACGTCCCTTTCTAGCCAGGTGCTGTGGTTCATGCCTGTAATCCCAGCACTTTGGGAGGCTGAGGTGGGTGGATCACCTGAGGTCAGGAGTTTGAGATCAGCCTGACCAACATGGTGAAACCTCGTCTCTACTAAAAATACAAAAAAAATCAGTCAGGTGTGGTAACACATGCCTGTAATCCCAGCTACTCGGGAGTATGAGACAGGAGAATCACTTGAACCTGGGAGGCGGAGGTTGCTGTGAGCTGAGATAGGGCCACTGCTCTCCAGCCTGGGCGACAGGGTGAGACTCTGTCTTGGCAGGGAGAAGATTCTGATAAAATGCTGTGAAGATCATCTGCAGACCTTGTTAAAGTGGAGTCTGAGTCAGGGTTGGGGGTGGGGTCTGAGATCCTTTCCAGGCAGTTCTCACCGGGAGCCAACGCTGCCTGTGCAAGGACCACCATCCAGCAGCAAAGATCCAGTGTACTTAGCAGACAAGGACGCTGGCCGGAGAGGGAGTGACTTGTCCAGGGTGACAGGGCAGGGTGGCATGTATGAAGCTAAGGGCCAGGGAATGTGCATGCAGCTGTTTTGCCAAAATTCGGTCCCCTCCTTAAGCTGACCCAGATAGTGTCTACTATTTATTTTTATTTATTTTTTTTTTGAGACTGAGTTTCTCTCTATCCCCCAGGCTGGAATGCAGTGGCACAATCTCAGCTCACTGCAACCTCTGCCTCCTGGGTTCAAGCGATTATCCTGCCTCAGCCACCTGAGTAGCTGGGATTACAGGCGTGTGCCACCACGCCTGGCTAATTTTTTTGTATTTTTAGGAGAAACAAGGTTTCACCACTTTGGTCAGGCTGATCTCGAACTCCTGACCTTGTGATCTGCCTGCCTCAGCCTCCCAAAGTGCTGGGATTACAGGCGTGGGCCACCGCACCCAGCCTTTTAATTTTATTTTTGCATTTCAATACAACTAGCTTTATTTATTAAAACCAAAGAAATGGTCTAAAAGCAAATACATATATGTACCAAGGGATAGTGGACATGACCTGATACTTACAAGGGAACTGATGTGTCATAATGGAAACAGCATATTAGAAGAAAAATATATATATTTTTTGAGACAAAGTTTTATTCTTGTTGCCCAACCTGGAGTGCAATGGCATGATCTCAGCTCACCATAACCGCTGCCCCTCGGGTTCAAGCAATTCTCCTGCCTCAGCCTCCTGAGCAGCTAGGATTACAGGCATGCACCACCACGCCCAGCTAATTTTGCATTTTTAGTAGAGATGGGGTTTTGCCATGTTTGTCAGGGTAGTCTCAATCTCCCGACCTAAGGTGATCCCTGCCTTCGCCTCCAAAGTGCTGGGATTACAGGTGTGAGCCACCACACCTCGCCAAAAAATAGCATCTCATGCTGTCTGCTTGAGTTATCTGGAGATGGAAGTTAACTGAAAGGTGCTACCACCAAGGCCATTCTCCCTCCAACAGTGTCCCACTCAGGGGAGACAATGAGCAGATAGCACCTAAATCCCACTGACAAATGAGGTGGTAAAAAATATTTGCTTCGAGCTTGTCACACTACGCTCTTCTAAACATGGTTCGAAAGAAAAGGCAGTGAGACTTGGAATTTTATCTTCTACTACAAGAAAGGGAGGGAATACTTTTTTCTTTCAAAAATATCTGTGTGGGTGGCAGATATATATATTTATTTATTTATTTATTTATTTCAGTTTTGCTTGTTGCCAGGCTGGAGTGCAATGTTCACTGCAACCTCCACCTCCTGGGCTCAAGCAATTCTCCTGCCTCAGCCTCCCAGTAGCTGGGATGACAGGCACCTGCCACCACGTCAAGCTTTTTTTTTTTTTTGTGAGATGGAGTCTCGCTCTGTGGCCAGGCTGGAGTACAGTAGCATGATCTTGGTTCACTGAAACCTCCAACTCCCTGGTTAGACTGATTCTTCTGCCTCAGCCTCCTGAGTAGCTAGGATTACAGGCACACACCACACCCAGCTAATTTTTGTATTTTTAATAGAGACAGGGTTTTACCATGTTGGCCAGGATGGTCTCGAACTCCTGACCTCAGGTGATCCACCTATCAAGGCCTCCCAAGGTGCTGGGATTATACGCGTGAGCCACCGTGCCCAGCCTTGAACCAAGGTTTCTAAGATGCTCTCAGCCTCCTCAGATCTGGCCTAGCCCACCTTTCCACCTTACCTTTTCTGCACAACTGCCCACAGCTAGCCCAGCCTATGCAACAGCCAGTCTGGTTCCCCGACAATGCAGAGCTGGCACTGGCCTCAGGAGCCAGGCCCAGTCCGATCCAGGGCCCCCCTGCCACAGATGAATGCTATAGACACAGCTGGTAGCACATGGTACCGTTTATTGTGACGCTCGGTGGAAAACATCTGTAGACCAGCTTACTGTAGTGGTGACAGTAAAGTGCTAAGGCACTTTTATTATATAAAAAAGGGGGTAGTGTGGGAGTTCCACCCACTCCTTTGTGACAGCAACTGGGACCTGAATTCAGAGCTCTGTAGGCATATGCAGCTTTTATATCGCTTCATGATTTGAGAGTTTGTTTCCTTTAAAAAAAAAAATGCCTTCTTGCCGTAAGTCTCAATGCAGCATACACAAAACAGGAATACAGGTAAATTTGGCAACCAGTGTAGACCAGTGAGGACAAGCTACTCTCTTCTAAAGAAAGGCAGTGAGAGAGACTCAGAATTTTATTTATTACAAGAAAGGGGAAAAAAGAACACTTTTTTTTAATTTTGCTTTCAAAAATATCTGTTCAGGTGGCAGATTTTTAAACTAAACTGAGTCAACGGTGTGGGTAAACTACCCTCAGGCCCTGTGCTGGAGTAGGCACGAGATTGCACGGGAGGGCCGCTGGCCCCTCCAACGCTCTGGCTGTCAGATTTGGGAGAAGTCCCTTAACCATTCAATATGTTTGGTCCCCAAGAGTGCTGGGAGAAGTCACTGGAAGGCTGCTGGCCCTTCCAGCTTGACCCTGACAGCCTTGCTGTGGCAGGGGCAGGCTGTCCTCAATAAAAAAGGGGAGGGGGCATTGCACTTGAGATGTTTTAGAATCAGGAAGGAGACAGTGGCCTGGAACTGGTGGGGAGGAATCCACTCCTCCCCGCCACCCAGTATTCTGTGCCCTGCACAGAAGTGGAGCCCCCAGGCCTGCTCCTTCCAGACCATCCAGAGCTACGGGAGGGAGGCCCACAGGGCACAGGGTGTGAGGTTACCACGTGTGATTGCCAACAGCTAAGCAAGGGGAGGAATGGTGGCCCTGGTGGCAAAGGTTAGGGAGGCTGATGCCTGTGGGGGTGTCCGACTACCGAATAGGCCTTCAGTCTGAAGAAAAATAGATTCATAGAAAACTCTGGCCCCTCCCCAGGGGCCTGCCCTCCTTGCCGCCTCATCTTCTGCTTTTTGGCGAGAGGACTGAGGAGCCTGCTGGTCACACTCTGCCTGGGCTTAGGCCCCTGTCTCTTTGGTATCAGATTCTGAGTCGGGGAGGGAGCTGGAAGGGGTTGCAGCAGAGGAAGCCAAATGCCCTCCACAACACCTGGAGGGAGATGGGATGGGGGTGGGAGGCACATTCAAAGCAGTCCCAAGGGGTCTGGGAAGGGGAGGCGTGCTGCAGGGTCTGGGAAGGGGAGGCTGTGGTGTCCGTCTGTCCATCTATCTCAGGCTGCAGGAGCGGAGGCTTATTCAGCAAGTTTGGCCTCAGCTCCATCTGCTTTGCCATCCACCTCCTCGTCCGAGCAATCAGCGGCACCTTTCTGGGCCATTAGTCCGGGCACGACAAATGGCAGGTCCCCACGCCTGGGGGCAGAGGCAGAGGCAGAGAGTCAGCAGGGCCTGGTGGGGGTGGGAAGTGGGAAGCGGGGTGCCTGGCTGCTCCCACCAGGAAGAAGCAAGCCGGAGCCTTGGGAGCCACAGCTCAGCTGGACAGGACCGCTCTCAAAAAAATCTTCCTGCAAAATATTTAGTGGTCAGACATCTTCATACACAACAGTAGCACACAAACAGTTCAGGCAAACAGGACCAGTTACAACAGGAAAGGCAGAAAAGTGTAAAATGCCACCTTCTGTTTCAACTCATAAAACAGGTGACACCACAGCGGGTACACAGGTGTGCCTGTTCACACAGGCACCTTCTACCACACGGCAGGAAATTCACATCCAGTACTGACTGCTGATGCTTAAAACAAGGCCCCATGAAGGCCAGGCATGGTGGTGCATGCTTGTAATCCCAGCACTTTGGGAGACTGAGACAGGTGGATCACCCGAGGTCAGGAGTTTGAGACCAGCCTGACCAACATGGTGAAACTCCATCTCTATTAAAAATAGAAAAATTAGTCAGGTGTGGTGGCAGGCACCTGTAATCCCAGCTACTGGGGAGGCTGAGGCAGGAGAATCGCTTCAACCCAGGAGGCAGAGGCTGTAGTAAGCCAAGATTGTGCCATTGGACTTTAGCCTGGGCAATAAGAATGAAGTCTCCAAAATAAAAAAATTCCCATGAAAAAGAGGTAAGAAATGAGAATCTCAGAAAATAAGATCCTCTGCTGCAAACATTCATTACGTTTGGAGCGTTAACTCTCCCTGAGAAATGCAAAGAAGCCTTTTTAACCTCTGTAGGTATTGCTCATGCAGGCAATATTCACTCTGCAGGTATTTACCGGGCACCTGATATGTGCCAGGATGGGGCCAGGTTGCCTCAAGCAACTTCTAATTCAAAAGACAGTAGACTTTTAGGACAGGCTGGGGATAAATTCCCTAGAGTTGACTGTTCAGAAGGCTAAGCTAAAGCCTCAAAGGCAGAAGGGGCAGAGACTGCGTTGTGCTGTCCTTTCTTGGTGACATTAGTGCCTTGCTTGTGGGCTCGGGTTGAGAAACCTCAGGAGGTTTACCAGGAGCTTACTTTGCTGAAGCGAGCTTTTCAGAACCGGCTACCTTCGGATGGAAGTGCTGAGGCGAAGGGGCGGGTGGGCGGGGCGGCTCACCTGAGCTTGTTCTTGAGGGAGCTGACCTCACGGTTCATGGCATCGGCTGTCTCGGTGGCGTCCTCCAGCTCGCGCTGCAGTTTCTGGCAGGAGGCGTTGGCCCGCGGGGCCTCCTCTTCAGCCTCCTCCAGCTGCCACTTGAGCTGCTTCAGGTTCGTGGATGCCTTGTAGTCCTGTGGTGATGGATGTGTGATGCGGGACCCTGGTTAGGGGCTCTGGGCGTGTGGCCTGCCAGCCCCACTGCCCCGCCTGCTGCCCCTCTCGATGGCCCCAGCGCCCGAACCTGGTCCTTGTACTGCTCGACGTTCCTCCGCTCGTCATCCACCTGCAGCAGCATATCCTTCAGCTTCTTCTCTGTCTGATGCACCTGCTTACAGGCTGCCTGGCGCTCCCTGTGTGGTAGACAAGGCGGCTCAGAGGGAACACCCTCCTTCAGAGGGTCAGGCCAACACATCCTAATCTGGTCACCCCACCCATTCCCCGGGCCTCACTGGCATCTAGGGATCACCTAGGGAGGCCTTTGCTGGACACCTACGATGTGCCTGGCTTCCTACAGGGGGCACTGCAAATAGCCCCATTTACAAATGAAGAAACAGGCCTCAAAGAGCATCTATGTAGCTGGAAAAGGTTTGGGGCCTGGTGTAACTCCCATTGTCTCAGTTTTGCTGAGCCTAGAGATCAGCTGTCCTGATGGGCAAGACCGCTCTCTACCTCCTCATCCTTAGACATAGCCACCAATGCTCCTGGCTTTAGAGGTGGAACAGATGATCCTGTTCAAACCCCAGAAGCTCCCCCACCACCCATCCAGTGGAAGGGATGAGGGCCCCATCAGGAGGGAGGAAAACAGACCCCAGGACTCAGGAGACACAGCTACACAGCTGGTTGCTGACCCAAATCTGGGCAGGACTACAGAGGGGCCGGAGGTTTTTCCAGGCCAGCGGGGGTGGGGGCAGGGGCAGGAGCATATACTTGGTCTCGTTGTCCAGCTGCTCCTCCAGCTGTGCGATCTTGGCCTCGAGGGCAGTGATGGAGGCCTTGTACTTGGACTTGACAGTGCCCTCCATCTCCTGCAGCTTGACCTTGAGCTCCTTGTTCTGGCGCTCCAGCTGCTGCCGAGCGTTCTCGTTCTTCTGGGCGTGGCTGCGCTCCAGGTTCAGGTCAGTGTTGATCTGGTCGATCTGCAGGAGGAGGGCTGGTGACCTTGGGGAGGGCTGGGCCCTGGCTGGAGGGCATGACCAGGGAGGGAGGAAGGTGGTAGCAGGACCCCACCACACCCTGAACACCCAGCAGAGAAACCAGAGAGTGATCTTTCATGTCCAGTTGCCTGGACATGTTCCCTCAAGCGGTGGTGAAGCAGCAGCACGTGGCCTTTGCGTCTGCTGGCTGGGTCCGAGGCCAGCTCCGCCGGGGTGGCTCCAGAGCCGAATCGGAGAAGGCTGGCCAGCACTGGCACCCACCTGCAGGTTGGCCTTCTTCAGGTGGTTGTTGATCAGCTTTGTGTTGTCCTGCTCCTCCTCCAGCTCCTCCTCCAGCTGCGCGATTCAGGCTGCCAGGGCTCTGTGGGGTGGGTGGGAGGAGTGAGGGGCCTAGCCCAGGGACACACCTGGTCCCTCCCAACTCTGCCCCCTTACTCAGCTCACCCTTTGCCACTGCTGTTGGCGATCTCATTGGCCAGCTCGTCCTGCTCCTGCTGGGCCTGGCGCTTGGCATGCTCTGCGGCTGCCAGTTCCTGCCATAAAGATCCAGAGTGTGACCTGAAGGCAGCCACAGCCCCACAAGACCATCCTTCTCAGCCCCAGGCACCCTTCTCTCAAGCCCTTCCCCAGCCCCACCTCCCCAGAAAGCTCTTCCTCCAGGATTCCTCTAGCTCACAGGGCTGGTGCCCCCTCTAAAGTCATAGCTTAAAAGCATTATATGTTTATAAAACTCAACTACATATAAGTGCTAGGAATCAAGCCAGGTGCCAGGGTGTGTGGATGACTAACAAGTGTCCAGGCCTAACCAGGGGAGACCACATGGGCAGAGCCGCTCACTGCTGCCCCCGGCCCTGTTCTGGGTAAGCCAGAGCCCGGAGTCAGCTCCGGAGCCTGCAGGCAGGAGACGGCTGCACCCTGGACGCACTCACACCCGGCATGTCACACCGCAGGGCACCCTCTAGACCCAGGAAACACTTCAGGAGTGGCTCAGGTGCGACACGGACAGGGCAGCCGCGGGGATGCTCAGACCCTCCCTCACCAGGCAACATTCACAGCAGGAGGTGGTGGCAGCCACAGAGCCTCATCTTATGTGAGGCATGCCAATTTCACTCACACACACTCTGATCATACCAGGGAGGCCCGCTATGTAACGGAACCCTGGAGGGAATCCTTTTGTAATGCGAGAGCTGTCCCCAGCCAGTTCCTGGAGCTGAGTCAGACTCTAGCCCTGCCCTCTGCTGAAAGCCCTGTGCTGCCACCTGCTGGCTGCAGGGCAGCAGTGCCACTCTCCACTGCCGTCCCACCCCACCTCCTGCAACTGGATCATCTGGGCCTCCATGCTCTTCAGGTTCCTCTCATTCTCTTTGGCCTGGGCCAGGATCTCCTCACGAGAGGCGTGGGTGTCATCCAGCTCACGCATGCAGTCTTTTGTCTGGGCCTGGGTCAGGGACAGAGGCTTGGCACCCCACCCAGGTCCTTGGCCCTCGGCCCTCGGCCCTCGGCCCTCCACCCCCACCCTCGCGCGTCATCTCACACACAGGGATGTTGCCTGGTGCTCTGCTTGATATTTAACCAACTAACCGTGGTGACAGGAAGAAAAAGCAACCGAGGACAAAAATCTGTGTCCCATCTCATAACGCACACTTTGACAGTGTTGGTCACTGGACGCAAGCCCAGGCTGAGCTTCATTTTCCACTTCTGTCCCCTCTGTGGGCCGGAGACCAGTGCCCAGGTGCCGCACCTGCCGCTTGAAACCAGTGCCCAGCCTGGCAGGTGTCCCCACCACAGGCAGGAAACACCTTTCCTTTTGTTACTCACATCCTATTTGTTTTCATGCTAAAGATTTTTGTCAAATAGTCTTTTTTTTCCATTTGCAGATAACTCCAAAAACAGATTCCCCAAGCCAAAGCGCATGACTGGATGTGTGCAGCCAGACCACAGCAGCAGAACATGCCAACAGCAGAGCATCTGTGCCCCACAACCTTGCCCACAGTTAGCTATTACACATTTTTTTTTGCCAGGCACAGCAGCTCACGCCTCTAATCCCAGCACTTTGGGAGGCCGAGGCTGTCAGATCACGAGATCAGGAGTTTGAGACCACCCTGGCCAATACAGTGAACCGCTGTTTCTACTAAAAATACAAAAATTAGCCAGGCATGGCGATGTGCACCTATAATCCCAGCTACTCAGGAGGCTGAGGCAGGAGAATCGCCCGAACCCAGGAGGCAGAGGGTGTGGTGACCCGAGATTGCACCACTGCACTCCAGCCTGGGCAAAAGAGCAAGACTCTGACTCAAATTTACTTTAAACCTAGGGTTATTCTTGCTACATGATATGGCATATCAGAGCTGTTTTTATGTGTTCATTATTCTTTCATTATTGGTGAGGTGAAAATTTCCAAGTATGTATCCCACACTCTAGGCTGCTTCTCGGAACCATCATGCCGGAGCCCCGAAGGCTGGAGCGCCAGGACGCGGCTGATGCTGGAGTCTGTACTGGGTGAGGCCTTCCGAACTCCCCCATGCCTGGGCCTGCACTTGCCTGTTTGCTTCTGTGTTTCATGTACTCAGCCATGCACCATTCTGCAAGTTTGCTGTTGGACTATTGTTTCCACTCACCTCTGAGCCTGTGTCTCCATCAGTGAGATGAGGCTGGAAGCACCCAGGACCTCCCCAAGAGGCGCCACCCTGCTAGGTTCCCACCCCAGCGCCCTCGCATGTAGCTGGCTCAGCTGGGCGCCACCCGCTCTCACCTGCAGCTTCCGCAGCTGCTTGATGGCTTCATTCCGGTTCTCGTTGACCAAGATGATGTGCACCTCCAGGTCCATCTCCAGCTTCTTCCAGGTGGCCACTGCCATGGAGCGCTGCTTCTTCTCGTCTTCCAGCTCTGCCTCCATCTCCCGTACCTTGGGGAAGGAACACCGACAGCTTGGGAAGCTGGACCCACTCAGAGACCCTGCTTCAGCTTTGAACCCAGGTGCCTCAGTCCAGTTCTGCAGGATCCGCGGGGCCTCCGGGGGCCAGTGGGGATTACTGACCCTAAGAACTCTAAGAAAATGAGTGGCTGACCCCTAGGACAGGAGACTGGACAGGAGGGACAGGGGAGAGGAGGCGTGGTCCAGGGCCCTAACACAATCCAGGTGGAAGGAGGAAATGGAAGCCTGCGTGAAGTCAGGGCAGCCCTGGCCACCTCGGGGTAGCAGGAGCCCACACACACCTGTCTGATCAGCTGCTGCTGCTTCTCCTCACTCTGCTCGTCCCGGCCCTGCAGGTCTCGCTTGAACTGGACCTTCATGGTGTGCAGGTTGACCTCCAGCCACAGCATGGCATCTTCAGTGTCCTGCAGCTCATCCTCCAACTCCTCCAGCTGGGTCTTCATCTCCTCCACCTGCTGCTCCAGAGCCGCTTGGACTTCTCCAGCTTATGGACCTGAGCCCCAGAGAGCCCAAGTCAGGAGCACAGGGACTGGCAGGGACCTGGGTCTGCTAGACCCGGAACATGTGCACACGTTGACCCTCTGTGATGACCCCGCTCGGGCCCCTCCCAAGGCCTGGCTGCCAGGCCCGGCACTCACACTCTTGCCCACGTCATCCTTGGAGCTCATGAGGTCCTCCATCTCCATGCGCAACTGCTTGTTGAGCCGCTCCAGCTCTGCCTCCTGCTCCATGGCTTCCTCCAGGACCCGGGCCAGCGACAGCACCTTGGTCTTCTCTCAGGCCTCGTCCTCGGCCCCGGCCCAGTCACGCTCCTCTGCATATTTGGCAGAGATGGTCTTCTCCTCTGCCAGGAGCTGGGAGAGGGGCACCATAAGGCTCAGCACCACAGGCTCAGAGCTACGGCCCCCAGCAGGGCAGAGCAGCCGGGCCCAAGCTAATTTTTGTATTCTTAGTAGAGATGGGGTTTCACCATGTTGGCCAGACTGCTCTCGATCTCCTGACCTGGTGATCCGCCCACCTCGGCTTCCCAAAGTTCTGGGCTTATAGGCATGAGCCACCATGCCCAGTCAAGAGTGCATTCTTTAGAGTATGCAGGCCCCACAGTCTCTGCAGAAACAGCTCAACCCCACTACCACAGGGCAACAACCAGAGACGACACAAGAACGACAGTGTGTGTGCGTTCGGTCCAGCTTTCTCCCCAAAATGCAGCGGGCTGGACCCGGCCACCGTAGTTCCATTCCTGATGTCTATCCCGCCCCGGTGTTCACATCTCCCTCAGCTTCCCTCAGATCTTTTGGGAAAAAAAAGCAATATGAATGCACAAATAAATGGTTTAAATGATGGGAAAACCAGTTCATTATAGAAAATCTGAAAAAATGTGAAAGCCCAGAAAGGAAAAGTTCCTCCTCAACCCATGGCATGAAGACACCCTCTTCCGCTGGCCTTCTCCCCCAGCCCCTCAACAAGCCAGAGACTAGGGGTCCTCTAAGTGTTGGCCCCACACAGCCCCTCCTGGGCAAGGTCTCGAGGGAGCCCAGGCTTTCTCTGATGAGGCCCTCGCCTTGGGCTGAGTGCCGGAAGGAGAGGAAATGCAAAGGATGGGGTGGATGGCCACACACCTGGTCAAACTTCTTCTGCTTCTTCTCCAGGTTGCACGCGGTCCGGCGCTGGTGGTCCAGGTCCACAAGCAGGTCATCCAGCTCCTGCTGCAGCCGCGTCTTGGTCTTCTCCAGCTTGTCGTAGGCAACCACCTTCTCCTCGTGCTGCTGGCTCAGGCCCTCCAGGTCCTTCTGGAGCTTCCTCTTCACCTCCTCTGCGGTTTCCAGGCACCCCACACTGTCCTCCATCTTATTCTTCATGTCGGCCATCTGGGCAGGAGCAAGGAGTAAGCAGACGCCCAAGATGGCACCTGCTCAGGTGACACACCTGTCCCTGGGGCAGCTGGGAGCCTGCCTGCCACACTGTGGAAGGGGCACCAGGGATCTGCCCAGTTATGAAACTGCCTCCCCAAGTCACTTCCCTCTCCATGGGGGCAAGACAAATGGAGTTTCTGCAGAAAGGCATCCATCTAGTGTGTGAAGCTGCGGGGAGGCTGACTCCTAGGCCCGCTGTGGGAACTCCCAGCCCTCATCCACACCAAGCCTCTCGCTCTCTGGGGACCACTCCCAGAGAGCAAGGCCAGTGCCCTGTGGGGGTGTACATGGGGGTCCCCATCACTCAGCCCTTGCATCTGCAGATAAACCTGCAACCACATGTGCTGACTCCTACCCTGACTCTGGAATGAACTCCCAGCCCATCCCGAGGTGGTTCAGGCCTTCTGGCCTGCCACATGGAGGCCTAAGATAGGATCTAGGACAGGGACCCTGACATTAGTCTAGGGACCCCTTGACAGTCTAGAGAGGACTAGGGACTCCTTCTCATGACAATGTTTTAACAGGCATGAAATAAACATAAGGGATCACCCAGGCAACCAGCACAGAGAAATGCAGTTGCCATCACTCAGGAAGCCACGTGACGCCAGGTAGCACATCAGATAGCAAACTCAGCGCAGGCCTGGCAATCACGAGTCCAAGGAGCTCGGCCACAACCCTGACAGGGTAACTGGCCATTTCTCCAGGTGACAAGGGCGCAGGGACTGCCAGCACCATGGCTTGTGGCTACATTCATAATGGAAGCAGTGCTACATTGTAGATAGACTGGCGAACATAAAGTGTAAAATAGCAGTGAAAATAGTGGTGTCCCCCATCTAAGTCCACAGACCCCTGGCTTCCTCTCAGGGACTCAGGCTAAGAGCACTGATGTGAGACAGCAGTGGGGGCTTCCCTGGGAGAGAGGGCAATGGACTGGCCCAGTGGGAGGCTGTCCTGCAGTGCCCAGGCCAGCAGCTCTCCAGCCTGCAGCATCTGGTCAGTTCCCTGGGCCTCCAAACCTGGGTGTGGAGGGTGGTGATCTGCTTCTCCAGGTTCTGCTTGGCCTCCTTCTCCTTCTCCAGCTGCTTCTGGAAGGAATTCTTCTCATCCTCCACCTGCTTGAGCTTGGTGCTCAGGCCCAGCTTCTGCGGGTCCTTCTCCTGCAGCAGCTCCTACTCCCTGGATGAGATGGGTGGGGGCGTTCAGGAGAGCAGTTTCTGAACCACAGGGACCCCACACCCTTAAGAATAGGGAAGAGCCGGTCTTGCTGATTCATGGGATTACCACGTAAAGACCTGGTTGGAGCTGGGAGGATGCAGAGACCGCCCCCCCCACAGGATGAAGGGGAGGATGGGCAATGTGACGGGCTCTCGAGCTAATAGGCACAGCGGCTTTCCTGGAGGAGTCCACCTTCCGGGAACCTGGGTTTTCATGGGATATTTAGCAAGTCTATGTTGGCTGCCAAATACAAAATTATTTTTCAGGAAGAAAATGTTGATACTGAGAAATAGGCTCACTGCTAGTTTGTCAGTGATGTCATCTTTTGACCGACATCACCAATCAGGCCTCAGTTGGTCATAAACTCCAGTGACTGGTAGCTAGAGTCCATGACAGCTGAGGCCTGATTCACAATGGCAGTCAAAAATAATACTCACTTGACATTCTAGAAGCCCCAGAAAAAGACATTTCTCTTCAAGACAAAGAAATGCATCTTATTATGTGAGGTGACATCTCCTCCTGAAGCCTCTCAGTTGTACACTCCACTGGGTCTTGAACAGGAGCTAGGAGAACACAGAGAGACAGTCAGTGCACTGGTGCTGCTGAGGAATCCCACAAGGAGGTTTGGGGGATGTGGACCGAAGCTGCAGTGTATGGAGCTGGGCTGCTGACAAGCATGGACTGAGCTGCTGCTGGACCACTCTCCTTGGTGTTGAAGGAAGGCACAGGAGAGGGGCAGAAAGAAATGGAAGAGCCTTGACTTTCTAGCTAGGGCAACCTCATCACTGTGAAATAGTCTGAGAACCAGTTAATACAGAAAGGCACTGTATGGTTCAGCAAGAGCATCTCATCACACCTGCTGCCCACGTGAAGGTCTAGGCAAATCCCAACATTTTAGGAAACGTTACAGGATTATTTAACTTCTGTGGCTCTACATATCCTGCTACTACATTTATCATCTATCCTGTTGTGTTTCTAAAATTGTAGTAAAGCACACATAGTTATTATTTTACTTATTAACTGTGCATTTTAATGATATTATATTCAGTGAGTAACATTCATGATGCTGTGTCAATAATGAGAAAAATCTAAATTCATAATCTAGCTTCCATCTTGGGCAATGAAAGAAAAACAGCAGTGTAATGTCAAATAGAGGAAAAATACATAATGATTGCAGAAATTAATGGAATAAAAAATAGGAAATTGCCAGGCGCGGTGGCTCAAGCCTGTAATCTCAGCACTTTGGGAGGCCGAGGCGGGTGGATCACGAGGTCAAGAGATCGAGACCATCCTGGTCAACATGGTGAAACCCCATCTCTACTAAAAGTACAAAAAATTAGCTGGGCATGGTGCTGCATGCCTGTAATCCCAGCTACTCAGGAGGCTGAGGCAGGAGAATTGCCTGAACCCGGGAGGCGGGGGTTGCGGTGAACCGAGATCGCGCCATTGCACTCCAGCCTGGGTAATGAGAGCGAAACTCCGTCCCACAAAAAAAAATAAAAAATCATCAAAGAAAATCAACAAAACCAAAACCCAGTTCTTTGAAAAGATCAAAAACATTGATAAACCTCTACCTTGTCTAACCACAAAGGAAAAGAAGGAAGTCACGATGTACAAATAACGTCAGCTGAAGACGAGTGGAATCAAAAAATACTAATAAAGGAATATTGTGAACACATCTGTGCTCACAGTTGGATACATTAAATGAAATGAGCTAATTTTTTATATCTGTTTCAGAAGGTTAAAAGTCTTCTCAGGATAAATGAATCATCTGAATAGGCCGATATTTATTTTAGAAATTGAATCAATAATTAGTATTTTCTCAAAAAAAAACAAAAAACAAAAAAAACACTACCTTCAGATGAATTCACCGGTAAATTCTACCAAAATTCTTACAAAGAAACGTAGTCTTACCATACAAGCAAGTAACCATAATTTTAGCATTGCCTTAGTTACATTTTAATAATTATGTTTCCAAACAAGACACAAGAAGGTTTGTAACTGCTGTATTTGTAATTGCCCAAACTGAAAGCAAATGTCTAAACATTTGAGATGTCCTTTACTATCAAGTGAACCAAGCCTGGGCAACATGGTGAAACACTGTCTCTACAAAAAAAAAAAATTAAATTAAAAAAAAAAATAGCTTGGTATAAAGGCATGTGCATTACAGCCACCTGCTTGGGAGGCTGAGGTAGAAGGATCACCTGAACATGGGGAGGTCAAGATTGCAATGAGCTGTGACTGCACCAATACACTCCTGGGTGACAAAATGAGACCTTCTCACAAAAACAAAGAAACAAAAAGAACCAAACTCTAAGTTGTCAACGGAACTTTACTTGTGTAGCTGCATCACCCATTGATTTAATGCATTTAAATGGGCACAAATGAAATAAATAAAGAGCATGACACAGCATTTACTGAGTTTGTCTCATATATGGGACACTGGATGAGTAAACTGGAATTATTTGCTTCAATAAACTTAATGATATAATTTCCACCCTACCTTCATTTTCATTGGGGCAAATTTTCTTACGCCTCTTTTTTGCTGCCCAGCTCCTGGCACAGCCAGCCAAACCTGCAAGGCAGAAATGTATTATAATGAAGACAGTTCTTGACATCTTGCTGGCAGAGGACCACAGAGAAATTAGTAAAAACTTCTCAGTTTAAACTTTTGATCCTAGTTGTCACCGACTGCTTTTCAATGTTACCTGAATTCGATCTGGCTTCTAGGAGATTTGTTTGTGCAGGCAGATACCTTTATTCAGATGAGACAATATAGAAAAGCAGAAGATCCAAGTTACCAAAAATAGGCTGGGTTCAAATCCTACTTAAATCTGCACATACCTGGGAGAGGGATATGAACCCATCTGTGCCTCTCTTCCCTATTCAGATGTGGAAACGTTAGTAGATGTAGGCTACAGACCTACTAAGGTCTACAGTGTCTAAAAGGATGAAATGCAGAGAAAGACTTAAAAAGACTCGTGTTTTTGTAAATGCCCTAAAATGTTCAATCAATGTCAGGAAGAATAATCCAGACACTTGGTAGTGGTTGAATACAGAGAGGGAGCTTGCATGTCTCTGCGCAGGGTAGGATGAAAAGTGACTTCACAGTTTCCATGGCCACATGATTTCCAGCACATGACAGAGAACTGTGATTTCCCTGATCCCCAAGTCAGCCCCAAGGGACAGGCAGGGAAGGGGCTACAACCCATATTTTCCAATTCAGTGAATTAAAACTCAGACATTTTGAGTGACTTGCCCAGAGTCACCACAGTGAGGAGTGATAGATCTGAGGTAATCATGTAGTTGGTTCCCCAGGGATAGAGATCCTGGAACACCTGAGTCCTCTAGATCATGCCCTGGACCCTGGACCGAGAGCTCTTCTCACAAGCTTGGTGAAATCCTGCTGCCCCAGTATTTCTGTGGGATGGCTGATGCTCTGGAGAGGTGGCAGGTGGCTTACCGCATTTACTGACCTACTCTGTTATCCCTATGTTGTCACTTTTATACATTTTATGACCCATAAGGCAAACATTTTAAGTCTCTCAGTTATGATGCATGGTCTGAGATTTTACCTGAATCCACTCTTTCCACCCATCAGGTGATTCTCATCTGCTGGGCTGGAGCTGGCCTGCCATAAAAGAGGACACACGGCATACCACGGAGCTGCTGCATGCCACACTCCTCGGCACACTCTTGCCTTGCTTCTGCTTTCCCAGCTCTGACAATCCTAATTCTGGCTTCCAAACCAATCCTGTATGTCCCTCTCAGTTCTCAGACTTGCCTGAACTGTTGGATATTTTCATCACTGTTGTGACCATGACTGAACGGTGACATTTCATATAACACAGTATATGTTTATCTTTTTACATATTTCTTAATAGCATTTAACTTATTGTTTCAGACTTTTAGGAACATTTCTGGGCTAGGTGTGCTGGCCCATGGCTGTAATCCTGACATTTTTGGAGGCTAAGGCAGAAGGATTGCCTGAGGTCAGACGTTTGAGACCAAGCTGGGCAACACAGTGAGACCTCGTCTCTACAAAAAAATCTAAAAATTACCAGATGTGGCGGTGAGCCCTTGTATCCCTAGCCTACATGGAAGACTGTTGTGGGAAGATCATTTGAGCCTAGAAGATTGAGGCTGCAGTGAGCTATGATCACATCACTGCACTCCAGCCTGGGTGACAAAGCAAGACCCTGTCTTTTCAAAATAAAAAGCATTACTGTGTCACGAGTATCCCCATTTTATTTCTCATTATCTAATATTGCTGTTTTCATCCTGAGGCTCAATTGCTTTAGTAAGCTAAAAAAAAAAAAAAAAAAAAAAGGATTTTTTAGAAAAGGTACTATTTAAAGCAGGTCATATGCACACCTTTTGATAAATTCTAGTTTTGTATGCCATATATCTAGAATTTACACTCTTGATGTACTGAGTCTTCTCCTTAGAACCAGCCTCCTCATATGTAACACAAGTATAATTCCCATTTTACACCTGACTCGAAACATTGAGAGGATAGAATAAAATGAAAGAGCAGTCTGTATACCACGTAATGCACGATGAATCACAAAGGGAAGTTTTCTCGAACTCAAAGGCAAAAAGTGCACAGTTAGCGTCCTCTGCAGAACCCACACAAAATAAAATTTTGAGAAAATATGCACTTTGGCTACCCAGTGAAGTTAGAAGAAAACTGTCACAGGTCATCATCAAGACTTCCCCAACATTGGCTTTTATTTTTAAATAATGAAATACACATTATTTCCCCTGCTTTCTTTCATGTATATTACTGCATGTTCTCTTTGCTTTTCTGCGTACCCTATCTTGGGAATCACTCCATAGCAATAAAAAGACATCTTACTCTTTTTTACAGCTCCATACTTCTCCTTTATGTAGAAGTACCAGCTTATTTTTTTTTTCTTAGAAAGAAACATTTAACAAGGACTGACAAACAGAAGCCATGTCTGTGTCTTGAGTGGTGGCAAGAAAAGATGGTGGATCCCTGTGCCATCTTTTCTTTTCTGAGGTGTGCCCCTCACACCCCTCAGACTGAGGGCATGTATACCATAGGGAAGGGATGGTTCAGAAGGAAGGTGTGGGACAATTGAAGCATGATAACATTAAGATCTTTTTACCTATAGGCAGGGTTTACAGTACCTGCTCTACCCAGTGGCTCACAATGCCCCACACCACAGCCCCACCCAGTGGCTCACAATGCCCCACCCCACTGACCCACACAGTGGCTCACAACGCCCATCCCTGCTGCTGCCCACCTGTGGTCACCGTGCCCCTCTGTGTGACTGCATTATTCACCCTGGGCTGCCTGAGCTTTCCAATCCTGAGAAAAGTGTGTGGAGGGGAGGGTGGTTGTTATTGGAAGTCACCCTGGGCGCTGAACTCAGTAGAAAATCTTGGTTACTAATGTCAGTTCCATTAGCATCTCTGGTTTTCTGAGTCTGGTAGCTTTCATTTGCTCAACAAATGTAGTGATACACAAATGTTTGACTGATTTTGTACCTAACTTCTCCTCTCCTGTCTTACAAGTGTTAGTTTTTGTCTTCAATTTGACCATAGCAAAAAAATAAAATGTTTCCTCTCTCCTCCCCTTTTCCATCCTGTAGGAAGGGGAGCCATGAAAACAAACTGTTTTCCACAGGCAGGCTCTGGCCTTCTAACTCCAAGTCTTTACCTTACAAATTCAAGTCTAAAGTCATTTCATCTCTTTTGGAACCTGTAACCATGAGCTAGCTCTACCTGTCTTTCAGAACAAGGAGGTAAACAAAGCCCGTGAAGTTACTGGAGTAGGGCTCAAGAGACATTCATGTCAAAGTGGGAATTTTAAAGTAATCAGAGCTCCTCGGCTAAACTTTTGGGTAAAACCAAAACAAAAACAACCTTTCTACAGCTCTGGCAGTAACATTTCATACCCTTTGCAGTCATTTTAAGCATGTCCCTCAATTTTTCCTTCGGTTTTCAAATTACAATTGGAAGAAATAAAGCTGCTTCTGTCAAGGTGACTTAAAACCATCTATTAAGAACACCATATAATCTCTTCCATGGCAAACTCTATTTTAAACTTAAGAAGTCTCCAAATATTTGAGTCTAAATTATCCCAATTATTAGCTTCCTTATCGAATAGGAGAAAAGAAATGATTGGGCCTTGAACCGGCTCCTTCACTGAGGTGCCACAGTAGCTGGATAGGTGAGGCTAGAGAATGGGATGGAGACTCCAAAACTGGAGTATCTGAATTTTCACCGGGGAAAGGGAGAGACTAGACCAAAAAGGCCTCAAGCAAGAAGGCTCAACAATGAAGACAAGAGGCAGGACTAGCCTTTGTCCCCCATGCCCAGCCCCGGGAAAGCTGGCTGTGGGCAGGAGGGAGCTGGAAGCTGAGGATGTCTCTGGGGTGAGGGGATGGGAAGGAGGTGGGGGTGGTGGTGGCCAGAGATGTGCCAGAGAGCAAATGGCGCCCATGGCTTCTTTACCTTTGCGCCTCTTTGATGTTATGGGCTGCACGTGCTGGACCTCTGCCACGCTGGGATGTAACACAGCAGGCTCTGCAAGTGCCAAAGCCTGGCCACAAGGCTCGCAGCAGGCACAACTGAGGCCAGCGCTGGGGCATAGGCAATTCCCCATGGGTGATCTACAAGGGGACTTTCAAAACAAAGCAACACACAAAATCAAAAAACAAAAACAAACAAAAAAAAGAAAACGAAAGAAAGCAACACGCAAAAAAAAAAAAAAAAAAAAAAAAGAAAAGAAAAAGAAGAAAAAAACAAAACAAAGCAACAGACTAAAATAAAAGAAAAAAACAAAGCAACAGGGCAAGCGCCAAGGGCACAAACACTTCCGTGAGAGTAGTCGGAGCTCCTCCTCCTCCCACTACCAGCTTCCGACTGAAGGCTGCTGGCCCCGGATGATGCCTTTCACCCACAAAGCCTCCTATGTCACCTGGCTACCAGGAAGCAACAAAGTCAGGCCAGTGACTCAAAACGCCCATCCCTTCTGCTGGCCACCTGTGGCCACCCTGCCCCTCTTGGTGGCTGCATTATTCATCCTGAGCTGTCTGAGATAATCCATTTTTCACTATAGGCCTCAAAAAACTCAGAAATGTCCCTTTATAGATTCTATATAGAGTGTGTCTAACCTGTGAATAAAAACAAAGGTTTCATTCTGCATGATAAATCCACAAACACAAAGCATTTTCACAGAATCCTTTGGGGCCCACCTCTCCCCTTCAGCTTCCTGTTCTTAGTTATTTGGGCTTTTGTCTTGTATGATCTGTCAGGTTCTAGGCCTTGTAAGGGTGAGTTCCATGTCTCCACTCACTTATATGTGCCCAGGACGGTTGGCTCTTGGGAGGCTCTTCATGGTGACTGAGGCCATGGATGCTTCGCAGTGTTCCTTGAATCCACTTGACAAGAAATACTCATCCTGAAATGATGCTTTGAAAGCGATGCTTCCAGTCAATTAGGGGCCAACTGTATTATGGATCCCTAGTACCCAATACATGGCACATAAGAAATGAATGAAAAATGAGTGAATGAACTCATGTGCCTACAAGGTGAGAGAAAAGTGGTCCTACTTACTAGGTGTGCTACGAAGGCATCTGGGACCATTGGCTTTGCTATTTCATAGTAGGCCTGGGGCTTTGAAGGCTGGTATTTCCTCATTCTAAATCACAGACTCCAATAAATTACCACCAAGTGGACAAAGGTCCACAGGCCAGAGCTCTTGGTGTGAACAACATACCTTTTTTGGGTGTGATTCATGGACAGGGACTATACAGAACTAAAAACAATGTTTGTGTGCTGACTACCTGCAAGCCGTGGTGAGAAAACACTCTGTATACATGATCTTATTCAGTGCTTGTTACAAATCCCTGAAGTGGATTTTTAGACAAACTTTCTATTCTAGAGCTTTTTGGAACAAGAGGCTAGTGTAGTGACTTCCACCTACTCAGCACAGATTCAGGTATTTCTTATCTGACGGCCAATCACGTTACATGTACACTCCTACATGCTTCTCCTCCTCCGCTCGTGATTCTATAGCAAATCCCACACATCATAGAATTTCCTCCCTGACTGTCTTGGTATGTCTGTAAAAGATACGATTCTTGTTTGTTCTTTCAAGACAAGGTCTCTGTCAACCAGGCTGGAGTTCAGTGGCATGATCTTGGTTCACTGTGGCCTCTCCTGCCTCAGCTTCCTGAGAAGCTGCAACTACAGACTCACACCACCATGCCCAGCTAATCTTTTTATTTGTATTTTAGTAGAGACAGGGTCTTGCTATGTGGCCCGGGCTGGTCTACAATTCCTGGATTCAAAGCATCTTCCTGCCTTGACCTCCCACACTACTGAGATTATAGATGTGAACCACCATGCCCGGAGACAAGAACTCTTTAAAAAATATAATCCCAATACCATCATCAACCAACCATCTCACACCATTGCTCTTTACCACTGTCAACTCTCCTTCTAGCTCCAAATTTCCAGTCATTTCACATATTTATTGTGTGAATCAGGATCTAAATAAAGTCTCTCTTTGGGATTGTGTAATTCACCTCTTAGGTGAATTTTTTTTTATCCTGACAGCTTCCCACTTTGATCTCTGTGCTGTCCCTTGCAGTCCATTTATTGAATAAATCAGGCCATTTCCCCATAGTTTGAATTATGCTAAGTGTATTCTCATTATGCTGTTTCTCATACTGTGAATTTTCCTAATTGTATCTTGTGATGTTGGTTAACTTGCTCTTCACTTTGTTCTAGTTTTGATAAATTAGTAGTTTGATCTCAAGACTTGGTGAGATTCAGGTTGGACATGAGGGTCAGGCCAAAAAGGCTGTGCTAGTTTCTTCTGGGAGGAGGTGTGTACTCTCCGGACATCTTTTTTTTTTTAATCGGTGATGTTAATGGCCATTGATCAATTACGGATTGAACAATGAAGGCATTGTTGTATCATTCCTTCTTCGTCTATGAGCTGCCACACTTCCAGAAAGATACGGCTACCCTAAGAAGGGCCTTGCATGAAGAAAACAATGAAGTAAATATAAAAAAGAGACGCTGCTTCTTATGAACTGTGTTACTCACTTGTACAACTTATATAGAAAACACCAGTTCATGGCTTGATTTCTTGTTTACCATTTTTCAAAATGATGGGCTGTTTCATTTATATCCTTCAATGGTGACCACTCCTATTAATTAATTTCTTTAGACAGGGAGGGTCTAGCTCTGTTGCCCAGGCTGGTATGCAGAGAAGCAGTCATGCCACTACAGCCTCAAACTTCTAGGCTCAGGTGACCCTCCCATCTCAGCTTCCTGAGTAGCTGGGACCAAAGACATGGGCCTTCATACCTGAGTAATTTAAAAAAATGTTTTGTTGAGACAAAGTCCCCCTATGTTGCACAGGCTGGTCTTGAACTCCTGGATGAAGTGATCCTCCTAACTCAGCCTCCCAGAGTGTTGAAATTACAGGCATGAGGAGCTGTGCCAGCCCACTTTTATTTTTTCAAAAGGATCATTAATAAATGCAGAGATTCAAACATATCTGATATATCTCAATTCACTGCAACTATTATCCTTACTAATGTACAAAATGTCCTATCTTTGGTTAGAAGGAGGCCCTTCAGGTTGGCCCGTCAGATATGTTGAAATCATGCTAATAATCTTTGATGGATTCTTTGCTATCCAGAGTGACAATATATTCCAGGCTCTTTACACATTTCTGGCCTCGACCTGGAGTCAGCACTTTCTCCAGGAAGCCTTGTTTCCTTTCATTGGGCAATGGCATTTTGAGACTACAATCTTGGTGCTAGGGGTAAACAGTATAATTTTAAAACTTAAAAAACTGCTTGGCTCATGCCAGTAATCCTAGCACTTTGGGAGGCCGAGATGGGTGGATCACCTGAGGTCACGACTTTCAGACCAGCCTGGACAACATGGTGAAACCCCATCTGTACTAAAAATACAAAAAATTAGCCAGGCATCATGGCAGGAGCCTATAATCCCAGCTACCTGGGAGGCTGAGGCAGGAGAATCACTTGAACCTGGAAGGCGGAGGTTGTGGTGAGCTGAAATTGCATCATTGCACTCCAGCCTAGGCAAAAACAGCAAAACTCTGTCTCAAAAAAGAAAAACAAACTTAAAAATAATTAAAAATTAACAGCTTTATAGAGGTGTAATTTACAAACTAAAATCTACCCATTTTAAGTGTACAGTGTGTGTCTGTGTGTGTGTGTGAGAGACAGAGAGGGAGAGAGAGAGAGAGAGAGAGAGGGTTATCACTCTGATACCAAGGCTAGAAGGCAGTGGTGCCATCATGGCTCACAGCAGCCTCAACCTCTTGGGATTACGTAAGTATCTGAGACTACAGGCTTGTGCCACCACATCTGTTTAAGTGTTTAAATTATTTGTAGAGATGGAGACTCTTTATGTTTCCCAGGCTGTTCTTGAACTCCTGGGCTCAAGTGATCTTCTTGCCGTGGCCTCCCAAAGTGTTGGGATTACAGGTGTGAGCCACTATGGTTGGTCCAATTCAATGATTTTTAATATATTTAGTATATTTACAGAATTATGTAACAATCACCAAAATCTAGTTTAAGAACATTTCATCATCCCAGAAAGAAACCCGTGCCCATCAGAGTCACTTTTCAGTCTCATTCCCAGCCCTAGGCAACCAGTAAGCTGCTTTCCATCTCTATATTAGGCTGTTCTGGACCTTTCACATAAACGAAATCATGTGACGTGTGTTCTTTTGCATCTGGCTTCTTTCACGAAGCATTGCGTTGCTGAGGTTGATCACTGTGGTAGCATGCCTCAGAACTCATTTTTGATTGCTGAATAGTATTCCTTTGTATTCCCCACATTTGAATTCCTTCACCAGTTGTTGAGAATTTGGCTTGTCTCCACTTTTTGGTTCTTGTGAGTGGTGTTGTTGTGAACATTCACCTACAAGTCTTTGTGTGAACATACATTTTCATTGTTCCTGGTTAGACACCTAGAAGTAATGTTGACGACTTTAAGGCAATTTGACTTTATTTTATTTTATTATTATTGTTGTCTTGAGCCCCTTGCAGTTCTGCTAGAGAAGGCGATTTTATTTTTAACATTTTGAGAAACTGTCATACTATCTTCCAAAAATGTGGCTGTACCATTTTACATTCCCACTGGCAGTGTATGAGGGTTCTATCTCCACATCCTCTCCAGCACTTGGTGTTATGCGTCTGCTTGGTTGTAGTTATTCTAGTGGGTGGAAAGAGACATCTTGTTTTGGATTAATTTGCATTTTCCTAGTGACTGACAATGTTGAACACTTTTGAATGTGCTTATTGGACATTAAAATATTATCTTTGGAGAAATGTTTCTTCATGTTCTTTTCCCATTTTTAAGTTGGAATGTCTTTTAACATTGAGTTGTAAGAGTTCTTCTGGATATATCGGTTATTAGACATATGATTTATAAATCTTTTCTCCCATTCCGTGGCTGTCTTCCCCTTTCTCGATTGTATCTTTTGATGTGCCAAAGGTTTAAATTCAGCTGATGCTCAATTTTTTATTTTCTTGCTTTTTCCCTTTCCTCCTTTTCCAGGTCTCACTAGGTGGCTCTGACTGGTCTTCAACTGCGCTTTTGATGTATCTATGACATCAGTGCCTTACACAAGATCACAAGAATTTACTCTTATGTTTTCTAAGAGTTTCATTGTTTTCATTTTACATTTAGGAATGGGATCCATTTTCAGTTAATTTTTGTGTATGGTGTTAAGCAGGGACCCAAATTAATTTATTTGTACATGAATATCCAGTTGCCTCACCACCATTTGTTGAAAAGTCTATTCGTGGTTGGAAACGGTGGTTCATCACTGTCATCCCAGCACTTTGGGAGGCCAAGGCTGGAGTATTGCTTGAATCCAGGAGTTTAAGGCTAACATCTGCCTAATTCTCCCCATAATTTCTCCAACATCTGCCTAATTCTCCCCCCACACCCAGCCCTGGGTAACCACCATTCTACTCTCTGCTTCCATGAGTTCAACATTTTTTCCTTTTTCTTTTTCTTTCTTTCTTTCCTTTTTCTTTAATGAATCAGTTTCTAAGCAGAGTTCAACTTTCTAAGGAGCAGTGTTTGTCTTTCGGTGCTCTGCTTATTTCACTTAGCATAATGTCATCCAGTATCATCCATGTGATCGCAAATGCACCAATTTTTAGGCAGATGTTGGAGAAATTATGGGGAGAATTAGGCAGATGTTAGCCTTAAACTCCTGGACTCAAGCAATACTCCAGCCTTGGCCTCCCAAAGTGCTGGGATGACAGAGATGAACCACTGTTTCCAACCACGAATAGACTTTTCAACAAATGGTGGTGAGGCAACTGGATATTCATGTACAAATAAATTAATTTGGGTCCCTGCCTAACACCGTACACAAAAATTAACTGAAAACAGATCCCAGACCTAAATGTAAAACTAAAACAATGAAACTCTTAGAAAACGTAAGAGTAAATTCTTGTGATCTTGTGTAAGGCACTGATGTCATAGATACATCAAAAGCGCAGTTGAAGACCAGTCAGGGCCACCTAGTGAGACCTGGAAAAGGAGGAAAGGGAAAAAGCAAGAAAATAAAAATTTAAGCATCAGCTGAATTTAAACCTTTGGCACATCAAAAGTTACAATCGAGAAAGGGGAAGACAGCCACGGAATGGGAGAAAAGATTTATAAATCATATGTCTAATAACCGATATAACCAGAAGAACTCTTACAACTCAATGTTAAAAGACATTCCAACTTAAAAATGGGAAAAGAACATGAAGAAACATTTCTCCAAAGATAATATTTTAATGTCCAATAAGCACATTCAAAAGTGTTCAACATTGTCAGTCACTAGGAAAATGCAAATTAATCCAAAACAAGATGTCTCTTTCCACCCACTAGAATAACTACAACCTAGCAGACGCATAACACCAAGTGCTGGAGAGGATGTGGAGATAGAACCCTCATACACTGCCAGTGGGAATGTAAAATGGTACAGCCACATTTTTGGAAGATAGTATGACAGTTTCTCAAAATGTTAAAAATAAAATCGCCTTCTCTAGCAGAACTGCAAGGGGCTCAAGACAACAATAATAATAAAATAAAATAAAGTCAAATTGCCTTAAAGTCGTCAACATTACTTCTAGGTGTCTAACCAGGAACAATGAAAATGTATGTTCACACAAAGACTTGTAGGTGAATGTTCACAACAACACCACTCACAAGAACCAAAAAGTGGAGACAAGCCAAATTCTCAACAACTGATGAAGGAATTCAAATGTGGGGAATACAAAGGAATACTATTCAGCAATCAAAAATGAGTTCTGAGGCATGCTACCACAGTGATCAACCTCAGCAACGCAATGCTTCGTGAAAGAAGCCAGATGCAAAAGAACACACGTCACATGATTTCGTTTATGTGAAAGGTCCAGAACAGCCTAATATAGAGATGGAAAGCAGCTTACTGGTTGCCTAGGGCTGGGAATGAGACTGAAAAGTGACTCTGATGGGCACGGGTTTCTTTCTGGGATGATGAAATGTTCTTAAACTAGATTTTGGTGATTGTTACATAATTCTGTAAATATACTAAATATACTAAAAATCATTGAATTGGACTAACCACAGTGGCTCACACCTGTAATCCCAACACTTTGGGAGGCCACGGCAAGAAGATCACTTGAGCCCAGGAGTTCAAGAACAGCTTGGGAAACATAAAGAGTCTCCATCTCTACAAATAATTTAAACACTGAAAGTTAAAGGATGGAAAATATATTCCCCACAAATAGTAACCAAAAGTGAGCTTGGGTTGTTATATTAATAACAAACAAAATAAACTTTATGTCAAAAAAATTGCAAAAGATAAGGATATTACATTAATAGAAGGGCCAATTCACCAAGAAAACATAATAATCATAAACATATACGTCATAAACTTCACAGCCCTAAAATGCATCAAGCAAACTGACGAAATTTAAGGAAGAAATACAGTTCTACAAAAACAGTTGGAGACTTTAATATCCCACTTTTTTTTTTGAGACAGAGTCTCACTCTGTTGCCCAGGCTGGAGTGTAATGGTATGATCTTAGCTCACTGCAACCTCTGCCTTCCAGTTTCAAGCGATTCACCTGCCTCAGCCTCCTGAGTAGCTGGGATGCAGGGGCCCACCACCACATCCAGCTTTTTTACATAAATATATTTGGTAGGGACGGAGTTTCCCCATGTTGGCCAGGCTGATCTGGAACTCCTGACCTCAAGTGATCCACCTGCCTTGGCCTCCTAAAGTGCTGGGATTATAGGCGTGAGCCACCTCGCCCAGCCAGGGACACGTTTTTTGTTGTTTGTTTTGTTTTTTTTGAGATCGAGTCTCACTGTCGCCTAGGCTGGAGTGCAGTGGCGCGACCTTGGCTCACTGCAACCTCTGCCTCCCATGTTGTTCAAGTGATTCTTTTGCCTCAGCCTCCTGAGTAGCTAGAACTACAGGTGTGCACCACCACAACTGACTAATTTTTTGTATTTTAGTAGAGATGGAATTTCACCATGTTAGCCAGGATGGTCTCGATCTCCTGACCTCATGATCCACCCTCCTCCACCCCACAACGTGCTGGGATTACATGTGTGAGCCACTGTGACCGGCCTACACGTCTTTTTTGAACACATGCTTTTATTTCTTCTGGATAAATTTCTAGGGCTGGGATTCCTAGGTCAAATGGCTAATTTATGCTTAAGTTCTTTTTTTGACCTTTCTTATTAATAGCAAATATTATACTGATACATAATATTGGACCTACCTATGAGGTACGTGTAACGTTTGGTTCAGCGCATGTCATCATCACGTCAGGGTATCTGGGGTGTGGCCTTGAGTAGTCACCATTTCTATGTGTTGAGTATATTTCAAGTCCTCTCTTGTAGCTATTTTTGTTTTTGTTTTTGTTTTTTTTGAGACGGAGTTTCGCTCTTGTTACCCAGGCTGGAGTACAATGGCGCGATCTCCACTCACCGCAACCTCCGCCTCCTGGGTTCAGGCAATTCTCCTGCCTCAGCCTCTCTGAGTAGCTGGGATTACAGGCATGCACCACCGTGCCCAGCTAATTTTTTGTATTTTTAGTAGAGACGGGGTTTCACCATGTTGACCAGGATGGTCTCGATCTCTTGATCCACCCGCCTCGGCCTCCCAAAATGCTGGGATTACAGGCTTGAGCCACCATGCCCGGCCTCTTGTAGCTATTTTGAAACATACTTAGGGAGGCCAAGGCCAGGAGGAAGCCAGGAAGGAAACATACATGAGAGGCCTGGAAGAGGCTCAGGACACTTGGGAAAGACAGGCTCTCAGCTCCCCAGGAACCAGTGCAAATACATTGTTGCTAACTACAGTCACTCAACTCTGCTATCCAACATTAGAACACATTCATTGAATCTGTGAGCATTCATTGACCAGCTTCTGTGCGTTCCTTTCTCATACCTTGAGAAGGAGAGAAGAAGGAGGGAAAGAAGCTGTGGTTGGCTGAGTTCGGACCTCCCAGGGATGCCTGTGTTGCAGTCCTGGGACCTGTCCATGTGCTGTGTTGTGTGGCCACAGGGACTTTGTGGATGTGATAGTGTTAAGGAGCCTGAGGTGGAAGATGATCCTGGGTTATCTGCATGGGTCCAAGGTGGGGTTTTCATAAGGGAAAGAGGGAGGTAGGGGGATCAGAGTGAGAGAAGGTGTGGGGGTGGAGGGAAAGAAAGGGAGAGAAGGAGGGAGGATCAGAGAAGACAGTGGGGAGGGGAGAGAGAGAGTTGAAGAGAGATTTGAAGATGCTGCTCTGGCACTGAAGTTGGAGGAAGGGGCCGGAAGCCCAGGGCGTCCTCTGGAAGCTGAAAACATGCTGGAAGTGGATTTTCGCCGGAGCCCTCAGAAGGAGGCCGCCCCTGCTGGCACCCTGACTTTAGCACTTTAGGATTCATTTTGGACTTCTGACCTTCAGACCTGGGAGAGAATCTGTGTGATGTTTTAAGCCACTAACTTAGAGGTGATTTGTGACAGCAGCCACCGGAAAGTCAAACAGGAGCCGTGGGAGAGACTCCCCAGAATGCCTGGAGGACCCCTCCCTGGCTCCACCCACGGAGACACAGGCCTGACCACTGCTGGCCCCCCCAACCCCCTGCTGAGCAGGAACCATGCAGGAGGGGCTGGGCTGTGTTCTCTCCCCGACACCTTTCTCTCAGAGAGCAGCTGGAGCCCTAGACCCAGGGAGCCTCACAGAGAAAGTCTCAATGCAGGACCTGGTTTTCCACCTGAGGCCCAGGATCCAATGGAGAAGTGTTTCCCAAAAAGGATGCTTCCCCCAGGGAACAACACTTACAGCTGGGCTAGGTGGGAGGGGAGGGGAGGGATGGGATGGGACATCAGGGTTGGGTGGCGTGTAGGATGGGATGGGATAACACATCAGGAGAAATGCCTGATGTAGGGGCCAGTGGAGGGGATGGCGGCAGAAAACCACCATGACACGTATGTACCTATGCAGTAATCCTGCAGGATGCAGGATGTGCACATGTACCCCAGAACCCAAAGTACAATTAAAAAAAAAAGGATGCTTCCTCCAAAGATGGCCAGTGACAGTGACATTCTGTGCCAAGCATCTGAGAAAATCTCCATGTCCTAGGGCTGCCAGGCACACGTGTTGGAGCCCAAATCCCATCGATAGTGAGGCCTTGGGTAAAACACATCCCCACTTTTAATTACGATGAGATGCCTGGCCTCAGCCCTCAGCGTAGAGAACACCAACTTGCCTTGAGCAAAGACTTGTTTAACCTCTTAGAAATGATGGAGCACCTATTACCCTTCTTGCACTGGTTCCTGGGTAGCTCAGAGCCTATCTTTTTTACAAGTGTCCTGAGCCTCTTGTAGGCCTTTCATGTGTGTTTCCTTCCTGGCTTCTTCCTATTTTTCTCACTCCTCTGAACCTGCTGTCAGATGAAAAATCAAGGTGGGCCCAGAGTTTAAGAGCTCATGAATCTGATGGTGTTTGGAGTGTCCTGGACAGTCTAGCTCTCAGTGGTGGGGAGGTGGGCAGAAAGGAAGGAGAACATTCCAGGGGCCAGGGCCCGAAGCAGGGGGCTCCAGGCCTAGAGTAGGATTTCTAGGCTGAGGAAAGGGAGGCCATGGGTGGGTAGAGGGTCCAGAGGGCGTATCTGGAGGCTCAACCAGAAATAGCTCCCTCCAGAAAGCAGGCAGCGAGTCGGGGGTTGAGCTGCAAAGAGGAAGGGAAGGAGGGAGAGAATGGAGGGACTGGTGTTGTGAGCAGACTCCTATCCTGGCCTATTTCCCCAGGAGACACCACTTGGAGGCTGTGATCCTCTCCCCCAGGCTACTTTCCCACTGGTGCCAGGATGCCCCCAGCTCCACACTGAGAATCCAGGAGAAGCATCAAATTATATGAGAGATAAGAAATGCAGAGACAGCAGGCTTTCTGGTTGACAAAGAGAATATTTATTGAGGGTTTACTGGGTACAGGAAGAAGTGTGGATGGCTTGGGATGCAGGGAGAGACCCCTTCCCTGGGAACCTGCAGCTCCACGCCCCTGTGGGTGGGGTGAGGGTTGGGGCCTAAGGACATCCTGCAGTGGCCACTGTCTTCTCCACGGTGCTCCCCTCGTGCATAACGTGGCAGCTGTAGCTGCTGCGGGACCTCCACTGCTCGGGCGTCAGGCTCAGGTAGCTGCTGGCCGAATACCTGTTGTTGCTTTGTTTGGAGGGTGTGGTGGTCTCCACACCCTGGGTGATGGGGGTGCCATCTGCCTTCCAGATCACCGTCAAGATTCCTGGATAGAAGTCATTCATGAGACACACCAGTGTGGCCTTGTTGGCTTGGAGCTCCTCAGAGGAGGGTGGGAACAGAGTGACCCAGGGGGTGGCCTTGGGCTGACCTGTGTGGACAGAGTTGGGGGAGAGAGGGCAGAGGGAGTGTGGGGCGTCGTGGAGCGCGTCTGAAGTCTCTGGGAGGGTTCACGGTGGGGCCGTCGGGTCCATCCTGGGCCTCTCCTTCCCTCCTCAACCCCCTCCTTTCCACTGGAGCTCTCTGGAGAGCTGACAGCCCTGACCCTTCATAGGAGCCCTTCCCAAGTCACCTTTCCCTGGTGCCCTGGCCCAGCCCTTCCTCTGCAGCCTTGGTTTCCCCATGTATACTCAGGGCAGGCTGCTCCCTCCTTCCTGGTTTCTGGAGTCTGAGTTTAGAATCTAGGGGTCCCCCCCACAGCACAGAAAACCATTTATCAGGGTCGGGGGAGGCCCCAGCCTGGCATGGCCTGGAGCTTCCCGTCCCCTGGGACACCAGGCTGTGTTCCAGCCTGACCCACTCAGCTCTGCTGGTGAAGCGTGGGCTCCACACACACACGCCCTGGGGCTCTGCCATCTCCCCTGTCCCCCCCAGCCCAACCACAGGACCCTTCACATTGGCTGTGTTCTTAGGGCTGCTCCCCCAGACTTTGGGACACTGCAGGCCCCATGCCCACCCCAGCAGCTTCTGATGTCCCTGGACTTCACCTGGAGGCTGTGGAGTTCTCTGTACCCCGTTTACTCCCCCTAGTTCCCTCCTGGTTCTAAGGTGCCCTTCCTCAAATGAAGGTGGGAGGCCGACCCATGAACAGAGAAACTCCGGGCCCCCGGGGTGACGGGGCTCCAGAGACAGACACATCTCTGCCCTAAGAGACCCTCTGCTTTCTGGTGACTGTCCTGGGAGGGCTGGGCTCTGGGACCTCACCCAGTCTCATCCATCCCTCTGTGTCCCTGTGTCCTCATAACCCAGCACAGGCCAGAGAGCTGCAGCCTAGACCCAGAGCCATCTCTGTGCCCTCCATTGGTCTCCCCTTGGGGTGACCTCTGTGTCCCCAGACCCCTGTGTGGCCTTCACAGGCTGGATGGGCATCCAGCCCTTAGCCTAGACCCTGGGCTCCCAGGGACTGTCTCTAAGGCTGCTGCTGGGCCCTCATTAGAACCGGCCTCTGTCCCTCACTCAGACATCTGGCCTGGAAGAGGGGAGGAACCCGACCCTGCCTAATCCCAGCCCAGGCCCTACGACCAGGCTGCATCCGGCTGTTGGAAACCTGAAGGTGTCTGCTCCCACTGTGGGGCCCTTCCCCCCAGTTACCCTGAGACTAGCCTACTTCCCCCAGACCCCACGGAGAAAGGAAGAGTTCAGTGCTTAAGGCTGGGAGGGCAGAGGGGAAGAAGCCCCAGAGAGAGAACACAGATTTTCCAGAGACAGGAAAGCGGAGGACAGGCTGGGGAAGGTTGTGGATGCCACTCACCTAAAACGCTGAGCTGGGTCCCGCTGCCAAACACATGCCTCAGTGAATTCTGCCTGGATTGAACATCCCGAGGCCAACACCTGGGGCCAGCCCAGGAGCCATGCTGGAGCAGAAACCTGCTGGGTGTGAGGGGCACAGGGCTGCCGCATGCAGGCTGTGACCTGGGCACAGGGCAGGGGGTGGCCAGCCTCCCAGTGGTGTCTCTGTGCCTGTCCCCTGTCTGAGGCAGGTGCTGCCCACAGCCTTGGGGTCATCCTAGTGTATGTTTCTTTCTCTGAAGCTGTTGGTGCTGATGGCAACACTGGGCCCGGTAGCTTCCAGCAACTGCCTCAGTGACACATCCCCTCAGACAGCTGTGTGGTGTGGCTGAGGAGTCCTGAGCTGGCTCGGAACTGCCCAACCTCACTTGGCCTCATTTTAAGGGACTCTGAAATTCACCACAAGTGTCGCCAGTCAAGCCAGCCTGACTTCCTCCCTGGACCAGGACACTGGGTCATTCCTGACTCAGGAGGAGAGTCCCGTGGAGATGCAGCTCAGTCTCACTTTGTTCGTGAAGCCTTTCCAATCTCTCAGATCATTCATTCTGTCTGTCCATCCATCCATCTGTGCATCTATGCATCTATGCATCTGTCTTTGCATCCATCTATCATCTGTCCATCCATCCATCCGTCCATCTATGCATCTATACATCTGTCTTTGCATCCATCTTATCAACTGTTTATTCATTCATCCGTCTGTCCGTCCATCCACAAATCCATCCTGTCTGCCAGGCACTGTTTTGTGTGCTGGGAACATGGTGTGGTCCCCCAGGCTCTCACACTCATCTCTCCCACATCTTGGCTAACAAGGCCCTCCTCATGGTCATGCCCAAGGTCCTTCTGCTGTACCTGTGTCTCTGCTGGATGTGACACGGGGCTGGCCCCTCTTCCCAGTGACCCTTTGCGGGAAAAGACTCCCCTTTCCTCTTCCCCTGGCATCCATTTCTCCATGGCCCAGGCCTGGCTGCTGACTCCCCAGACCCCCACCCAAACCTCCTTCTTGGCTATCTTCACACTCTGTGGACCCCTACTACTGCCCACGTGGTGTGGCTGGAGCCTATCCCAGCTCCAAACCGTCTCAGCTCCACCTCAGTTGCCTGCTGACCATGCCCAGTGGGCTACCCAACAGGAGTCTCAAACTGTTCACCTCCAGAGGAAATGATCACCTTCCCCAGCCCAGCCTTTTCCGTCTTGGTCTTATCACCGTGACCATGGGCGCTCTCACTCCCTCAGCCAGAGACCTGGAGTCACTGGACTCAGTCACCGCGCCTCCAACACTGAAATGGCTTCTGCGTACTGCATTCTGAGACACTCCATCTAGACATGCCTTTTCTTGGGGACCGTCTTGGCCTGTCACCCAGGCTGGCACGATCTCGGTCCACTGCAACCTCTGCCTTCCGGGTTCTAGGCGATTCTTCTGTCTCAGCCTTCAGAGTAGCTGGATAGCTGGGATTACCACCACAACCGGCTCATTTCTTTTCTTTTTTTTTTTTTTGAGATGGAGTCTCGCTCTGTCACCCAGGCTGGAGTGCAATGGCGCAATCTCTGCTCACTTCAACCTCCGCCCCCTTGGTTCCAGGGATTCTCCTGCGTCAACCTCCCAAGTAGCTGGGACTACAGGCGTGTGCCACCACATGCAGCTAATTTTTGTATTTTTTAGTAGAGACAGGTTTCACCCTATTGCCTGACCTCATGATCTGCCCACCTCGGCCTCCCAAAGGTTTGATTATAGGCCTGAGCTACCACGCCCAGCCCTAACTAACTTTTCTTTTCTTTTTGAGACAGAGTCTTGCTCTGTCACCCAGGCTGGAGTGCAGTGGCGCAATCTCGGCTCACTACAACCTGACTATGGGTTCATGTGATTCTCCTGTCTCAGCCTCCCGAGTAGCTGAGACTACAGGCACGTGCCACCACGCCTAGCTAATTTTTGTATTTTTAGTAGAGATGGGGTTTCACCACATTAGCCAGGATGGTCTCGATCTCCTGGCCTCATGATTCACCTGCCTCAGACTCTCAAAGTGCTGGGATTATAGGCATGAGCCACCGTGCCCAGCCCTTAATTTTGTATTTTGGGTAGAGATGGGGTTTTACCATGTTGGCCAGGCTGGTCTTGAACTCCTGACCTTAGGTGATCCACCCACCTCTGCCTCCCAGAGTGCTGAGATTAGAGGTGTGAGCCACAGTGCCTGGTGACATTCCTTTTAAAGCTAAAAGAAGGCTCAACATTGGCCGCGGTGGCTCATACCTGAAATTCCAGCACTTTGGTTTGAACCCAGGAGGCAGAGATTGCAGTGAGCCAAGATCCAGCGATTGCACTCCAGCCTGGAGGACAAGAGACTCATCTCAAAAACAAACAAACAAAAAAAAACAAAAAGGCTCAACATAATTAAGAAACAATAGTTGGAGTTAGTGGCTCATGCCTGTAATCCCAGCACTTTCAGAGGCCGAGGTGAGTGGATCATGAGGTCAAGAGTTCAAGATCAGCCTGGCCCAAATGGCGAAACACTGTCTCTAAAAATACAAAACTTAGCTGTGTGTGGTGGCAGGTGCTTGTAATCCCAGCTACTCAGGAGGCTGAGGCAGGAGAATCGCTTGAACCTGGGAGGCAGAGGCTGCAGTGAGCCAAGATTGCGCCACTGTACTCCAGCCTGGGCGATAGAGCAAGAATCTGTCTCAAAAAAACGAAAAAGAGAAGTATAATATTGATCTCTCCCTCTCTCTCCTGCTACTGCTACATCTACATAGAGTCCCATTTCCTTTTTTATAATTGTGGTAAAACTTACATAGCACGAATATTTCCACTTTAACCATTTTTAAACGTTCAACTCTGTGGCACTAAGTACATTCACACTGTTGTGCCACCATCACCACCATCCGTCTCCAGGACTCTTTCAACTTCCCAAACAGAAACTCTATACCCATTAAGCTACAGCCCTCATTCTTCCCTCCCCCTCCCCCTGCTAATTTCAGATCTACTTTTTGTCTGTGTGAATTTGCCTGTTCTAGGCACCTCATAAAAGTGGAATCAAATGGCATTTGTCCTTTAGTGTCCAGCTTATTTCACCTACCATAATGTCTTCAGGTTTCATCCATGTTGTAGATTTTTGAAATTAATTTAAAGATAATTAACAATTAAAACCTATTGGCCGGGCGAGGTGGCTCACACCTGTAATCCCAACACTTTGGGAGGCCAAGGTAATTGGATCACCTGAGGTCAGGAGCGCGAGACCAACCTGGCTAACATGGTGAAACCCCCGTCTCTACTAAAAATACAAAAATTAGCTGGGGGTACTGGGGGGGGCACCTGTAATCCCAGCTGAGGCAGGAGAATCACTTGAACCCGGGAGGCAGAGGTTGCAATGAGCTGCACTCCAGCCTGGGCAACAAGAGCAAGACTCCATCTCAAAAACAAAACTATTAAGATCTATTAAAAGTAGTACAGGCCAGGCACACCCCTGGAATCCCAGCACTTTGGGAGGCTAAGGTGGGTGGATGACTTGAGCCCAGGGGTTCTCAAGACCAGCCTGGGCAACATGGCGAAACCCCATCTCTACAAAAATTATCCAGCTGTGGTAGAGCATGCTTGTAGTCCCAGCTAGTTGGGACGCTGAGGCAGGGATATTACCTGAGCCCAGGAGTTGGAGGTCAGCCTGGGCAACATGGAGAGACCGCCCCCATCACTAAAAAAAAATAAATAAAATAAATTTAAAACTAAATATAAAAAGTGGTACACAATCTATTTCTTAAAAACAATGAAAATATCTTTTAATAAGCCATGAATAGAGAGATATTTACTTGATAAGAGATACTTACCAGAGTTTGACCATAATCAGTCTTTTTAATTTTTTCAAGACAGGGTCTCCCTCTGTCACCCAGGCTGGTGTGCAGTGGTGGGATCTCAGCACACTGCAAACTCAACCTCCCAGGCTTAAGCAAGGATCTCACCTCAGCCTCCTAAGTAGCTGGGACTATAGGCAAGTGCCACCATGATTAGCTAATTTGTATATTTTTTTAGAATTGGGGTCTTGCTATGTTGCTCAGGCTGATCTCAAACTCCTGGGCTCAAACAATCCTGCTTCAGTCTCCCAAAGTTGTAGTATCACAAGCATGAGCCACTGTGCCCCACCCACAGTATTTCTGTAAGACATCTCAAAATTGGCAGGTGCGGTGGTGGCTCACACCTGTAATCCCAGCACTTTGGGATGCCGAGGAGGGTGGACCACCTGAGGTCAGGAGTTTGAGACGAGCCTGACTGATAGGAAGAAACCCCGTCTCCACTAAACATACAAAATTAGCTGGGCATGATTGCACATGCCTGTAATCCCAGCTACTTGAGAGGCTGAGGCAGGAAAATCACTTGAACCCGGGAAGGCGGAGATTGTGGTGAGCCAAGATCACGCCACCGCACTCCAGCCTGGGCAACAAGAGTGAAACTCAGTCTCAAAAATATATATTTTTCTAAAGATTATAATATAAAAACTTATATTAATATCCCCCCAACATAACACCATTTTTATTATCTGTGTCTCCCTCCACCTGTCACCGTCCCTCGTGGGGACCCCTTGGCCTTCCCCAACCCAGTCCCTGTGCTGCAGGCATCACCCTGCAGGTGGCTGTTGCCTCACCCAGTCCCCGATCCTTGTGCACTTGAATTGGGTTGAGTCTAGATCCTCTGTCCTCTGGGACCTCAGCCCCAGCAAGAGGCTGACCCTGACGGGAACTCCTTGACAAGAAGTCCCTGCGGGACACAGGCTCCTGGTGTGGGTTAGGTCAGCTCCCGCTGCTGGCACTCTCACCAAGGCCACCCTAGCATCCTCTGGGCGAGTAAGAGGCTGAAGGCCCTCACCAATCAGGACCCCTCAGTTTGCAGAAGGGGAAACTCAGGTGAGGCATGGTGGCTCATGCCTGTAATCCCAGCACTTTGGGAGGCTGAGGGGCTGGATCGCCTGAAGTCCTGAGTTCGAGACCAGCCTGGCCAACATGGTGAAATCCCATCTCTAATAAAAAAGTATGAAAAATTAGCCTGGTGTGGTGGCAGGTGCCTGTAATCCTAGCCACTGAGTAGGCTCAGGCAGGAGCATCCCTTGAACCCAGGAGTCGGAGGCTGCAGTGAGTTCAAATCACGCCAATGCACCCCAGCTTGGGTAACAAGAGTGACACTCTGTCTCAAGGGAGGAAAAAAAGGGAAACTTAGGCTCCAGAGTTGCACACATCAGCTCCATCAGCTTAGGGACAGGGGAGAGCTGGAGGCTGTCCAACTTGGTCCTTAGAATCTGTGCCCGTGGGCAAAGTGACTTGAGCGGGTTGCCTTGCCTCTCTGGCCTCTATCCCCATCTGCACAGTGGGGATCACAGCAGGACCTGCCTATTGGGCCACAGAGAGGGGGGTTCTGCCTCTAAAATAATTATCGCCTGTGCGGTATAACATGCACCAGTGATGGCTGGGCGCGGTGGCTCAAGCCTGTAATCCCAGCACTTTGGGAGGCTGAGGTGGGTGGATCACGAGGTCAAGAGATCGAGACCATCCTGGTCAACATGATGAAACCCCGTCTCTACTAAAAATACAAAATATTAGCTGGGCATGGTGGCGCATGCCTGTAATCCCAGCTATTCAGGAGGCTGAGGCAGGAGAATTGCCTGAACCCAGGAGGCGGAGGTTGCGGTGAGCCGAGATTGCGCCATTGCACTCCAGCCTGGGTAACAAGAGCGAAACTCCGCCTCAAAAAAATAAATAAATAAATAAAATAAAAAATAATAAAAGGCAAATGTCTCTCTGGCTCCCCTCCAAGGGTTAACCTTCCTCCTCACTTCTCTGGCTTGTCTCTCCTTGGTCACCCTTTCCTGTCTCTGCCGTCCCCCCGCCCCCACATCCCCTGGAATTTCTCGCCCCTTACCTGCCCCACGGGCTCCTCAGGCTGGACCGGCTGCTTCCTCCAGGGGCTCCAGGGCCCAGGGCCCGGCTCTGCAGTGCAGCCATTGGGTGCAGCAGGCCATGGGTTACCACGGCCAGACCCAGCAGCAGCAGGGGCCAGCGCTGCCTGGGGTCGGCGCCTGGCTCACCAGGGGCCTCATGGCCCCCCTGGCCTGTCCCAGGCCTCATCGGCCCTCAGGGTCAGAGGCCCTGTGGCCTGACTTGCAGCGTGGCCCCCTGGAGAGTGGTGCCCTGGTTCCTTTCGCTGGCAGCAGCTATCCCAGTGCACCCAGCCCGTGTGGCCCCGTCCTCATCCTCTGATCCCTGCCCCCAGACCAGCCCCTTCCAGGGTCCATGGCCGTTGCCCCTGAGTACAGAGGCACATCTGCCAACCGTCCTGCTGTGGTCGGATCCAGGGCTCAACTGCCCCTCACCACAGCTGTCAGTTTGGCCTTGCCCCTGGGGCCCTGGGTGCTTTGTTCAGGGACCTCCCACCAGAGGCAGAGTGACGGCAAGGGCTGAGGTCACACAGGGAAGTGGGCTACACCACGGCCCCTCAAGACCCTCCCCTAGGCCTTTCCTTTGGAAGCACCTGCACCCTGGATGGGCTTGGGTCCTGGTCCCAGGAGGTGATGCACCTGACTTTCCTCCTTCCCCACTTCCTCTAGGGTGTCCTGGGTCTGTGGATCATCTCCCTGGGGTCCAGAGAGCTGCCCCGTAGGAGTCCCCCAGGGCTTGAACTCAGGGGGCTGGGGTGGGCTCTTCCAACCAGCCCTGGAGGGAGGGGTGGTGAGAGAGGAGGAAACAGGTTTGAGTTTAGCCAAAAGCCACTCACGATTCAAGTCAAGGAATCAGGAGATAAGAATGAAAATGATGGTTAATGCACCATGTTCAGCACCTCACACCTCACATCACACAGACACACAAACACACAAAGAGACACACACAGACACACACACAGACACACAAACAGAGACACACATGCAGAGACACACAAACACAGAGACACACACAGAGACACAGACACACACACAGAGACACAGACACACGGAGACACACATACACAGACACACAAACACAGACACACAGAGACGCAGACACACACACACATACACACATACACAGACACACACACAGAGACACTACATAGAGACACACACAGACACACACACAGAGACACACATACAGAGACACACAAATACAGAGACACACAGACACAGAGACAGACACACAGAGACACACATACACAGAGACACACAAACACAGAGACAAAGACAAACACATACAGACACACAGAGACACGCATACACAGAGACACAGACACACACACAGAGACACACATACACAGAGACACACAAACAGAGACACACACACAGATACACGGAGACACACACACACAGATACACGGAGACACACACACAGACACACACAGAAACACATCACAAACATAGAAACACCACCTGCTTTCTAAAGGTGTAATCAACAAATAAAATTGTATATATTTACCATCTACAATGTGACGTTTTGTCACACTGTAAAATTATTAAATCAGGCTGATTCCCACATCTGTCACCTCACAGACATGTGCTTTTGTAGTGAGAACATGGAAGATCTAATCTTAGCAATTTTCCAGCGTATAATACATTATTATTATTATTTTTTTTTTTTTTTTGAGATGGAGTCTTGCTGTGTCGCCAGACTGGAGTGCAGTGGCATGATCTCAGCTGACTGCAACCTCTGCTTCCCTGGTCCAAGTGATTCTCCTGCCTCAGCCTCTCGAATAGCTATGACTACAGGCGCGGGCCACCATGCCCAGCTAATTTTTGTATTTTTTTTTTTTTTTTGGAGATGGAGTTTCACTCTTGTTGCCAGGGCTGGAGTGCAATGGTGCAATCTTGGCTCACCACAACCTCTGCCTCCTGGGTTCAAGTGATTCTCCTGCCTGAGCCTCCCAAGTAGCTGGGATTACAGAAGTGTGCCACCACCCCGAGATGATTTTTTGTACTTTTAGTAGAGATAAGTTTTCTCCATGTTGGTCAGACTGATCTCGAACTCCCGACCTCAAGTGATCCGCCCACCTCAGCCTCCCAAGTAGCTGGGATTACAGGCACACACCACCACACCCGGCTAATTTTGTATTTTTAGTAGAGACAGGGTTTCTCCATGTTGATCAGGCTGGTCTTGAACTCTTGACCTCAGGTGATCCTCCTGCCTCCGCCTCCCAAAGTGCTGGGATTACAGGCATGAGCCACCATGCCCAGCCCATCTTGACCATTTTTAAGTGCACAGTTCAGCAGTATTAGCTACATTCACAGTGTCATGCAGCTATCACCACCATCCATCTCCAGATCATTTACTTTTTTTATTTGAGACAGAGTTTCACTCTTGTTGCCCAGGCTGGAATGCAATGGCACAATCGGCTCACTTCAGCCTCTGCCTCCTGGGTTCGAGTGATTCTCCTGCCTCAGCCTCCCGGCCACGGGGGTCTACAGGTGCCTCCCATCATGCTTGGCTAATTTTTTGGATTTTTAATAGAGATGGGCTTTCCCCATGTTGACCAGGCTGGTCTCAAACTTTTGACCTCAGGCAATCTGCCCACCTCAGCCTCCTAAAGTGCTGGAATTAACAGGCGTGAGCCACCGCACACAGCCGATTATCATTATCATTATCATTACCAGCTGGCCCAGCTGGTGTGGCCTGGAAAATGGTGTTAATCATCACGAAATAAATAAATCCTTGATGATACTGAGCTTCAACGGCCACTCTTCGCATTTTGCACTGCAGCTCATAAAGGGTGTGAAATTCATTCCAGTAGCTGCAACCAGCTATTGAAGTGAGGCAGCCTAGAGCCGACTCCAGCTGGAGAGCGAGCTGTTCAAGGGGAGGGATGGTGAGGGTTCCTGGAATGTTGCTTCAGTTATCTAAATGCATAGATATGCTCTGGGTAATGATGGAAGATCTACTTCTTGCTGGAAGTTTGGATGGAAAATCTTCTGAAAAATGCTGTCCTGGGACACGTGGCCCAATTGTCAAATCCACTCTTGCATTTCCCCCGTGGCTGATTTGCTGTCATGTTTGAAGCCACCCTTTCCCTTAGGTCCTCTGTATCCCTGTCCGCACCACCGGGTGTGTCCCTGGGGACAGTGCCATCTGATGGCTTGTCCAGCTCTGTCAGGCTCTCCCCAGCTTCCCCCCAAGTTTTTTTTTTTTTTTTGACGGAGACTTGCTCTTGTCACCCAGGCTGGAGTGCAATGGCATGATTTTGGCTCACTGCACCCTCTGCCTCTGGGGTTCAAGCAATTCTCTTGCCTCAGCTTCCACATAGCTGGGATACAGGTGCCCGATACCACACCCGGCTCATATTTGTATTTTTAGTAGAGACGGGGTTTTGCTGTTGTTGCTCAGGCTGGTCTCGAACTCCTGACCGTGATCCACCCACCTTGGCCTCCCAAAGTTCTGGGATTACAGGCATGAGCCACCATGCCTGGCCAATAGTTTTGCTTTTTTACTTTTTATTTTTATTTTTTGAGACAGAGTCTCGCTCTGTCACCCAGGCTAGAGTGCAGTGGCGCGATCTCAGCTCACTGCAACCTCCGCCTCCCAGGTTCGAGCAATTATCCTGGTCTCAGCTAATTTTTTTTGTATTTTTAGTAGAGACAGGGTTTCGCCATGTTGGTCAGGCTGGTCTCGAACTCCTGACCTCAGGTAATCCACCCACCTTGGTCTCCCAAAGTGCTGAGATTACAGGTGTGAGCCACTGTGCCTGGCCGCTTTCCCCAAGTTGAGCTTCCTGGATGCCACATGCTCGTCCTGGAATTGGGTCATCTTGCACATCCCCTTGGCATCTGGCCAGGCATGGTTGTGGAATGCCATAACAGACAGACAGACAGACAGGAAGACTTCACCTTATCTCATGGAGATCATGAGCGCCACAGTAAGGTCAGGCTGTATGGACTGATGTTCAGATCCCAGTGTCCCACAAACACTGACTGAGAGTCCCCTGAGGGCCAAAGGCTGCATCCCAGAGAGCTCACGGTCCTTGGGGCAAGGTGCTGAGCAGTAATGGGATGTGGACACCAAGAAACACTGATGCAGGTACAGGGGAGGTCCCTGATCCAGTCCAGCTTCTCCCCGGTTGGGAGGGTTGGCCCACCGCTGCCCCTGACTCTGGCTCCTCTCACCTTTAGGGCTGGAGCAGCATCTACCCTGGGGCTGGGCTGAAGCTGCTCCCTCCCCAGCATGCCTCTTGAGTGTGACGCTCATCATTGCCTGGGACTCAGAAACTGTGGTTCCCCCAAGGACAGCCCCAGGTCTTGGGAGAAGGGACTGTTTTTAAATACAGTGTCCCGCCGCTCCCTTTCGGCCACCGCCTGACTCTGCACCTGCCACGGCCTCTAGACAGATGCAGCCACAGACCACATGTTTCTGTGGTGGGAAATCTGGGTCTGGCTGATACTGGGAACCCTTGAGGGCTGGGCGGGGCCTCTCCAGCAGGTGCAGCTGCAGCTCTAACCACCCAGGCCCACCTCACCCCTTCCTGCACTGAGACCTGTGAGGGCTGGCTGCAGGCCTGGGCAGGGGAGGCTGCGTCCTGCTGTCCTGCTCAGTGGCCTCCCTTTTTAGGGTTCCTGGTGCCTCTGCAGAGCCCTCTGGGTCCTGCCTGGCCCTCCTCTCTCAGAGCACAGGCGAGTGCCACATCCACCAATTACCTCTATGTGGTAGGCTCATCATTGTTCAGTTTTAAATGTTACCTAATTTTGGCTGGGTGCGGTAGCTCACGCCTGTAATCCCAACACTTTGGGAGGCCAAGACGGGCAGTTCACGAGACCAGCCTGACCAATCTGGAGAAACCCTGTCTCTACTAAAAATACAAAACTTAGCCAGGTGTGCTGGCAGGCAACTGTAATTCCAGCTACTCAGGAGGCTGAGGCAGGAAAATTGCTTGAACCTAGGAGGTGGAGGTTGCAGCCAGCCGAGGTAACACCACTGCACTCCAGCCTGGTGACAGAGCAAGACTCCGTCTCAAAAAAAAAAAGTTACCTAATTTTGTATTTTTGAATTTTCCAACTGTTGGCTAATTTAGCAGTTTATTTCCTCCCTCCCCCTTCTCTCTCTCTCTCTCTCTCTCTCTCTCTCTCTCTCTCTCTCTCTTTCTCTCTCTCTCCTCCCCTTCCCTTTCCTTCTCTTCCCTCTCCCTCCTCCTCCCCCTTGGGGCTCTTTCTTCTTTCTTCTTCCCCCTACTCCCCTTTCCCTGTCCCTCCTCCCTTCCCCCCACCCCTTCCCCTTCCCCTGTCCTCCCCTCCTCTCCCCTCTCTTCCCCTCCCCTTCTCTTCTTTCTGTTTTAGAGACATGGTCTTGCGCTCTCAGCCAAGCTGGAGTGCAGTGGTGCGATCAGAGCTGACTGCAGCTTCCAACTCCTAGGCTCAAGCAATCTTCCCACTTCAGCCTCCCAAGTAGCTGGGACCAGAGGTACATGGCCCCACACCTGGCTAAATTTTGTTAAATGTTTTGCTAAGGGATAGGGTCTTGCTATGTTGCCCATGCTGGTCTCAAGCTCCTGAACTCAAGTGATCCACCTGCCTTGGCCTTCTGAAGTGCTCGGATTACAGCCACCATGCCCAGCCTAGCTGCAGATTTCTTAATTTCCAAATATATGAGGATGTTCTAGTTATATATTTGGTTTAGGGAGATATTTTGTGTTTTTTTTGAGACAGTCTCACTATCACCCAGGCTAGAGTGCAATAGTACGATCATGGTTCACTGCAGCCTCCAACTCCTAGGCTCAAGCCGTCCTCCCACCTCAGCCTCCCAAGTAGCTAGGACTACAGGCACATGCCACCACTTCCAGCTACTTTCTTTTTTTACTTTTTATAAAGACAGGTTCTCACTATGTTGCCCAGGCTGTTCTCAAACTTCTGGCTTCAAATGATCCTCCTTCCTTGGCCTCCTAAAGTTCTGGGATTGCAGGGATGAGCCACCGTGTGCCCGGCCATATCTATGTTATCGATTTCTAGTTTAACTGTATGTGTTTAGGGCACATGTTCTGAATAATTTCAGGACTTTGAAATTTGCCTTATGGAGACTTGTTTTATAACTGGATATATAGTTAATTTGTGTCAATAATTCTCGTCTGTGTTTGTCTTTGAAGAGAGTATATACTCTGTAACTCTTGAATGCGGGGTTTCTATACTAGGTACTCACTATTGTCTTTCAACCTTCTATTACTTTTTGTTTTTAGGGTTAGTTTATTTGTTTTGTATTCCGAGAAGGCGATCATCTCCGTCAGGGACTGTGAATTTCTTTATTTGTCCCCAAAGCTTGATAGTTTTTGGTTTCATGTTTTTTGAAACTACATTATTAGGTGTATACAGATTTAAAACCGTTGATCTGGTTGGTGGCTTATGCCTATAATCCTATCACTTTGGGAGGCCAAGGCAGGAGGATCACTTGAGCCCAGAATTTTTAAACCAGCCTGGGAAGCAGGGTGAAACCCCATCTCTACAAAAAAATTAAAAACTAGTTAGGTATGGCGGCTTGCACCTGTAGTCCCAGCTGCTTGCGAGGCTGAGGTGGGAGGATCACCTGAGCCCAGGTCTAGCCTGCGATGAGCCATGATCACACCACTGCACTCCAGCCTGGGCAACAGAGTGGGACCTTGTCTCAAAACAAAAACAAAAAATACTTATGACCTCCTGATGAGGTAAATCTTTTCTTCTTTTCTTTATGAGACTGAGTTTCGCTCATGTCGCCCAAGCCAGAGTGCACATTCTTGGCTCACTGCATCCTCCACCTCCCAGGCTCAAGCAATTCTCCTGCCTCAGCCTCCAGAGTAGCCGGGATTACAGGCATGTGCCACCACACCCAGCTAATTATTGTATTTTTAGTAGAAACGGGCTTTCACCATATCGGCCAGGTTCATCTTGAACTCCTGACCTCAGGTGATCCACTCATCTCAGCCTTCCAAAGTGCTGGGATTACAGGCATGACCTACCATGCCCAGCCAAAATAATTTTTTATTTTTTTTGAGACAGAATCTTACCCTGTTGCCGAGGCTGGAGTGCAATGGTGTGATCTTGGCTCACTGCAACCTCTGCCTCCCAGGTTTAAATGATTCTCCTGCCTCAGCCTCCCAAGTAGCTGGGATTACAGGCACCCACCACCACATCCAGCTAATTTTTGTATTTTTAGTAGAGATGGCCTTTTGCCATGTTGGCCAGGCTAGTCTCGAACTCCTAACCACGTGATCCACCCGCCTTGGCTTCCCAAAGTGCTGGGATTACAGGCGTGAGCTACCGTGCCCGGTCGAAATAAAACTTTTATTAGCATAAAATAGTCCTATTTATTCCAGATGATACCTTTTATCTTAAATTTTCTTCTATTTGATATCTATATAACTACACCAGTTTTCTTTTGAGTAGGAATTTCATGTATCTTTCTCCATCCGTTTACTTTCAGCCATTTTCTAGCCTAGCCCCCTATACTTGCACGTGGGAGCTCTTCTCTAAAAGACTTAAATGTGCCCTTAGATTGTGCAAGTGTCACGTCTGTTCTTCTTGCATTTCTGAGTTTAGTTGCATCTCTATGATGGGATTGCTGGGCCTTTTCCGTGCAGTATCGGGTCTGGGATAGCATTGCCAGGTGCCTCTCCCGCCATGATTCCAGAGCACATGTGCAGTGTCTCTCACAGACCATATCAGAGAGCCATCCTTCGGGTCCCAGAAACCCAACTCGGAAGACCTCACACAAGGAGCGAGTTATTGCCTGGCATAACCGGAAATCCAGACGTGGGGCGCCTAGGGTCACCCGATCCCAGAGCCCTGGTCCCATTTCTCTGGGTTTCTCCCTGCCCTTTTTCCCCAGCTGGCTGGATTTACTCATGGGAAGCCTTATCAGACCAGAAGCCCAGGGGATACAGAGAGGCCTTCTCCATTGACCATGCAGAGGGGCCCATCCCTGATGACCAGGACCAGGGCCTGAGCCTGACTGCCTTCTTTGGGGCGCAGCACAGGGATGGAGTGGTGGAGCCCTCAGGCCTAGGACAGGCAGCTGACCACCACCCTCCCCTCCCCACATCCAGGCCAGGGACAGCCTGAGAACCAACTAACAATCCAGCAAGCGGGACACACTTGGTGGAACTCCAGAAGGGGCAGCAGGAACCAGGCCCAAGGCCTCTGATGTCAGGGCTCACAGAAATCCAGGGGTCTCCACACCTGGGCATGCAGTGTGACAGAGACTCTCTCCTTGAAAAAACTTGAGCCAGGCTCCTCTAAGCCTTATCAACTAGGCTTTGGCCTTGAACTTCAGTGACCACCTTAGTTGTCTACACTGCACAGTTTTAGCAACATTCTTCTAAGTGGGTTTAGCCACAGCCACCTAACCTCAATGTCTGATCACCTTCCCTGTCTGATCAAATTCCCAGTCCCCCAGGGGATGTCTGATCCACCTGGCTGCGTCTGAGGAATCCCGGGAGGTCGGGTTAGCCGGAACCCCACTTAGCCCTGAGATGCTTCCTCTCAGCCATTTTCCAACCACTCCCTCAACCCTACTCCAGGGCTATAAATCTCCACTTGCCCATGCTGTATTGGCATGGAGTCCGGCCTCATACCGGGACCTCTTCCCCACTGCAGTAGTTCCTGATAACATCTGTTTTGACCCTTTTGCTACTGTCCAGCTCTGGTCTTTCTTTTCTTTTTTTATTTTATTTTTAGTTTTTGAGACAGAGTCTGGCTCGGTTGCCCAGGCTGGAGTGCAGTGGTGTAATCTTGGCTCACCACAACCTCCCCATCCTGGGTTCCAGCAATTCTCCTCCCTCAGTTTCCCAAGTAGCTGAAATTATAGGCACCCACCACCATGCCTGGCTGGTTTTTTCGTATTTTTAGTAGAGACGGAGTTTTACTAAAACTGTTGGCCAGGCTGGTCTCGAACTCCTGACCTCACGGATCCACATACTTCGGCTTCCCAAAGTACTGGGATTACAGGAGTAAGCCACAGCGCTTGACCTCAGCTCTGGTTTTCTATAACAAGCTGGGAAGGCACTTGGTGGGACGGTTCAGCCCACAATGGAGAAGTCTGTTGAGAAGCTCTTCCTTCTTACAGGTCACACCTAAGCTGCCCTCCTCCTGAGAACCGAGAGAGCTTCCAGGCAGGGGGCCCTACTGTGTGCCCAGCAGGTGCCTAGGGCCACCATCTAAGAGGGTGCTCACTCTCAGGTGCTGACCCTGCACTCGCACAGGTGCCTGCTCCCCTTACCCTGGTCCTGGGCAGCCCCAGCACCTGTGCATCTGGCCTCTGATGGAGCAGGCCTGTTGTGAGTGATGACTGTCGCTTCCTTTCTGCTACCGGATATCTCACAAATTTCTTTTTTAGCCAATTCTAACCCCAAATCATATGGAGGAGGAGATTGTGGGAAACTTAGTTCTAGTTTAGCCAGGGGGACACAGGGCAAAACCATTCCAGCCCACCTTTGTCATTGTGGCATTTCGGCACACCTTCTCTAACCATATTAACCTCCAAATAAAGCCAATAGCAGCACCATGCTTCTGCCTGATGTGATGCAACTATGCTCATATAACCAAAACAGGCTAACCCTCCCCCAAAGACTCAGGTCTATAGACCACTTCATCCACCTTCAGGTGACATTTATTCATCTTCCAGCTGACACACACACACACACACACACACACACACCCCTTTGGTATTCTCTAACTTAGATATCAAAATAGGTGGCCAGGTGTGGTGGCTCACGCCTGTAATCCCAGCACTTTGGGAGGCCGAGGTGGGTGGATCAACTGAGGTCAGGAGTTCAATACCAGCCTGGCCAACAAAATGAAACCCCATCTCTATTAATAATACAAAAAATTAGCCTGACGTGGTGGCAGGTGCCTATAATCCCAGCTACTTGGGAGGCTGAGACAGGAGAATCACTTGAACCTAGGAGACGGAGTTTGCGGTGAGCTGAGACGATGCCACTGCATTCCAGCCATGGCAACAAGAGTGAAACTACATCTCAAAAAAAAAAAAGGTATCAAAATAGGTTACCAGCCAGGCAAGATGGCTCACACCTACGATCCCAGCGCTTTGGGAGGCCAAGGTGGGCAGATCTCTTGAGCCCAGGAGTTCAAAACCAGCCTGGGCAACATGGTGAAACTTTGTTTCTACAAAAAAATACAAAACTTAGCTGGGCGTGGTGACCTGCACCTGTAGTCCCAGGTACTTGGGAGGCTGAGGTGGGAGAATCACCTGAGCCCAGGAGCTCAAAGCTACAGTGTGCTATGATGGCACCACTGCACTCCAGCGTGGGTGACAGAGCAAGACGGTATCTCACAAAAAAAAAATCCCAAAAACATATATATATATATATATAATAAAAAATATGTAATTGTTTATATATAATAAAAAGTATGTAATTGTTTATATATAATAAAAACATTTTGGCCAGGCACGGTGGCTCACACCTGTAATCTCAACACTTTGGGAGGCCGAGTCAGGTGGATCACAAGGTCAGGAGATCAAGACCATCCTGGCCAACATGGTGAAACCTCGCCTCTACTCAAAATACAAAAATTGGTGTGGTGGTACACACCTGTAGTCTCAGCTTCTCAGGAGGCTGAGGCAGAAGAATCGCTTGAACCTGGGAGGTGGAGTTTGCAGTGAGCTGAAATTGCACCACTGCACTCCAACCTGGCAACAGAACCAGACTCATCTCAAAAAAAAAAAAAAAATTAAAAGCAGGTCACTCGTTAACATAAGATGTATTATGTATTAACATAGAGAAATAAGGGGGAGAAAGAAAGTGTTACCAGTGTTACTATAAATGCAAATATGATCATACCAAAACAAAGAAGAAACTTCCTATGACAGTCCTTTCTGTCACCCTCACACGGTGGCAGCTGGTGGTTGCTGTTTCCAGTTCCCATTGTGTATTCTCTGTGCCCTCAGCAGGTACCTTAGTGTTTCCTATCTTGTGGGGTGACTCAAACCTTTATTCCTGAGGATCTGGGCCATTCACACTCCTGCCTGAATTATGTGGCTGTAGTTTGCAGTAACCGTTACCACAGGACATGAAGGAACCCCGAGGCTCTCAGTGTTGCAGACATACCCCCGCCTCATCCCTCTCTGTGTAGCAGCACCCCAATACCCTCATAGTTTGGCTCAATCCCCCTGTGTCTGTTGTTCTCTGGCATAAGGAGCTCACAGTGACCGGGGGAAGCCTCTTGTGGAGTTGGTGGAAGAGTTTGTCTCTTGGGAATTAGAGCCTCTAAAGCAGCAGAGCCCAGAGCTGTGTGGACGGGAAGCATCTCTGCTTGTGGATTTCTGGAGCCATGCATGAATCCTGGCTAGGGGTGAAATGATGCCACATAATGGTGTTCTGGTTGCATTTTAGTGATTTCTAGCATCAACTGCATTGTACTAGAAAAGCGCAACCTGTAATTCAGCCCTTTTTTCTTTTTTCTTTTTCTTTTTTTTTTTTTTTTTTTTTTTTTTTGAGACGGAGTGTTTGCTCTGCCATCCATGCTGGAGTACAGTGGTGTGTTCTCGGCTCACTGCAACCTCCACCTCTTGGGTTCAAGCAATTCTCTTGCCTCAGCCTCCCAAGGAGCTGGGATTACAGGCGTGCACAACCACACCCAGCTAATTTTTGTAGTTTTGGTAGAGATGGGGTTTCGCCATGTTGCCCAGACTGGTCTCAAACTCCTGAGCTCAAAGTGATCTGCCTCCCTCTGCCTACCAAAGTGCTGGGATTACAGGTGTGAGACTATGCCCAGCCAGCCTTTTGATGTTTGGGGACACGTTCTTTATAGCCTGGCATATGTGCACTTTTGTTCCATGTCTGCTTGAAAAGAATGCATCCTGCGATCGGGGTGTGCTCTGCTCAGTGGCATAAGGCTGTCTACAGTCTTCCTCAAACCTTCACCAGCCTTTCTCTCACGGCCCACTTATTCCACAATTATAGAGATGTATAAGAATCTGGGAGTACCTCTACATCTATAGTAGTCCCACAGTTGGAACGGGGCTCTCCAAGACAGTTCTGACCTTCAGAATGGTTGAAGCAAAGGGAGGAAAAAGATACTGAGCCCCAAGCAGAGATGTGGGGTCCGCCTCCCCCAGCTCAGCCTGGGCCAGTCTCACAGCGCCCCGTGGTGGCCTCCTGCTGCAGATCACACGCTTACACCCCCAAGGACTGCACTGGAGCTTCAGACAAGGTGAGCGCTGTTCCCAGGCCCTGTTCTTGCTGAATCGGTAAGGTAGGTCTCTTCCTCTCCCTCCCTGTGACTCCCTTTCTCCACCGAAAAGGAAATGGGCTCCTGCCAGCCGTCTTGCTGTCTGAGAACGTGAAATGACAAGGCCTCCTGTTGTGATCTGGGAACACTCCAAGCGCCTCCCACTTCACTCTTCTGTGAACTGAACTTCCGTCACCATTTCTGCTGACCCCATCCATGAAACGGGGAAGAAACCAAGAGCAGGCTGAGCCTCAGCCATTGTGAGGGTCTGTCCGAAGCCTGGAGTTTCCTGGTCAGGAGCTAGGTTGTGGAGCATGGGCCGGGGTAATTGTGAAATCATTGTTAGGAAATACATAAATATGCCAGGCATTAAGGTGGCATGAAAATGTAACAGTGAGACGCAAGAAGAAAAGAGTTAGGGTTGGAGCCTGTTTTCTCTTTCACTAACCAAAGGGCTGGCTCTGACCCCAAATTTGGCCTTCTTCCCTGGTTCAGCTGCACCTGACACCCAGAATAGAGCACAGGGCTGGGGAGGGGCTTGGAGGGGGAGCAAGCCCCCTCAGAGTAACTAACATGAGAATAGGACTCCCCTGAACCTCCAGCCCAGGCTCCTTCTGCAGCTATGGGAGGGGCGTTTCCCAAGGGACCCCCTTCCCTCCAGCGGAAGGCATGTTCAGGGAACACAGGAGTTCAATGGGGCTGGAGCACAGAGGTTCCAAAGATGGGGAGCCAGATCAGGAAGGGCCCGCAGGATGGCCTTGACACTCTGGTTTACAGGGGACTCAGTGGGGTTGTTTGAGGAAGAGAGTGACCCCATCAGACTAGCAGGGTAGAAAGCACTCTGGCTGCCGAAGGCGGAATGGATGGGAGGGCAGTCATCCCTCTGTGCCTTGGGCCAACAGAGGGATGGCAGCAGCCTCAGGTAAGGCAGAGTGATCAGAGAGAAGGAAGTGGCATCCAGTGATATCAAGGAGCAGGACTTAGAAGTTCTGTGAATTAGAAGGTAGAGGACATGGGTGTTTGATTCCAGGTTTAAGAGGAGGGAAGGACAGGAAGTAGAGAGAGCTGAGACGCACCATAAATATGTACAACAGGCAACAGAAGGTCACTTGTTCACACAGCAAGTGCTACTGGGAGGCCTACTCCACAGCCTCCTCAGGGGCAGAGCCCACGCCTCCAGGGCCCAGTCTGTATAGTGGGAAAGGAAGAAGGGCAGAGAGAGGCTGATAGTGGGCACCTCTGGGGCAGGCAGTTGATAGAAGGGAGAGGCTTCAAGCTTTAAGTAAGACTCCCAGCCGGATGCAGTGGCTCACTGTAATCCCAGCACTTTGGGAGGCCGAGGTGAGTGGATCACCTGAGGTCAGGAGTTCAAGACCAGCCTGGCCAACATGGTGAAACCCCGTCTCTATTAAAACTACAAAAAAGGCCAGATGCAGTGGCTCACACCAGTAATCCCAGCACTTTGGGAGGCTGAGGCAGGGAGATCATGAGGTCAGGAGATCAAGACCAACCTGGCCAACATTGTGAAACCCCATCTCTACTAAAACTACAAAAAAAAAAAAAAAAATTAGCTGGGCATGGTGGTGCACACCTGTAGTCCCAGTACTCCAGCCTGGCAACAGAGCAAGACTCCATCTCAAAAAAAGAAACACAAAAAAACAAAAAGGCCGGGCAGAGTGGCTCACATCTGTAATCTCAACCCTGTGGGAGGCCAAGGCAGGCAGATCATGAGGTCAGGAGTTTAAGACCAGCCTGGCCAACATAATGAAATCCCGTCTCTACTAAAAATACAAAAATTAGCTGGGTGTGGTGGCGCATGCCTGCAATCCTAGCTACTCAGGAGGCTGAGGCAAGAGAATCTCTTGAACCTGGGAGGCAGAGGTTGCGGTGAGTTGGATCGCGCCATTGCACTCCAGCCTGGGCAACAAGAGTGAAACTCTATCTCAAAAAACAACTACAAAAAAAAAAAAATTAGCCAGGTATGGTGACATTCACCTGTAATCCCAGCTACCTGGGAGGCTGAGGCAGGAGAATCGCTTGAACCCAGGAAGCAAAGGTTGCAGTGAGCCAAAATTGCACTACCGCACTCCAGCATGGATGACAAGAGCAAAACTCCATCTCAACAACAAAACAAAAAACAAACAAACTCCCTCGTATAAGACAAAGAGAAAGTCCCCACTCAAGAGGGGCCCTGTACTCCCTGGCCTTCCCCATCTGTGATCCCAGGATAGCTCTTCAATTTTGAGGGGCTGTGGTCCTGGCAGAAGACCAATCCAGAAGCACGAGGTGCCTCTCCCTTTTCCTGTAGATGAGACTATGTAAGGATTAAGCTGGGAGCACATTACCACTTCGCTACTTGTGACGCCCTCTCACTTCTGGAGGTCCAGGAGCTGGAAGACCTAAGTGAGGTATAGTGGGCAGGAGCAGAGGTGCCTCCTGCCATTTCTAGTGGAAGGAGAGTTTGCCTGACTGAGGGTGGTGGCAAGGGGAAGTTTGGATTTAAAGCCAAGACCCTTTTGGGTTTGGGGAGATCTCTTAAGCACATTTCACATGCTTGTTAGCCTCCATCAGAGGGTGGTGAACCACCAGCAGGAGGCAGCAGTGTATCCACCACAGCAGAAAGCAAATGTGGCCAACACTGAAGGTTTTTCTAGCACACGCCCCTCACCAGCATTCTGATGGGCAGGCAAGTGTTTGGCCTCCGTGGTGTGGAAGGGATGGACCACACACGGCATCTTGGGTCAAGATCCTTTATCACCTTTCGCCCCAATTCTACACTCACTAGGCAACCTTCTGACTTGGTTTCCCACATTATTAGATACTGAAAATTGTGTAGTTTTCCTACAAGAAGAGGGTTTCTCTTTCCCTACCCCCATTAAATGGATGCATTGGCATGCTGGCAAATACATCCACCTTGCATGATGTCAGTAAATGTCCTCTCGTCCCCAAGGGTCAAGCAACTCCAAATGAACCAAAGCCATTTGGTTTACACCTTGGCCCATGGTGGCTAAACACACATGCTGCCACTGGTTAGTCCCAGTAGCAACTGGCCAGGGCCCCAGCATAACATCCAGAATTGTTCTTCCTGATGGCTGCTAGGTAGATCTGCCACTAAATCACCCCACACCTTGAGTAAAACATCAGCCTGTTTTCCCATATGCATCAGGAGCAGCCAGAAGTGACCATCTTCTCAAGCCTTTGCAGCTATGACAGTGTCTCCCTTCTCTCTCTGGGGTAGATGGTAGTACCCTGCAGGGGAGGAATGACCAGGGACAGACAGCTGATGGGGATGGGAGGATGAGATCAGGGCCCCCTTCTCTTCAAATGACTATATGGGTTCACTCAGGGAGGTTAGGAGAGATCTGTGATGTTTAGTTCTCTGCTATATCTGGCAGTGTTTTTTTGTTGTTTTTTGAGATGGAGTTTCACTCTTGTTGCCCAGGCTGGAGTGCAGTGGCACTATCTCAGCTCACTGTAACCACCGCCTCCCCAGTTCAAGTGATTCTCCCGCCTCAGGCCTCCCAAGTAACCTTGGATTCCCGGCGCCTGCCACTATGCCCGGCTAATGTTTTGTATTTTTAGTAGAGACACGGTTTCATCATGTTGGCCAGGTTGGTCTGGAACTCCTGACCTCAGGTGATCCACCCACCTCGGCCTCCCAAAGTGCAAGGATTACAGGTGTGAGCCATCGCGCCTGGCTCTGGCAGTGTTTTCTAAAAAGTAAAATATAATGTAATGCTCTATGTTATGTTGAAAGAATGCTGGGATTAAAAACAGAAAGTTGAGGCCAGGCGTGGTGGCTCACGCCTATAATCCCAGCACTGTGGAAGGCTGAGGCAGGTGGATCACGAGGTCAAAAGATCGAGACCATCCTGGTCAACAAGGTGAAACCCCGTCTCTACTAAAAATACAAAAATTAGCTGGGCATGGTGGTGCGCGCCTGTAGTCCCAGCTACTCGGGAGGCTGAGGCAGGAGAATTGCTTGAACCCAGAAGGCAGAGGTTGCAATGAGCCGAGATCATGCCATTGCACTCCAGTCTGGGTAACAACAGCGAAACTCCGTCTCAAAAAAAAAAAAAGTTAAAGAAATACGTCAGCTGGGAGAGGTAGCTCATGCCTGTAATCCTAGCACTTTGGGAGGCTGAGGCCAGAGGATCACCTGAGGTCAGGAGTTCAAGACCAACCTAATCAACATGGTTAAAGCCCATTTATACTGAAAATACAAAAAAAATTAGCCAGGTGTGGTGGTGCAAGTCTGTAATCCCAATTACTCAGGAGGCTGAGGCAGGAGAATCGCTTGAACCTGGGAGGTAGAGGTTACAATGAGCTGAGATCACACCACTGCACTCCAGTTTGGGCTACAGAGCAAGACTTCATCTCAAAAAAAAAAAAAAGGCTGGGTGCGGTGGCTCACAACTGTAATACTCAGCACTTTGGGAGGCCGAAGTAAGTGGATCACCTGAGGTCAGGAGTTCGAGACCAGCCTGACCAACATGGCAAAACCCCATCTCTACTAAAAATACAAAAAAAAATTAGCTGGGCTTGGTGGCAGTTGCCTGTAAGCCTAGCTACTCAGAGGCTGGGGCAGGAGAATCACTTGAACCCAGTAGGCAGAGGTTGCAGTGAGCCAAGATCTCTCCATTGCACTCCAGCCTGGATGACAAGAGCAAGACTTCATCACAAAAAAATTTAAAAAAAAAAAGGACAGGCACAATGGCTCACACCTATAATCCCAGCACTTTGGAAGGCCTCTGGCCAACATGGTGAAAACCTATCTCTACTAAAATTCAAAAAATTAGCCAGGTGTGGCAGCACGTGCCTGTGGTCCCAGCTACTCGGGAGGCGAAGGCAGGGGAATCGCTTGAACCTGGGAAGTGGAGGTTGCAGTAAGCCAAGACTGTAACGATACACTCCAACCTGGCTACAGAGCAAGACTCCATCTCAAAAAAAGAAAAGAAATACTTCAAAATACTAATGATGTAATAATCAACTGCACCTCATAGTTTGCTAAGCATATTTGCATTTCATCCACCTCTGAGCCCCCCAAGGCTGTGAGGTGGCATCATTCCCCCATGTTATAGCTGAGAAGCCTGAAGTCAGAGGCTGTAACTTGTCACATCCTGACACTGAACCCAAATGTGACAAGAAGAGAGGCAGGTGGGCCCAATGGCAGACCTCTAGTCTATCCAGAAATGCCACTCTACATGTGGTTAATAACTCATAGAGATGGGGCTGAGGGATAAGCATGGCCTTTATGGGTTAAATTAGTTAATATATATTAAAATATTAAAATGAAAATAAATTGTGCCTTGCTTAACAATAGTATTGTTGATAGATCTTCTTGAATAGCCAGAAAAAGAATTTGACAGAAAGAACCAGAAAACAAAGTCTAACAATTTGCTGTTTATGTACAGATGTATAGCAAAATATATACACAAATTTAAAAATAAAATGCTAAGCTAAACTCTACCATGCAAATTCAAGAAAAGCAAGAGGTTTTAATTATAATATTTGGAAAAGAGAAGTTAAGGCTAGAAATAGTAAAAGAGACAAAGAGGGTACTAAAAGGCATAGTTTTTCAAAATATCACTATTAAATATATATGCCCCAACACGATACTCACTGATAATTTATACCCTGCCTGTTTCTCAAAAAGGACTTGAGAAAACTGCACAACATAGGGACAATACATATAAAGATAAACAGAAACTAAAAGTGAAACAGGAGGCGGGGAGCGGTGGCTCATGCCTGTAATCCCAGCACTTTGGGAGACTGAGGAGGGCAGATCACCTGAGGTCGGGAGTTCCAGACCAGCCTGACCAACATGGAGAAACCCCATCTCTACTAAAAATACAAATTTAGCCAGCATAGTGGTTCGTGCCCTAATCCCAGCGGAGGCTGAGGCAGGAGAATTGCTTGAACCCAGGAGGTGGAGGTTGCGGTGAGTTGAGATCATTGCACTCCAGCCTGGGCAACAAAAGTGGAACTCTGTCTCAAAAAAAAAAAAAAAAAAAAAGTGAAATAGGAATATATAAGGAAAAAACACAAAAATCAAACTGATTACGTCAAGTAAATGAGTGTTCTGAATGGTTTTGGTGTCAGAGGCATTTTGTTTGTTTGTTTGAGACGGAGTTTCGCTCGTTACCCAGGCTGGAGTGCAAGGGCACGATCTCAGCTCACCGCAACCTCCGCCTCCTGGGTTTAGGCAATTCTCCTGCCTCAGCCTCCCGAGTAGCCGGGACTACAGGCGCGTGCCACCGTGCCCAGCTAATATTTGTATTTTTAGTAGAGACAAGGTTTCACCTTTTGACCAGGATGGTCTTGATCTCTTGACCTCGTGATCCACCCACCTCGGCCTCCCAAAGTGCTGGGATTATGGGCGTGAGCCACCGCGCCCAGCCCACAGAGGCATTTAAAAATATGGCAAATACTACAGATCCCTGTCCCAGCAAAATGTCTCCCTGCACGTACCCAGCTTTGTTTGATCCCTAGGGGTCTGTGACAAACCCCTGCAGGCTCAAGACTCCTAGGCAGGCCATGGACCCTGAGTTGAGAACTCTAAAATAAATGAAAGCCAGAGAATGTATGGATTTGAATAAAATAATGAAAAAATTGAGTTAACAAATAGAACTGGTAGAATAAAAACACATTTTGAGATTATACAAATGCTTTTATAAAAATCGATAATATATTCAGGCCCAAAGAAGTCCTATGGACTCTTAGAAATGTTGACACCACAGTACAGTAAGAGCTAAGCAGCAATACCCTAAGCAGTCATCACTTAGAAATATTCTTAAATAATCACACTTGGGCCAAAAGGAAATTCTTACTACTGTAACAAAAAAACACCACATGGCAAAATTGACGAAATGCAGACAAAGCTGTAACTCTAAGAAGAAAAAAACATAGACCAAAGTTCCTACAAATATGTAAAATATGATTAATTATATCTAAGTGATTTTAGAATTATAAGGTAATAAACCAAACAAAAAGGAGAATACATATATGCAGACAAAACAACAAGATTAGTAAAGAAAAGCAAGAGCTGGGGTTTTGTCAAAAGGACATCGAAGTCAACCACTGCCAGAGAAAGAAAAAACAACAACGAAATTAAAAGATAACTGATTAAAACATCAGCAGGGATGAGCTTGTATAACTTTACACCGTTTGAGAATCTAAATAGAATGAGAGGGTTTTTTTAAATATCCAGTAAGCTGGCCAGGCACAGTGGCTCATGCCTATAATCCCAGCACTTTGGGAGGCCTAGTCAGGTGGATTACAAGGTCAGAAGTTCAAGACCAGCCTGACCAACATGGTGAAATCCCATCTCTATTAAAAATACAAAACTTAGCCGGGCATCGTGTAATCCAGCTACTCAGGAGGCTGAGGCAGGAGAACTGCTTGAACCCAGGAGGTGGAGGTTGCAGTGAGCCGAGATCCTGCCACTGTACTCCAGCCTGGGTGACAGAGCGAGACTCTGTCTCAAAAAAAAAAAAAAATTATGTATCTATAAAATAAAACAAGGAAATAATTTGAACAGAGGGAACGAGGCTCTGCTCATACTTCCAAAACAGAAAAGTACCTGGTTTTATCATGTATTATCTGTTAACCCTTGGGGGAGAGGGGGATCATCATCTCCCTGTTACACAAAAAGAAGAAAAAGAGAGGGAGGGAGGGAGAGGAGAAAGTGCATGTTTTGAAATTCGAGAGCGGCACAGAATCATGAGGCGGGAGTAACGCTGGAGTGAGCAGGGGCAACCCGAACTCCATGTGGCTTGCTCAGAATGGGGGAAAACAGGCTAGCTGAAATGAGGGTTTACGTGCAGAAAAACTCCTGAAAGTTGGTTTTAAGGAGTGTGGTGACTTGTGCAAAGTGATGCTTTTAAAATCAATTTGGCTGGGGTGTGCAGGAAGGATGGGGAGGGAGAGACCAAAGGGAGGTAACAGACATTTGCCCGATGATAGCGGTGGGAGAGCGGGTAGGGTGAAGAGGAGGTAGATCTTTCAGAGGCCCCTGCCTCGTGCTGCCTGCTGTCCCAACTGCATCCTAGCGTTTTCTCTTCACACTTGATAGAGACAGGCCACTTGCAGGCAATGCCCAGGGCACCACCCAGTCGGTCCAGCTGGTCACGCAGAGGGTTCTGGTGGACAATAGAGTGCTGATTAAATGTTTCACATATGTAGCAAAGACAGGGGCTAGACAGAGGCATGGCCAGAACCCTCACCAGGACCTCTCCAGCCCAACATTTCCGTCATTTGGAAATCTCTGGCCTATCAAGCCCCACTTAGTAACAATTATGGCTTTCCCATATTTATGAATCAAAACTAGGCATAATGGCCATGCTGAGCTTCTGATCAGCTGAAATAGCCACTGCTACCATGATAAGTCTGTTAGCCCAGCCATAAATGTTTAGGGAGCTTCAAAACAGCCTAGACTGCCTCCTTCTCCATTAGCTCTGAGCCCGAGGGAAGCCAGAACTAAAGAGATCCCCGAGGCCTGGGACGTACACTTTCCAAGCGCCCAGCTGACCAGCACTGCCTGAGCCCATCTCCGAGGCTCCAGGTTGGTGGAGTGAGGAGTGGGGGCACTGAGACAGAGCCTTCAAGCTCTGCTCATCCAAAGCCAGCAGGCTGACATTGGAAGCTGTCAGGGGATGCATGAAAGCCCAGCACAGCCGGGCATGGTGGCTCACGCCTGTAATCCCAGCACCTCGGGAGACTGAGGCAGGCAGATCACGAGGTCAGTAGATTGAGACCATCGTGGCCAACATGGTGAAACCCGGTCTCTACTAAAATATAAAAAAATTAGTCAGGCGAGGTGGTGCATGTCTGTAGTCGCAGCTACTTGGGAGGTTGAGGCAGGGGAATCGCTTGAACCCAGGGGGCAGAGGTTGCAGTGAGCCAAGATCCCACCACTGCACTCCAGGCTGGCAACAGAGCAAGACTCTGTCTCATTAAAAAAAAAAAAGCCCAGCACAGGGCCCACAGCCTGGCCACACACTAGGAAGTTATAATCACTATAATCACCTGGGGAGCTTTAAAACATGCCACCATCAGGGCTGACTGGTCCAGGTGAAACAGGTAATGGTACTGTTTAAACAAGCCCCACGTGAACTCCACTTGGCAGGCAAGGAGGACAGAGAATGTGGAAGTGCAGAATGATGCTGCTACTATAGGAGGCTCAGGACGGCGTCCAAGAGGAAGTGTCCTTGCATGGGACACTGCATCCGAGGGCATATGCAGCCCATGCTGTAAGGGGCGGAGGGAGGGAAAGCCCTGTTCAATGAGAGGTCCCACTGCTCAGACACCAAATGGGAACATCTTTCCAGTCTGTGGAAATGCACAGGGGTGGGGCAGGGGTCACTCTGGGTCTCTGTCCTCAGTCACCATGACTGCTTATAGTTGCCAAAGTACTTTCACATGTGGCCGAGTTCTAAATGACAGCCTGGCACCAACCCTTAGAGGCACATGGCTGGGTCCCATTACCCAACTCTTAGATGGGGAAATGGAGCCTGGGGAGGTTACAGGACTTGTTCAAGTTCACGCAGGTAGGAGGGGGTGGAACTGGGACTTGAACCCAGACCTTCTGATTGGACCACGGCCTCCTCCAACAAGCCAGCCCATTTCCCAGGTCCCCTGACATTGGGACAGAAGGGCTGCACCACTGCCAGACCAGATCAGACCCAGCCCTGCTGATGTCCAAGGCACACTGTGGTCTTGGGGACACTGCATCTCAGAGAGATTATTCCTGGAGGGCAATCATGTCCAGTGCCCAGGCTGAGTCACAACCAGGTGTCAAACATCCTCTGGCCAACAGGACCAAACCTCTACCCTCCTGTAATAGAGCTGTCTGAGGGAAACTGACCTCGGGCTAAGGAGAGGGTTAAGAAACCACGCCCAGGGGTTCACCACCCTCACCTCCACTCCCAAGACCCACCCTCTAGACCTGCCTTTGCTCTGTTGACCTGTTTGTGTCGTCCCTACCAATGCCCAACCCAGTCGGAAAATTCCACTTTGCTGTTGACATATCTACTTTCGAATTCATCTTTCTTCCACTGATTTGGACTGTGAATGTGGTTTCTGTCTTCTAAAAGTGCCAGACTGCAGCCTGATATAAAGAGTTCATCTGATATTTTCCTGGGTTTAACTCGACTTTCTCCCTCTTGGCATTTATTCTTCTTCTGGATTCTGGGAAAAGTGAAGCCAGGACAAAATGGAATCCTGCAGGCTTGGGAGTCCAATGCAAGAAGGAGAAACTGAAGGCCAGCTCTTTTCCGGCTGCCCTCCCTATTGCCCTGCCTTCCCTTCCACGTAGGAAACATGCTGAGAGCTGGCGGTCTTGGCAGGGACACACGGGGCCTTCCTGCTAGCGGGAGATTCAGGAGGCTTAGGTTGGAGGGTTTCCATTCAGCATCAGGGAGGTAGGTGGGGTCTAGAGACCATGTGATGTGGATAAGGGCTCCATCTGACACAGGCTTTCAAGCCTTGTGTGGGCTCCTCTTTCTACAACTTCTCCCCAGAATGGATCTTCTGATGCCGAATCAGGTGCGAGCTGCCCCGGAAGGACTTGCCGCACAGATTGCACACGTAGGGCTTCTCTCGAGTGTGGGTTTTGTAGTGCTCGATGAGGGCTGACCTGTGCCGGAAGGCTTTGCCGCACTCGCAGGTGTAGGGCTTCTTGCCGGTGTGGATTCTCTGGTGCTGGATGAGCGCGGAGCTGTGGCAGAAGGCCTTGCCGCACTGACAGCACTCGTACGGCTTCTCACCGGTGTGAATGCGCTGGTGCTCGATGAGGGAGGAGCTCTGGCTGAAGGCTTTCCCGCACTTCTGGCATTTGTAGGGCTTCTCGCCGGTGTGGGTCTTGCGATGCTCAATGAGGTTGGAGCTCTGGCTGAAGGCCTTCCCGCACTCATCGCACTTGTAAGGTTTCTTCCCGGTGTGGATCCGCTGGTGTCGGATGAGGTGTGACCTGTGACAAAAGGCTTTCCCACAGAGATCACACTCGTGAGGTTTCTTTAGGGTGTGGATCTTCCGGTGCTGGCTCAGGCCGGAGCTCTGGTTGAAGGACTTCCCACATTCCTTACACTGATAAGGTCTCTCTCCCGTATGAATCCTCTCGTGTTTTCTGAGGCTGGAGCTGCGGCTGAAATCTTTCCCGCATTCCCTGCACTCGTAGGGCCTCTTTCCGGTGTGGATCTTTTGGTGCTGCGTGAGGGCGGAGCTCTGGCGGAAGGCCTTCCCGCACTCCTGGCACTCGTAGGGCTTCTCCCCAGTGTGGATGACCTGGTGCCTGAGCAGGTGGGAGCTCTGGCTGAAGGCCTTCCCGCACTCGCTGCACTCATAGGGCTTCTCCCCGGTGTGGATCACCAGGTGTCGGAGAAGGTGTGAACTCTGGCTGAAGGCCTTCCCGCACTCTCGACACGCGTAGGGCTTGGCTGGTTGGGTTCTGTGAGGTACATTAGGTCCTGAGTCCCCCCTGTCTGTTTCTGCATCATCAGGTGGGCTGGGTTCCTCACCGTGGATTATCTGACACACGCTGAGGTCGGATTTCTGGAGGAAGGTCTGGCCAAACAGCTCATCATCCTGGGCTCTGGTTCCTGGGGGGATACTTTGATGCTCAACAGGGCTTGAGCACAGACTGAAATTGCCCTCATAATCACCATGTTCCTCGCCTTGCTCACCAAGAGGGATCTCCTTGTAGATCACAGCCATTTGCTCCAAACCTCTTTCCTGAAGAAAAGGGTCCCCCAGGTCGTCCCCTGGGAAAAGTCCTTGTTGTGACTCTAACCTGTTCTCAAATGCAAAGGTTTCGCCAAACTTGGTTGCTGGGGGAACCTCCATTGTGAGTCTGCTATCACCCCCAATGGTTGTATCTCTTTTAAAATGTTCTTCTTTGGGCCACACTCACTGTTTTCACAATCTGAAAAGAAAACAGGGAATGCTGTCAAGTCAGGGAGTCCAGCAGCTCATATGTGCCTGCTTCTTGTCCTAGAATCTATGGTGGAAACAACCAAATACACCTAACACACAATCTTGCCCTAAGATGGTCCCAAATAAGTTAGAGACAAGTTTTGCTTACCAGAGACAACTGAAGGCCAGACAGACATAATCAAGTGCCACCTTATGGTGTCTAGACTGTATGGGCTGAGATGTTCAGAAAGGTGAGCTAAAACAGGTGTGGTGGCTCATGCATATAATCCTAGCACTTTGGGAGGCTGAAGCGGGCAGATGACTTGAGGTCAGGCATTCAAAACCAGCCTGGTTGTATGGTGAAACCCCATCTGCACCATTAGCCGGGTGTGGTGGTGGGTGCCTGTAATCCCAGCTACTAGGGAGGCTGAGACAGGAGAATTGCTTAAACATGGGAGGCAGAGGTTGCAGTGAGCAGAGATCATGCCACTGCACTCCAACGTGGGCTCAGAGTGAGACTGTCTCAAACAACAACAAAAACCAGGAAGTGGACTGCAGAAAAGGAGCAAGACTCTAGCTACTGGGTGACATTGGGGGTTAAGTTTTGCTGGGAAAGAGAAAGAGAGCTCTTCCCTCTATACTAGGTCAGCCGCACTCCCTCCAGCCAGGTGCCCCAGCCTGGGAGTCAGCATAGCCACCCTTATTCTCACCCAACTGGTCCCATCCTACTTCCTGAGGTTGCACGGATGGCATCTCTGCCTCTCAGTCCTCACTGTCACTCTGCAGCTCAGACTTCAGTGCTACCTCCTGGGATCTTTTCAGTGCTGGCCTCCAAACTAGCTGCTGACCCCCGGCTTCTACTTCTTCCTCTGATGCATGCCCTACACTAACACTAGAGTCAAATATTCAAAACACAAGCCTGATTATGGTGGTTCCCTTCTTAGGATCTTGTGACAGCCCAACTCCTTCACACCTGGTCCTTCCAATCCACCTCCTGCCTGTCTTTCCATACACTTTTTTTTTTTTTTGAGATAGCCTCTTAACCTGTTGCCTAGGCTGGAGTGTAGTGATGTGATCTTGGCTCACTGCAACCTCTGCCTCCCAGGCTCCAGTGACCCTCCCACCTCAGCCTCCTGAGTAGCTAGGACTACAGGTGTGTGCCACCATGCTCTGCTAATTTTCTTTTTTTTTTTCCTTTTTGTAGAGATGAGGTCTCACTGTATTGCCCAGGCTCGTCCCCCCAACACTTCTAATTTTCCAGCGTGGTGACTAATTTGCACTGTTGTTGCCTGGTCCTAACAGGTCCTTGTGCCGTTCTCAGACTGCCACTTGCTCATCCTTCAGGACTCGTCCAAATGTTCCCTTTTCTCTGCACCCTCAGGTTCTTGACCATCTCAGGCCCCCACCGTTAGCTTGAAAATTCCCTAAGGGCAAATACTATGCTCCTTCATTTCAGAATCTCCAGCCCCCAGCACAAAAGCACGATCCCAGTGTACACAGTTGTTGAATAAATGATCAAATGGAGGAAAAGTCATTTGTTTCTGTGCCAGAACTGTCATCTATTCTGGTCAAATAATACTTTATTCAAATAAGTCAACTGTCTAGGACAGGGATCCCCAACTTCCGGGGCATGGGATGGGCACCAGTCTGTGGCCTGGTAGGGACTGGGCTGCATAGCAGGAAGTCGAGCAGTAGGTTTGTGAGCATTATAGCCCGAGCTCTGCCTACTGTCAGATCAGCAGTGGCATTAGATTCTCGGAACCCGAACCCCATTGTAAACTGCGCATGCGAGGGATCTAGGTTGTGCATTAGATGCCTGATGATCTGAGGTGGAACAGTTTCATCTCAAAACCATCCCCCACATCCCCTACCCATTCATGGAAAAATCGTCTTCTGCAAAACTGGTCCCTGATGCCAAAACCGTTGGAGACCACTAGGAGATATAAATAAATAAAATAGACAAAAGCAGAGCTGCTCCAGTCGAAGGAGGGTGCTTTAGCAGGGACAAGGAAGGAAGCTAGAACAGCCCACTCAGCACCCCTCCCCCCAGCTGTGGCCCCTGAGGAAGCCCCGCAGAGCCCTATTCAGAAACTTCTGTGCTAGGTAAAGGCAAAGTCCTCAGGTGACACAATCATGAAAGCAACAGTGCATATTCACTGAGCACCTAGTATGTGCTAGGCACTAATAGGTCCTTCGTGGCATCTCATTTAATCCTCAGAACTCTATACAAAGGTACTATTATCTTTTTTTTTTTTAGACAGAGTCTCGCTCTGTCGCCAGGCTGGAGTGCAGTAGCATGATCTTGGCTCACTGCAACCTCTGCCTCCCAGGTTCAGGCGACACTCCTGCTTCAGCTTCCCAAGTAGCTGGGATTACAGGCATGTGCCACCATGCCCAACTAATTTTTGTATTTTTAGTAGAGATGGGGTTTCGCTGTGTTGGACGGGATGGTCTCGATCTCTTGACCCTGTGATCCACCTGCCTCGGCCTCCTAAAGTTTGGGGATTACAGGCGTGAGCCACTGCGCCCAGCCCGGTGATAATAGTACTGGGTACCCAGCCCAGTACTATCATCTTTATACTGAATCTAGTAACTGCCTCAAAAAAAAAAAAAAAGAGAAAAACCAAATTAATCAGAATAGTTATAACAGAACTCATTTCTACTTGGGAAAAAAAAAAAACTTTTTTTTTTTTTGAGACAGGGTCTCACTCTGTCACCCAGGCTGGAGTGCAGAAGTGGAATCACAGCTCACTGCAGCCTTGACCTCCCCAGCTCAACTGATCCTCCCACCTCAGCCTCTCAAGTAGCTGGGACTACTGGGGCATCTCACCATACCGGGTTAATTTTTTAATTTTTCTGTAGAGATGAGATAATACTATGTTGTCCAGGCTGGTCTTGAACTCCTGTGCTCAAGCAATCCTCCCATCTCCGCCTCCCAAAGTGCTGGATTACAGGCATGAGTCACCACGGCCAGCAGAAATGATTTTTTTTTTTGGAGATGAAGTTTCGCTCGTCACCCAGGCTGGAGTACAACCTCCGCCTCCTGGGTTCAAGTGATTCTCCTGCCTCAGCCTCCTGAAAAGCACCCTCTATCATGCCTGGCTAATTTTGTATTTTTAGTAGAGATAGGGTTTCACCATGTTGGCCAAGCTGGTCTCTAACTCCTGACCTCAAGTGATTTGCCTACTGGAGCCTCCCAAAGTGCTGGGATTACAGGCGTGAGCCACGGCGCCCGGCCCAGGAATAATTTTTTAAAATGATTTTTCAGCCAATAGAAAGACTGGCTATGAAAAAAACACTGAACTAAAGTATTTTCTTTTTCCAGGATGGAGTGCAGGGGTGTGATTACAGCTCACTGCAACCTCTGGCTCCCCAGGCTCAAGTGATTCTCCTATCTCTGCCTCTTAAGAAGCAGGCATGTGCCACCACACCTGGCTAATCTTTGTATTTTTTGTAGAGATGGGGTTTCGAAATGCTGCCCAGGCTGGTCTCGAATTCCTGAGCTCATCCGATCCACCCATCTCAGCCTCCCAAAGTGCTGATATTATAGGCAGGAGCCCCCTTGTCCAGCCCTAAAGTATTTCAAACACTCTTTGTTCAACTCCTCCCCCTCCCCCTCCTCTTCAGCAATCCATAATCTCCAACCCTTCCAGTTCTCTCACTCAATTTGTGCTTTCGCCCTCATGAAATCCAAGCCCCCATTTTTACCCTAGCTCTCCTCTTCCAGTTTCACCCCCTCTCCATCCAGCTTAGACCCTCCCTATCTATAGCAAGTCTAACTATTCGCGTCACTTCAACTCTCACACTGCAGAGCCATGCTCCTCACCTCCTCGTCGGCGGCAACCAGAGCCGCTAAGTCCCAGCCTTCTCTGCCAATTCCTCCTAAGCTGTTCAATGTTGCCAAGAACAATCATACAACTATGTATGGCACCACGACAAATTTCAAGTTTCCGATTTCAGCTGCGACCTCAGCTCTGGCATCCGATGACTTCCTTATTGCCAAGTCCCTCTCTTCTCAGTCCTCACCTTCCCACCCCATCTGGCAGTGCTCTCCAATACCTCCTTCTCAAAACCCTTCATTTCCGAGGTTGCAAATTGGCAGCCTGGAGATCCTGCTACGTTATGTTTGGCTCTCGAAGAGTTTGGCTTTTCCTGTTCATTTTCCTTAGTTGCCAATACTGAAAACTCAGTAGGTTTCTGGCTTTCTCTTAAAAACGAAGATGTGACAATATCCCTTCACCTGCCCACACTGCCTACCTGGGTGCATGAAAGCTTTGAGCTACCCCTCAACCCCATCCCCACCCTCACTTTCTTCCCTTGGTTGCTGACAGCTTTCTTCCCAATTTTCACGCCTTCCAAGTTCTCTTTCTTGGTATCCTTAGATTGCAACTCTTCCTCCTCCCACCTGTTAAATCCTGGTGTTCCCAAGCTTCCCTCCGTAGAGGCTTTCCATTCCCACTGTGTAGCCCTTACACGCTGCAGTCTCCACTCAGGATAAAAAGTTGGCAATTCTTTATCTGTCCCCCACAACATGTTAAGTGTTTTTGGACCGAAAATGCAAAGGTCTGGAACTCCATGCTTCCCACCTCTCTCCGGGCCTTCCCCGGGTCCTCCAGCATCTGTCATCCCATCCTCCAGAGAGTCCCCAGGGCCTGGGCACCGGGAAAACCCTTAGTGCAGTCAAGGTTTCCTGGCTGGGGGCCCAAGAGTGGCCACGGACCCGCACACGCTGCCCAGGCGGCGACGTGGCGCCCCTACAGGTTTCCCCGCAACTGGGGACACGCACACCCAGAGCCACCGGAGGGACAGGTGGTCAGGCGGACTCGGGTCACACCGGCGGACGCTGGGCCACTCACCTGGGCCAGGGCGGGGCAGTTCACCTGGCCGGGGCGGGGCCGCAGGCGGGCGGGGCGGGGCCGCACCTGAGCTGCTCCAACCCGCGGCCGACGCGGCCGACGCGGCCTCGCTCCGCGGCAGCTGCTGACGCGGAGCCCGCGGTCGCCCGAGCGCCCAGAGCCCCGCCCCCGGCCCGCGGGCACTTCCGGGACCACTCTAGGCCGCGCGGAGGTCCCGGCGTCTCGGTGGTCCCACCGTGCCGGGTGTCGCTGCGCTTAGCCTCCCGGGCCCGGGGACACAAGGATCCGAGTCAGGAGAGTCTCTCCGGTCGGCGTGGTGGCTCCGGCTGTCCCCGAGGCGCATGCTGGCCGTGAGGGAAACAGGGGTGGGCAGGCGTTGGCAGGAGAGCAGAGGAGGAAACAGATCGGGACGGGCGGGCCGATCTAGAGCCGCCGGCACTCGGGGCACCTGCGCTGGGGCTGGGTGCAAGCCGGAAGCCACTGAGGCGGTTGCGGTCTTCAGGGGAATAAGAGTGGAGCCCCAGAGCTGTCGACCCTGTCACTCTACACAGGCCCCAGGGTCCTTTAGGATCCCCCTCCCTCAACCTGCTTCAAGGGTAGCCCTGGTCCTGCCTCCCCTCCTCGCCCCCACAGAAAGAGATGAGAAGGAGGAGCCGGCGAAGACCCAAGAGTGTTTTCGGGACCATCCCAGGACCCTAAGCCCCCCAACTGTGTGCATCCTAGGGCTGACTTCCACATGAAGCACCTCTCTGGGGCACCGGGAGGGAAGAGGAATGTATTCTTGAAATCTCCGCCCCCTCCTTGCTGCTGATGGCAAGACTGGCCCCTCCACCGAATGTTCCGCCCGTGGCCACCCCCCCCAACCCCGCCATCCCCAGCTCAGGTGCAGCTGCCCAGCTTGTGGGAGAGCCTCCCTCTGCAGACCTCGGCCCAGTCACAGGACATCAGGAGAACACATTGTCCCTGGGGAAAGGGGTTCTGCCCCAGCCAACTACCCACCCACCTTCAGCACCTTCAGCCCTGGCACTCGAGTGCCCCTCATGCTACCCACACACACCTGCCTTCCTGCCCCATCAATGCTATGGAGTTGGGCCTTGGGCACAGATTCCAAGGGGTAGGCAGTGGCTGCCCCTCCCCAAACCAACAGCCTGAGCTCCATGGGGACCAGCCACCCTAGACCCCTGAGCCTTCAACCACAACCAGCCGTGCAGAGCTGGGGGAGGCAAGGCCTGGTTCCTTTTTCTCCTTCCAGCTCCTCAGGTCACATAGAGGTCAGGCCACCAGTTAGTGTCCCCAGGGGGCTGGGGGGAGTCTGGGCCATGCCCCAAGGGTCTCAGGTGCTTCCTCTTTGACAACAGTCCCCAGAATCCCCATTCCCCCCAACACTGCACCCCACCCCCACCCCAGGAGTGGGTCTTTGACTCCCGGACCCACCACAGTCACTTTTTTCAGCCAGGATCTCGTGGCCCTCACAATAGCTGTTGCTGACATGTTAAATGTTATTAACCCATTTTACAGAGGGGAAGCAAAGCTCACAGAAAGTTAAAAAGGGGCCCAAGGTCAGGGACAGAAATGGGAGGCAGACGGGAGGCACTCATCTCACACCCCACCCCTAGGGACTAGAGCCGTAGCCAACAGAGCAGTAGTAATCTGCGTCATCCTCAGGCTGCACAGGGCTGATGGTGAGGACACAGGCATTGTGGGCTTCATCCTTGGCTGCTGAGAATCGGTCAGGGATGTCAGTGGGCCGGTGGTGATCCTCCTCTGAGCGGTAGTAGAGGAGATATCGAGGGGCACTGCCTGCCCGCTGCTGGTACCAGGACACACCGTAGTCCTTGATGGTGACATGCTGGGGGCTGAGTGTGCAAGAGAGTTGAGCCACTTGTCCTGGGAAGACCAGCAGTGCATCCGGCTGGGCCAGGACTGGCTGGGAAGCTGAGAGACACAAACCCACTTAGGCCCAGGCTGAGCCCCTTCCCTCCCACCCCTGCCCTATGAAGGGTTGGTTGGACTCCAAGGAGATTCTCCCAAAGGGCTCACAGCCCAGTGCCATGGGATTAGCAATGAACCGGGTGCAGGAGGCCTAGCTCTGTATGTCTTAGGGTGCCCTCTCTGCGCCTCCATCTGCCTTTTTGAGTAAGGGGTTTGGATTTAGCAGCCCCCAAGTCCCCTTAGTGCCACATCCCCAAAGATCCATGTTCAGTTAAAGGCCCAGAGCTGAGGGTTGGACTAGCAACCTCTAGGTCCCTCTGCTACCTACCCATGTTTCTCTGTAGAATTGCACCCCCCTCTCCCCCACCCCTTCACTCCAGCTCTTCCAAACCCTGAACACAGACTAACCAGCCCTAGGAACCTCCTGGGCTGTCCCACACATCAACTCAGCCTCAGGCAACTGGCTGCAGGGACCTTCTCAGGGAGGTAAGATTGTCTCAGGCCCTGTGGGGTACCGAGCAGCCCGCAATAGCTTCCCCTGTGAAGAACTAAGAAGGAGATCCCCAAAATCAGAGTCAGGGGCTCTAGTGGTCTGGTCGTTCACAAATGGGAAAACCAAGGCCCACACAGGGAAGTGATTTGCCCCAGGTCAAGGGCAGAGCTGCCTGAAGCCAGGTCTCCCCTCTACCTTAATATCCCTCCCAGGACCTGCGCTACTGTGGCCATCGATTTGCCTCCGTGAAGGGGTCTTCTGGGGCCAGTATGGTTCCCCACCCTACACCCAGGTGAGTGAGGCCCACGGAGGATTCACCTGACATGAAGGTCCCCATCAAAAGGAGGCTGAGGCACCAGCAGGCCATGGCCAGAGGCAGGGAGGCAGGAAAGAAGTTCTGCAAAGCTATATGCTCCAGGGGCTTTGGGGCACAGGGCTGGGAAGGCCACTGGACCACAACAGAGCATGCAAATCAGCCTATTGACTGAGGAAGGAGCGGGGAACTGGGGCCAATGGCCAGGCCCTATCTTCCCAAACATCAGGGTCCTGGCTCCACAAGGCCATCTGAGAACAGGAGCCCAGACGTCTTCACATGCAGTTTCAGCGGGTAGAAATCTACTTTTTTATTGAGGTACAAGTAGCATACAGTAAAGTACATAAATCTTAAGTGTATAGCTTGGTGATTTTTTTTTTTTTTTTTTTTGAGACAGTTTTGCTGTTGTTACCCAGGCTGGAGTACAATGGCACGATCTCGGCTCACCGCAACCTCCGCCTCCTGGGTTCAGGCAATTCTGCCTCAGCCTCTTGAGTAGCTGGAATTACAGGCACGCACCACCATGCCCAGCTAATTTTTGTATTTTTGGCAGAGACGAGGTTTCACCTTGTTGACCAGAATGGTCTCGATCTCTTGACCTCGTGATCCACCTGCCTCGGCCTCCAAAGTGCTGGGATTACAGGCGTGAGCCACCACACCCTGCCACTGAGGTGGTTTTGAACTTGGGTTTGAATCCCAGCTCCTGCTCTTCTTAACTGCATGACTTTAGCCAAGTTACTTCCCCCAACTGTGCCTCAGTTTTCTTATCTGGAACTTGAAGTTAAGCATAGTTGGCCTGAGGATTGTGAAAATGCAAAGATGACACCTGTTTGGTCAGTGCTGGCCACAGCTGGTAGATTAACCATGTCATTTATTTTCTGTATTCCAATGCTCTGTAATCTGGGGCCTTGTTGACCATTGAGGGACTCACCCTCCCAGGGTTACCCAGTCCCCATAAATAGTAAATAACTCTATTTTTTTGAGACAGAGTCTCTCTTGTTGCCCAGCCTGGGGTGCAATGGCGCCATCTCCACGCACTGCGACCTCTGCCTCCTAAGTTCAAGCGATTTTCCTGCCTCAACCACCCGAGTAGCTGGGATTATAGGTATGTGCCACCATGCCTGGCTAATTCTTTTTGTATTTTTAGTAGAGATGGGATTTCACCATGTTGACTGAGCTGGTCTGCATCTCCTGATGTCAAATGATCCACCAGACTCAGCCTCCCAAAGTGCTGGGATGAAAGCATGAGCCACCTCACCCAGCCATGATAGTAAATAACTCTTCTGAAAGCTTGCTTTTTTTTGTTTTTTGTTTTTTGTTTCTGAGATGGAGGAGTCTCATTCTGTCGTTCAGGCTGGAGTACAGTGGCGCAGACTTGGCTCACTGCAACCTCTGCCCCGAGTTCAATCGATTCTCCTGCCTCAGTCTCCTGAGTATCTGGGACTACAGATGTGTGCCACCATGCCCGGTTAATTTTTTGTGTTTTTAGTAGAGATGGGGTTTCATTGTGTTAGCCAGGATGGTCTTCATCTCCTGACATCATGATCCCCTTGTCTTGGCCTCCGAAAGTGCTGACGTTACAGGTGTGAGCCACCACCCACCGCACCTGACCAGCAAAAGCATGCTTTTCAAACGCAAGTCAACTAATCCCAAACCCCTCAACCCCATTCTTTAATCTGCTCTTCTACTCCACCTGCCCTAATCTCTCCAGGGCCATGTACCAGACAACTAGGGACAGCCTGTGCCCCAGAATCCACTTTAATTATTCAGTCCTAATCCTGGCCTGCCCAGCCTTGGAAACCACAATAGAGGTCACAGCTCCTCCCTCTCCCTCTGCCTGCCCATCAACTGTGGTGCTTCCTGTGTGGCCCACCTTGGTGTACTCCCTTTTTTGGGGAAGTTTGAGTAACAAACTATCTTTTCTTTTCTTTCTTTTTTTTTTTTTTTAAAGATGGGGTTTCGCCCTGGCTATTACACGTCTAAAGGCCGACCAGCCTCGTAGCTAGGATGCCGCGTGGAAGCCGAAGCCGCACCTCCCGCATGGCCCCTCCGGCCAGCCGGGCCCCTCAGATGAGAGCTGCGCCCAGGCCAGCACCAGTGGCTCAGCCACCAGCAGCAGCATCCCCTTCTGCAGTTGGCTCTCCTGCTGCTGTGCCCCGGCAGCCAGGTCTGCTGTCCCAGATGGCAACCACTCCAGCTGGCATGGCTGTGGGCTCTGCTGTGGGGCACACACTCGGCCACGCCATTACGGGGGGCTTCGGTGGAGGAAGTGATCCTGAGCCTGCAAGGCCTGACATCACTTACCAGGAGCCTCAGAGAACCCAGCCGGCACAGCAGCAGCAGCAGCAGCCTTGCTTCTGTGAGATTAAACAGTTCTTGGAGTGTGCCCAGAACCAGGGTGACATCAAGCTCTGTGAGGGTTTCAGTGAGGTGCTGAAACAGTGCCGACTTGCAAAGCTTCCTTGCTTCAGAATTGAAATGGAAGGGGGTGTTCCTACTCTGTAGAATTGGGAGCTGGTCAAATGTTTGTGTGGCCTCCTTAAACTAGCTGTTATGATTTTATTCTTTGTGAGTTAATTAGAATAAAGTGATTTTCTTCCAAAAAAAAAAGATGGGGTTTCACCATGACGGCCAGGCTGGTCTTGAACTCCTGATCTCAGGTGATCCACCCACCTTGGCCTCCCAAAGTGCTAGGATTACAGGCGTGAGCCACTGCGCCTGGCTTCAAACTATCTTTTCTTTTCTTTTTTTTGAGACAGTCTCACTCTGTCGCCCAGGCTAGAGTACAAGTGGCACAATCTTAGCTCACTGCAACCTCCGCCTCCCAGGTTCAAGCGATTCTCCTGTCTCAGCCTCCTGACAACCTAGGATTACAGGCGCACCCACCACCATGCCCAGCTAACTCTTTTGTGTTTTTAGTAAAGACAGGGTTTCACCATGTTGGTCAGGCTGGTCTCAAAGTTCTGACCTCTGGAGATCCACCTACCTCCGTGTCCCAAAGTGCTGGGATTATAAGTGTGAGCCACCATCTGGCCACAAACTATCTTTCCAATGGCACTTTTCGCCCCTCTCCTCCCCTGCTCTCCCCTCCCCTGCTTTCTCTCCCCTTTTCTGCCCTCCCCTCCCCTCCCCTCCCTTCTACCTCTTACACTTCCCTTTCTTTTCTTCTCTTTTTTCTTTCCTTTTCTTTGAGACGAGGTCTCACTCTGTCGCCCAGGCTGAAATGCAGCGGCTTGATCATAGTTCACTGCAGCTTTGAACTCCTGGGCTCAAGCAGTCCTCTCACCTTAGCCTCCGGAATAGCTAGGACTACAGGTGCATGCCAACATGCCTGGCTAATTCTTTGTTTTTATTTAATTGACATACTTATTTTGAGACTTGCTCTGTTGCCCAGGGTGGAGTAGAGTGGTGTGATCATAGCTCACTTGCAGCTTCGAACTTTTGTGCTCAAGTGATCCGCCCACCTCAGGCTTCTAAGTAGCTAGGACTACAGATGTGAGCCACCACGGCCAGCTAATTCTTTGAAATTTTTTTTCGTAAAACAGGGTCTTGGGCCGGGCGCGGTGGCTCAAGCCTGTAATCCCAGTACTTTGAGAGGCCAAGGCGGGTGGATCACGAGGTCAAGAGATCGAGACCATGCTGGTCAACATGGAAACCCCGTCTCTACTAAAAATACAAAAATTAGCTGGGCATGGTGGCACATGCCTGTAATCCCAGCTACTCAGGAGGCTGAGGCAGGAGAATTGCCTGAACTCAGGAGGCGGAGGTTGCAGTGAGCCGAGATCGCGCCATTGAACTCCAACCTGGGTAACAAGAGCAAAACTCCGTCTCAAAAAAAAAAAAAAATAGACAGGGTCTTACAAAAGGAAGGAGAAAAGGAAGAAAGAAGGAAGGAAAGAGAAAGGAGAGAGAGAGGGTAAGATGGAGGGAGGGAAGGAGTGGGTAATGAAGGGAAAGAAAGGGAAGGGGAGTGTGAAACCTAGACAGAAAGAAGAGGAAGACAGAGAGGAAGGGAACTAGAAGGGGAGAGACTGGGAGAAGCAGAAAAATGTAAAAGACGGGAAATGGCTGGGCGCCGTGGCTCATTACTCCCAAAGTAATCCCAGCACTTTTGGAGGCTGAGGCAAGCAGCACCTGAGGTCAGGAGTTCCAGAGCAGCCTGTCCAACATGGTGAAACCCCATCTCTACTAAAAATACAAAAAATGAGCTGGGTGTGGTGGCGCCTGCCTTTAGTCCCAGCTACTGGGGAGGCTGAGGCAGGAGAATTGCTTGAATTTGGGAGGTGGAGGTTGCAGTGAGCCAAGATCATGCCACTGTACTCTAGCCTAGGTGGAGAGTCTGTGTCGAAAAAATAAATAAAAATACATAAATAGGAACCGCCATCTTCCAGTAATTCGCCAAAATGATGAACACAAAGGGAAAGAGGAGAGGCACTCGATACATGTTCTCTAGGCCTTTTAGAAAACATGGAGTTGTTCCTTTGGCCACGTATATGCGAATCTATAAGAAAGGTGATATTGTAGACATCAAGGGAATGGGTACTGTTCAAAAAGGAATGCCCCACAAATGTTATCATGGCAAAACTGGAAGAGTCTACAATGTTACCCAGCATGCTGTTGGCATTGTTGTAAACAAACAAGTTAAGGGCAAGATTCTTGCCAAGAGAATTAATGTGCGTATTGAGCACATCAAGCACTCTAAGAGTCGAGATAGCTTCCTAAAACGTGTGAAGGAAAATGATCAGAAAAAGAAGAAAGCCAAAGAGAAAGGTACCTGGTCCAACTGAAGCGACAGCCTGCTCCACCCAGAGAAGCACGCTTTGTGAGAACCAATGGGAAGGAGCCTGAGCTGCTGGAACCTATTCCCTATGAATTCATGGCATAATAGGTGTTAAAAAAAATAATAATAAAAGACCTCTGGACTGTAAAAAAAAAAAAAAAAAATACATAAATAAATAAAAGACAGGAAATGACGATGAGAAGTGGTGTGAGGGACTAGCTAGTGGTGAGGGCTAACAAGGACCTGCTATGGACCTGGAACCAACTAGGGCTGACTATGAATGGGGCAAAGGTATTTGGGGGCGATGGAAATGTTCTGTATCTTGACTGTGGTGGTGGTTATATGAGAGTTGGCAAAACTTGAAAGCACCAGAAAGGGTGAACTTTACTGTACTGTATGTAAATTATACTTCAGTTGGAGGGAGGTAGCTCATATCTGCAATCCTAGCACTTTGGGAGGCTGAGGCAGGAGAATTGCGTGAGCCCAGAAGTTCGAGACCAGCCTAGGCAACACAGGGAGACTCTCCCTAAAAACAAAACAAAACAAAAACAAATTTGAAATGAAATAAAATAAATATACCTCAGTAAACTTGACTAGCAAGAACAGAAAAAGAAACAAGTAGAGAAGAAAAGGGGAATGGCTGGGAGTGAGGGGGAAGGTGGAGAGAGAAAGGAAACCAGCAAGGGAAGGGAACTTTGTAGAGACCACACACAGAGGGTGGGGGTGCGCTGGAGAAACCGCCCTGGGGGCCAGGCTCCAATCCCAACGATGGCTCCAATCCCTGAGGCAGGGAATGCCAGCCCCGGCTTCTCCTTCCACCCCTCCCACATCGGCCCCAGTATTCCATTACCGGATACAGGCAGGAAGGCATTTCCTGCCTAGATGTCTCCGCCCCCAGTGCCATGGAGACCAGCCTGGAAGCTTAGGGGAGCTGCTGTGGCCCACGGCGCAGTGGGAAGAGAAGGCCAGGAGTCTTGGACTAGCTGCAGGGTTTGAGCTAGGCTGATGCAGCAGAACCACAGAGGTGGCTGAGCAGGGGCCTGGCCCTGGGACCACCCAGCCATCCACGCTCACACATCCACTTCTCCCTCCAGAGCCCCGCTCTGGAGCAGGTCTCAGCTCCAGGTTTTTCCTTAGTTGAGGAATCGGGATTTGGGGGATCAAAGCCCCCCACATTGCTCTTCCCCACCGCAGCTATGTTTATCAAGGTGATGTTTGGGGGTAAGTGGGGGCCCCTGTCTTGGCAGGCGGGTAAGGGGATGAGCACATTCAGAGGCGAGCTTCCTTCCGCCCTTGGGGAGGGTGGAGAGGCAATAGCGGGAAAGAGGGGTGCAGATGGCGGCGATCGGGGAAGCGACTCTGTGAGGAGGCAAAGCGAGCACCTGGAGCGAGTCCCTTGCAGAGAAAACCCGAGCTGAGTTTGCCTGCCCATTCATGAGGGCTCCTCTCGGCCAGCGCCCGCCGCACCGACCTGCAGCAGGTTTTTAAACAGCACAATCTGTTTGCCATTCAATCCGTGATCCTCAAACTTCAGCGTGCATCAGACACCTGAAACTATAGCCAGTTGCAGGTTCCCCGTCCCTCTGGCTGGAGGCGGGTCGGTCCAGTGCAGGAGCAGCGGAGGGAAAGAGGGGAACCTGTGGGTGCGGAGGGCGGGGCCCGCGGGGAGGCTGGGCTGGTGCGCACTTCATGCTTTGCAGGCCCCAAGACACAACACTTGGGAGATGGATGGAGGGGTCTCTCCAAAGCAGTTTAAGCCACAGATGTCGGAGCTGTTGTGCCTGGGGCAGTCCTAGCCCCATAAGCCCATTCGCAACTCTGGGAAAGGGAGAGATGGGAGGGAGAGACAGAGGACCCCGGATTTCCAGGAAAGTCTGGGATCCCACACGTTCACCTCTGCCCCTCCTCCACAGCTGGTAGCTCCGTGCTGGTGAACACCTCCTGCAGGCTGGTGAACCTCACCGCCCACCTGAGGCAGAAAGCAGGATTGCTCCCAGATGGTGAGGAGGCAGAGAGGAGGGGCTGAGGGGTCCCAGGCAGGGGTGCCAGCCCTGCCTAGCCTCTCTCCATGTCCTCCCAGTGACCCTTGCTCTCCTGACTGAGGACGGCAACCTCGTGAGCCTAGAGGAGGATCTGAAGGAAGCGGCTTCCGGCGCCCCGACCATGGGCAGCTCACTGCTGAAGGAACGAGCCACCTATATCCTCGTTCAGATCATCAGTAAGGTGGCCCAAGGCTCTCTCCCCTGCAGCTATGTTAGAATGTAAGAGGGGGGATAGCAGACCAGAGACCACCCAAGACCCTGCCCAGCCTCCCACCTTGGCCCCAATCCATCCCCACCCAATGCTCTGCCCCCAGCCTGGACTAGCAAACAGTTCCAGAGTGAGAGGCAGAGTAGGGACCATCAGGCCAGTCAGGTATCCTTCATCCTTTCTCCACATGCCACAGAGGGAGAGGGCATGGCCCCCACCCGCTATGAGTCCCTACTGGAGAACCTGGATGACCACTACCCAGAGCTGGCAGGTGAGTGTCAGGGCACAGCGCAGGGGGAGGGCACAACTTCTCCCCAGCCCCTACCAGCAGGACTTCTCGGGCCTTCCAGAGGAACTGCGCAGGCTGTCAGGCCTCTCCTCTGTGGGCCATGACCGGAGGAAGCGCATGGGCACTCGGCATGGCCACCATGAGCAAAGCCCTGCTTCAAGGTCCAGAAAGGTGAGCTCCCTGCCACCCAAGAGTTGCTAGCTGGGACCAGGAGCCAGGTATGGAGGAGATATGGACACCCAGGGAGACACCCAGAATGGGACCCCTACCTGCAGGCCAAACACATATGATGAGAGGCAGACCCTCCACACCAGCTCCATGCACATATGCCCCGAGATGGAACATGCTGTACCCTGAAACAGGTCCCCACCACCCCACTGGAGTGCCAGCGCATGAAGGGCAGCAATGTCCTCAGGCTTCACAGATGTAGCATAGTGCCTGGCACACAGTAGGAGCTCAGTGCACAACTGCTGGACGAACTCAATGAAGGCGGCAGCATGTGTGTGATGGCATGGCCTGCACTGTGTTTGAAGGTCCTGTTCTTCTGTTCTGGCAAGCCTGGGGACCTGGCACACTACTGCCAGCTAGCCAAGTTGGACTCAGACCCAAGGGGGTTAGCCATGACCTCTGTCTCGTGTGATCAGGTGCAAACAGACAGCAACCCAGCAGGACTCCTCTTGCAGAATCTGGAAATGCTAAGTTACATCAGCAAGAGGGACAAGGTCAGACAGGATGTGAGGATGCTGGGGGCCCTGAAGCTGTGGGTGCAGAGAATAGGATGCAGAAGCCGAGACAAGAAGGGTAGAGGTTAAATTAGCCAGGCATGGTGGCTCATGACTGTAGTCTCAGCTACTCAAGAGGCTGAGGCAGAGGAATCGCTTGAACCCGGGAGGCAGAGGTTGCAGTGAGCTGAGATTGTGCTGCTTCAGCCTGGGCAACAGAGCAAGACTCCGTCTCAAAAAAAAGGGGTAGAGGTGGCAGGCATTTCTGAAAAGGGGGAGATGATGGGTTCATCCTGGGATTTCATCTTCAGAGTCAGGTGCACTTGGGATTACCTGCTAATGCTTTTCCATACCACTCTGGACTGTCCAAGGCATCTGTCCTGTGCTACCTACGGTGCAGATGGCAACAGGGCTCCTCCTCCCCATCCAGGGCCCTGATTAAGGTGACGGACTGCACACTGTAGTGAGATATCCATCCTGACCCCACCTCATCAGCCAGGGAGCTCCCCAAAGACTGGCCATTGAGAGAGGCACACAGCAAGATGTGGTCTAAAATAAATTCTTTTAATTGCACATTTGTGTCTTGGGTTAACTGTGGAGTGAGAAACCTCCTCCTCACTTGCAATCCCAGCTATCTGCATACAATCTAGTGTTGTGGTCTAGCTGTTGACCAGGGGCAGAGGTCGATGCGGGGCTGGCCCCTGAGTGTGCCCACATCTTCAGGGCAGGGAGCTCAGACCTGCGGAGGGAAGCGCAGCACAGGCTGATGGTCAGCCTGCAGGTACAAGAGGAGGGTCCGCCTCTCCCCCTCCCCACCTGGGTCGGGGTCCACTCACTCACCGTGGTTGTACTTGCACTGCTTTAGGACCTCGCTGAAGCCCTCACACAGGGACAGGTCACTCTGAGTGGTGGAACAGTCCAGGAACTGCCTGATCTCATAGGCGCAGGGCCCCATCTGCAGGGGCTGGGAGGCAGCATGGGTGGTAGCCTGGGGGTACAATGCAAGAGGGTGCAGGATCAGCTTGGAGTTGGTACCTGGAGGTGGGTTTCAAAGCTGGGGACCACCTACTCCTCCCTACATCCCCAGCCTGGGTGTCCCAAGGGTCCTAGGCAGGCTGAGTGACTCAGCAGTGAAGGTGGTCACAGACAGCATGTTTCTGTGCCTTCTAATGGGCACGTTGGGCGGGGGCAGGGGAGAGAGGAGAAGGCTCTAGAAAAGCCCAGAACTCTGCCTGTGCTCTCAGAGTATGAGCCCCACCCCCACAAGTTCCAGCACCTTCCTGGTTCAGTCACACTAATCCTCATGACCCCTGACCTAGCCACAGAGCGCATTTGGCTTAGGGCCGGTTGGGTCCCCAGTTGGGGAAAGGTCATCAGAGAAGTGACTGACCTTCGCCTGTGGGCCCAGCGGTCATGGTGTTCAGACCTGGGTGTAGGGAGAACAGGGGCTCAGGAAATCCAACATCCCTCCCTTCCGCTAGGGTGAAGTGACCTTGCTCGAGGCTCTAAACCCCCAGGACCTGGGTTTCCCATCTTTAAAGGACTGGTTGGTGTTTCTCCCTGGGAGCTTAGGGACTGGCCTCAAAGGAGGGGCTGGGAAGCCCGCCTTTAAAAAGTGACAATGAACTCAAGATCACAGGATGAGGACCCTTCCTGGGCAAAGAGTCCTGGGCTGAGACAACGGTGAACACACTGGACGCTCCTCACTGGACACTTGGGCAGCTCCCTGTATGGCCTGCAGAGAATCCTGCCTCAGTTTCTCTGGGACCTGCTGCTCACCTGCTGGGCGGCAGGCTGGGCCGGCTCCGAGCTCCCCCCGCTGAAGGCTCCGGTCAGGGCGCTGCCCATGACATGTCCCACAGCCGAGCCCACGGCTACCCCTGCGGCCGTGGATGCCATCTGAGCCATGAGACCCGGCTGACCCGAAGGGGCAGGAGCCGGGGCTGCTGCAGAGGGCGGAGGGTGCGCGGGCGGGTGGGCAGAGGGCGCGGCGGGGCGGCTGTGGAGGTGGGAGGAAGCAGGGTTAATCCTGGCCAGACCCCAGGCCGGGGAGCTGCGGCTCCTGGAAACGACCCCCGGAGAGGTAGACGACCCCTGTCGCCACACGTGGGTGCTGCACCCCCTCCCCTCCCCCTGCCAAGATGGCGCAGCAGCAGCCAAGGTCACTCTGCGGACGCCCTTGGGGGAGTGCCGACGCTTCCCTAACCCCCTCCCCACCGGGCCCTTATCCCCGTCACACCTGACTGGCCGGGCGGCAGCACTGCGGCTTCCCCGAGGCATGGTGTCGGCGGTGGGACCCGGGCGATCTGGAGACGGCGGCGGCGGCAGCGGTTCTGCGGGGATAAACGCCGCAGCGATTGTCACTGCCGGCGCAAAAAGGCGGAGCATGGGCGGGGCCTCAGGGATACGCCCCCAGCGGGAGGCCCCGCCCGCTAGCCTGTCGCCCTTCCTGCGTCCTCCGGACCTCCCTTCCAGCAGCTCTGGTTCTCCGCGCCCGTCTCGGCTAGAAATGGGACCCTATTACTTTCCTGCGCCTGGCAGGCTGTGCGGGTTCTGGGGACCACGGGCCAGTGCCGCAAAGCGCCAAGGGCTTAAAGAGAGCAACAGTTCCTTCTGTTAGGACCACTGCAGAGCGCAGGGAGCGGAGTTGGGGGTTTTGCGATCCCTGGAGGGGAGAGGAGACGGGGAGGCAACGGGCTAGGGCCAGCCGGGGAGGGCACGCGAAGCTCCAGGCCGGGCTCCGCCCTCTGCCCCCTCCCATCAGACAGGGTCTGCTGACCACCGCGTGACCTCGGGGTCTGGGGTGGTCTAGAGCCGAAAAGCGCGGCCCTGGGGAAGGCCTGGAGCGACCCATCCCCAGAATGGGAACCCCCACGAGGGGGCGTCCCAATCCGTCTTCGACTCTCCAGGCCAAAATGCGCTGCTGGCGCCGGCAGCCTCGCGTAGCGCCTCGCGGGTGATGAGGTGAGGCCCCCGCGCGGCCCTCAACCCCACCTGACCCCCGGGCCGGCCCACCCCACCTAGTTCCAGGCCCCATGGGTGCAGCCCTGGGCACTGACGGCGTTTACGAGACATCCAAGCAGCGTGTCTATCCCAAAGGCCTAGAAGCGTTTGCCTGGCTCGGTCAAACCTAGCACAAGTTTGAATCCTGCGGCCTTGCAATTTTAGCACCTTGGTTCTAGGCCAAGAAGGTGAGCTGAAGCACGGATTTAGAACGCTTTCTTGCTCTTCGGGAACTTGAGGTTTTAATTTTTATTTATTTCTTTTTTTGAGACAGAGTCTTGCTCTGTGGCCCAGGCTGGAGTGCAATGGTGCCATCTCAGCTCACTGCAACCTCTGCCTCCCGGGTTCAAGCGATTCTCCTGCCTCAGCCTCCTGAGTAGCTGGGACTACAGGCACCCGCCACCACACCCAGCTAATTTTTTTATTTTTAGTAGAGATGAGGTTTCACCATATTAGCCAGGCTGGTCTCGAACTCCTGACCTCGTGATCCCCCCACCTCAGCCTCCCAAAGTGCTGGGATTACAGGTGTGAGCCACCGTGCCCGCCGAACTTGAGGTTTTTATAGACTTTTCTGGGGGACTTTGTAGTGGTTGTATTATTACTCTTAAGTGGGGGAAGGCAGGGATTGTCCCTCATTACTGTTTGCTGTGCTGGCAGAGGACTCCTGGCACTGGGATTGTGGGCAGGGTACAACTACCAAGAGCAAAAGCACCCACAAGTGGGGTTGTGGGTCACCGCACAAGACAGGAGGCCCTTCTGTAAGGAAGGAGGAGTACTCGAGGGGCAAGTGGAGCAGTGGCTGGGGCATTTGGCCCTGCCTGGAATGCTCAGTTCTGTGTGCACAGCTGTCCCCAGCCATGCATGCTCTATATGGAAGCCATGTGCAGCCCTGTGCTCTCACACACTGCCGTCCGTTCAGCCAGCCTGTGAACAGGGCTCTTCCCCAGCCCGTCTTCAGTTTCTCCTCTCTGAAGGGGGGTGACCACCCACCTTGAGGGTGGCCTCCCAGTGAGGTGAGCGCACAAAGGGTGGCCCATTCTTTCCTGGCAGACTCACCAGACCTGGTCCAGCCTCCCTTGCTCACGCAGTCCCTGCCCACCTGGTTCTTGTTTGCCAAACCAAACAAACTGAACACTCTCTTGTCTTAGTGATCCCCTGGGCCTAAACTGCAGAGAGTTGTTACTTCAGCTCCCATGGCTGATGGACTGCACAAGGTTCCACAAGGCATGGCCTTGCACCTCAGAGGCACCCAAGACCATTTAAGTGGGTTACGCAAATGAAAATGAGGCTGAAAGGATGAGACTGAAGCACCCATTGAAATGCCTACTTTTTTTGGGGGGCGGGGTGGAGAGTTATGTAAATGGTTATTAAGTTTACTTATTCCAGGTCTGAATTCAAGTCCTGGATATCCCTGCTAATTTTCTGTCTCGTTGATCTGTCTAATATTGACAATGTAGTGTCAAAGTCTCCCACTATTATTATGTGGGAGTCTAAGTCTCTTACTACTTTTTTTTTTAATGGAGTCTCACTCTGTCACCCAAACTGGAATGCCGTGGCTCAATCTCAGCTCACTGCAACCTCTGCCTCCCAGGTTCAAGTGATTCTCCTGTCTCAGCCTCCCAAGTAGCTAGGACTACAGGCATACACCACCATGACCAGCTAATTTTTGTATTTTTAGTTGAGACAGGGTTTCACCATGTTGGTCAGGCTGGCCTCGAACTCCTGACCTCAAATGATTTGCCTGCCTCAGTCTCCCAAAGTGCTGGGATTACAGGCGTAAGTCACCACACCTGGCAAAAGGCCTACTTTTTAAAAGTGAGTCACTGTAGCAGGGAACAGTGGCTCATGTCTATATCCCAGAACTTTGGGAGGCCTGGGCGGGCATATATTGCTTGAGTCCAGGAGTTCAAGACCAGCCTGGCCAACATGGTGAAACCTTGTCTCTACAAAAAAATACAAAAATTAGCAGGGCATAGTGATGCACACCTGTAGGCCCAGCTACTTGGGAGGTCAAGGCAGGAGGATCGTTTAAGCCTGGAAAGCAGAGGTTGCATTGAGCCAAGGGCATACTATTGCATTCCAACCTGAGTGACAGAGCAAGACCTTGTCTCAAAATGATAAAAATAAGTAAAAATGAGTAAAAAAAAGATTGCTGGCTGGGAGCATGGCTCACGCCTGTAATCTCAGCACTTTGGGAGGCCAAGGTGGGCGGATCACCTGAGGTCGGAAGTTCAAGACCAGCCTAGCCAACATGGAGAAACCCCGTCTCTACTAAAAATACAAAATTTTTTTGTATTTGTATATCTGGGTGTTGTTGTGGACACCTGTAATCCCAGCTACTTGGGAGGCTGAGGCTGGAGAGCCGCTTGAACCCAGGAGGCAGAGGTTACAGTGAGCCAAGATTGCACTTCAGCCTGGGTAATAAGAGTGAAACTCTGTCTCAAAAAAAGAAGGAAGAAAAGATTGCCAGCAGCCTAACAGTCTAGGCTGTAAAAATCACTGCTGTCTTACTTCTCCTCATCCTCTAGGAGTCTCTATGGAGTCTTCTTGGATAAACTGTGAAGCATTCCCCCACCTGCTTCCCTTTCTTGGCTCAGGCTTCCTGACAACAGCCTCAACTTAGAGTAGCTCAGAGCCCTGCCTGCCAAGATGGGAGCCACTGCCTGGATCTTGGCTCTGCAGGGCCACCCATGATGGAGCAGATTGCCTGGTGAGGTGGTGAGGCCCTTCATCATTTCAGGGGGTGTACAGCAGGATTGGGTAATGCCAAAAATCAGGGATGAGATTGGAGGATCCCTTCCAGAATATGGACATACCCCCTCCTTTGATTCTTTCCTCCTTTCTTTAAGTCTCAGGTCTGCAAGGGCTTGTGGGGCCCTGACCAGGGGATACCCTAGGGGCCCAGTACTCCACTCAGACACCTCCCACAGCCTTCTGATGGCATTTTCCCCCCAGCTAACCAGCTAGAGGACCTCCTGACCCCTCCACTTGCCTGCTGGTATGGAAAAGCCTGGCCCCTTCCTTTTGGAGCCTCGGTTCCCTATCTGTAAACTTTGGTCTGCCCCAAGCTGAAGGACTGGCCAGTCCCTGCCATGTGCCTCACTTTCCCCTGGGGCACATTTTGACATCCCTTTCGTGGCCGAGCTTGGTGGCTCACACCTGTAATCCCAGCACTTTGGGAGGCTGAGGTGGGGGGATCACGAGGTCAGGAGTTCGAGACCAGCCTGGCTAATATGGTGAAACCTCATCTCTACTAAAAATAAAAAAATTAGCCAGGCATGATGGCGCATGTCTGTTGCCCCAGCCACTTGGAAGGCTGAGGCCGAATCTCTTGAACCTGGGAGGTGGAGGTTGCAGTGAGTGGAGATCGTGCCACTGCACTCTAGCCTGGGAGACAGAGCAGGACAGTGTCTCAAAAAATAATAATAATAATAATAAATAAAATATCCCTTTCCTCACAGGGGCTATGGTGTCATCTTCCAGAAAATCCGTTGAGGCTCTGAGGGGTGGGATAACTTGCTTGTGGGTAGGACCATCTGTAGCAGAGGTCAGAGGTCAGGCCACCTAGGAGACCCAGTGGGATGTGCTTTCCAAAGGTGGGGGTAGGGATGGGACCCTTGAAACCCGACTCCTCTCAGACTCCAGCCAAGTCTAAGGCTTTGGACGCCCACCACCCAGCGGAGAAACTGAGGCCCAGAGCAGCACGGGTTTGGCCAGGGTCACCTAGCACCACACAGGGACTTGGCCAGACCTGGGCAGGACCCTGACTCCGGCTATCGACCCTGCCGGTCTGTGCCCTCCCCGTCCACCTCCCTCACCCCGGCCGGGACGGCTAGGAGAGTTTAGAACAAAAGGCGGCGGGGGGGGGGGGGGGGGGCGGGCCCGGGGAGGGCCGGGGGGTGGGGCGGAGGCTATAAGGGGCGGTGGCCCCGCGCGTCCCGGCAAGCCCAGCAGCCCCGGGGCGGATGGCTCCGGCCTCCTGGCATCGCAGCGCGGCTTCGCGCGCCCTCCTGCTCCCGTTGCTGCTGTTGCTGCTGCTCCAGCCGCCGCTGCTGCTGGCCCGGGCTCGGCCGCTGGTGAGTGCCCGCCACCCGCCGGCCGCTCCTCGCCGAGGGGGCGCCGGGCACGCGGGCTGGGCCCAGCGGCGGATCCGGACCCAAGGGGGAGCCCCGGGTGGCCTCCTGTGCCCGGTACCCAAAACGCTTTCTGGTTCACTGTGGGCGTGACAGACAGCGAGCTTCCGTTCCCTGGGGGTGTGGAGAGTCGGCGCCCGCATCGCTCCGGCCGGTGGGGACTCCACGCTGGACTCACGCTTGCTCCCAGCGTGGGGATCTGCCCCTCGAGCTCCAGCCGCGGATGCTGGAGTATGCGTTGGGGGAGGTAGCAGAGGGAGTGGTTACAGGGGCCCCTATTCATCGCAGGGACAAAGCCGAGCAGGTCCCTGGCAGGTGTCAGCCTGCAGGTGTGTGGCCACAGTTAGCACACCTCCAGGTGTGCGATGGGATGGAGGATAAAGGGAGAGCTGGGGAGGGCGGCGCTTTGCTGTGGGAAATGGGGTCCGAGCCTGGAGCTGTCCCCCGCGGGCACCTGCCCGCAGCAGCTTCAGGAGGCTTGGAGCCAGGAGCACACGAGTATGAAATAGTATGAGTGCAGTGTGTGTGACTGAGAGGTGGCTGTCAGAAAGAAGCAGGGAAAGGAAAGGGAAAAAAATATGTGCTTAGGGGAGAAGAAAGCCCAGGTAAGAGAGGACAACACAGTGAGGAGAGCAGGGACTGCCATGGAGTGTTCCTGATATGTGTCCCAAAAGCTGCCCCTACCCTGGGGCACCTCTGGGCACCAGTCCCAGCCTGGGCCACTGTGGGTCCACAGCTCCTTGGGTGCCTGGGCGGCTCCACCCCACAGCAGAGGTATCCAGACAGCTCCCGCAGGGAAGGGAGCAGGAGGAGGTGACAGGCAGGAGTCTTGGGACTGGTCTGGTGAGGAGGGAGGCCTGGCCATGCTGGGACCCTCTGTCCAGCCATTCCGGCTCTGCCCTGGGCAGCCTTGTCCTGTGCTGGCTATGGGTGCAGAAAGGGATGGGATGGGTGGGGTAGAGCAGATGGGGGCATTTCAGTCTGGAGTCCTGCCTCTTCACCTGCCCCTCTTGGTCCCCTAGGACTTGGGACAGAGTCAGGAATCACTGTGGGTAGCCGTTGAACCCACAGGTTTGGAAACTGGAGAGATCTGGGTTTGAACCATGCGACCCTGGGTGGACCCTCCTGTGCCTCAGAATCTCACCCACTCCATCTCTAATGGGGGTGAGGGTAGGAGAGGGCAACGGTACCTACTGCTGTGCCCACTGCTGAGGAATGAGATGATGCCAGGCACACTGGAGACACTGCCACCTGTAGCTGCCACTTTGACGCTTGTGCACAGTCAGTGCTGGAGATGGGGGCCAGCTTGGGGTGGGGTCTGAGCTGGACTGTGGTCTGTCACTCTGCAAACATGCAGGGAGCATTTGGGGTCACCTCTGATATATTTATTGCTAGGCTGCCTTCAGCAGGGCCGGAGAGCTCTGTAAATATTTATTCAGCCCAGTTCCCAGCTTTCAGGGTTGATGGAAGCCCTGCAGCTCGATCGACCGTCCCTTCTGGAGCCAGCAGGAGAAGGGTGAGAATAGGAAGATTAGGTGGAAGCTTCAGGGAGAAGATCTCCCTGCTTGCCAACTGGCTGTGTGAGTTGGGCAGATTGCTTGACCTCTCTGAGCCTCACAGGGGCGTGATGCTACATACCTGCATGGTGATGCTCTCGCTTTCCTCCGTAGCCTAACAAGTGCCCTCCTTGAAGGCCCGCCTCCTACTGACATCAGAAGGCATAACTATGATTAATTATACCCACTGGACCGCCTGCAAACTGAGACCCAGAAAAAGGCACAGCTAGCCCAGCCTTCCCCAGTGGCTTCCTGGCAGCCTGCAGTCCTCCCTTATCTCCCCTCTATCTGGTGCCTCCCATATTCGGGATTGCAAGTTGACCCCCAGGATGGGGGTGACTCTGAGTCTCAGCTAAGCCAGGACACTGGGTCAGCTAAGAAATTCCTTGAATGTGTCTGAGGCTGAGGTTTGGTGCCTGCCAGAGGAGGGTGGGGCTGAGCAAGCTAAGAACCCACCACAGGGCAGGCCAAGGGAGGCTACTGGCCGAGACAGAGGGAATGCACTAAAGCAGAAATGCTTCTTGGGAAAGTGGGTTTTGGAGAAAAGCCAAGAGCTAGGGAGACAGGAGGAAGCTCTGGAGGTGGGAGGCATAAGCCCCAGATCTAGGCCCGGCTCTTGCATGACTTGCTGTGTGATCCTGGGCAAAGTCCTTGACCTCGCTGGGCTCTGTCTCATTCTCTGGGAAATGGGGGAGCTGCCTGTTCCTCAAACTCCCCAGAGGTGTAGATGAGGCCAGGAGTGGCCTATGTCTGCCAGCTCACCTCACTGAATTCCAAGAGTCCTGGGAAGACCAAGCTCACCCGTCTCACAAGTAGCAAGCTGCTTCACGCCAGGCCTTGTAATTAGGGCATCTGGCATGAGGCAAAGTGTGTGTCCTATCCCAGCCATGTAGAAACTGAGGCCAAGAGCTCATGGGCTCTAAAAACAACCTCACTAGCTAGAGGCCTCGTTTCTAGCCTCTCCTGTTCACTCACTTTCTATGAATTTAATGAACAAGACATGGACATGGACAAGAGGCCTTGATATGCCAGAAGACCCTGCACAAGGCACTTTTCTTCTCTAGGCCTGAAAGCTCTCTTCTAGCTTTGACTTGTTCTACCATTTAAAGCCTGGAGATTTTGCTGGGGAGCTGGAGGGCAGGTGGGTGATGGTAGCAGTAGGGACTGGCAAGCGTAGATTCCCAAGCATGGGAAGGGACAAGGAACAGGGCCAGGTAAGAGGTGCTTCTCTGTGCCAGATGCTGCAGCAGGCATTACAGAAGAATGTCATGTAGTCCTTTGCTGCAGCACCATCCCCATTTGACAGATAGGAAAATTGAGGCTAAGAGAGGAAGGTGACTTGTCTAGATTCTCCATGGCATAGAACGAGGCCCTCTGAAGCTCAGTGGCTGGCTCTTTTTGCTACACTAAGACTGTTATGATCTAGGGCTTTGGGCATGGACTGGGTACCTCATGGGGGAAGGACAGGAAGGGACAGTGGAGGGGGTGGGGCATGTCCATGTCACTCCCTCCATGGCTGTCTGTACCAGGCCTCACTGGAGGGCAGAGAGAAGAGATTTATGGCCATGGGCGTAGACAGAGTTGGCAGGCTGGGCTCTAGGCTGTTTGGAGCTGCCAGGGGACAGTACAGTTCTGCCCTTTCCAGGGAGGGTCTTCATACCCCTGCCAGGCTGGGGAAAGGAATCTGTTTCTTCTGTAGGTCAAGGGGGCAGTGTGGTCAGGAGGAGGGGGCAGGCCCATGTGTCAGCCCATGTCCTCCATGGGAAAACTTGGATATGTAGCATCTCCACCTTCCTGGTGGGTATTGGAAGCACAACGAACCTGCCTGCCAAGTGCTCGGGAGGTAGCAGGTGCTGAATAATTTGGAGTTCCTTCTCTTCTGTCACCAAGGTGAGGCCAGCCTGGGTCCCTGCTCCAGGGGGAAGGGGACTCAACCCCTGCAGAGCAGAGCAGAGGTAGAAGGGAGCTGGGTGGGCTGTGAGCACAGTCTGCTGCCTGCCAGCTGTTACCTGAACAAGCTGCTTAACTCCTCTGAGGCCCATTGTGGTTGATGATGGTGGAGTTGGTGAGAGCTTCCCTCAGGGGCTAAGAGCAAGTCATGGAGCTGTTGCCAAGGTCGTCGCCCGAAACAGTGATAAGTATTTATTAATAATAAGCCCAGGCTGGCTGCAGTGGCTCATGGCTGTAATCTCAACACTTTGGGAGGCTGAGACAAGTGGATCACCTGAGGTCAGGAGTTCAAGACCAGCCTGACCAACATGGCAAAACCCCATCTCTACTAAAAATACAAAAGTTAGCTAGGCATCCCAGCTACTCGGGAGGCAGAGGCCGAAAAATCGCTTGAACCCAGGAGGCGGAGTTTGCGGTGAGCCGAGATCGTGCCACTATACTCCAGCCTGGGCAACAAGAGCGAAACTCTGTCTCAAAAAAAACAAAACAACAACAACAAAAAGGCCAGAATCAGCCAGAACCCATGACTCAGTGAGACTGCGCTCTGGCAGGTAACTATGCAATGAGCAAGCTCGGAAACTGAGGGGCAGCTGCTGTAGGCCTCACCCCCTTAGTAGTTCCACAGCCTCCATGGTCAGAAGGTTCCCCTTAATGGTGGGGTGTTCTTGACTCCCCAGCTCTGGGCTTGGGAGCAGGGAGCACTGGGATGCTGATCAGATCCCTGGGGTGTCTGGAGTCTGGGATTGTTGCCAAAGGCTGAGGGTGAGGCGGGGCCTGAGTGGCCGAGCTCCTGGCCCAAATATGGCTGTGGAGAGGCTGCAGTGGCCCAGCCCAGCCAGGTGCTGAGCCTCTCAGCAAACAGTACAGCTCCATCACTCTCCTCCAGTGCAGGAAGGAGACTTGGCCTCTGTGCTGTGTCCAGAGCCAAGCCTTAGGCTTAGGCCTGGGCTGCCAGGGTCCTGGCCTGGCCTTGCCACACCCTTGCTGGGTGACTTTGCAGGGTCTCCCAACCTCTCTGAGCTTCTGCTTTTCTCATGCACAAGAACTATAACTTCTGCCCTGGAGACTTACAGAGGGTAGGAGGATGTAGCTCAGGTCTGAATCATCATCTGAGGTCCAGGGGCCTTGGTGGGTAGGGCTGGTCACTTGGTTAGTAACTGTCCCCACCCTCCCCGCTTGAAGAGGGCAGGCAGATCACAGATCCAGCTTCCACCGTACTCCTAGCCCTGGTGGGGTGTGAGCAAAACTGCCTCTGCTAGAAGCCAGGCCTCAGTGACCAGGTGCCCTCCTGCGTGCTGGGCCTATGCTAGGTGCTGTATATGCCTCACCTTGTCCAGTCCACAAATCAGTGTCATCCCCAGCAGTCAGGTCATACCGACTTAGGCCACACTGCTGGCTCCATGATGGGGAGGAGGTAGGGGAATCCTGGGCAGGAGACAGGGCGGAACCTGTTCACATGATGGGGACCGGGGATAGCAGCATGGGGGGTGACCCAGTGTGTCTGAACTTAGCGGACACAGGAAGAAAGGGAGCTGGAAGCAAGTTTCTGTGGGGAGCAGGAGGAGCTCGCCTGGTGTTTCCTTGGAGGAAGCTTTTTGAGGCCCATTCCTGGAGTGTGTGGCTCATAGCCAGTCCCAGTGTGCCCCCACCCCAGACCTCATTGGCCTAAGTAGCTAGAGTAGGTGACAGGCAGCCCAGGGCCCTCCAGGAGGTGGGGGACAGCTTAACGCCTTGGAACAAGGTGCCAGGAAACCAGAGAGCCAGCCAGATGCCAAAAGGCCCTGCCACGTGCTGGGGCCCCTTCCCTCCCCATTTGCCCAGCCACACAGTGGGCTGGGGTTGCATGTGGGTGTGCTGATGGGCCACGCCTCTAACTGTGGGCCATGCGAACCTTAGTCCTGACCAGACCCTCGTGTCATCTCTCCCGTCTAGAATGCCCACCACCGTCATGCTGAGAGGAGGGGGCCGCAGCCCTGGCATGCAGCCCTGTCTAGTAGTCTGGCACTTGCTCCTGCCACGCAGGAGGCCTCCCGGCCTGCCAGCAGCCTTAGGCCTCCCCGCTGCGGTGTACCTGACCCACCCGATGGGCTGAGTGCCCACAACCGACAGAAGAGGTTTGTGCTGTCTGGCGGGCGCTGGGAGAAGACGGACCTCACCTACAGGTAGGGGCCTGGGAGCAGGACACCTAGGATGCAACCTGTGTGTCCGTGGGTGAGCCGGCTGCCCTCACAGCTGCCGCTTGAGACAGACCAGGGCTAGATCTTCGTGTCTAACAGAACTGTGTGCCTGCTGAACCCCAGGGAGGCCATCTATGGGCAAACACCCTGAAGCCCCAACTCAGACACACACACCTACGGAGACCCTCCCTCAGCAGAGGGGCAGTGCCTCTGTCATCATGCAAAAGAGGGCATGTCATTGGGTCACCTGAAAGGACCCTGGGCAGGTGATGGGGAATCCGGGTCTCACACATCCTGTGGGTGAGGACCCAGCCTGGGAGTGAAGAATGGGTTGGTGTCACATAGCACTGGAGCTGAGACTGGGGTCTTCAGAATTTCCTAGGTGGGGGCCTGGGAACCAATGGGGGCTTAAGGAGCCAAGGTCTCCCCACAGTGAGTGGCACTGTCTGGTCTAGGACGGGGATCTCAGGACCCCGGTCCTGGTTCTTTCCACTGAATGCAGACACTGACTGAGTATGAGCAAACCACATACACATGTGCCTGTGCGGCCAGGGAGACCAGTGCGCTGAAGCTGAGGCCCAGAGCACACCTGGCCTGTGTCCCAAGTGTTCACACACCCACCAAGCATCCTGATGCCTCAGCCATGAGGGGCTATTCCTGCCCTGAGGCCCAGGCCCCTCCATCTCCCTCCAGGATCCTCCGGTTTCCATGGCAGCTGGTGCAGGAGCAGGTGCGGCAGACGATGGCAGAGGCCCTAAGGGTGTGGAGCGATGTGACACCACTCACCTTCACTGAGGTTCATGAGGGCCGTGCTGACATCATGATCGACTTTACCAGGTGAATGGACAGCCTGGGACCCCTCCAGGAACAGCCCCACCTGCCAGCAGTCACTGACCCCACCCCCACCCATCTGTAGGTACTGGCATGGGGACAACCTGCCGTTTGACGGGCCTGGGGGCATCCTGGCCCATGCCTTCTTCCCTAAGACCCACAGAGAAGGGGACGTCCACTTCGACTATGATGAGACCTGGACTATCGGGGATGACCAGGGTATGGGCTGGGGACCCCTTTTCCAGATGGGGCACCAGAAGATCATAGAGACTGGGGACTTGCCAGCCGGACACGGTGGCTCACGCCTGTAATCCCAGCACTGAGGCCGAGGCGGGTGGATCACGAGGTCAGGAGATTGAGACCATCCTGGCTAACGTGGTGAAACCCCATCTCTACTAAAAATACAAAAAATCAGCTGGGCACAGTGGCACACACTTGTAGTCCCAGCTAATCGGGAGGCTGAGGCAGGAAAATCACTTGAACCTGGGAGTTGGAGGCTGCAGTGAGCCGAGATCGCGCCACTGCCCTATAGCCTAGGCAACAGAGTGAGACTCCAACTCAAAAAGTAAAAATAATTTTAAAAAGAGAATGGGGACTCACCAAGGTCCCTGAGCTGGGTTGTGGAGCTGGGTGTCCTGTCCTGGGCAGAAGGTTTGGGGGTTGCTGAGCCACCTCCCTTTTCCAGGCACTGACCTGCTGCAGGTGGCAGCCCACGAATTTGGCCATGTCCTGGGGCTGCAACACACAAAAGAAGCCAAGGCCCTGATGTCCGCCTTCTACACCTTTCGCTACCCACTGAGTCTCAGCCCAGATGACCGCAGGGGCATCCAACACCTATATGGCCAGCCACGGCCCACTGTCTCCTCCAGGACCCAAGCCCTGGGCCCCCAGGCTGGGATAGACACCAATGAGATTGCACCGCTGGAGGTGAGGCCTTGTCTGAAGTTCCCCCACTCCTCTGCTGGCCACTGTGGCTGTAGCATGTGCCCTCGGCATGTGTCCCTCTCTCCCACTACAGCCGGAAGCCCCACCAGATGCCTGTGAGGCCTCTTTTGATGCGGTTGCCACCATCCGAGGCGAGCTCTTTTTCTTCAAAGCGGGCTTCGTGTGGCGCCTGCGTGGGGGCCAGCTGCAGCCCGGCTACCCGGCATTGGCCTCTCGCCACTGGCAGGGACTGCCCAGCCCTGTGGATGCTGCCTTCGAGGATGCCCAGGGCCACATTTGGTTCTTTCAAGGTGAGTGGGGGTTGGGGATCTGTTTGAGAGACTTCCCAGAGCCAGGAATGTCATGGCCAAGGGCAGGGACAGACAGATGGATCCTCAGGGACACAGTGGGCAGGGAGAGGTTCCCCAAAGCCTAGGGGCCAAGGGAGAGAGTGTGGCTCATTCCTCAGGCACAGCTAGGAGGCTCCCAGAGGCGGCTCTTGAGCTAGTAGCGTGGAAGGGATTGCAAGGTGGGGCAGCGTGTTGGTGCATTCAATCCTCAAAGCTACCCAGGGGGCGGGGTTCTAGAGATGAGGCCTCTGGGGCTCAGAGGCAGTGAAATGACTCACCCAGAGTGCAGCTGGGAAGAGGCAGGACAGGAAACTGATCCAGGTCTATCATCCCAGAGCTGGGATTTCCATCTTCAACTGGCAGAGTAGAGAGCCTAGAGCATTGCAAATGCCAGGAACTTCACAAATGCAGGCACAGCATGGGAAAGCTGCATGGGTTCCAGGGCAGCCCAGCCTGCAGAGGCCCAGAGAGTGGTCAGCAGGCATTTGTCACAGCCAAATGCCAGTGGAAGGAGCAGGAGCCCAGGCAGAGAGGAACCTCACCCATGCGCAATTTAGAGCATTCACCTCCCTAGCTTATCCCAGGCCTCCCACTTCCCTCCATGGGTGAGGTGCTGAGCAGGCATTATTGGCCCGCATGTTTTACTAATGAGGAAACTGAGGCTGGGAGAGTCTGTGGTGGTGGCCAAGCAGGTCCATCATGGCTGGGCATGGCAGTGGTGGCTGGGCAGGTCCTTGCAGCCTTCCCTCTTTGGCAGGTGCTCAATACTGGGTATACGACGGTGAGAAGCCAGTCTTGGGCCCTGCACCCCTCACCGAGCTGGGCCTGGTGAGGTCCCCGGTTCATGCTGCCTTGGTCTGGGGTCCCGAGAAGAACAAGATCTACTTCTTCCGAGGCAGGGACTACTGGCGTTTCCACCCCAGCACCCGGCGAGTAGACAGTCCCGTGCCCCGCAGAGCCACTGACTGGCGAGGGGTACCTTCTGAGATTGACGCTGCCTTCCAGGATGCTGATGGTGCGTTGGGGAAGGGACAGCTGGTGGGAAGTGGGTGTAGCAACCTCATGTCCCACATACCTGCAACAGGAAGCCTGGCTCTTCGTTACAGGTCCTTTGTCCAGTGCCGTCTGCCCTCCTCTCAGTGGCCGGGTGGTGCTATATTCTATGTTGCAGATGAGACTGAGGGTCAGAGAGGGGCAAGGTCTTACCCTGGTTCCTCAGCCACAGCTAGTAGAACCATCAACTGCTGTGTACTGAGGGTCAACAATGCTCTAAGCTCCTTAGTGGTCTCATCCAGTTCCTAGAACAGCCCTCTGATGTGACACCTGTTGTCAACCCAGTTTCCGGAGGAGCAAACAGGCTCAGGCCCTGAGGCCCCTAACCTGGCCTTCCACCCTGGTGGTCCCTGCTCCTAACCACTGACCCACCCAGTCTCCTACAACCACAGAGGGCCAGGACTCAAAGTCCAGTAATCCCTCTGCTGCTGGGCCACTCTTCTGTCCTCTTTCTCCCACATCAGACCCGCTGGGAGAGCTATCCTAGGGTAGCCTCCAGCTCCAGGACTCCAGGATGCCCATCAATAGCCTGGCTAGTGGGTGCAGAAGAGCGTGATGTGGAGGGTGGTAGGGGCAACAGGACTTGCTTTCCTGAGAGGTGGGACTCGGGCCTCTGAAGGTCTGGGTACCTGTCAGGCTGAGTACTAACCCAGCCCAGACTCTGGGGCAGGCAGAAGGGCTCCCTAGAGGGAAGAGAGGTTCTGAAAGGTTGGCCCTGGACTCTCCTTCCTCGAGGAACTCAGCAGTGGCCAAGGCCTGCCCACGCAGCCCTCCCTTAGTGCCCATCCCTGGCACAGCCTGGCAGGGAGGAGTAGGGCCCAGTGTCCACTCGCCCAGGCTTGACTGCATTGTCTTCTCAGGCTATGCCTACTTCCTGCGTGGCCGCCTCTACTGGAAGTTTGACCCTGTGAAGGTGAAGGCTCTGGAAGGCTTCCCCCGTCTCGTGGGTCCCGACTTCTTCAGCTGTGCCGAGCCTGCCAACACTTTCCTCTGACCATGGCTTGGATGCCCTCAGGGGTGCTGACCCCTGCCAGGCCACAGATATCAGGCTAGAGACCCATGGCCATCTTTGCGGCTATAGGCACCAGACATGGGACTGAGCCCATGTCTCCTCAGGGGGGATAGGGTGGGGTACAACCACCATGACAATTGCAGGGAGGGCCACGCAGGTCGTGGTTACCTGCCAGCGACCGTCTCAGACTAGGCAGGGAGGCTTTGGCATGACTTAAGAGGAAAGGCAGTCTTGGGCCAGTTATGCAGGTCCTGGCAAACCTGGCTGCCCTGTCTCTATCCCTGTCCCTCAGGGTAGTACCACGGCAGGGCTGGGGGAACTAGAGTGTCCTTGCTCTATCCCTGTTGTGAGGTTCCTGCCAGGGGCTGGCACCGAAGCAAGGTGCCGGCCTTCAGCCCTGGCTGAGCAACTGGGCCGTAGGGCAGGGCCGTTTCCTGAGGTCAGCTCTGGGTAGGTGCTTGCATATGTCTGACTTCTGGCTGACAATCCTGGAAATCTGTTCTCCAAAATCCAGGCCAAAGAGTTCACAGTTAACTGGGGAGGGGGATTCTTCCTGCAGGAAACCCTGGGCCTTGGAGGCTGCAACATACCTCAATCCTGTCCCGGGCTGGATCCTCCTGAAGCCCTTATTGGGCTATCCTCCAAAGCCATTGTAAATATGTGTACAGTGTGTACAAAGCCTTTTTTTTTTTTAACTGAGGACTGTCATTAAACACAGTTGTTTTCTACTTTGCCTGCTTGGTCTCTTTCTGTGAATGTTCAGCCAGGATCGGGAAGCACGGCCACTGTCCAGCCCTATCCTGGGAGCCAGGGTCGCAGTCCCCCAACCCAACCCTCTGGCCCTTGGGGCTGGGCATAGTGCTTAGGGCTCCTTTTGCTCCATTACATCACATTTTGCTACAGTGGCTTGTTAACTGGCTCCGCACTTTCCTACTTGTCCCTTCCGTTCATCCTCCAGAGTGGTGGTCATTTTATCTGCTCCTGTCACAGCCCAGCCCATCATGAAACACAGTCAGCCTTCCATACATAGCTGTGGTTTCTGCATCCATAGACTCAACTAACCTTGGGGAGGAAAAAAAACGTTGAAAAAAAGGATGTGGCCAGGTGCAGTGGCTTGTGCCTGAAATCCCAGCTCTTTGGGAGGCCGAGGTGGGTGGATCACCTGAGGTCAGGAGTTTGAGACCAGCCTGGTCAACATGGTGGAACCCCATCTCTACTAAAAGTACAAAAATTAGCTGGGTGTGGTGGCAGGAGCCTGTAATCCCAGCTACTTGGGAGGGTTGCCTCCTACCTTCCAATGCCATGTGTGTCTTCATAATAGCATTTATCATAGTTGCATTTTTTTTTTTTTTTTTTAAGAGAGACAGGTTCTTCCTTTGTTGCCCAGGCTTGAGTGCAGTGGTGCAATCAGCTCACTATAACCTTGAACTCCTAAGCTCAAGGGATCTTTCCCTCTCTACCTCCCAAGTAGCTGGGGCTACAGGCTCACACCACCACGCCCACACCCAGCTTATTTATTTTAAAATTTTTGTAGAGACAGGGACTTGCTGTGTTGTCCAGTCTGGTCTTAAACTCCTGGCTTCAAGTGATGCTCTCTGCCTTGGCCTCCTAAAGAGTTGAGATTACAGGCATGAGCCACTGTGCCCAGCCACAGCTGCAATTTCAGTAGACTGAACCGTATGAAATCAACAGTGGTGGGCCACTTTTTTACTCACTGCATTATTCAATCAGATACATGATTGCTTTGAGACTTTCTTTAGTTTCACTAGCTTCGGGCTGTAGGAGCCAAGAGCCGGAGCCTGGTTTTCCGTCCCACTGCAGGTAAGCAGAGTGTAGAGCTAAGAAAAGAATGGAGGTGGAAAGTGTCCCTTCCCTCCCATGCTCATCTGATGCACCAGCCAAACCAAATACCATCTGGGCCTTTGAATATTGCCAGTCCTTATCCGCTGTTGTCATTTTGCCCACCTCCACAGCTGCAGAAACAGCCCGGAACTGGGGTATCTGTTCCTAGGGGCCAGCCTATCTGCTCAGTTGCATTGCTTGTTTCAGGGGTTGGGAAGCTAAGGCACGAGCCTGGGGTCCAAACGTGCCCAGACCACTCAGGCTTCCAGATACTAGGTCCTTCTCCTTCAAGCCTCACTTCGTTTATTTTCCCCTGGGCTCCGTTCCAGTCCCGGCTGTAAGGCTGGGAAAGCAGTGGCTATTTTTGTCGGTGAGAAGCTTTCCTTTCTACACCACGACTTGGGAGGCAGCCTGGGAGGAAGAGAAATTAGCCGTGGCTCCTTTAAGGAGTCCACGGAGGCGCGCCCGGCCTTTTGTTTCAGCGGCGGCGCGCGCGTCAGCGTCAACGCCAGCGCCTGCGCACTGAGGGCGGCCTGGTTGTCGTCTGCGGTGGCGGCGGCTGAGGAACCCGGCTGAGGCGCCGGTACCCGACCGGGTGCGCATTTCGCCTTCTGGCTTCGGTTTCCCTCGGCCCGGCACTCCCCGGCCACGCCCAGGCCCCACCCCAGCCCTCTGGATCCCTCGCACACCGGCTCCGGCCGCCGGTCTCTGCCGCCGCAATGATGATGATGGCGCTGAGCAAGACCTTCGGGCAGAAGCCCGTGAAGTTCCAGCTGGAGGATGACGGCGAGTTCTACATGATCGGCTCCGAGGTAGCCTGCGGCGCGTCCTCGCCCTCCCCGGGCTCGGCCCCGCGGGAGCCCCAGGGCGGGACCGTGCGCCGAAAGCGCGCGTCTCCATTCATCGGGGCGGGCGCGCGCGCGCTCCGGGCTGTGGGGCGTGGCCTGTTGGGCGTGGCCCCGCCCCCTCATCGATCTGGGTTTCCTTACCCATTTCGCCGAGGTCTGCCACCTGCAATGCTGCCAGGGCAGTATGGCGCCGCGAGAGGTTCCATTAGTACCCTGCTGGGTTGGTTTCCAGACAGACTCAAAGAAATGGAATGTTGGGTTAGCCCCTGCGACGCTTGGGGGACCGCACTGCTGCCTTTGACTCTTTTTAGAAGTCGTAAATTTCACGTGCACCCCTCGCCCCATTGCTACTTGTGGGATCCTGAAATGGCAGGCTGAAAACTCCCGGGCTTAGTGAGGCTCATCCCTATTGTGTTTGTTTGTTGCCTCTTAGGTGGGCAGTAGAGGTGTTTTGTCCTTTGTTTACTAGTGAAGAAACAGATTGGAGGGAGATGTTTGCTTTTGGGTGGGTAAAGGCCCCATGCCTAAGCTGATTCTTTGAGCAATTCTGAAGCAATTGACATTTTCCATATCTGTGAACTGATTCTGAATTATTACAGGGGCAAGAGAACAAGGATCTTTAATCCTTAAGTAGAGTGGCAGTATTTTGTTGCATCAACTGATTGACTGACGTTGGAAAAACCCTCAGTTGGCCGTTAAACGGGTGTTTGTACCAAATATATTAGGTTCTTGTTTTTTTGTCATTTATTTATTTATTTATTTTTGAGACAGAGTCTCGCTCTGTCACCAGGATGGAGTGCAGTGGCATGATCTCGGTTCACTGCAACCTCTGCTTCCCAGGTTCAAGCAGTTCCCTGCCTCAGCCTCCTGAGTAGCTGGGATTACAAGCGTCTGCCACCACGCCCGCCTCATTTTTGTGTTTTTAGTAGAGACAGGGTTTCATCACGTTGGCCAGGCTGGTCTTGAACTCCTGACCTCATGATCCACCGGACCCGGCCTCCCCAAGTTCTGGAATTACAGGTGTGAGCCACTATGCCTGGCCTTATTAATAGTTTTTATCTTATTTTATTTTAGAAAAAAGGTCTCACTCTTGCCCAGGCTTTGGTACAGTGGTGCAATCTCAGCTCACTGCAGCCTTGACCTCCTGGGGTCAAGTGATCCTCCTGCCTCAGCCTCCCAAGTAGCTGGGACTACAGGCGTACATCACCATGCCCGGCTAATTTTTGTATTTTTTTTGTAGAGATGGGGTTTTGCTGTGTTGCCCAGGCTGGTCTTGAACTCCTGGGCTCAAGTGATCCTTGTACCTCAGCCTCTCAAAGTGTTGGAATTTCAGGTGCGAGCCACCACGCTCACACTCAGCTCATTCATGCTTTTTAAGCTTGTGGGTTTTTGCCTTCACAGTTGAGCATAGCATGAATGAATGAAGCCTCAAGATAGTCACACTGTGTCCCATGGGTGAGACTAAGGTCAATAGCATCAGAACTTTAGTGTTAGCATTTTTCCACCTTTTTTTTTTTTTTGAGGGGGACAACGTCTGACTGTCACTCAGGCTGGAGTGGAGTGGTGCAATCTCGGCTCTCTGCAACTCAGCCTCCCGGGCTCAAGCCATCCTCCCACCTCAGTCTCTCAAGCATCTGGGACTACCGGCACACACCACCAAGCCTGGCTAATTTTTATATTTTTAGTAAAGATGGGGTTTCACCATATTGCCCAGGTTGGTCTTAAAAAATTCAGGAGTTCAAGCGATCTGCCCACCTCGGTCTCCCAAAGTGCTGGGATTGTAGGTGTGAGCCACTGTACCTGGCCTCCATCAATTTTTATAAAACAAAAAGTGCAGGATGCAATAAAATTTTCACATTGTCACTTAAATTGCAACTGTTCGAAGATGGCAGTGCTGGAGAGATGGAGCCAGTGCCTGTCCTTCTGCCGCAGTTCAGCATTGTCCTCACTGGCCAGTAGGCACCTGCCTAACTACAGGATGCAAAAAGTGTTGAGTTTCATCATGTGATACTAGGCGAGTTGTTTACCTGATCTAATGGGTATAAAAGTAGTTAGTTTGGCTCGGAGTGGGTGACACTTCAAAAGAAAGCTTTCATTTATTAATTGGAGCAAATTGAGAAGTTGTAAGTGGCCAAGTGGGAAGAACCTTGGGAGGCCTGGTTCCAGCCCTGCTCTGCCTTGGTGTCATGTTTCTCATGTGTATAATGTGATGCTTAGACTAAAGATGGATCTTCCACTAAGATCCATCCAGGATCTTCCCCAAAGCACATTTTAGTTTCTGGAAAGCTAATTACAGTCTTGTTTTTCAGCCCCCTTCACTCCTGGGCTTCCCAGTAAGAACAGTCTTCCTGAGGCCCAGCCTATGAGAGACTCAGATGGAGAGGCAGTTTGTTCTCTTGAGCCTGACTTAATCATCAGACCTTTGGAGTTTAGGCAAGGGTTCAAGGTCAGAGCTCTATTGAAATCAGTAGCTCCAGTTATAGTAGTGGATGGATGGCCCCAGCCCACTGCCCTATGGAAAACAGACACTGTATTCAGAGAGGTGGGCCAGCCGTAGCAACATCCCCAGTGCCTCCATGCGCCTTGGGAGGGTGTCTGCATTTGCTATGAGTATGTGTCACTGTTCTGCCATTAACAGACAGCTGTATTTACTAAGCCAGAGTCATGGAGCTTCAAGGACCCTAACAGATACCCAGGCCGAGCACCTTCATTTTATATTCAGGAAACCAAGGTCTCAAGAGGACAAAGGCTGGTTCAGGGGAAAGCCAGGAAGGCAAGCCCAGTTTCCTTGTTCTGAAGGGGCTTTGTGGGGCATCTAGGAGTCTCAGATCCCTGCAAGGTAGTCAGAAGGGGGAGTGTTGTCAATTTCTTTTCAAAAACATAATGGAAATTCTACATTTACCCTGATACTGGATGATACTGACACACAAGCCACATAACACAGAGGGGTCTGTGCTCTCTGTGTGGAAAGCGAGTGACTCGCTGTGGCAGCTCTTCTCTCACAGTGTTTAGCAGCCCTGGTTGTTGATTATGTGCATCACTGATGAAAAATGGAGAAACGTTTTTATTTAATGGTATGTCAGGGTGTGGTGGCTCACACCTATAATCCCAGCACTTTGGGAGGCTAAGGCAGGAGAATCATCACTTGAGCCCAAGAGTTTAAGACCAGCCTGGGCAACATAGTGAGACCCTTGTCTCTACAAATGCTTTTTTTTTTTTTTTTTTTTAAATAATTAGGCCGGGTGTGTGGCTCACACCTGTAACCCCAGCACTTTGGGAGGCCGAGGCAGGCAGATCGCTTGAGCCCAGGAGTTCAAGACCAGCCTGGGCAACATGGTAAAACCCCATCTCTACAAAAGATACAAAATTAGCCAGTCATGGTGGTGCACAGCTATAGTCCCAGCTACTCAGGAGGCTGAGGCAGGAGGATTGCTTGAGCTGGGGAGTTCAAGGCTGCAGTGAGCTATGATTGCACCACTGCACTCCAGCCAGGGTGACAGAGCGAGACCCTATCTCAAAAATGATAATTGAAAATAAATTTAAAAATTAAAAATATATACTATGTTGGGTAGATAAAATGGGAAAAATAATAGAAGTGGTCCTTCATGGGGTGTAAATCAGGGTTGCTGAGCATTTGGCAGATGAGCAAAGAGACCCAGAAAACAGGAAGTGATCCCTGGTTAAAGATGGAGCCAGCACCTGGCACCCTGTCTACTGGTCATCCCCTGCAATGTGACTCTGAAGTGATCATACTTGAAAAGTCAGTGAGACAATAGGGTGCCCTCATAAAAACTTTAGGGCTAGATTTATCTTCCTTAAGGAAGTCACACTTTCAGTATTTGGTACAAGCAAACTGAAGCCATTGTTTGGGTCAGTGATGATTTATATAGCAGTCTGGTGATTGCCAATAAGTGCTTTGTAAACCCTTTGGAAAATTCCTTTGGTGTCCCTGGTTTGGGTTTTGTTACTAAACAAAGCAACACAGGCCATGGGGGAAATTATCTGGCATCTGTCTAAAATTAAAAGACCTTTTGGTGTTTATTACATTATAAAAATATCAAAGTCTCGTCCTTAAGATAAAAGGAGGTCACAGAGGCCTTGCATTTCTGGAAAATGCCAGAGATCCTTAGTCCAAAAATCAAAATCACTACGAGCTTCTTGCTAAGCTCTGGGGGCCTCCCTCTCAGGCGTCTGGCCAGGACTTTCAGAACTTGGTTCTATTGTCAGGATGCTCACACATGCTGGCCAGCTGTGCACTGCTCTTGAACCCTAGGTATCAGCAGAATGTGTTTAATGCTGCCAGAAACTTGGCGACTGGGGGCCACCTCGAGGCCTGTCTGTTGCTTGATGCAGTCTGTGCCAGGACCCTCCTCTTCCCTGTGGCGCTGCGACCCTCATAATGAGCCTTCTTGCTTTACTCATAGGTGGGAAACTACCTCCGTATGTTCCGAGGTTCTCTGTACAAGAGATACCCCTCACTCTGGAGGCGACTAGCCACTGTGGAAGAGAGGAAGAAAATAGTTGCATCGTCACATGGTAAAAAAACAAAACCTAACACTAAGGGTGCGTCTTCACGAGGGTTTGTAAACCTGTTTCAAAACCACTCGCTTATGTCATGAAGATAAAACGTTTTCACTCCAGAGTGTCTTCACTGCAGCCTTGGCCTTAGTTGGGCAGGGAGCATCCCAGGGGCGGGCCGCCCTGTGAGCACTCCAGGTGAGGAAGCAGCTCCAGGGAGCCATTGCTGGTGGCCACCGTCAAGTATTTCCAGCAGGGCCAGTGGGTACGTGAGTGGGCCGGGGCCAGGACACTAGCAGGTGCTGTGAAGACATATTGGTCTCAAAACGTTTTAGGAATGCTGCGATGCTCTGCCATCTGCCGTGGGTGTGTCGTCATAATCATCTTCCATGCAGCCCAAGTGGCGGGTGGTGGCCCCAGCTCCCACTCCCCTCTGGGGCTTTCACGCTTGCGGCCCGCCCAGAGCACATCCATCCCATAGCACTTCATCCTGGCAGCCAGTGTGCTAGAGCTCATGTGCATGTCTCTGCTCCTGGTGGCCCTCGTGTGCCTGGGGCTTGCTAGTTGAGCCACCTGACACTAGTGAAACAAGTGGGCTTTGGGTCATGGCAGCTCTGTGCAGGGTAAAAGGGTGCATCAGACACTCTGGGGGCTCCATGGGAGACACTCCCATGGAGACATTGGGGCATAGACACAGCATGCCCTTTGCCAGGTGGCCAAACTGCCTCCCACATGGCAATGGCACCTTGTAGAGAGCTGCCTTGGACCTGGGTGTGTCTGTGAGCACGTGCGCAATGCTTCGTAGGTGCAATGCTTCCTAGTCTGTCCTGTCCTGTGTGTTCGTGTCTGTAGGTGCTGCTGTGGTTTTCTCCACTGTGGGAAAGTAGTGGTTCTTTTAATGCAGGAGCCGGAGCTTCTTTTTGATCTGCTGCTATGCCATTTCCACTCACTTGCTTAAAACAGTTTCCTTTTTGTTCCCCCTCCTCCCCCAGCAGAGCATCAGTTGCTAACAGTGAGTCCCCAGCTTTGCTTCCCCCTCTGCAAGTCCCTGGGCTAAGTCTTGGGAGATACCTTCTCCATAAGTGATTGATTTCTCCAGGAGAAGCCAGGCTGGGCCTGCAAACAGGTAGCAATTCTTGATGGAGGATCCCCAGAAGAGCCAGGGGTCTAGCCACCTAGAATCTGTCCTGCTTTCCAGGCAGCACGTCTGGACCGGCTTGGGGATGGAAATTCGTGTTTGGTGTGAAGCAGCTCTTTCCAACTCTCTGGGCTCTTGTTTTAAAAGAAAAGTATTCTTCCATCTTCCATTCCATCTCCCCACCTCGCATCGTGTTGTGGATTGTGGTGGTGTCAGACCTCTTCCCACTGGGGTGTTACTCTGGGGCTTTTCTTTTCCTCTGAGTGAGGACCAAGAGAATATGTTCTGGAGTTGAATGTCCCTGCTGGCTGTGCTGTATTGTAGTTGTTGGTGCTGCCCTGAGCACTTACCTCTGTCCCTGAGCCAGTGGTCCTGGGGCAGATTAGTCCAGATCAGTCCCATTGGAGGCTCTACCCAGTAGGACTTGGAAGTAAAGCACTCAGTCCAGATTGCCCTTTTGGAAGAGGCCCGCATTCGGCAGTAGTAAGTTTGACACCTTGCTTTTCCCACCTCCTGCATGTGAGGACCTTGATGTGCTGCATCCACTTGGCTGGCTGCTGCGTGCCACCGCCACCAGCAGAGTGACTCAGGAACGTTTCTCTGTTACAGATCACGGATACACGACTCTAGCAACCAGTGTGACCCTGTTAAAAGCCTCAGAAGTGGAAGAGATTCTGGACGGCAACGATGAGAAGTATAAGGCTGTGTCTATCAGCACGGAGCCCCCCACCTACCTCAGGTAAAGTGTTCCTGGCCAGGGCATCTCTGGGGACACCTGTGAGGTCTTTTCTCAGGCTCAAGAACTACTTGGGTTGAAGTTGAATTGAAACACTTTTTTTTTTTTTTTTTTGAGACAGAGTCTGTGGAGTGCAGTGGCACGATCTTGGCTCACTGCAACCTCTGCATCCCAGCTTCAAGCAATTCTCCTGCTTCAACCTCCCGAGTAGCTGGGATTACAGGCACCTGCCACCACGCCTGGCTAATTTTTGTATTGAAACACTTTTTAACAGTTTCCTCTGTGCTCATGCATTTTCTTAGCCAGGTTTATAAGCTTCTTCTGTATCATTGAAATTTCTAAGAAACATAAGCCAACTCCTGGATTCTGGAAACAGTTCTGAATGCTTGGAAAGTGAGACTTGTGGGGCACAGTGGCTCACATTTGTAATCCCAGCTCTTTGGAAGGCTGAGGCATTGCTTGAGGCCAGGAGTTCACAAGCCTGGGGCAACACAGTAAAACCTCATCTCTTAAAAAACAAATTAGTGGGAATAATTTGTCAGAAAAATTGGTGGCTCACATAAACTCACAAAAGAAACAAATAATAGATTTGAATGTATACAAACTTAGAACCTGTCCAGGCGCGCTGGCTCACGCCTGTAATCCTAGCACTGGGAGGCCAAGGTGGGCGGATCACCTGAGGTTGGGAGTTTGAGACCAGCCTGACCAACATGAAGAAACCCTATCTCTACTAAAAATACAGAATTAGCCAGGCATGGTGGCATATGCCTGTAATCCCAGCTACTTGGGAGGCTGAGGCAGGAAGATTGCTTGAACCCGGGAGGTGGAGGTTGCAGTAAGCTGAGATCGTCCATTGCACTCCAGTCTGGGCAACAAGAGTGAAACTCCATCTCAGAAACAAACAAAGCCCCAACCACCAACAACAAACAAAACTTAGAACCTTTAGAAGAGTATTTACAGTAATAATTAGAAAGACAAGTCCAGGCGCAGTGGCTCACGCCTCTAATCCCAGCACTTTGGGAGGCCGAGGCAGGTGGATCACGAGGTCAAGAGATCGAGACCATCCTGGTCAACAAGGTGAAACCCTGCCTCTACTAAAAATACAAAAATTAGCTGGACATGGTGGTGCACGCGCCTGTAGTCCCAGCTACTTGGGAGGGTGAGGCAGGAGAATTGCTTGAACCTAGAAGGCGGAGGTTGTGGTGAGCTAAGATCGTGCCATTGCACTCCAGTCTGGGTAACAACAGCAAAACTCTGTCTCAAAAAAATAATAATTAAAAAGACAAGTAATTGGAAAATTATGATGTTGTATCTAGAATCTGTACATCTCGATTTATACAACAAACTTGGATACCCCAACGAATAGGTAAAAGATGGTCCATACCTTGAAGTATGCAAGGAGTAAGCAAACATGGGAGGAATTTGCATTCATGCGTAATTTCAAAAATCTCAAGCATAAGACGGCATGGTGGCTTATGCCTGCAATCTCAGCACTTTGGGAAGTCAAGGCAGGAGGGTCGCTTGAACCCAGGAGTTAACTATGTTGTCTAGGAGATGAGCAGTGAGACTTTGTCTATACTGAAATTTAAAAAAAACTAGCCAGTTGTGGTGATCACACCACTCTACTCTTTTTTTTTTTGAGCTGGAATCTTGCTCTGTTGCCCAGGCTGGAGTGTAGTGGTGCAGTCTCAGCTCACTGCAAGCTCCTCCTGGTTCAAGCTATTTTCCTGCCTCAGCCTCCTGAGTAGCTGGGACTACAGGCATGTGCCACCACCCCTGGCTAATTTTTGTATTATTAGTAGAGATAGGGTTTCACCATATTGGCCAGGCTGGTCTTGAACTCCTGACCTCGCAATCCGCCCGCCTTGACCTCCCAAAGTGCTGGGATTACAGGTGTGATCCACTGTAACCAGCCCACACCACTCTACTCTAGCCTGGATAACAGAATGACACCCTGTCTCTCAAAAAAAAAAATTAAATAAATAAAAATTCCAAGCATAAAACAAAAAACTGGCTGGGAGGCAGTGGCTCATGCCTATAATATAGTGAAACCCCATCTCTACTAAAAATACAAAAATTAGCCGGGCATGGTGGTGCATTTCTGTAGTCTCAGCTACTTGGGAGGCTGTGGCAGAAGAATCGCTTGAACCCAGGAGGTGGAGGTTGCAGTGAGCTGAGATTGCATTACTGCACTCCAGCCTGGGCAACAGAACAAGACCGCGTCTCAAAAACAACAACAACAGAAACCCCCAAAAACTGATAATGTAAGAAACTGGCGAAGATGTGATAGAGTTGCATTCATATTTGCTGAGGGTTTTTTTTTTTTTTGAGACAGAGTTTTCACTCTTGTCACCCAGGCTGGAGTGCAATGGCACGATCTTGGCTCCCTGCAACCTCCGCCTCCTGGGTTCAAGCAGTTTTCCTGCCTCAGTCTCTTGAAAAGCTGGGATTACAGACGCATGCCACCATGCTCAGCTAATTTTTTTGTATTTTTAGTAGAGATGGGGTTTTACCATGTTGCCTAGGCTGGTCTTGAACTCCGGACCTCAGATGATCCGCCCGCGTCAGCCTCCCAAAATGCTGGAATTACAGTTGTGAGCCACCATGCCCTGCTGGGGGTGCTCTTTTTATAAAGCATTCTGACGTCAAACTTTTTTGTTATATGGCCTATTAATATCACCTTTGGGAATTTGTCCCAAAGGAACATTTTTAAAGAACAAAATGAATCTCAGCACTTTGGGAAGTCAAGGCAGGAGGGTTCTTGACTGTATATACAGAGATTAACCCACTATATACACAGAGATTCTTTGTAGCATTGTGAATAACTGGAGAATATAGAGTCGCTAAAGTATCCAGACTTAAGGAAAGCCTAGGTAAGTGAGGGGTCAGCCACTTGAATGGACAAGGGTGTGACCCATACATGGTGTAATTAAGTAGATTCTGCAGTGACCCGAGACAGGTCTCCTGTGGGTGAGATGTGCAGAAAACAAGATTGTACCCGTCTGCCTTGTGCATTCAGCTCTCAAGAAAGTACACATTTCTCTGCACAAAGCCCAAGGAGCATTAAGGGAGAAAAAGGATTATTGTTCAGAGTGATGTGGCTATGGAAAATCATTTCTTTTTTATGATCCCCCCAAAGAAAGGTGGCATGCCTCCAGGCTGGCCAGTGTTATAGACGTGTGCTTTGCAGATTCTTTTTCCCCCAAGGGATGTGGTAAGAACATAAGAATGGCTTGACCTTCCCAGGGAAGTTGCAGAAGGAAATCGTATACATATGGACGGCACTTTAATTCTGCACACGTCAGCTGGGAATCTTTTATGGGGTGATAAAACAGTTTCATAGTGATCATGTCATGTGAGGAGCAGCTGCAGGAGTGGAATCCTGTTACCCTGGAGGTCAGGTCTCCAGGGGTGGGGGCTGGCAGAGGTTTGAGGGAAGCGGCTTTGGCTGGCTCCACACTACTCAGTCAGCCCGGTAAGGGGACTGGCACCCTCCCCATCCTGTCACTGGGCAATTCGAGCAGAGGCTCGGCGCCCTCTCTCAGGGTTCCTGGGATTGCAATGGAAGGAAGGTTTATTTATTTATTTATATTCAAGATGGAGTTTTGCTCTGTCACCCAGGCTGGAGTTCAGTGGCGGGATCTCAGCTCACTGTAACCTCTACCTCCCAGTTTCAAGCCATTTCCCTGCATCAGCCTCCCAAGTAGCTGGAATTACAGATGCCTGCCACCACAGCTAGCTCATTTTTTGTAGTTTTAGTAGAGATGGGTTTCACCATGTTGGCCAGGCTGGTCTCGAACTCCTGACCTCAGGTGATCCACCCAGCTCGGCCTCCCAAAGTGCTGGGATTACAGGGGTGAGCCACCATGCATGGCTAGAAGGTTGAATTTTATGACTTAGATTTGCAGATTCTGTGTATGACTGAACATGTTACATGCACTGTGTCTGGTGATACTTGCATTGTCCACTTGAGGTGGTAGCAAGACCTAGAAATGAGAGCTTGCTACTGAGATAGGGCAGGATGAGGGGTAGGGACTCAGCCCAGATCTAACATAACCAATCAGAAAAGAGGAAAGATGGTCAAGATCTGTGGTTTCCAAATACGGGCTCAGCTGCCTGGGAATCACCCATGGAAGCCGCAAAGAACCTGTCTTCTTGGGCCCCTCCTCAGAGGTGGGAAGTCACTCCACCTGGGTGGGGCTCAGGAATGTGCTACTTAAAGTTTTGCATTCTGGGGTCAGGTTTGGTGACACACACCTGTACTCTCAGCACTTTGGGAGGCCAAGGTGGGAGGATTGCTTGAGACCAGGAGTTTGAGACCAGCCTGAGACATAGTGAGACCCCATCTCTATAAAATTAAACTTTTTAAAAAAATTGCGCTCTTTGAGTCTGAGTGGCCAGGATTAGGAACCATGACCCAGATAGGCTATAGTAGGGACCCATTTCTTGCTGTCTCTTCTCTTAGTTCCTGCCCAAACTGATTCCATGTTCCCCAAATTGAGTACTACAAAACTCTCCCTTTCCCTACCAGCCATCAACAAGTAGTCCCGGCCTTAGCATCAGACGTGTAAGTGATCCCCGCTTTAGAAGGGAAAAGAGTCAAAGGGCCCAGAGTCCAGGCAGGTCTTTGCCATTGCTTCTGCCCTCCCCCACCCCCTGGAAAGGAGAAGGACCTTTATGCTGTCTTCCCGGGTTCCTCTTGAGAGGGCATCGTCAGACGTTTGTCATCGCTTGCTCTGAACTGTTGAGTAATTGTCGAAGAAGTGGTTGTGCAGGTGTTGGGGCCACACAGGGAAGTGACACATAGTTGCTGCCTGCTCCTGCTCACAGCCTTGCTGGGGAAAACGGGAACACACAGAGCACAGCGAGTACCAAATGCTCTCATTTGTCTCAGCCATCCCTGGAGCCTTAGTTTAAAATGTTTTTTTTTCCCCCTGCTAGATAGAGTGTTGCTCTCTCGCCCAGGTTAGAGTGCAGTGTCATGATCTCGGCTCACTGCAACCTCCGCCTCCTGGGTTCAAGTGATTCTCATGCTTCAGCCTCCTGAGTAGCTGGATTACTAGTAGACGTGTGCCACCATGCCTGGCTAATTTTTGTATTTTTGGTAGAGTTGAGGTTTCACTTTCTTGGCCAGGCTGCTATTGAACTCTGGTTTTTTTTTTTTTTGAGATGGAGTTTCGCTCTTGTCACCCAGCTCTTGTCACTGGAGTGCAATGATGTGATCTTGGCTCACTGCAACTTCCACATCCCTGGTTCAAGCAATTCTCCTGCCTCAGCCTCCTGAGTAGCTGAGATTACAGGTGCCTACCACCACACCTGGCTAATTTTTGTATTTTTAGTAGAGACAGGCGTTTCACCATGTTGGCTGGGCTGGTCTTGATCTTCTGACCTCAGGTGATCACCCGCCTTGGGCTCCCAAAGTGCTGGGATTTCAAGTGTGAGCCACCGTGCGTGGCCTGGTTTTAAACTTGATCTCAGGTGATCCTTTCACCTTGACCTCCCAAAGTGCTGGAATTACTGGTGTGAGCCACTGCGCCTGGTGCTTTTGATACTTTCTTAGCAGTAAAAGCAACCTGGAATTTGGGAGAAAAGATCAAACTCTTAATGGGACATGCATTATTTAAATTACTTTGGATGTCACCTCTGGAAGGTATTTATCAACCCATCTTCTCACTTCTCTGGAAGCTTAGAGGCCAGAGGCCTTGCCTAGTGTATCTCAGGATGGCCAGCATGTCTAAAATCACAGGCTGATCACGTCTCCTCCTTCAAAACCCTGAGGATTCCCAGCCACCTGCTGAGTAAAGTCATCTTATGGAGCATGTGAGACCTGTGATCAGCCCCCTCCCTGGGATCCTCCTCCCTGGACTGCCCCTCGGTCTCTCCCTGCTGCTGCCCGTGCTCCTCCCCCAAGTGAACCCTGACTCAGTGTCTAAGGCTCTGCTCTGTTGTCCACCCCTCTGGGATGCCTCCTCCTTGTGCCACTTCCCCGCATCCAGGAAGTGCTTCCATGGAGCCATGCCCAGCTTATACTGCAGCACACCACAGTTGTTGGTTAGCCGACTTGCATGTTGGCCTGTGTCTGGTGCCCCTCCATACCTTTGCCCTTGCCCATGTACCTCTATCATCTGATGACAGCTTGGGGAGCAGGCCCCTGCAAAATCAGGTGCACAGACAACTCCCACAGGAGGCTCGAGCCTGACGGTGGTACAGTGGGCATCCTCTGAGCATGAGTTGATGCTTGTGGGCAGGATCAGGTTCCTAGACTGATAGGGGGACTTTTCTTGTATCTCCCCAGGGAACAGAAGGCCAAGAGGAACAGCCAGTGGGTGCCCACCCTGCCCAACAGCTCCCACCACCTGGATGCCGTGCCATGCTCCACGACCATCAACAGGAACCGCATGGGCCGGGACAAGAAGAGAACCTTCCCCCTTTGGTGCGGATGCATCGCTGTGCTCACTCCCCATACTGATTCCACCTTAGTTCTCCAGCAGATTTCAGTTCCCTCCTCTCCAGAAAAAACACTATGCTCTGACCTTGTGCTCCCCGTAATGCTGCAGTACCTCCTCCTCTTTGAACTGCTGTTTCCCTTACTTCCAGGATGTCATCTGCAGTCTCCCTGGCTCTGCCTGCTGTCACCTTGGCGTGTCCTCCTCACCTCCCTTGCCCCTCAAGTGGAATTCTGGGGGCATAGTCCTTGGGCCCTTTCTCTGCCCTCAGTTTCTCATGGCCTGATGCTGCCACCACCGCACTCTGCCCTACTGTCACCCTGCCTTAGGCCTGAGAACACCCTCACTGCTGTCAGAACGCCCAGATCTGCCCTGCAGCTCCCTCTGCTGAGGCTCTGCCCCATTTTCCCTCCTCCCCTTTCCTTTCCTCTTTCCTTCCTTCTATCATTCATCCTTCCTTCCTTCTGTCATTCCTCCTTCCTTCCCTCCCATCCTCCTTCCTCCTCCTTTTCCTTCTCTCTTCCTTCCCTCCATCTCTTCTTACCATCCCTAGTTGACTGTCCCCTTCTCCAATAGAGTGGCCACCCCTTTTCTCCAGCACCCTTCTCCCTTTCCCAGTCTGTTTCCCAGCGCATTCATGCCTGGCCCTCAGCTCATTTCTCTCCTTGTCTTCCATCTGCTTCCCAAGATCCCTGGGGGCACTTCTCAGCCTTCTCCATGCTCCCAGACGCCCTTAGGTTTCTTCTGTCCTCCAGCTCCATCTTACCAACCTGCCTGCCGGACTCTTCCCTCTTTATCTTCCCAAAATACCCAACTCCATTGCTTGCAATCCTCCTGGGACTCCCTCACAGCAGTGACCAGTTTGCATAGCCTGAGAGAACTGTGGGTGCTTCAGTATCCGCTAGCTTTGCAGCATCCCCGACCACTGCTCCCCAGGGAATTTGCGCTCTGTGGTCTGTTGGTGCATCCTCAGCAGTTCCTCCATTCACCTGCCTTGGCCTTGCTGGAATATTTCCTCTGGAAATGTCCTCCTTTCCCACAGCCTTCTATGAAAGTCGTACTGAATTTCAGGCTTCAGTATACCTTCGCAGGACGTCTGGGTTTTGTTCCAACACTGCCCAAGTCGATCCTATTGCAGACAGACTGGTGCTTGTCATTTATGGCCCCACCTGTCTCCATTAGACCGTGGCCTCAGGACTCCTGTTGGGCTCGTCTGCTACCTCAGCTGTTAGCTGACAAGTGGCCTTGTTCTCCAGACAGGTTTGCAGAGAGGGAGGCTGAAAACTCACATCCCTAGGGCCCTGACATCCTCACTGACTGTTGCTGCCATTTTGCTTTCAGCTTTGATGACCATGACCCTGCTGTGATCCATGAGAATGCATCTCAGCCTGAGGTGCTGGTCCCCATCCGGCTGGATATGGAGATTGACGGGCAGAAGCTGCGAGATGCCTTCACCTGGAACATGAATGGTACGAGGCAGTTGGGCTCTGCTGGGGCTGGCCCCAGCCCCTGTGTGTTACCTAGGAACAGTCCCCTTTCCTGCCAGCTGCCTGTCAGGCAGATGCCAGACCTGACACATAGGACATCAGGGCATAGTTTTGGAGTCTGGGGGTCTGGGTTCAGTCCTGGTTCTGCTGCTGTTCACTGTGGATTGGGCATGTGAGCCTCAGACTCCTTTTCCCATACTGAGGTTGGGTAGCCCAGGGCCTGGCATGGGAGGGGGTTGGTCCGCATAGCATCGATGACGATGACAGTGCCACTCAGACCCCGTTCAGCCCCCAAGCCCTGCACACACCCGCCTTGGGTCCTGTCCGCCACCCTGCTTCTGCTGTGCGAGGCTGCATGTGTGCTCCACATCCTTACTCTAAGTCCTGGGTTAGATGCCGTCTCTTCTGGCTCTTCCTGAGCTTCCAAAGCCTGAAGAACTCTGTCTTTGTGCAAATGTAGACAGCAAGATTAGAAGGATATGCATGCCAGGTGTTTTGAGTGCTTATCCCATCTAGGAGGGAGGATTGTGCATGCATTTATTTGTTTCTCTATTCTTTTCTAAGTCTGTCAGAATGTATTTTTTAATTTTGTTTTATTACTTTTTTTTTTTTGATACAGTCTCACTCTGTTGCCAGGATGGAGTGTAGTGGCACGTTCTCAGGTCACTGCAGCCTCTGCCTCCTGGGTTCAAGCGATTCTTGTGCCTCAGCTTCCTGAGTAGCTGGGATTACAGGCAAGCACCACCACACAAAGTTAATTTGTGTATTTTTAGTAGAGATGGGGTTTCACCATGCTGGCCAGAATGGTGGTTTCGGTCTCCTGACTTTGTGATCCACCTGCCTCGGCCTCCCAAAGTGCTGGGATTAACAGACGTGAGCCACCACGCCCAGCTATTATTACTTTTTTTTTTTTTAGATCTTATTGCATACCAATTTTTTTTTTTTACTGAGTATCCGTATCCTGCTGAACATTTTTTTTTCTTTTTAGCACCTGCTGCTCTGAAACTTTTTTTTTTTTTTGAGATGGAGTTTTGCTCTGTCTCCTGGCTGGAGTGTAGTGGCATGATCTTGGCTTACCGTAACCTTCACCTCCCGTGTTGAAGTGATTCTCCTGCCTCAGCCTCCCAAGTAGCTGGGACTGCAGGCGCCCGCCACCATGCCCAGCTAATTTTTGTATTTTTAGTAGAGACCAGGTTTCATCATGTTGGCCAGGATGGACTCAGTCTCTGAACCTTGTGATCTGCACCTTGGCCTCCTAAAGTGCTGGGATTACAGGCATGAGCCACTGTGCCTGGCCCTGAAAGAATTTTTATAGTTAACATATTCTTTATGTTCAGACAGAGTGCAGTGAATATCATCTTTATTTAATTTATTTTACTTTTTTTTTTTTTGAGACAGAGTCGCACTCTGTTACCCAGGCTGAGTGCAGTGGCGCGATCTTGGCTCACAGCATGGAACCTCTGCCTCCTGGGTTCAGGCAATTCTTCTGCCTCAGTCTCCCGAGTAGCTGGGACTACAGGCATGGGCCACCACGCCCAGCTAATTTTTTTTGTATTTTTAGTAGAGACGGGGTTTCACCATCTTGGCTAGGCTGCTGTCAAACTCCTGACCTCTTGATCCGCCTGCCTCGGCCTCCCAAAGTGCTGGGATTATAGGCGTGAGCCACTATGCCCAGCCTCTCTCTGATTTCTTTAGTCTTCAAATGGTGTGGCATATTCTGTTGGGTTGAGTTTGGCCTTTGTTTGCTAAAACTCCCCTTGCTCTAGATGTCTCCACAGCAGATGACATAGTTGCAGCATTTTTCTCTCAGAAGGGATTTCCTCGGGGAGGCGAGTATGAGTGGTTGTTGATATGTGGCTGCCTTGAGCTTTCTGGAAGGATTAGGCTGCTTCCTTTGGTTATCTGCTGGCACTCAGCGTGCTAGGCCTGAGTCCAAAGGCTTCTGTCCAGCCCTGAGAAGAAGGCCTGAGAGCCATGTGCCCAGGTGCCTGTCCCCTAGGGCCCACAGGCCAGCTGGTGACGGGGGATGCCAGTGGGAGGAGCCGTGGGTGAGAGAGGACATTGGTGAGAGACTCCAGGAGGTTGTCTTGAGTGTAGATGGGGACAGGTACAGTTCACTGGTCATGCCCTAGCACAGGGACGGGACAGTCCGTGGGGACCAGGCCACCGCCAGTGCTGCACAATGCCTGTTATCTCTGCAACGCTCCCACTTATCTCTGCTGGCTCACATTATAGTTATTTGTTAATTCTTGTCTCTCCCTCTCCATTTCAACTCTTTAAGGTCAGGGGCCTTGTTTTTTTTATTGCCGTTTTTCTTTTCTTTTTCAGATGAAGTTTTGTTCTTGTTGCCCAGGCTGGAATGCAATGATGCGCTCTTGGCTCACTGCAGCCTCCACCTCCCAGGTTCAAGCGATTCTCCTGCCTCAGCCTTCCAAGTAGCTGGGATTACAGGCATGCGCCACCATGACTGGCTAATTTTGTATTTTTAGTAGAGATGGGGTTTCACCATGTTGGTCAAGCTGGGCTTAAACTCTTGACCTCAGGTGCTCTGCCCGCCTCAGCCTCCCAAAGTTCTGGGATTACACATGTGTGAGCCACCGCATCTGGCTGCCTTTTCTGTTAGCATAGAATCTAGCCCAGCATAGGAACTTAGTTGTTCAAATTGGATCAGTTCGTGCCCTGTCTTGTTACCTTTCTTTGGGCAACACATAGAAAGTTCCTGTTTATACCCCTGCCCTGTTCCAGAAAGGATGTAAGGAAGCTTACAGTAAGGACACTGGGCCCAAATGTCTAAAGCAAATGAAAATGGAGTGGTTAGGAAAAACTGGATAAAGAGGAAAATGAAACTAGGTAGTATAAGAGGCAGCTTGAACTCAGATTTTATTTGGTGAACATTGCTGGGAGTTGGGCATTGCTCTGGGCCTTTTTAGAACCAGGCAGAATGAAACGTGAAGATCATTTCCACACTCAGTGTGGTCTAGGTTAGCAGCACCCTATGGCTCTGAAGAAGTAGAATCACACATGGTCCTGAAATCTGAGATTTCCTATAGCCCTCTGGAAAAGGACATGGTACAGTAAGTAAGGAAGACCAGGATTGCCAGTGAACTCCACAGTGGGTTTCACTGGGCTGTTCCTCCTAGGAGTCTTCATGTAAAATATGATGCCCATGGAAAGTAATTTAGAACAGTCTTTTCTTTTCTTTTCTTTTTTTTTTTTTTTTTTTTGAGACAGAGTCTCACTGTGTTGCCCAGGCTGCTGGAGTGCAGTGGTGCAATCTCAGCTCACTGCATTCTCCACCTCCTGGGTTCAAGCGATTCTCCTGCCTCATCCTTCTGAGTAGCTGGGATTATAGGCACGCACCACCACGCCCAGCTAATTTTTGTATTTTTAGTAGAGACAGAGTTTTACCATGCTGGTCAGGCTGGTCTCAAACCCCTGACCTCGTGATCTGCCTGCCTTGGCCTTGTACAGTGCTGGGATTATAGGTGTGAGGCACTGCACCCTGCTAGAACAAAGTCTTAATAGGTGGAGAACCAAAATAGTGTTGTTCTGTTGGTGTTTGTAAGAGCTGTGATTCTTAACTGGTGGTTAGAAGGCCATGCCAAAATCGCTATTGATGTGCTTTGAAATTTCAAATCATCTTAAAGGTGGGCATGAGAGTCTCATACGGAGGGATTACGTATGTGAAGTAGCATTACTTGAGTAGCAAGAATGAACTGTATGTTCTTCAGGCCACCTTCGGAATCAGGATTGGTCAGGCACGGTAGCTCAGGACTGTAATCCCAGCATTTTGGGAGGCTGAGGAGGGAGAGTCACTTGAGGCCAGGAGTTTGAGACCAGCCTGGTCATTATGGTGAAACCCCATCTCTACTAAAAATATAAAAATTAGCTGGGTATGGTGGCGCGTGCCTGTAGTCCCAGCAACTTGGGAGCCTGAGGCACAAGGACTGCTTGAATCCAGGAGGCAGAGGCTGCAATTAGCTGAGATGGCAGCATTACACTTCAGCCTGGGCGACAGAGTGAGACTGTCTCATTAAAAAAAAAAAAGGAGGCCAGGCAGGTGGCTCACACCTGTAATCCCAGCACTTTGGGAGGCCGAGGTGGGTGGATCACAAGGTCAGGAGTTCAAGACCGTCTTGGCCAACATGGTGAAACCCCGTCTCTACTAAAAATACAAAATTAGGCAGGTATGGTGGCACATGCCTGTAATCCCAGCTACTCAGGAGGCTGAGGCCGGAGAATCACTTCAATTGGGTGGTGGAGGTTGCAGTGAGCTGAGATCCCGCCATTACACTCCAGCCTGGGTGACAGAGCAAGACTCCATATCAAAAAAAAAAAGAAGAATCAGGATTTTTCTGCTAGGCGTTGTGATGAGTTTGAGGTTATCGTCTCTGAAGAGGGCTTGAAGTAGGGCTTGAAGTAGGGCTTCTCTGAATCACTGGTGAAGTGTGGTGTCACCTGCCTTAACAGCCTGCTGAGGGAGGGAAGTAAAAAAAATCTTCAGAGCAGAGAAAAAAAGACAGCTTCCTAGGGAAAAGACAGTAAGAATGGTGGTAGATTTCTCATCAGAAACTGGAGGCTAGAGGAAGTGGCATGGTATTTATCAAGTACTGAAAGAAAAGAACTATTCATCTAGAATCCTCTACCCAGTGAAAATAGCATTCAGGAATGAAGGGGACTTCAGACATTCTTAGATGAAAGAAAACTATCACCTGCAGAGCTTCCCTAAAAGAGTGTCTAAAAGAAAAGAAATGATAAAAGAAGAAATTTTGGGACATCAGGAAGGAAGAAAAGAAAGCATGATAAGCAAAAAATGTGGACAAATAAAGTATACTTTCCTTTCCTCTTGGGTTTAACAAATTATGTTTGACAGCTGAAGCAAAAAGTGTAACAGTGTCTGATGTGGTTGTAAATGTATGTAGAAAGATTTAAGACCAGGCATGGTGGCTCATGCCTGTAATCCCAGAACTTTGGGAGGCCATAGCAGGTTGATCACGAGGTCAGGAGTTTGAGACCTGCCTTTCCAACATGGTGAAACCCCACCTCTACTAAAAATACTAGAAATTAGCCGGTCATAGTGGCGCATGCCTGTGATCGCAGCTAGTTGAGAGGCTGAGGCAGGAGAATTGCTTGAACCCAGGAGGAGGAGGTTACAGTGAGCTGAGATTGCACCATTGCACTCCAGCCTGGGCAACGAGTGAAACTCCATCTCAAAAAAATAAATAAATAAAAATAAAATCTAAAAAATAGAAAGATTTAAGACAATTATATTCTAAATGGGGAAGGGTGAAGGATATAAACTCTGGTAAGGTTTCTAATCTTCACTTGAATTGGTAAAATAAAAAAGCCTAATAGACTAGTAGGTTACACATATATAATATAACACTCAGACAACCACTAAAAAATGCTGTACAGTTACCCTCAAAAATACTACAGATAAGCGAAAATGGAATTCAAAAAATGTTCAAGTAACCCACAGAAAGACGATGGAAAAGAAAACAGAAGAAACCTGAAAACAAAAATAAAATGGCAGACATCAGCTCTAACATGTGAATAACTACCAATTAAAAGAAAGATTGGCAGAATGGAGTTTTTAAAAAATGACCTAACTAGGCCAGGTGCAGTGGCTCACTCCTATAATCCCAGCAGTTTGGGAGGCCGAGATGGGCGGATCATGAAGTCAGAAGATTGAGACCATCCTGCCTACCACAGTGAAACCCAGTCTCTACTAAAAATACAAAAAATTAGCCGGGCATGGTGGCATGTGCTTGTAATCTCAGCTACTTGGGAGGCTAAGGCAGAGGAATCGCTTGAACCCAGGAGGCAGAGGTTGCAGTGAGCCGACATTGAGGCACTGCACTGCACTACTGCACTCCAGCCTAGGCCACAGAGCAAGACTCTGTCTCAGAAGAAAAGAAAAGAAAAAGGCCTAACTCTGTGTTACCTACAAGAAAGTCATTTGAAGTATAATGAAAAAAGTAGGTTGAAAGTAAGAAGATGGAAAAAGAGGAAACATTAATCAAAGGAAAGCAGGAGTGGCAATGTTAGTATCAGTAAGGCAGACTTCAAAGAAAATGATCAGAGATAGAGAAGGACATTAAATAATAATAAAAAGATAAATCCACCAAGAAGACAGAACGATCCTATTTGTGTATGTAGCAAACAACAGAGCTGGAAAATAGGTGAAACAATATCAGGTAGAACTGAAGGGAGAAATATACAAATTCACAATCAAATTGGAGACCTCAGCATTTCCCTGTCAAAAACTGATGGAACTGGACGGAAAATTGGCTAAGTGATAAAAGATCAAAAACACCATCAACAAACAGAATCCAATTCACATTTATAGGCCACTCCAGCACAGCTGAATGCACATTCTTTTCAAGTGCCTGTAGAACATATACCATATAAACCATATAGTGGATCATAAAACAAGGCTCAACAAATAAAAGAATTGAAACCATACAGAGTGTGTTCTCCAACTGCAATTGACTCAAATCCTTGTAAGCTAAATAACAGACTTCTCCGTGGTTCAAAGAGGAAGTCTATAGGGAAATTTAAAAACATACACAGACCTAAATGAAAATGAAAATGCAGCATATCAAAATTTGTGGGATAAAGCTAAATAGTGCTATGCAGAGTATCTGTAGCACTAGTGCATGCATTAGAAAGCAGGAAAAACTTCCCTCAAGTCCATAATCTAAGCTCTCTTATCTCAAGAACCAGAGAAAAAATGAAACCAAAGCAAGCAGAAGGAAGGACATTTGAAGAGCAGAAATCAATCAATAGAGAAAGTTAATGAAACCTAGCTGGTACTTTGAAAGATGAATAAAACTGACAGTCTCTAGCAAGGCTGATAAAAAGAACATAAATTATCAATATCAGGAATGAAATGGGGTATCACCACAGACCCTGCAAATATCAAAAGGAAAGGAATGCTACAAACAATTGTGTACTTAAGTTTGACAACTTACACAAAATGAATGAATTCCTTGCAAAACACAAATTACTACAACTCATCCAATATCAAATAGCTAATTTGGCTTTCCCTATAACTATTAAGGGAATAGAATTTGTTATTTAAAAACCCTAAAAAGTGTCCAGTCATCGTGGCTCTTACCTGTAATCCCAGGTCTTTGGGAAGCTGAGGTGGGAGAATAGCTTGAGGCCAGGAGTTTAAGAACAGCCTGGGCTACATAGCAGGATCCCATCTCTAATTAAATTTTCAGTTATGAAAAATTATTTCTAAAAAGGAAAAAAAATTCCTCCCAAAAATATATCCAGGCCCAGGTGATTTCACTGGAGAATTCTATCTACCAAATGTTGAAAAATGAATTAACACCAATCTTACCCAGTCTCTTCTAGAAAACGAAAGAGGAGAGCGCACTTCCCAATTTTATAAAGCTTGTGTTATGCAGATACCAAACCTAAAGACAATACCAAAAAAGGAAAAATACAGGCTGGGCACGGTAGCTCACGCCTGTAATCCCAGCTACTTGGGAGGCTGAGGCAGGAGAATCACCAATATCCCTTATATATGCAAAATCCTTAGCAAAATATTGGGAAATAGAATTTAGTAATAAATAGAAATAATTATACACTGTGACAAAGTGGGATTTATTGCAGGGGTGGAAGGCTGGGTCAATATTTGACGCTCAATCAATGTAATCCACTATATTAACACTAATGAAGAAAAATCACAGGATCAGTTTGATTGATGAAGAAAAAGCATTTTGTAGAACTCAACACCTGATGATAAAAACGCTCAGAAAAGTAAGGATAGCAGGAAACCTCCTCCATTTAATAAAAGACCATCTATTTAGTACAAAAAATCCTGTCACTAACATTTAATAGTGAAAGTTTGCATGCTTTCTGGCAGAGACCAGGAACAAGCCAAATATGTCTGTTGTCACTATTCTTATTCAGTATAATATTGGAAGTTCTAGCTAATCCAATAAGACGAGAAAAGGAAATAAAAAACAAGCAGAGCCGTGTGCAGTGGCTCACGCCTGTAATCCCAGCACTTTGGGAGGCCAAGGCAGGCGGATCATGAGGTGAAGAGATTGAGACCATCCTGGCTAACATAGTCTCTACTAAAATACAAAAATTAGCTGGCGTGGGTGTGAGCCTGTAGTCCTAGCTACTCAGGAGGCTGAGTCAGGACAATTGCTTGAATCCAGGAGGCGGAGGTTGCAGTGAGCCGAGATCACACCATCTAGCCTCACCCCTGGCGACAAAACAAGATTCTGTCTCAAAAAAAAGTAGATTGGAAAGGAAGAAATAAGATTCCATTTGCAGATGACATGACAGCCTTCAGTGGGTGAATAAAGTGTGGCCCCTTTGCACCACAGAATGTCACTTGGCAATAAAAATAAGTGACAAACTGGATGAATCACTGGGTAATTTTGCTGCAAGAGTGAACCCTAGCTAATTTTTGTGTTTTTAGTAGAGACGGGGTTTCACCGTGTCGGCCAGGATGGTCTCGATCTCTTGACCTCATGATCCTCCCGCCTTGGCCTCCCAAAATGTTGGGATTATGGGCGTGAGCCTTTTCTTTTTTGTAAAGATGAGGTCTTACTATGTTACCCAGGCTGGTCTCGAACTCCTGGGCTCAAATGATCCTCCCATGTGCTAGGATGACATTCTTGAAATGGTAAAATTATAGAAAGGGAGATGGTTAGTGGTTTCCAGGGGCTGGAGAGGGTGATAGGAGTGGGAGGGAAGTGCCTGTGGCCATAAAAAGGCAATGGAGGGGACCTGGTGGTGGTGGAAATGTCCTGTATCTTGACTTTATTGGAGGAAACTGGATGCAATGTGCATGGAATTTCTCTCTGTTGTTTCTTGCAACTGCACGTGAATCTATAATTCAAAATAAAAAGCTTAATTTTAAAATGCTCTGGGCAGTGTATTCACAGGGTGTTTACCCCATGCACTGGAGGTTCCTGCTGCAGTCTCCACAGAGAAGCACATTTGCTTGCCAAAGGAGCTGTTGCTGCCCCGTGGGCTGTTAGGATGCTGGTCTCCAGTGTGTCTTTAGGGGAGGGAGGAAATAGTGAGGCTGTGGTCTGTTAGGCAGACATGCTTCTTGGTGATGGAATCCTGGAATCCTGCTGAAAGCTCTGAAGGATTTTTTTTCTTTTCTTTTTTTTTTTCTTTTTGGTTTTTCAGCTTACCCCAGCAAGGAGTCTTGTCCGTAAGATCTAGGCGGAGCAGAGAGAGATTGTTAACTGAGCAGGACCTTGCTGAGGTCTGCCTGGCCACAGATGGTTCCTGTGAGCTCCCATCTGGTGCAGTTACTTTTCCAGGATCCCGGATCTGTAGGGACCTCCACGTTTGTGACCTTGTTAAGACCCTGCTGCTGCTACTGCAGTCGCAGGCCTGGAAGTTGCTATGGCTTGGCACAGTGTGTTTTGCTTACACTGAGGCCTGGTGTTGGGCCAGCCACTGCGCCATCATGTTGCCAGCAGTTCAGCACAGAGGGAAGTAGAGAGATGGGCACGAAAGCTTCCATGTGCCTTTGCTGGCCCCGCCCAGAGCTTCTCATTAGTTGGGATAATCTTATGCGCCTACCCAACAGTGAGCTCCCCTAATGGGTGAGTGTTTATGGCCATGACCACCCCCAGGGCATGGATCAGGAGGTATGTGCAGAATGAGGGCTGGGGGCCTGCTAGCCATGTGCTTCCTCCTCCCATTTCCAGTTTCCAGGAAGGCCACCCTCAGTGCCCTGCTCATGTCTCCTACATCTGGAGATGTTTGGCTTCAAAGAGGAAGTGGTGGGGGAGGCTGGTCCATGCCCAAGCATGGTACAATCTGTTGGCATCGCTTCCCTCTCTTGATTTCAGAGAAGTTGATGACGCCTGAGATGTTTTCAGAAATCCTCTGTGACGATCTGGATTTGAACCCGCTGACGTTTGTGCCAGCCATCGCCTCCGCCATCAGACAGCAGATCGAGTCCTACCCCACAGACAGCATCCTGGAGGACCAGTCAGACCAACGCGTCATCATCAAGGTGGGTGACTTCTTACCCAGCACTGGAGCCCTCCTGGTCCTCGGGGTGGGTGTTATCGTGGGGCACTGAGGGTATATCAAGGCCTCAGCAAAAGCCCCTCTTTGGGTTCCGTGTCCTTTGGAAAGTCATAGCACCTGGCTCTGCTCCCTGCAATCCCTCAGGAAGGGCATAGCCTGACTTCTCATAGTAAAGTGTTATATTCTGGACACATTCAGGGGGTGCCTCTGAGGCACTACCAGGCTCTGAGCAAAGCCCAGAGGTCTAGAGGAGGTGAAGGCAGCTGATTGGCTGGGCGAGGCTCAGTGCTCCAGGGTGGCCCAGTAACCCAATAAGATGCCGCCTTAGTGGCCATATTATAGGTGAAGAGGTGGGCACATGGAGAGCTGAGATCACCGGCTGAAGTCACAGACTGGCCAGCTGAGAAGTGGCAGCGCTGGTGATTGGGCGCAGGCCTGCCTCCTGCAGAGCCTGCAGCATAATCGTTGCTGTGCTGAGCCACCACTGCTGGACTGTGCCTTGAGGGTGAGGGGAGCTTTGAGAAGAGGAAGACATGAGAATTAGGTGAGATTGGCACATGTGATGACCCTAAAAAGGTCAGGGGTTTGGTTTGATTTGATGCCGTGCCTTTGGTTTCAATTTTAGAAAAACATTGATGTATAAAAATAAAAGCCATGTTACAAAGGGTTCCTGAAAATAGTCTTTCGAGTGGAAGAGCCTTGGGAGGAGGAATGCCTCTGCCCCGTCCGCCAGATGGAGCCTGGGCTTGCTACATCCCATTGTGTTTCTCTGTGATACTTTACAAAGATTTTGGAAAATAAGGTGGGGGAATCACCAGCAACTTCCCCAAGTAGAGAACAACCACATATCTTTATTTATGTACTTACTTACTTGTTTATAGACAGAGTCTCACTCTGTTGCCCAGGCTGGCGTGCAGTGGTGTGATCTCGACGTATTCTAACCTCCGCCTCCCAGGTTCAAGCAATTCTCCTGTCTCAGCCTCCCAAGTAGCTGGGAGTACGGTGCCTGCCACCATGCCCAGCTAATTTTTGTATTTTTAGTAGATATGGGGGTTTCACCATATTGGTCAGGCTGGTCTCAAACTCCTGACCTCAGGTGATCCACCCAGCTTGGCCTCCCAAAGTGCTGGGATTACAGGCATGAGGCACTGTGCCTGGCCTAAATATTTATTTTCTTGGTTAATATTTTAAAATTGTGATAACATAGAATTTACCATTTTTACCACTTCAGTGTAAGTAAATTCAGTGGCGGTACATTCACATCCATGGCTGTGTAGTTATCACCACCATCCATCTACAGAATTCTATCATCATGTAAAACTAACTCCCCATTTCCCTTCCCCCAGTCCCTGGCAAGCACCATTCTGCTGTCTATGAATTTGACTACTCCAGGTGCCTCATATACATTCCCTAAGGGAATCATGCAGTATTTGTCCTTTTGTGACTGGCTTATTTCACTTAGCAGAGTGTCTTCAAGGTTCATTTATGTTGTACCATGTCAGGATGTCCTTCCTTCCCTTTTAAAAATGTGTGTATTTTTAGAGTCTTACTCTTGCCCAGGCTGAAGTGCAGTGGCAGTTACGGCTCACTGCAACCTCTGCCTCCTGGGCTCAAGGAATCCTCCCAGTTCAGCCTCCTGAGTAACTGGGAAGCTAGGACTAGAGGCACATTCCACCATGGCCCACTAATTTTTTGTGTTTTTTTATGGAGATGGGGTTTCGCCATGTTGCCTAGGCTTGTCTCAAACTCCTGGGCTCAAGCCATCTGCCCACCTCAGCCTCCCAAAGTGCTGTGATTACAGGCATGAGCCACTGTGCCCAGCCTCCTTTCTTATGAAGGCTGAATAATATTCTATTGTATGGCTCTATTACATTTTTATTTATTCATCCCTAAAGGACAAACACTTGGGTTGCTTCCACATTTGGCTATTGTGAACCATGCTGCTGTGAACTTGGGTGTGCAAATATCTATTGGTGTCTCTGCTTTCATTCATTTAAATGGAGGCTCGCTCTGTTGCCCAGGCTGGAGTGCAGTGGCGCGATCTTGGCTCACTGCACCCTTTCTCTCCCGGGTTTAAGTGATCTGCTTCAGCTTCCCAAATAGCTGATTAGAGGTGCCTGCCACCACACCCAGCTAAATTTTTGTGATTTTTAATAGAGATGGTGCTTCACCATGTTGGCCAGGCTGGTCTCAAACTCTGCCTCGGCCTCCCAAACTCAAATGATGCTCCCGCCTCGGCCTCCAAAGTTCTGGGATTATAGGTATGAGCCCCGCGCCTGGCTTCTGGTTTCATTTCTTTTGGGTGTATACTCAGAGATGGAGTTCCTGGATCTTAAGGTGATTCTGCATTTAGTTTCCTGAGGAACCACTATACTGCTTTTCTCAGTGGCTGTACCCTTTTATATTCCTACCAGCAAAGCACAAGATTCCAGTTTCACCTGATCCTCACTGATACTTGTTGGTTTCTTTTTCTTTTCTTTTCTTTTTTTTCAGACAGAGTCTTGCTCTGTTATCCAGGCTGGAGTGCAGTGGTATGATCTAGGCTTGCTGCAACCTCCACCTCCTGGGTTCAAGTGATTCTCCTGCTGAAGCCTCTTGAGGGACTACAGGTGCATGCCACCACACCTGGCTAATTTTTGTATTTTTGGTAGAGACAGAATCTCACCATGTTGGCCAGGCTGGTCTCAAACTCCTGAGCTCAAGTGATCCACCCACCTTGGCTTCCTAAACCTGAGATTACAAATGTGAGACACCACACTCAGCCAACTTTTGTTATTTTCTGTTTTGTTGGATAACAGATATTCTAATGGGTATAAAGTAGTATCTCATCGTGCTCTTGATTTGCATTTCCTTAATTCATTAGTGACATTGAATGCTTTTCATGTGTGTATTGGCCACTTATGTCTTCTTTGGAGAAATACCTGTTCATGTGTACAAGGGTTTATTCCTGGGCTCTGTATTCTGTTCCATTGGTCTATATGTTGTCGTTATGCTAGCACCACACTGTTTTGATTACTGTAACTTTGTAGTAAGTTTTGAAATCAGGAAGTGTGAGACTCCCCCACCTCAACTTTTTTCTAAATTCCAAGATTGCTTTGGTTATTTGGGGTTCCTTGAAATTCTACTGGGCATGGTGTCACACTTAAAATCCCAGCATTTTGGGAGGCTGAAGCAGGAGGATCACCCGAGGCCAGGAGTTCAAGACCAGCTTGGGCATCTTAGACCCCATCTGTACCAAAAAGTTTTAAAAATTAGCTGGGTGTGGTGGTGTGTGCTTGCAGTTGCAGCTACTCAGGAGGCTGAGGCAGGAAGATTAGTTGAGCCCAGGAGGTGGAGGTTTCAGTGAACCATGATCCTGCCACTGTACTCCAGCCTGGATGATGGAGTGAGACAAAAAAAAAAGAAAAAGAAATTCCATATGAATTTTAGGATGCATTTTTGTGTTTGCAAATAATGCAAGATACATTATTGAGATTTTGATAGGTGTTGGCGTTGTATCTGTTGATTGCTTTGGTTAGTATTGGTATCTTAACAATATTGTCTTCAAGTCCATGAACATGGGTTATCTCTTATTTACGCCTTCTTTTATTTCTTTCAGCAATGTTTTATAGTTGTACAAGTATCATATTATCTTCTTAGTTTTTATGTATTTTATTCCTTTTTTTTTTTTTTTTTTTTTTTGTTGTTGTTGTTGTTGTAGAGATAGAACTCGCTTTGTTGCCCAGGCTGGTATCGAACTCTCCTGGCTTTAAGGAGTCCTGCCTCAGCCTCCCAGAGTGCTGGGATTACAGGCATGAGCCACTGTGCCTGGCCTGTTTTATTCTTTTTGATGCTATTTTAAATTGGATTATTTGTTAATTTCCAGATTGTTCATTATTGGCATATAGAAATACAACTAATTTTTGTGTGTTAATTTTGTATCCTGCTACTCTTCTGAATTTGTTTATTAGTTCTGAGAGGTTTTTTTTGAAATCTTTGAGGTTCTACATATAAGTTTATATCATCTCTGATTAGGGATAACTTTACTTTTTTATTTCCTGTTTAAATGCCTTAGCTTTCTTTTTCTTGTCTAATTGCACTGGGTAGAATGTCCAATACTGTGTTGAATATATATAAGAGGGCATCCTTGTCTATTTCCTTACCTTAGAGGAAAAGCTTTCATTTCAGCCTTTTTTTTTTTTTGAGACAGAGTTTCGCTCTTGTTACCCAGGCTGGAGTGCAGTGGCGCGATCTCGGCTCACCTCAACCTCCGCCTCCTGGGTTCAGGCAATTCTCCTGCCTCAGCCTCCTGAGTAGCTGGGATTACAGGCACATGCCACTATGCCCAGCTAATTTTTTGTATTTTCAGTAGAGACGGGGTTTCACCATGGTGACCAGGATGGTCCCGATCTCTTGACCTCGTGATCCACCCGCCTTGGCCTCCCAAAGTGCTGGGATTACAGGCTTGAGCCACCGCGCCCGGCCTCATTTCAGCCTTTCATCACTAAGTATGATGTTACTGTGGATTTTCCATTTCTGGCTTTTATTTATTTAGTTTATTGAGTATTTTTGTCATGAGAAAGGTAATGAATTTGTCAAATGCTTTTTTTTTCAAGACAGAGTCTTGCTCAGTGGCGCAATCTTGGCTCACTACAACCTCTGCTTCCCAGGTTCAAGCGATTCTCCTACCTTAGCCTCCCGAGGAGCTGGGACTACAGGCACCTGCCACCACACCCAGCTAATTTTTGGATTTTTAGTAGAGATGGAGTTTCACCATACTGTCTAGGCTGGTCTCAAACTCCTCACCTGGTGATCCGCCTGCCTCAGCCTCCCTAAGTGCTGGGATTACAGATGTGAGCCACTGTGCCTGGCCTGTCAAATATTTTTTATGTATCAATTAAGATGATCATTTTATTTTTGATCCTGGCTTTTGTCATTCATTCTGTTAATGTAGTGTATTACACTGATCAATTTTTGTATATTGAACCTTGTACTGCAGGAATGAATCACACTTGGACCTGGTATGGAATCCTGTACCATGGAATATGCTGCTGAATTTGGTTTTCCAGTATTTTTTTGAGGATTTTTGCATCAGCATTCATAAGGAGTGTTGGTCTTTAGTTTTCTTTCTTGTAGTATTTTTTGTCTGACTTAAGTATTAGGGCAGTGAGTTAAAGAATAGTTCGAGGCTGGGCGCAGTGGCTCACACCTGTAATCCCAGCACTTTCAGAGGCTGAGGTGGGCAGATCACAAAGTCAGGAAATGGAGACCATCCTAGCTAACATGATGAAAACCCGTCTCTACTAAAAATACAAAAAATTAGCCGGGCGTGGTGTCACGTGACTGTAGTCCCAGCTACTGGGGAGGCTGAGGCAGGAGAATCGCTTGATCCTAGGAGGTGGAGGTTGCAGTGAGTCAAGATCATGCCACTGCACTCCAGCCTGGGTGACAGAACAAGACTCCATCTCAAAAAAAAAAAAAGAGAAGTTTGAGAAGGATTGGTGTGTTAGTTCCTATTTAAAGGTAAGGTAGAATTCACCAGTGAAGCCATCAGGTCTAAGGCTTTTCTTTGTCAGGAGATTTTTTTGGTTATTGATTCAGTCTTTTTACTTGTTTATACCTTCATTTTGAGAAGAATACAAATTTGTTCCCCATAACCTGTTTCAGTTTCACATTGTGGCCAGCTAGCAGGAAAAGAAGGGGACGATGGTAGGAGAGCAGTGGGATGGGGGTGGGAGCAGAAGCAGGTACCTGGCCTGTGTCCTGGGTATGGTCTGCTGGCTCTGGAGGGCAGCCCTGAGAGGTCTGCTCTGTGCTCCTCTTTGTCTGGTAAACATGAACATGGTGAGGATGAGGCCATGTGGGCTAACCCACCCTGTCATGTGGGTCGAAATGACTGGGATTGGCCACACACAGGGTCCTCATGAGCCTGACCAGCAGCTTCCCTGATGTTTTTCTCAGAATTGAGGCCATTTTTGTTGTTATCTTGACGGGGCCTGAGGAAGAGCCATGCAAGATGTTCCTAGCAGCTGGAATTTTCCTGGGGCTGTCCCTTGTCCCACCAGCAGAGGCTTCCCCAGTGACCCTCTGACTGACCTGTGATTCCCACCTGGGGGATGATGGCAGCTGGCAAGTTGAGAGACTGTCCCCAGCCAGGTTTCCTGCTTTGACCTTTGGGTCAGACCAAGTATCACAGCGTGGACACAGTGGGCCCAGGAAAGCCTGTGTTATGTGGGACAGTCTGCATGTATCAGGCCAGAGGCATCCTGGGTACCGTGACCCTGGAAACAGTGTCCTGTCCTGCCTGTGAAGAACAGAAGGTCACACCCAAGGTTTCCCATCTATAACTTGGACTCAGAAGAGCTGGGTATTTATTTCTTTCTACCTTTCTTTTTTTTTCCATGCGTTGATCTCCTAGACTCAAGTTATCCTTCCATCTTGGCCTCCTGAGTAGTTGGAAGTATAAGCACATACCACCATGCCTGACTAATTTTTAAATTTTGTGTAGAAAATGGAGTCTCGGCCAGGCGCTGTGGCTCACATCTGTAATCCGAATACTTTGGAGAGCTGAGGCGGGCAGAGCTCAGGAGTTCGAGACCAGTCTGGGCAACATGTCGAAACGCCATCTCTACTAAAAATACAAAAAATTGGCTGGGTGTAGTGGTGGGTGCCTGTAATCCCAGCTACTCCAGAGGCTGAGGCATGAGAAGTGCTTGAACCAGGGAGGTAGAGGTTGCAGTGAGCCAAGATCATGCCACTGCACCCCAGCCTGGGTGACAGGCTCTTCCCATCCCACTGATCTGTCTCAAAAAAAAAAAAACAAGAAAATGGAATCTCACTGTGTTTCCCAGGCTGGTCTCAAACTCCTGGGCTCGAGCAAACCTGCCACATTGGCCTCCCGAACTGCTGGGATTGCAGACATGAACTACCATGCCTGGCCAGAACTGGGTGTTTCTGTAAGGACATCTTTCTTTGTCTGGAACACAGCTGAAGGAAAACAGGAATCTTTGGAGCCATGGCACGTGAGGAGTGTCTCTGCTCAGAAAGAGCACCTTCGGTTGGAGCGGCTTCTTACAGATAGTCTTGGCAATGCTGGGACCAAAGCCCAGGTCTGGCTGCCCTTGCCAGGGGACCTGGCCCAGGTCGGCTTTGCCCAGTTCCAGCAGGAGCTGGGGACAAGGGAGGAAGTTGGGGACCTGATGCTGCTGAGATATGAGCACTGGGCACTGTCCAGGCCCTGTCTGGAGAGTGCCTGGGGTGAGATATGAGTTGAGACTGGGAAGATGGGCAGGGGTCCGGCCCTGCCGTGTGCCCGCTTGGGAGTCCTGGCCCTGCCTTGGCTCTGTGAGTCCACCTGGAGTCCAGCGCTCCTCACTACCCCATCAAGGCCACTGCCAGATGACTCCCTCCCTCCTCGCCTTCCAGTAGAGGTCTCAGCATGGCACTTCAGCCTGTGTCTCTTCTCTGACTAAAACACTCCAGAAGCTTCCTATATCCCTCTGTGGAAGCCAGGCCCATCCAAAGGCTTCAGGGCCCTAACTGCCCTCTGCTGCAGTTTCTCACCACCCTCATCTCCTCCCTTTGTCCCCTCACTGGGCCAACCCATGTGCCAGACCTTTGCTTCTTTTACATCACTGTGTTCCCCACCTGGGACTGTTCTCCCCCAGGCAGCCACATTCCTGCTCCCTGGGCACATTCATTTCTTCCTAAAGGCCACCTTTCTGGAAGCCTTCCTGGCTTCCTGACTTCTGAGGCCGGCTTGGACTTTATATCCCTTCCTCCCTTTCCTCCCTGGCACTCCCGTGCTGTCAGACTCTCATGTGCTCACTTAACCTGCTTAGTGTCTGTCACTGCCCCCTGCAGCATGGCTTTCTTTTTTTTTTTTTTTCTTTTTTTTTTTTCTGAGATAGAGTCTCGCTGTGTTGCCCAGGCTGGACTTGAAGACCTGAGCTCCAGTGATCCTCCCACCTCAGCCTCCCGAGTAACTGAGACTATAAGCGTTGTACCACCTCAGCTTTCTCAGAGAAGCCTTTTGAAGATTTGTCTCTCCTGTGGCTCTCCTTGGTAGATACACAGTCTAGACTTTGGAATAAATAAATGTGCTAGTGACTGAATGGCAGGGGACAGGCAACTCCATGCATGAGCCCAGGGTAGGAATGGCTTGCTGGGTGGGAATCATGTGCCCATGGTCCTATGGGATCCTGGTGGGTGTGTCCATGGGCTGTCGGCTGCTGCGCTTTCTTTCTGGACCCAGCACCCACGTGGTTTGCTTGGCATTAGATTCCAGTTGGAAGGGCCAGTGCCTCCAGTTCCGTTCATCACCAGGCATGGGTGTACGTGGAGACAACAAAGGACATGGGGGCTCGACTGCAGCCCCATTGCCTGGCAGTGTGCCATGTGCAGGGTGCTGCAGCTCTGCCCCTTGGCTTCCTCCCTATGCGTGAGGATTCCTTGACTCCCAGAACAAATACCACCCTGCCTGTGCTAGGATTCCTGGAGGCAAATGATTTAGATTGTTTTGGACAGCCCTGGCTGGGCGTGGTGGCTCATGCCTGTAATCTTAGCACTTTGGGAGGCCGAGGTGGGCGGATCACTTGAGGTCAGGAGTTCGAGACCAGCCTGACCAACATGGAGAAACCCATCTCTACTAAAAATACAAAAAAACTAGCTGGGCATGGTGGCGCACGCGTATAATCCCTGCTACTTGGGAGGCTGAGGCAGGAGAAACACTTGAACCTGGGAAGCAGAGGTTGCAGTGAACCAAGATCATGCCACTGCATTCCAGCCTGGGCGACAGAGCAAGACTCTGTCTCAAAACAAAACAAAACAGACAGTCCTAAGTGCTGTGAAGAAAATAGGAGAGGGGCCATGCATGGTGGCCCACGCATATAGTCCCAGACCACTCAGGAGACTGTCAAGGGAGGATCTTTTGAGGCCAGTCCTGGCAACACACAGAGGCGGCAGAGAGCAGAGGGCTCAGCCACAGTTCTTTTCTCCACGCAGAACACTTGATGTATTGCCTGGGCCTTATAGAAACCTTCTCTCTACCAAAAAAAAAAAAAAAAAAAAAAAAAAAAAATTAGCTGGACATGGTAGCGTGTGCCCGTAGTCCATGCTACTCAGGAGGCTGGGGTGGAAGGGTCTCTTGAACCCAGGAGTTCAGGGCTTTAGTGAGTCATGATCATGCCATTGCACTCCAGCCTGGGTGACAGAGTGAGATCCTTTCTCCAAACGGGGGAGAAAATGGAGAGAAGGGTGTGGAAAGAGGCTGGTGAGAGGGGAGTTCTCCGGAGCCGTCACTTTGGCTTAGACCAGGATGCTAAGAAGAGACTGGTCCTGCCAGGTGAGGGGAAGAACATTCTAGCAAGTGGTGGTGTGCAGAGCTTAGAGGCACAGGGCTTTATGAACATGATCGGGGATTGGGGTGCCCTCATTTCTCTAAAAGGAGGCAGAAGTCCTCAGAAGGGCTGGGCTCTGAGGCAGTGGTGAGTTCTCCATGCAACTGCCCACCCTGATCCTTGACTTCAAAGCTAAGGGCCAGCAGTGAATGGGCAGGTGCACCATGGCCTGCTTGCCCTGTGGGGCACTGGACAGCAGTGAGGGATGACTCCAGCCCCACTCTCTAATGGGAGGAGCCTTGCAGGCGTACACAGAGGGAATGAAACTGGACCCCAGGGTCAATCCTATTCAGAACAGCCACACCTACTCGGGGAGCAAAGTCAAGATGGTGCCACCTCAGTGGAGCAGGTGTAGGTGGGAGATCCTAGGGTACAGTCTCTTCTCCCTGGCTGGGTGCTGGCTTCCCAGGTGTCCACTTATGAAAAATCCCTGACTGCACATGCGGGGCCTGGGCCCTCTGGCTGTGAGTCACATGCCTCAGGAGTCCTCTGGGGAGTGTGGGAGGAGCTGGCTCAGCACTGCGCTCCCCGCAGGCTGCCCTGCTGCCTCACCATGTTGGCCCAGGGTGGAGTGCATCTGTGAATATGCTAGGCAGGGTTTTCTGAGAGGGGCAAGCTCGGTGAAGGGCATAGACTTTGGCTTAAGAGAGGGCTTAGGGTTGCCTTAGCTGAACCCTGGTCAGTGTTGTCACGTAAGACCAATGGCAACAGGAGTGAAGGGCAGAAAGGAAGGTCCCTGCCAGCATGGGGCACAGGGGGGATGGGATGAAGGTAAGGTGGGACTCAGGTGCTCCTGGGGCCACTTTGGGGCCTCTCGAGGGTGACCATGTTGGGTCCTGAGCCAGAGCCCCTCGTGATAGACAGGAGGGCTGTGGGGTCAGCCCTGTTTTGGGGGTGAGGAACTGGAAGGACAAGGGCTACCTGCAGTTATCAGCTGGTGGATCCTGGTGGGCAGGGCACATCCCAGGTCTGGCAGGCCCCCCTACCCTTGCGGCTTCCTTGGGCTGGGGACAGTCCCAAAAGCTCTAACTCGTGTCCTTTGGTTGTTGCCTCAGCTGAACATCCACGTGGGAAACATTTCCCTGGTGGATCAGTTTGAGTGGGACATGTCAGAGAAGGAGAACTCACCGGAGAAGTTTGCCCTGAAGCTCTGCTCGGAGTTGGGGTTGGGCGGGGAGTTTGTCACCACCATCGCATACAGCATCCGGGGACAGCTGAGCTGGCATCAGAAGACCTACGCCTTCAGGTAGGATCATGCACGAGTCTCTCCTTGCCTCCCTCATCTCCCTGCAAAACTGTTTTGAGAAAGACTTGTCTGTGTGAGTGGTGACACCTTCGAGGCTTTCTCAAGCTTTGCAGCACCATCTGGCTGGGGTCTGTGTTTGCTCTGTCCTCCGTCACCCTGTGTATCTCACCAGTACTCTGCTGTGCCAAGTAGGGTTAGAAGCACCTAACACACTAGCTGGCAAAGACTTGGAGCTCTGTCAGGGTGAATCTCAAGTCCTCACCTCCAGGGAGCCCTGGGCCCACCCTTGCCATCCACCATTCAGCCATCCTGCCCCACACCCTCTCTCTCTGCCCTTGCCCAGACTGTTACTTGGCCAGGATGGCCCCTGCCCAGGGTTCTTCATCTGTTGAACTTGAATTCTATCTTAAACACAAAGGCCTGCCCCAGCTCTGGAGAGTCAGGGGTCCCCTAGCAGCTCCTTCTTACTGCACTGTCTCTGCCTTCGGTCAGTCAGAGAGCATTTGGTGAGTACCATGCTGGACTGGACCCATCCTGGCTGCCCTGGAAGATAGAGACAGGTCACCTTGATCCCTGCCTGTAGCATTTGGGCTGGCTGAGATGGTGGAGGTTCAGTCAGAACATTCCAGTCCAGTGTCCTCTGTGCAAGGGTGGGGATGGACCCAGGGGAGGCCCTCCTGTTCCTGGTAGGAGGTAGGACTCAGTTAAAAGCGAGGTCAAGGCCCACTGCGGTGGCTCACACCTGCAATCCCAGCACTTTGGGGAGCTGAGGTGGATCTCCAGAACCCAGGAGTTTAAGACCAGCCTGGGGAACATGGTGAGATCCCATCTCTAAAAAATACCAGAATGAGCCAGGCATGTTGGCACACGCCTGTAGTGTCAGCTACTCAGGAGGCTGAGGTGGGATCACCTGAGCTCGAGGTTGAGGCTGCGGTGAGCCAAGATCATGCCACTGCACTCAAACCTGGGTAACAGGGCGAGACCCTGTCTTCAAAAAAACAAAAGCAAAGCTGAGCTGTCCTGGCTCAGCAGGACTCCAGGACTGGGAAGCCCCGTGGTTTCTAACCCTGTCCTCTGTGTTGGGTTGGGGGGCGTGGCAAGTGTCCCTACATCAAAACAGGATGTTCAGATTTAGTCCACTCATCAGACTATCATCATCCACATCTGCAGTCACCACTCAGGGATGACAGCTTAAAATGCTACAGTGAGGAGCAAATAGGAAGGTCTGTTTTGCAAAGCCATGGCAATTAGGGGCTTGTTAGGTTTGCGTCTAGCTTGTTTTCCCAGACATCCCGAGAGACAGCTTTCTATGACTTCCTGTAAATCTGAGCAAGGAAGAAGGAATGAGAGCCACCCACGAGGCTCGAGGGCCCCGGGTCTGGGAAACAGCTGGGCCCCTGCCTAAGCACCAGCGGTGCTGAGATCCTGTGACCTGCCCCCAGCAGCCCTGCCAATCACATGGTTCTGCTTCATAGATAGGGCAGCCCTGAGAGGAGGCTGGGGGGGCTGATGTCTGATGCCTCCCTGTTCCCTCAGGGCGCCGCCTGGGAATACAGCTTTAGTGTCCATTTACCCTGCACGGAGCCACGCCCTGTGGCCGGAGAGCCAGTACGGTGGCCTCATTCCACCAGAGTTGACTCTGAGGTCCCGGGAGACAGTGATGTTGCGCACATGGACACTGAGCACCTCCTCCCCCAGAGGCCAATCCAGTTGGAACCCTCATTTTGGGCTCGAAGGTGCGGGTGGCAGACTAGCAGCTCCCAGCATCCAGGCGCTGATGATGTCGACCCTCACCCAGCCCTGCAGCTGCTGACAGTGCCCATAGTGCGGGCTCAGGAGCTGAATGCCCCAGGACCTCTTGACAGGTCCTCAAAGCATTCTTTCTTTCAGCCACCACAGCACCATCCCTCCTGCTCTGAACCGAAGGTGCCCTGAGCCCAAATTCCTTGCCAAGCTCCAGGCCCTCTGCAGTTTGCAGAGTGTCTTCAGAGCAGGTACCCTGGGAAGTCCCTGGTGGTGGCAGGTCAGGACTTATAGGCAGATGCCCTCTTTATCTTAGCTGCCACCTAATGAGTTCCAATTGTGGAGCTTGGGGACATCACAGACCCTGCCCCCTGTTGTCTCTTATGCTGAGTGTGCAGTTTTCAAATCTTTGAGGTTAAAGTCAAGGCCACCCTGCTGAGACCAGGGTGAGCACATGTCTTCATCACAGCAGCCGGGTGGGAGGGGCTTGGGGACCTGGGAAGTGTCCTGAGTGGCCTCTTAGCATTAGGAGGGCTGCCCACTCCCCGCACTAGAAGACAGCTGCAAGGACAGGACAGGACCTTAGGGATGGGCTGGCTCATCCCTGACTCCAACCAACGTTCCCCCCACTGCACCACCCCACCCCATGGGATCTTAGGAGGGACTATTTTTTAACTCTGTCCCCAGGGAGACCAGTGTCAGTCCTGCCTGGGGAAATGATGGGCCTCAGTTCCCTGGGCCAGGGGCCAGTCAGCCCACAGAGAGCTAGACCAGGAGTCCTGGCCTGGTCTCTGTGACACGCACAAAGCTTGGCAACGGCTGTGTCACATGACTTCCCAAGAAGGGTTTTCAGCTATAGGCCTAGGTCACCCCATGATGGAAGCACTCTTGATTACCCAAGAGCCAAGCCAGTGCCTCTGTCTCTCCCAGCCAGAGCCCAGTGCCTGGCTGCCATACCCTCCGCAATGGGGACATTGGATCCACAGCACAGTGGCGAGCTGCTGGCCATGGGACACGTGTGCTCAAGGCCACTATGCCCACATGTCAGGGGAACCAGGGGAGAGAATAGGCTGCTCCCTTTGGCAGTGGGACAGACAGGAGACAAGCATGAAGAGGAAACAAGGGCGTGTGACAAACTACTCAGAAGCGCGAGGCTCCTAGAGGACAGACTGGGACCAGAGTGACACAGACGCCCCAGAGCCAGTGGAATGGGATGGAGGGCCAGTGACAGGAGGAAGACAGGGCTTACAGGGAAGGAGCCTGGGCTAGGCGGAGCCTCTGAGGAGAGCTGATCCTGTAGTTACTGGCACCTCCCCTGGGCCAACCCTGTGTTCCTGGCCAGGGACTAGAGGAGACAGTGCCCTGTCTGGCAGAGGGGACAGGTTCATGTGCATGGTCATCAGTGTGCCATCGCCACAGAAAGCACTGGAGGCTGTGGGCATGAGGAAGGGCAGTGGGGGGCGTAGGACCTGGGGTGAGGATAGCCAGGGCAGGTGCTGACGGGGGACTGCAGCAAGTAGGAAGGACCCAGGGGAGGCCAGGGACAGGCAGGTGCTCGAGAAGGAAGGTGGGGCCTGCCTGTTTCTGCATGGCCTGTGGATCAGGCAGGGTGTCTGCCCTGGCGAGGCGCTGCGCACCAGCAGCCCTACATGTATGGGGTGGGGATGAAGAGAGACTAAGGGTCAGGGAGCTTGGCAGCTGGGCCTGTGTGAGGGACAGACAGGCAGTGTCCCTCTGATGGCACAGCATCAGGAATTAAATTGGGGGATGCCAGGGATACATTGGGCTGGTTGAGTATGAACCTCAGAGGTTCCTCCCTAAGCTCTGCCCACCAGCCCTGGCCTGATGCCAGGTTTGACTTATTTTTTAACAGCTTTATTGCAATATAGTTAATAAATCATACAATTCACATACGTAAAATATACAGTTCAGCGGCTTCTGATATATTCACAGAGCTATGTAACTATCACCACTGTCAATATTAGGACTTTTCCATCACCTCAAAAGGAAGCTCCATGCCACCTCTCGGCCTTAAGCATCCACTCATCCACTTTGTATCTGTAGATTTGCCTATTCTGGGTATTTCATAGAAATAGAACCACATAATATGTGGTCTTTTTTTTGAGACGGAGTCTCCCTCTGTCACCCAGGGTGAAATGCAGTGGCACAATCTCAGCTCACTGGAACCTATGCCTCCTGGGTTCAAGCAATTCTCCTGCCTCAGCTTCCCGAGTAGCAGGGACTACAGGCATCCGCCACCAAGCCCAGCTAATTTTTCTATATTTAATAGAGATGGGGGTTTCACCATATTCGTCAGGCTGGTCTCGAACTTCTGACCTTGTGATCCACCCGCCTTGGCCTCCCAAAGTGCTGGGTTCACAGGTGTGAGCCACCATGCCTGGCTTGATTTGCATTTTTCTAATGACTGATGATATTAGGCATCTTTGCATATATTTCTGGCTGTTTATCTTCTTTGGCGAAAGTGCTTTGTCAGTTTCTTAATTGGGTTGTCTTTTTATTGTTGAGTTGTAATTGTTCTTTATATATTCTGGCTACAAGTCCCTCATCAGATACATGATTTGCAGATATTTTCTCCTATTTGGGGGATTGCCTTTTCATTTTTTTGATAGTGCCTTTGGACGCACAGAAGTTTTCATTGTGATGCAGTCCAAGTGTTTTTTTAGTTTGTTGCTAGTGCTTTTGGTTTCATACCTAAGAATCCATTGTCAATCCAGAGTCATGTTGTCTCAGTACCATGTTGAAAACTGCTCTTTCTCCACTGAGTGGACTTGGCACCCTTGTAAAAATCAGTGAGGCTCCCAGTAGCCTCAGAGGTGTTGATTGCAAACATAAGGTGACACCAAGTTTTGGCATCCCCCCTTCCTGGTTGAGTGGCTTTGGGCAGGTTGTTTTCCCTCAAAGTCTACATTCGGTCATTTGTAATGTGGGGATAATACTTGTATCACATGAGGTTATGAAAGTGAGATCACATTGAAAGTAAACATGGGCTGGGTGTGGTGATTCAAGCCTGTAATCCCAGCACTTTGGGAGACAGGAGGATCATGAGGTCAGGAGATCGAGACCAGCCTGGCCATAGTGAAACCCTATCTCTATTAAAATACAAAAAATTAGCCAGGCATGGTGGCATGTGCCTGTAGTCCCAGTTACTCAGGAGGCTGAGGCAGGGGAATCATTTGATCCTGGGAGACGGAGGTTAGAGTGAGCTGAGATCGCACCACTGCACTCCAGCCTAGTGACAGAGCAAGACTCCATCTCAAAAAAAAAAAGAAAACCTCAAGATACTCCACTGGCATCAGTCCTGGCTTCCTCTGTCACCTCAGACATGACCATCCCCTGCCTGGGTATCTTTGTCCACACCTGGACCCTTTGGGTGGTAGGAAGGTCTAGAGTCCCTGGTGGCCTTGAAGCCCGTGAATCAGAATTCACTGGGAGGAGTGGGGAGCAGGAGCAGGGTGGCTCCCAGAGCCCCCAACACCCTTTGGAACTCAGGGTGGCATCTCCCTGCCCACAGGCCCCAAAACCCAAGGCAGGCTAGTGTTGGCTCCAGGCCCATTCTTACATGGTTGGTTCGAACAGTTCTTATTTTAGAACAAACCCATTGGAGTGGAATCTTCCCGGAGCCAAGGGGAGGTAAACAAAGGGGCCTCTGGGACCCACTCGCCAGCTCTTAAGAGGAAAACATGTTTTGCTCCCCTCGGTGTGGGCTTGCTGCCTTTCATGTCTGCCTTCCAAGGAATGCTGCTGGGAGCCCCCACAGTGAGGAATGAGGTTTGGGGTTTGAGGCTGGGCAGTCCCTAGCTTGCTAAACCACCCAGTGCCGGCTGAGGAACAGCTGTCAGGAGCTGCTGACAATGGGTCAGCCCCAGAGGGCCACAGGGGTGGGGCACCGGCACTGCCTCTGGTCCTGGCCTCTGTGTCACCAGCATGAGCTCAAGCTTCTGGGCCTCATGGGCCTGGACCTGGTGGTCTGAGCTTCAGCTGTGAGGGTCAGGCCTGCTGCAGGGAGAGCCAGCCGCAGCCAGTGCCCTGCATGCTTACAGTCCCTGAGACCTAAGGCTGAGGAGAGCAGCACTGAGCCTGACCTGGAAAGGGCTCGAGGCTACTGGTGCTGGGTGTGTGTGCACTGGTGTGGGTGTGGGGAGCCGGAGCTCTGCAGGCTGACCTCTGCAGCTGACGGGTCCCACAACCTCAAGCACTGGCTACAGGGAAGCCGTGAGAGGTCCCTGGCCCCTAGAAAGCTCCCTCAGTGGATCTGTGTTGGCTCCTTTAGTAACATCCTTCAACAGCCTTTCACAGCAGTAAATGTTGTTTCCATATTCCAGGTGGGTCTGCAGGGAACTGTCTTCTACTCTGTCAGTGTCTGCCTGGCGCCTCCCCTGAGCCCAGCCTGCCCTCGCTCCTCCGAGCTCACGGTGTTTTGCAAGGTCGCAGGCTGAGGGAGAGCAGGGTGGCCTCCCAGGGAACTGAGCAAGTGCCAAGTGGAGGAGAAAGGAAAGGACCACGAGAGGGGAGGGGAAGCAGGAGAGTCATGGTTAGGACCTCACACTGAGGCTTTCTGCCAGGCCAGGGGTTTGGTGTCACTCAACCAGGAAACAGCACCCAAAGCTGTTCTCTCTCAGAGGTGGGAGTGACAGGAGCCACTGCACGTGGGAGGCACATGGGCCCTGTGGCACAGCTGTAGTCTCCTTAGCATCTTGTCACACTGACTTGCAAATCAAGGCCCAGAGAGGTGACAGCCAGCCACCCTCCAGCGCTCCTGCGCCCACCCCATGCCTGTGTAGCCTCTGCCCGTGCTGCCCCCCTCCTCTGCTGTGTCCTCTTGGCAAGAGGAGGGTACCTGGGGGCAGAGTTGGGTGGTCTTTGTGAGACCCAGGGCGGAGTGTGGTCCAGAGATACGGCTTCAGTCCAGCTCCCTGCCAGCCAGCTGTCTGACCCTAGGCACACACCAGCCTCTGGGAGGTTTGGTTTGGTCGGGAGGTGGGCTGAGGGGCAAGTGTGTGGAACAAGCAGGAGAAGGCTGTGCAGTGGCCTCGGTAGTGGGGCACTGGGGACTTCTGGGAGACTCTTTTGCTCCCATTTGCGATCCATCCCTTTTCCCTGATCAGCGGGCCCTAGCTCTGGACATTGGGTGGAGCAGACAGCCCTCCTGACCGAGGCCCAGTGGCATCAGCCTGGCCATCAGCATGGCCCAGCCTGTGCTGTCCTGTCAAGGACCTCCTCCACAGCCAATGGCCCCTCCCCCATCTCAGAGACAGACAGACGCTAGGCACAAAGGGTTTGTTGAAAGTTCACTTTGAAGGGAAGCCCATGGGGTCATAGTGGCAGCACTGTTCTGGGGACAGCGTGGCACCTCCAGCAGCTCCCTTGAGGTTCAGGTGACAGGAGCATCCCTGGGTGCCAGCAGTGCTGCTGGGAGAGGCAGGGCACAGACAGGGGCCAGAGTCCCCTGGCCAGAGCTTTCTGAGGACCCTTCATCTATAGCTGGAAAAGTTATTCCTCTCACTGCCTCCCCTCCCTGTAGCGAGAACCCTCTGCCCACGGTGGAGATTGCCATCCGGAACACGGGCGATGCAGACCAGTGGTGCCCACTGCTGGAGACTCTGACAGATGCTGAGATGGAGAAGAAGATCCGCGACCAGGACAGGAACACGAGGTACCCCTGGCCCTGTGGTCCGGCTCTGCCCATAGTCACCTGGCTTTCCTGGCAGGGACAGGGCCATTGCCTTTCCCTGTCTCCCATGGTCTCTGGAAGAGAGAGTACCTCTAGTGTTGCTAGAGGCAGGCAGGCTCCTGGGTGATGAGGCCCCATCCAGGCCCCAGGGTATGTTTCCCTGCAGGGAATAAACATAATTCCTCAGGCTGGATCTGACCACAGCCCAGATCCAGGCTTCAGGATCCCTGGAGTGATGGGCAGGGTCTGAGCAGCAGACAGGTGAGGCTGAGAGAAGGCTGGGTCCAACCCTGCTGGGGGCCCACATCCTGCCTCTGTTCCCACCCCCACACCTGGCTGCCCTGGAGAGCCTTAGGAAGGACAGTGCCCAGGTTAGAAGCTGGCCCTGCTCACTGCCCTCCCCAACTCCTTCTCCAGGCGGATGAGGCGTCTCGCCAACACGGCCCCGGCCTGGTAACCAGCCCATCAGCACGCGGCTCCCACGGAGCATCTCCGAAGACTGGGCCACCTCTCCTCCATCTTCTGGCAAGGACAGAGGCGAGGGGACAGCCCAGCACCATCCTGAGGATTGGGGCGGGGGTGGACTGGGGGGGTGGCCTTCCCCGGCACACATTCCATTTGCTGAGCCCCAGTCCTGTGCCCCCACCCCTCCCCAGTCCCTGGGGTCAGGAAGAAACCTGATTTTGGGTTGTGTTTTGTTTTTGTATAGGAGCCCCAGGCAGGGCTAGTTACAGTTTTTAAATAAAAGGCAACAGGTCATGTTCAATTTCTTTAAAGTTTTAGCATAAAAATAATGAGAGCCAGGAGCGGGGCTGGGACCCGGAGGGACAAAGGTGGCATGTGAACAGGCTGGCAGGCCTCTCTCTCCTCTGCCTCAGATTCCCAGGTTGGGGTGTTGGGCGTGAATGGGGCTCCTGGTAGCACCTCAGTCCTCTCAGCCTGTTCTCCTTCCAGACCCAGAGAGCTGAGAAGAGTGGCTGTGGGGCTCAGGGCAGGGGCTCCCTGCCTTTCAGCAACAGCCCTGCCCCCTTGCTCAGCCTCAGGAAGGAGCGTGAGCTCTTCTGCTGTGTCCAGATGATCAGGCTGCTGCCAGCTGGGGCCTTGCTGTTCTGGAGTCCCCGGCAGAAGGCCTGGTCCTGTGTGAGCACTGCTGGGCTGTCGCCAGCCTGGCTGCAGATGGGCTGTTCCAGCTCCAGTAGTGCCCATAGCAAGGTCAACTGGGGCCCTTTCCCGACCCCAGCAGGCGCTGTGGCCTGGTGCTAGCTCTTGGGGGTTGACATGGTGCAGGGAGGAGACACAGCCTGGGTCCCCTTCCCAGCTCTGTCTCCAAGGAGTTCGTGTCCCCTGTGTTCTCATCTGTAATATGGAAGTGTCCCCATTCTTTAAAATGGACATAAGATCTAGGAGGGCAGCAAACTGGCTCACAGCTCCAGCCTTACTGAAGAGAATGGGCCCAGATCCCGGCACAGGCCGCCCTCAGCTGTTGGCAGGTCCCTTGCTGCCAGGGCAGGGCTAGGGTCAGAGACTGCTGTGCTCCCTGGAAGTGGGGCCCATGTGGGGCAGGAACAGCTCCAATTACGGATTGGGGTTCTTGGTCACTGGGATGTAGGTGAGATGGGGGCTCCTTTGAGGAAGCCTTAGCATGGGACTCTTCCCAGGAAGTCTGCACTCAGGGCCTCTGCCCTCCATCAAAGAATGGAACTCCCCAGAGCCCCCAGCAAGGGACAGCTGGGCCTTACTGGAAGGCCCTTGAACAAAGGGGAATCTGCCATGGACATGAACAGGTTTCATTGCTGAGGTATTTATTTCCTTTCATCCATGGGGCAGGAACCTTGTTAATGAAAGGGTGAAGCAGCCCTGTGTCCCCACAACTGGTGGGACGGAAGGAACCTTGGTGGCTTCACCCCACAGGTCAGGCAGGCCCACCTGGCTGGGAGGTGCCTGGGAGGCTGGGCCCTCACCCCTGACCGCCAGCTCAAATGCCAGAGTCAGCTGCTGCCCCACAAGGTCTGGCTACAACATGGAGGCCAGACTCAACAGAACACTGTTGTTACCACGAAAATGATACCCTGTAGCTGGAGGAGCCCCCATGCCACCGAGCATCCAGACATAAACCGTACGGACAGGCCTAGAGTAACAAGAAAAGCTGCCAGGTCGGAATAGAAAAGTGAGCTGCAGGGTTCAGATAAGGCTCACAAAGGTCCTCAGCTAAAAAGGGCAGGAACAGAACCTTCCAGAAGTCCCTGCCTCACCCAGTGTCAGGACTCTGCTAAGGTGAAAACACCAAGGCTCTGGGGTCATAGAACGGGCAGAAGACCCAGTCCTGGCCCTCCTCTGCACCTGACTCTGGGACCTTGGTGTTACCAGATGAAAAATGAGGCATAGGCCCACCTGTTAGGTGACTGATGAGGGACAGGAGAGGCTAGATCAGCATCACCCTGAAGGCACTATGGGCAGGGACACCTGTAGGCTGGCTCAGCACAACCTAGGAGAGGCCTGTCCTGGCCCTGGCAGCCAAAATCTGGTGAACTTCCCCACTGACTAGCAGGGAGCAGAGGCCTGTGGTGGGCAGGACTTGCCCAAGGCCCTGGTTGGGCCAGAATGAGAACCATGAGCCTGTCTCCTATGAGCTCAAAGCTCTGCCAAGCAACCATGGGCACCCCTATCCCACCACCTACAGTTGGGCTGAGAGGCCACACTGAGTGAGGACAGGGAAGCATACAAGGATGTGGCCTGGTGAGGTGGGGACCCAGTGCCGTGGGCCAAGAGGCTGCAGGTCATTCTGTTTATTCGGGTGGGTCCTTGAATGGGCCCAGGCTTTAGGACGGGTTTTCTGCCCCAAGTAGGGGTCACAGGTAGGATAGAAGCTGCCAGAAGCCTCTTAGGCCTGGCCCTGGGTGGGGTCACTGCTGCGGGGCTGGCAGATGGGGTCCTGGCTGTTCCTCAGGGAGGGGCAGGTAATTGGGGTCTTCCGCAGGGGCATCCAGGAGCAGCTTTCTGTGGGGAGGGGCCCATGCTGAGCAGAGGCCAGCAGAGGTCCCTATGAGTAGGGGAGCCATCTGAGGGCGGGGAGAGGGAGGGAGGGAGGGCTCTCAACACTCACAGGAAACCAGGGGTCAGCAGGAGCCTCTTGCCTCCAGGCTGGTTGGGGAAGACATCCTCCAGGAAGTAGTAGACATGGCCCACGGCAATCCCTGTGAGACAGCCATGGACTGCGGGGTCACTCTCCACAGCCCAGAGTCCTAGACCAACAGAGCCTGCCCTAGGTCCCCATCCACAGCCTGGAGGCCCTGTCAGGCCCATAGGCCCTGCAGACCCCAGAGCATGAATGCCCCAAAGTCTTGCACAGAGTGCCAGCCCAGGGCCGGCCAGGGTTGTCCCTGAAGGACAAGCTTAAAGGGCCCAGAAACAGTCAGGACCCAGTGGAGGGAGGGCTTGAGAATGGTGGCGGAGTGGGAGCTATGGGGCAGGAGCCGTGACCCGCCCATCCCCACCCCCATCAGGACCAGGCAGTCATCAGCAGGTCAGCCCTGAAGATGCAAATCCTGTGGGCCATTTGATTTGAGGGGCTGTAAGAGCCCAGCAGCTTCGAGGGCAGGAAGATGGGGCTGAGAGGTTCAGCTGTGAAGAAAGGTCCAGCACAGATAGGAGAGGGGACAGGGGACCCCAGGGCATAAGAAGTGTGTCCTGAGGGGAGTGGCCAGCCTGGGGCAGACTGGATGTACAGGGAGGCTCACCCAGCAGGTCCACGAGGATGGAGTTGCCCAGCAGCAGTGAGAAGCCCATGAGCGCCCAAGGCAGGAATGGTGCCTGGAAAGTGACCAGGCCGAAGAAGTTGACCCTGACCCGAGGGCTGCGGCGGCTCCACACGTACACCAGCATGGCCACGAGGGCCTGGCCCAGGAAGAACAGGCTGCCCAGGAGTCCCAGCAGCTGGGCCAAAGTCAAGGTGCTCCAGTGCAGGCCTCAGCCCATGCCCAGGGTCCCCTCTGATTTCCGAAGCCCCTGGAATTCCCTTCCTCATTGCCCCTATGTGCCATTCCCTCATCAAGATGAGCCTGCCCAATAAAGGCGACACTGCAGGCTTCAGGTCCCACGAAATCTGCCCTGCACACCTACAGCCTCATCCCAGGGCTCAACCACTGCCTGTACCTGCCCCAGTTTCTCTGGCTGCTCGCATTCAGGGCTCAGCTAGTGGCTGTCACCCCACCTGGCTGTCTGTGCATCGCCTTGTATTTTGCATACAGCACTGAAGATCTAGTCCTGGCAGCTGCAGCTGAGCACACGGTGGACCCTCAACGCATACTAAGCTGGAGAGAGCGACTCTGTCCCTTCCTGGCATGGCTGTTCATGTCAGGCCCCAGGACCAACACAGGCCGGAACCTCGAGGCCCGAGGCGCCAGAGCCCGCGGGAAGGATACGGTCATAACGACGCCTCCGAAGAGAAACATGAAGACGAAGTCGGCCGTGCGGCCGCGGAAGGAGCCCTCTTCCAGCATGCGGCAGTAGCGGAAACTACGGCGTCGGTATAGGAAGTGCCACCAGGTGGGGACTCAGTTTCCCCGCCCCGGCCTCTCCCAGCCCGGCTGGCCTACCCTCCACCCAGCCCGTGTCTGCGGGGCGCAGGATACACGAAGAGCATGTTGAAGAAGAAGCTGAATCCCAGGGGCCCGAAGAAGAGGAAGTTGGTCACGAGCCTCCAGACCTGCGTGGGACGGGCGGTCAGGTGCGGGGTGGGCGGGCTGAGCCCACAGGTGCGCGGGCTGAGCCCACAGGTGCGCGGCGCAGGGCGGCCTCACCTGGAACTTCCGAAACACGAGGTGCGGGTTGAAGTAGAGTTGGAAGGGGCTGAGGAGCTCCAGTTGCTGTGAAACCAGGGGCCAGTCAAGAGCTGCCCGGGAGCCACGCTGTAAGCATGGCGACCCTCACCCCCCGCCAGACGCTGTAACTAAGGCGACGTCCGGTCCGCCCGGCCCGCTTACCACCGCAGCGGTGGTGAGGACGCAGGCGGCGGTGTAGGCCCGCGTCACCGCCGGCACCTGCAGAAACTCGGCCGCCAGTCCCTGCCACGCCATTGAACCTTCTCAAGCACGCGTGGTCTGGCCGGCAACCCGCTCTTTAACCCGCCTCCCGGCCCCGCCTTCGGCCAATCCGCGTCCAAAACGCTGCGTGCCCCAGTCTAAAAAGAGAGCCCTTGAGCCAATGGAAGGAGGAAGAGGGAAGTTAGGGGCGGAAAGGGAGAGTGGGCGGGTAAAGGCTGGTGGCCAATGGGCAGGCGCCAAGATTGAGCACGTGGCGATTGTTGTGGCTGCGGTGGCGGCGCGGGAGAACGTGTGGCCAATGAGGAATTGGTCGCTTCGCAGCTTTCTAGGAGACCAATAGTGAGGATCCACGACACCCTGGGGGCGGGGCTAAGAGGTACGGTGCAAAGACCCGAGCAGGCGAGGCAAAACCGGAAGGGGTGGGTGTGCGGGCGGGGGCGGGGCAGGGAGTGGCGCGGCTCTGACAGTGCTGGCCCGCCTCTAGCTAGCTCACTGACAACCTAGCCAGGTTCTCCTTGCTGAGAACCCAAGACAGGCCCCCGCTAACCCACAGCAGGGAGGCGTTCGGGAACGTGTCCAAACCTCCCCAGACATCCAAGGCCCCACTCAAATGTGCCGGCTCCTGTCAGGGGTCTTCCCGGATGCCCACGGAAGGAGAGGCTGGACTGGGGAATGGAAACCCCAGGTGGGGCTCGACGGTTGAGAGGCACCAGAGCAAGTGGACAGGCAGGAGAGAGCCTCAATATTTTCGTGGAAAAGAGAAATTTTATTCATTTATTCAACAGTTTACTAAACTCTTATGTCCATTACTGTTCTAGATGCTGGGGATACGGCATCCAGCAAAAGACACTGTCTCTTAGGGTCCAGCCAGGAGGCAGTCAATACAATGAGCTAGTGCTGACACTAGATGAAAATATTCCCAAGTGAGGGGTGGGGCCACGTGGGGGTCCGCAGTGCTAAGTGGGGTGACCTGGGATGCCTATGGGAAGATGTGAAGCTTGTACCTTTACAAGGATCCCTGTGGCCATTAGGCTGGTGACTGTGAAAAGCAAAACAATAAAATAAGTGTTGGTGAGGATATGGAGAAATTGGAACTCTGGTGCACGGTTGGTGGGAATATAAGATGGTTAATCTGCTGTGCAAAACAATATGACCATTACTGAAAAAGTTAAAAATACAATTATTGTATGATCCAGCAATGCTACTTGTGGGTACATATCCAAAGAATAAACAGCAGGGACTTGAACAGATTTTCATACAACCATGTTCATGGCCCCATTATTCACAGTAGCCAAAAGGCAGAAGCAGCTCACATGTTCACCCACTGATGTGATAGGCAAAATGTGGCTAATACATGCAATACAATACTAATCAACCTTAAAGTAGTGAAATTCTGGTCTTATGATGCAGCGTGGATGACCCTTGAAGACATTATGCTCAGTGACGACACCGGTGTACGCGGTGGCTCGTGCCGGTAATCCCAGCATTTTGGGAGGCCAAGGCGGGTGGATCACAAGGTCAGGAGTTTAAGACCAGTCTGGCTAACATGGTGAAACCCCGTCTCTACTAAAAATACAAAAATTAGCCAGATGTGGTGGCGTACGCCTGTAATCCCAGCTACTCGGGAGTACATAAGGCCTCTCCAATGTGCAGGAGGTTGAGGCAGGAGAATCACTTGAACCTGGGAGGCAGAGGTTGCGATGAGCTGATATCATGATATCATGCCATTGTACTCCATCCTGGGCAACAGAGTGAGACTGTCTCAAAAGAAAAAAAAAGTCACAAAAAGACAAATACTGTATGGTTCCACTTATATGAGAGGGGAACAGGGAGTTATTGTTTAATGAGTACAGTTTCAGTTTGAGAAAATGAAAAAGTTCTGGAGGTGGATGTTGGGGATGGTTGCATAAGAATGTTTAATACCACTGAACTGAACACTTAAAAATTGTTTGGGCAAATTTTATGTTGTGTATGTTACTAAACTTAAAAAAAAAGTCTGTGTCTGCTGTTAGGGTAGTGGATTGCCAGAGGAATCCATGAGCAGGGGGAGGCTTCAACGGACAGTGATGACTTGGGGAGGGCGGAACCTGCAGGATGAGGAGGGGTGAGATGTGGGTTTGCCTACAGATGGGACAGGGTTGTGAGAGGGGCGTCCAAGTGGATTCAGAGGCCTGAGCCACAGAGTGGATGGATGGTGGTGGTCTTTTTGAGTTGAGCTCATGGGGAGAAGGTGAGGAGGATGGAGGGTACTGTTATGGCCTTATTGAATTTGAGGCATCTGCATGCCATCGCTTGGAAAAATCTGAGTGTGATGTTGGGGTGGAGGTTGGAGCAGACAGTCCAAATGTGGGTGCCGTCATCAGTAGTAGATCAATGGCATTTGTAGCTTTGGGCATGTGTGAGATGCTCAGGGGCCAATGGAGAAAAGAGGCCAGGCCTGGGTAGCCTGATGCAGTAGCTAGGGAGAGAAGGCAGCCCCAGCTGGGGAGGCCGAGGGAGGCCGAGGGAGGCTGAGCCAGGAAAGGGCTTCAGGAGCCAGGCAGTGAGAATCAAGGGAGACGTGGCCTGGGAAGGGACTGTGAGTTGCAGCTATGCCAAGGCTCCTGGTAACCAGGATAATGGCAGGCAGGAGGGAGAGGCAGGCACACAAATGGATGAGCCCTCACAAGCAAGGGGAGTGCAGCCTTGGAGGGAATCCTGGAGGCCAAGAGATGCTCTGGACGGGGCCCTGAGGTGCCCGGAGGAGAGGAACTGGCCAAGAGGGAGGACTGGCTGAGAAGGTTCTCAGGTGCATCCCAAGAGTGTGATGGTCCCACAGGGCGTGGAGAGGGGTTCCCTGGGGAGTGGGGGGAGACCAGCGTCTGATGAGAGTGGGTTCAGGAGCCTTCCTCCCTGCTCTGGAGGGGATGGGGAGAACCTGGAGTGCTGGAGGGATGGGCATTTCCTTCAGGAGTGAGGAGAAGGTCTGGCCTCATACGGCAGGGGTTGAACTGAGACGCTCAGGGGTTGGGGGCTGGGGGCAGGCTGAGTGGACCCCCACAGACAGCCTTCATTTTCCAACAAAGCAAGCTAAGGTCATGTTGGAAGCAGGCCAGACAGAGCAGATCCCACCCTGGCAGCTGCAGTGTGCAGCAGGGCAGGGACTCAGGGCCTCTGACGCCAGGGCAGGCGCCTGGCGGGCACAAAGGAGCCAGTGCAGGAGGTCGGGTTTCATGTCAGCATGGGGAAGGGGAGGTATTCCTCCTCCAGGCACTTAGCAGGCACTGGCCGGCCCTCAACTCAGGGTCAGGCTGGGGCTAACAGGAGGGGCCGCCATTGTCGACAGGGGTGTCTGTCTCCCCTTCGATTGGGGGCCGATAAGGCAGGCGCCCAGATTGGGGGCTGAGAAGCACATTCCTGGGAGGCCAGTGCTGGGAGGGAGCCTGGCGGGACAACCAGGGAGCAGCGGCTGGGTCCACTGCAGAGGCTCCCTTTCCAGCGCCCCAGGATAGCCTCGGATGGGGAAACTGAGGCACATAAGGACACAAAACAGTGCCTGGGGCAGACCTCCATTCTTTCTTGTCTAGTCTGAGGCCCAGCACAGGTTGCTTTGGAAACACCAGGTCCACTTCTCCTTGGACCCTTAAGCCCCTCCAGATAATTCTTTCTTTTTTTTTTTTTTTTTCCAGATAATTCTTTCTATAGAGAAGCCCTGGGCATCCCAAGTTCCCAGGTCCTAGAGAGGCAGGCTGTGCCTTACACTAACATCAGGGTGGCAGACCCACCTGCTGAGCCAGCCTTCTTTCTCCTGTGTTGAGGACAGTGGGTGGGCAGTGGTCCCTCAGGAAGGTGACAATGGGCTCTGCTCCCCATGCCACCTCCCTGGAGTTGTGACCCTTGCAGCTGATAGAGGACCCCTAGATCTGTTTGCCTGTAGGCAGGATAGCAGGCTCCACATGCTCTCCCTGCCCAGCTTTCCCCCTCACCGGCCTCACACGCTAGGAGGGCCATCCTCAGCCCCCAAGCCTGGAATCAGCTCTGTACCCACAGCCCCATGTTGCACTTTTTTTTTTCCTAGAGACAGGGTCTTGCTCTGTTGCCCAGAGTAGTGGTGTGATCACAGCTCACTGCAGCCTCAACCTCTTGGGCGCAAGTGATCCTCCCATCTCAGCCTCCTGAGTAGCTGGGATGACAGGCGTATGCCACCATGCCCCACTAATTGTTAATTTTTTTTGTAGAGATGACGTCTCACTGTGTTGCCCAGGCTGGTCTCGAACTCCTGTCCTTGAGCAACCCTCTCTTGGACTCCCAAAGCCCTGGGATTACAGGCGTGAGCCACTGCGCCTGGCCCCTGCGCCACACTCGATGCTCCCACGGAACTCTCCGTCCTTTCCCTTTTCTCCTATGCCTCACTGCCACCACTAACTCTGATCCAAGCCTCAGGTTCTCTCCTCTAATATTGTCCCAGCTCTCTGGACTATTCATTCTGTTAGAAAGAGGCAAGGCCAGGCATGGTGACTCATGCAGGTAATTTCAGCACTTTGGGAGGCCAAGGCAGGCGGATCACCTGAGGTTGGGAGTTCGATACCAGCCTGAACAACATGGAGAAAACCTGTTTCTACTAAAAATACAAAATTAGCTAGGCATGGTGGCACATACCTGTAGTCCCAGCTACTCCAGAGGCTGAGGCAGGAGAATCCCTTGAACCTGGGCGAGGTGGCTCACGGTTGTAATCCCAGTACCTTGGGAGGCTGAAGTGGGCAGATCACGAGGTCGGGAGTTCAAGACCAGCCTGGCCAACGTGGTGAAACATCGTCTCTACTAAAAATACAAAAATTAGCCAAGCCTGGTGGCAGGCTTCTATAATCCCAGCTGCTTGGTAGGCTGAGGCAGGAGAATCGCTTGAAACCGGAAGGCAGAGTTTACAGTGAGCCAAGATTGACCCACTGTACTCCAGCCTGGGAAACAAGAGCAAAACTCGAGTCTCAAAATAAATTAATAAATTAATAAAACAAATAAATAAAATACTTTAAAAAGAGAGAGAGGAAGGCTATGTGTGGTGGCTCACACCTGTAATTGTAGCACTTTGGGAGGCCAAGGAAGGTGGATTGCCTGAGCTTAGGAGTTCAGGACCAGCCTGGGCAATAAAGAGAAGCCCCAGCTCTACAAAAAATGCAAAAATTAGCCAGGCGTGGTGGCGCATGCCTGTAGTCCCAACTGGGAAGTGGTGAAGAACTGGGGGGCTGAGGTGGGAGGCTGGCTTGAGCCTGGGAGGTTGAGGCTGCAGTGAGCAGAGATTGCACCACTGCACTCCAGCGTGGGTGACAGAATGAGAACCCAACTCAAAAAATTTTTTTAAAAAGAAATGTTTCTTGGCTGGGTGCATTGATTGGCTCATGCCTGTAATCCCAGCACTTTGGGAGGCTGAAGTGGGCAGATCACCTGAGATCAGGAGTTGGAGACCAGCCTTGCCAACATGGTGAAACACTGTTTCTACTAAAGATACAAAAATTAGGCCAGGCGTGGTGGCTCAAGCCTGTAATCCCAGCACTTTGGGAGGCCGAGGCAGGTGGATCACGAGGTCAAGAGATCGAGACCATCGTGGTCAACATGGTGAAACCCCGTCTCTACTAAAAATACAAAAAATTAGCTGGGCATGGTGGTGCGTGCCTGTAATCCCAGCTACTCAGGAGGCTGAGGCAGGAGAATTGCCTGAACCCTGGGGTGGAGGTTGCAGTGAGCCAAGATTGCGCCATTGCACTCCAGCCTGGGTGATAGAACAAGACTCTGTCTCTAAAACTAAAAAAATAAAATAAATATGTTTCTTAAAAGCAAAACAAATAAAAATTAAAAAAAAAAAAGGGAGGAAGAGAAGAGGGCAAAAGTGCCCCCTACTCCGGGAAGCCTCCCTGATCACCTTCAAAGGGACAGAGCTCACCTGTCTTCTATCAGAGTCCTGAGCACTTAATGTTTTAAATATATTTTATTCCGAAGGAAGTCCATGCCTGTCATAACTAACCGCAAGAATCAGAAACAAACTGAATGTTTGTGAACCTGCTGGTCAGCTGTATTTTCTTCTTGATGACACACAGTGCCTCTTGTGGGCCCTGAGAACTTGTCCATTAGGGGACTTTCCACAGGGACTGTGAGCATGGGGCCCACCCGCTTGCAGCACAGGGACCCCTGCAATTGCTGTGAGTATGTTTCCAGCCAACCCCTCGCAGAAGCAGCTGTGCCCCCCTTGGCCCTTCCTGTCTGGGCCACGGGCTATTTTTAGCACTGAATCTGGAACCCACACAGCAGCAGCTGCTGTGGCCAAAGCACAAGAACAACAAAGCAACCAGGTGGGTCGTGTCAGGCTGCAGAGGGAGCGGCCTGGGCCTGGCCCTCCGAACCTGGTAGCAGAATCTGGACTTTCCAAGAATAAGCTGGTCTCTGGGTGGGACTGGGGAAGGAGGAAGCAGAACGGGGCAGATGATGAATTGCACTAGCCAGGCCAGGATAAGGGAAGGGCCCATGCAAAGGCCCTGAGGTAGGCGGGAGAGAGGGAGAGGGAGCAGAGGAGAGAAGGTGAAGGGGGCAAGGAAGAAGAGTTGCTTGTGACGGGAGGGAGGAGCGGGGCCAGGCCAGGCAGGGGTGTGTTGGCTGTGGTCTCTGTCCTAATTAAATGAGCAGGGGAGGAGGGCGGTGGCCTGCAGTGGCTCTCAGTAACAGCAAGGGAGCAGAAGGGTCAGGATGGCTGAAGCCACAGGCCTTAGTGAATGCTTAGCAATGGGGGTGAAGGTAGGAGGACTCCTGGCCTACCCAGCTTGGGGGACAGTGAGTCCCCCTAGGGTGGAGACGTCGGTGAAAACCCAGTAAGGGAGGGAGGTGAGCTTGGGGTGCTGTAGGGTGGCAGCCCTCTCTGGCCCAGTCCTCCCAGCTCCTTCCCTTCCGTGGCCCTAGCCATGCCTGCTTCATGCAGAAGGGCTGCAGTTGTCCGCACAATGCCCGCTAGCCCTGGTGTCTGCTGCAGGGCGGGTACAGGCAGGGGGCTTGGTAAACAGGGAAACTTGTGAAGACAAGGACCTGGCCTCCAGGGCTGGAACTGCAGCCTCAAGGCTGGGATTGTGACCTGGCCACTCCCTTCCCTCTCTGGTTCTCAGTGTCCTTGTCTGTGAGATGGGGGTCAGAAGGGTCCATGTATAGTGTCTCTTTCAGCTCTGGTTGTACTCTGATCTATGAGAGGGGTGTCAGAGATTCCTGGGTGGAAGCCCCTTCCTGTAACAGACACGGCTGGCTTCCCCATCCAAGGCCCATCTCTGCTACAAATGCGTGAATGCCTGCGCGCAAGAACGCACCAACGGAGGAACCTGGAGGGCCCCTGCCAGTCCTCTGTGCTGGATCTGTTCCTCGCTGTCTCCTCTCAGCCAGGAGCTCTCATGGGCCTGTTGTCAGGAACAGCCACAGAGGTCTGCAGGGCCGGGGAGGGAGTCGCCGCTGTTGCCTTTCTGCAGGAGCTCAGCTTCTGGCCAGGGTAGGAGACACTGTACCCCACACCAAGCAGGGAGTGGAAACGCACTAGTGAGTGGTCCAGGGGGGCCACGGGGCAAGGCTCTGATGAGGACAGGAGGAGAAGAGGATGTGCTAGGCAGGGAGAAAGGCTTGAGCAAAAGTGGGGAGGCTGGAATGGACCCATGTGCTGCTCATAAACTAGGCAAGGACCTGTGAAGGGCAGGAGATAATATCTGCTCCGTGATCTCCAGCCAGACTGCACCATGGCTTTTACCAAACTCACTGAAGCCTCACCACCACCTGATGAAATAGGTTACCATTATAGATGAGAAAAGTGGCTCAGAGAGGTTAAGTAACCTGCCTGAGGACACACAGCTAAAGAGGCACAAAATCAGCAGGGTGCCAGTCCTGGCTTTGCCATCATGAGGGGTGATGGAAGAGACCCATGTGGAGTAAGTGAGCTATCCCTGGCCCCTTCGCTGGGGCACAGGGGAGTGAGGGGCATCACCAACCAGCTAACACTGTGAGGCCCCAGGCCCTTCTTCAGCTCTGGTTTGGAGGTGAGACCTTTTTGCAGCCTATGGGCTCCCAGGGAGTGTCTCCAATGAGACTCCACTCTCGAGCTGCGTCCCTGCTGTCTGGGCCTGTGTCACTGTCTCTGACCCTTCATGACCGGATGAAACTGTCCTCATTCAGCCCCAGCTGCCGGACCTGCCCGAGCCTGTGTCCTGACTGTCATGACCCAGCGCGGTTGCCAGGAATTCCCACTTCCTGCTGTGGCTGCCGCCAGAATGTCAAAGCCACCTCCGGCCAAGCAGCCCAGAGCTCCAGAGCGTCTGGCGGGGACCTCCCCCTCCCCCTCCCCCGCCCCAGCTATTTTCAGGCTCAGCACTGTGGGCGGTGTTTTGGGAGAAGCAGATTATCTGTTTGGCAGAGTGAGCCGAATCGCAGGGCCGGGGATGTGAGTTCACAGAGACAGAACCTGAGATACAGCTCTATCTTCGACTTCAAAAAAGCCGGGAGGAGTGGCGTGTGGCTGTAGTCCCAGCAGAGGCAGGACCGCTTGAGCCCAGCAGTTTGAGGCCAGCCCAGGCAATAGTGTGACACCCCATCTCTACAAAAACAAAACTAATCTTTAGAGACTGGGGCCACCACTCTGGAAGCCCCTGCGCAGGACCAGTGACTCAGAGCCAGGGTCAGGTGGAAGGAGAGGCTCAGAAAGACGTGGGTTTACCCCACCGCCCACCTGGCTTGCTTGCATCCACCAACAGCCCCACCAAGCAGACAGACCCTGCTCCCCACGCCAGGTGATTGTCCAGCTGCTGGGATGGGAGGATCCTAACAGTGGGCTGGGATAAGAACCCAGGTGACCCCCATCCTCTCACAGTGACACTCCCAGAGCCCCTGCCTCCACATCATCCTCCAAACACTCTCCCATCCCACCAGTGCCCTTCACCTTCTTGAGGGGCCTCTTTAAGAAAATGAATACAAAACTACAAATGCAGGGTTAGATCGCAAAGTGAGTATTCATTTACGGCAATGCAAACAACTAATGAATTCATAGAAGTTGACAAATATCACTCACATCAGAAAATCCAGAAGACCCCTGCCCACCTTGCTCAGAAGCCTGTGTCTAAATGGCCTGCCCTGCCTGGGTCAGGCGGGGGTGTTGGTAAAAGAACCAATGTGCACCCCAGCACTTTCGGAGGCTGAGGCAGGGGGATCATGAGGTCAAGAAATCAAGACCATCCTGGCCAACATGGTGAAAACCCGTCTCTACTAAAAATACAAAAAACTAGCTGGGCGTGGTGTTGGGCGCCTGTAATCCCAGCTACTCGGGAGACTGAGGCAGGAGAATCACTTGAACCCTGCAGGCAGAGGTTGCAGTGAGCCAAGATTGCGCCATCGCACTGCAGCCTGGGCAACAAGGGTGAAACTCTGTCTCAAAAAAAAGAAAAGAAAACTGTGTTCACTAGCCAAGCCCTTGTGTGTCTCCTCTGCACGGAAGAGGAAACTGAGGCTGCGGCATGGAGAGGGCTTTCATGAAGTGCTGAGGGCAGACACAGGCAGGCACTCCTGTTCCACTGCTTGCAGAAGGTGGTCCAGCCACAGGGGACTGGCTGCTTTGTTACCTCCCACCCCCTTCCAAGAGGTCCTGCTTAGAGGCCCCTCTTCGTCCCAAGGAATGCAGGCGTCAGTACTTCAGACTCTGGCCTAACCACTGTCACCACCTCCCAGGCCCCCACTCTTCCCCTCCAGATGTGGGCACAGCTGTATTTTTAGAACAGCCGACCACGAAGACATTCTTTCCTTCTAATTAAGATGGCTTCACATCTCTCATCCGCAATTGGCCCCATTGTTCAGTCCTCAAATATCAAAGGGTGGCCAGGAGGGGCCGCCTCTGCTGGTTGTGGGTTTGGGGTTTGTTTTCTTTCTTTCTTTTTCTTTGTCTTTGAACCATTAAGCTGGAAATGAGACCCAGAACCTGAGTGAATGCCAGCTCTGAGGAGGAGGACTTTGGGCAGTTTGCAGGACCTGCCTCTCTGCACCCCTGCACCCTGTCCCCAACTTTGGGGTTGTCCAGCTAGGCCACAGCTCCCAGCACACCCTTCTAGGCTAGAGTCTGTCTGGGACAACTGGGGATCAAAAAAGGTCCTGTGGTGGTGGCTCATGCCTGTAATCAAAGGCTTTAGGAGGCCAAGGAGGGTAGATCACCTGAGGTCGGGAGTTCAAGACCAGCCTGGCCAACATGGTGAAACCCTGTCTCTACTAAAAATGTAAAAATTAGCTGAGCATGGTGGCTCATGCCTGTAATCCCAGCCACTGGGGAGCCTGAAGCAGAAGAATCACTTGAACCAGGAGGCGGAGGCTTCGGTGATATCATGCCCCCCCCCAACCTCTGCCCCCTGCCCCACAGGAGGTTCCTGGTATGGGATGGAGATGCCCACCCACGTGTGGGGAATAGGAAGGGCTGCAGGGGAAATGGCCTCTGAGTAGCCTTGAACGGCATTGCAGTCCTCCATGCCACAGCGCTCTCAATTCCACTGACAGATGAGGAAACAGAGGCTCAGAGAGGCCAACAGGCTGGCCCAGAGCTGCTCAGCCCACTGGTAGTGAGGTGCTCAGGAATGCTCGGTCCCCACAGCCGGCCGTGGGCCCGGCTCTGCAGCATCACTCAACCCCAGCGATGAATTAGGTCTGCTGCTGCTGCTGCCTGAGCCTTGGCTCCAGGTGGAAGGCACCTGTCCCACCCCGCATGGAGCAGAGAGGAGAGCCACGCAGGTGGGCCGAGGCCGGGTGGGGCTGGCATCCGGCTTCTCAGCTCCGCAGGGTCCTGGCCCACCCGGCCCCGCGCAGCTAGGTGTGAGGAGGACACGGGAAGTGAAATCGCACCGGGGCGGGTGGCTCAGGTTGCAGGGCCGGAGCCTGCAATCCGGGACAACGGCCAGGACTTGAGCACCCAAGGGCTGAGGGGCAGGGAGGGCGAGGCAGAAAGGGGTGGCTCCTGCGATGAAGTGCCACCCCACCCGGCGGGGCTCGAGCGCAGACCTCCTTTGTTTCACCGCCACCCTTGCTTTCGCGGGTCGCCGGCGATCGCGGGTGCCGGGTCCCGCAGAGCCCGGGCTGTGTCGCCCCCTTGCGGCCGGAACTGGTCTGGCGGCGTCGGGGAAATCCCGAAAAGCCTTCGGGGAGGAACCGAACGTGGGCGGGGCCGGGGAGCGCCGAGACCATTCATTCCCCCAGGGCCTGGAAAAGTCTCCGTCAGGAGGAGGAATCCCTGGGACGCCCCACACGCCGGGCCCCGCCTCCCTAAGCCCTAGTACTGGGCATTTTCTAAGACAGTCCAGGGTTACGGAGGCGCCCTGCTAGAAGAGCCAGTGGGCTCCGGGATGGGGTGCTGGCCAGGTGGGAGTCAGCATCACCAACGGGCTTCGCTGGATTGCTTGTTTTTATTTATTTATTTTCATGAAGTTTGGCCCTACTGTTGGGGTGAGGCCCGTGGGAGGCCCCAGCCTGAGGGTCAGCCGGGCTGGCCTTGGCAATGTGGGGAAGACCAGCTCTGACAGCCGGCTTGTAGGGCTGCTGCGGGCACGGGCTTGGACTTGCAGAGCCTCAGGGACTGCCCCTGTAAATGAGGCTGACACCCACGTGTGGGTAGTTGCACCTCGCACTGCATCCGGCGGATGCAAGCACCAGGCTGCTACAAATACAGCTATGACTTTCACATGCTCAAGGTTAAACTCCCAGTCAATGTTTGCTGAGGCGAAACCTCGAGCTTCCTGGCCAAAGGATAATAATTAATGGCTGGAGAGCCCACACTTGGGGCCCTGTATCCAACGGATGGTGGTTGCTTTAGGGTATCCAAGAGGCATTTCAGGGAGAATCAAGGGGCCACCAGGTATTATAATTGTGGCCAGGTCACGGTGCAGTCTGTCAGGGTCTTGGATTCAAGATTAAACCCAGTTCTAAATTTGGGACTTATCCCCAGTTTCGTCCCCAGGCTTTTACTATATAGACTGTATTCCCACACACATTAGGTGAGGTTTTGTATATTTCCAAACAATATATAGGCATAATAATAATGTATGCAACTTAGTTCATGCAGCATTGTGATTCACACATGTTGATATCCTTCCTCTAGTCTAGTCCACTGATTTTCACTGAAGAGTGGTATTCTCTTGTATTCTGCAGCTTATTTCTCTTTTTTTTTTCCTAATGATTGACATTTGGGTTATTTCCAGTTTTCCTGTGGTACAAACAATGCTGAATTTGTGAACAGTTCTTGAGCATGGGATTAAGAGTTTCTCCGAGGTAAACCCAAGAGTGGAATTGCTGGGTGGGAGAGGAATGTACACTTCAGCTTCCTTGATATACCCCAATTGCTCTCCAGTCATTGCACTAACAACATTTTTTCTTCTTGTCTTTTTTTTTTTTACACAGTAATTTATTTATTGAGAGCCTTCTCTCCGCCCTTGCAGTCTCTAGGTCACTTTTTCCGCTTGTAGATTTTGCGCGCAAGCCCCAGAAAGATAGCTGGGGGCAGGGGCGCTGCGTGCTTGTTCAATGAGCCATAATGTGGTTGTAACTGTCTTCCTCATACTTCGAGAACACGGCCGGCAGATCCAGCTCCTCATATAATGCCTTCACTCGGGCCACCTTCTCAGCTTCCTTCTGCCCGTAATTTTCCTTCAGGATCTGGTGCTGTTCCGGAGTGGACCGTTGCAGACACTGGACCACCAGCCAGCTGCATTTGTTGTCCTGGATGTCAGTGCCAACTTTGCCAGTCACACTGGGGTCCCCAAAGAGGTCAAGGTAATCATCCTGAATCTGAAAGAACTCTCCCATCTCCAGCAGGATCTTCTTGGCATTGGCATGCTCCTTCTCACCGTCAATTCCTGCCATGTACATGGCTGCAGCTACAGGAAGATAGAAGGAGTAGAAAGCTGTCTTGTGCTTGACAATGGATTTGTACCTCTTTTCAGTGAATCTGCCGAGATCCACATTGTCCTGGGGGGCTGTGATGAGGTCCAGGGTCTGCCCAATCTCAGTCTGATAGGATCAGGTTCAGGTAATAGGGCTGCTCCCGGCAGTAGAGCTTCAGCAGGCGGTAGATACATGCTTCCAGAAGGATAGCATCATTGATGGCATCCAGACCCATACCTGGCTTCTGATACCAGCAGATCTGTCCCCGGCGGGTGAGGGATGAATCCATGATGTCATCTGTCACCAGGAAGAAAGCTTGCGGCAGTTCCACACACCAGCCCACAGTCAGGGCCCGCCGGAGACTGTCAGCATCCTGTTTCCGTGGCTCCCCCAGCTCCCGGCACGCTACTAGCACCGTCAAACCCCGGTGATACTTGCCTCCAATGGCGTTGTACTCCAGGACCTCCTTGAGCCGGGCAATAGCATCTCCTGTCTGGGTGCCCCATCTCATCCTCGGTCAGCACCCTAACGATCTGGGAGAAGTGTTGAATGAAATCCTGCTTTTCTTGGGCATAAACATCTGATTTCTGGTCTCCATTCAGTCTGAGGGAGGAGCAAAGGGCTCTGTTCCTGGATGCGGCTTCCTGCTCCCTTCTTGTCTTTTTTCTTTCTCTTTCTTTCTCTCTCCTTCCTTCCTTTCTTTTCTTTTGCTTTTTTTTTTTTTTTTTTTTTTTGAGATAGGATCTTACTCTGTTGCTCAGGCTGGAGTGCAGTGGTATGAACATGGCTCACTGCAGCCTTGACCTCCTGGGCTCAAGCGATTCTACCACCTCAACCCCCTCAGTAGCTGGGACCACAGCTTCGTGGCATGTCACTGTGCCCAGCTAATTAAAAAAATAATAATAAATTATAGAGACAGGGTCTCACCACATTGCCCAGGCTGCTCTGAAACTCAGCTTCAAATGGTCCTCCCATTTTGACCTCCTAAAGTTCTGGGATTACAGGTGTGAGCCACCACACATAGTTCCAGTTGACATTTTCATCAATAGTATATATGTGTTCCAGCAGATCACCACCACCTCTTGGTATTGCCAGAATTAAGCTGTTATTCTGTTGAGTGGGAACCAATATGCTGACGTGGATTTAATTTGCATTTCCTGATTACTAATGCAAGTACCTTTTACTTAATTTTTTGGTCTTTTCAGTTTCCTTTTCTGTAAATTCCCCGTTCATATATATATAAATTACTTTTTTTGACACAGTCTCGGTCTGTTGCCCAGACTGGCATGTAGTGTCATGATCTCGGGTCACTGCAACCTCTGCCTTCTGGGCTCAAGCAATCATCCTGCTTCAGCCTCCTGAGTAGCTGGGACTACAGGCACAAGCCACCATGCCAAGCTAATTTTTTTTTGTATTTTTGGTAGAGATGGGGTTTTGCTATGTTGCCCAGGCTGGTCTTAAACTCCTGAACCAAAGCGATCTGCCCCTCCTTGGCCTCCCAAAGTGCTGGGATTATAGGCATATAGGCATGAGTAAGCACACCCCACCTGTTTGCCCATTTTCTTTTCTTTATTGGTATGTGGGTATTCTGTATACATTCTGAATATTAATACTTTGTTGGTCATATGTTGTAGATACCTTCTTCTAGTTGGTAGCTTTAGGTTTCGCCTTCCAATATATATATTTTAGATGAAGTTTCGCTCTTGTTACCCAGGCTGGAGTGCAAAGGCTCGATCTCAGCTCATCACAACCTCTGCCACCTGGATTAAAGCAATTCTCCTGCCTCGGCCTCCAGAGTAGCTGAGTTGGGATTACAGGCATGTGCCACCACACCTGGTTAATTTTGTAGTTTTAATAGAGACAGGGTTTCTTCATGTTGGTCAGGCTGGTCTCGAATCCCCCACCTCAGGTGATCCACCCACCTCAGCCTCCCAAAGTGTTGGGATTACAGGCATGAGCCACCGCACCAGGCTCAAAAATATATATATTTTAAATTGAGACGTGGTCTATGTTGCTAGGGATGGTCTCAAACTCCAGAACTCAAGTGATCCTTTTACCTCAGCCTCCCAAAGTGCTAAGATTACAGGCTGGAGCCACCACACCCGGCCAGGTTTCACCTTTTCATGGCGTCTTTTGTTTATTTGAGACAGGGTCTCTGCTACCCCAGTTGGAGTGCAGTGGTGTGATCACTGATTACTGCAGCCTCAACTTCCCCGGCTCAAACAATCCTCCCTGAGCCCCTCAGTCTCTTGGGTAGCTGGGCCACAGGCTAAAGCCATCATGCCCAGCTAATTTTCCGTGATTTTTGTACAGATGGGTTTTTGCCATGTTGCCCAGGTTTTCAAACTCCTGGACTCAAGCAGTACACCTACTGTGGCCTCCCAAATTACTTGGATTACAGGCGTAAACCACTGCACCTGGCCCATTAATGATGTCTTTTGACCCAGATTTTTAATTGTAATGAGGTTAAATCCTCATAAGAAATCTGCATGGTTTATCCTTGCTTATCCTGAGGTCATAAACGTATTATATATTTCCTAATTATTATTATTTTTTGAGATAGAGTCTCAATCTGTCTCCCAGGCTGGAGTGCACTGGCGTTATCTTGGCTCACTGCAACCTCTGCCTCCTGGGTTCAAGTGATTCTCCTGCCTCAGCCTCCTGAGTAGCCGGGATTACAGGTGCAGGCCACCACGCCCAGCTAATTTTTGTATTTTTATTAGAGACGGGGTTTCACCATGTTGGCCAGGCTGGTCTGGAACTCCTGACCTCAGGTGATCTGCCCACCTCTGTCCTCCCAGAGTGCTGGGATTACAGGCATGAGTCACTGTGCTCGGCCTCCCAATATATATATATATATATATATATATATATATATATATATATTTTTTTTTTTTTTTAATAGGATCTGGCTCTGTCACTCAGGCTTGAAGGCAGTGGCACAATAATAGCTCACTGCAACCTCAACCTCCCTCACTGCAGTCCTCCTACCTCAGCCTCTCAAGTAGCTGGGCCCACAGGTGTGGGCCACCACACCTAGCTAATTTTTACTTTACTTTTTCTGTGTGTGTGTGAGATGGAGTCTCACACTGTCATCCGGGCTAGAGAGCAAGTGGTGAAATTTTGGCTCACTGCAACTTCCACCTCCTGGGTTCAAGTGATTTTCCTGCCTCAACCTCCCAAGTAGCTGGGATCCGTGCCTGCCACCATGCCTAGATAATTTTTTGTATTTTTAGTAGAGACGGGGTTTCACTGTGTTGGCCAGGCTGGTCTCAAACTCCTGACCTCATGATTAGCGCCCCTCCTTGGCCTCCCAAAGTGTTAGGATTACAGGCATGAGGTATCCTGCCTGGCCTTTACATTTTTTTAGAGAGCCCATGTTGCCCAGGCTGGTCTTGAACTCACAGGCTCAAGTGATCCTTCTGCCTCAATCTCCCAAAGTGCTGGGATTACAGGTGTGAGCTACTGTGGCCAGCCTAAAATGTTTCAAGTTTGGTTTTTGCATTAGGTTTGTGTGGAATGACTTTTGTATACGGGGTGAGACAGAGGTCCAGTTTCATTTTTCCCCATATAAACAATTGTGCTAGCGCCATTTATTACCCTGACACTTTCCACTTATTTTTCTTTTCTTTTTTTTTTTTTAGACGGAGTTTCGCTTGTTACCCAGGCTGGAGTGCAATGGTGCGATCTCGGCTCATCACAACCTCCGCCTCCTGGGTTCAGGCAATTCTCCTGCCTCAGCCTCCTGAGTAGCTGGGATTACAGGCACATGCCACAGTGCCCAGCTAATTTTTTTTGCATTTTTAGTAGAGACGGGGTTTCACCATGTTGACCAGGATGGTCTCAATCTCTCGACCTCGTGATCCACCCACCTTGGCCTCCTAAAGTGCTGGGATTACAGGTGTGAGCCACCGGGCCCTTCCTCCACTTATTTTTTAAGGGGGGAAAGGCAACATTTGTTTTGAAAAAAATTAACCTAAGTAAAATATCAGCAATTGAAACTAACAGTGTATTAATATTAATATTTTTTATTAATAATTTTTTTTGAGACAGAGTCTTGCTCTGTTGCCAGGCTGCAGTGTAGTGGCACGATCTCTGCTCACTGCAATCTCTGTCTCCCAGGTTCAAGCTATTCCCCTGCCTCAGCCTCCTGAGTAGCTGTGACTACAGGCATGTGCCACCACGCCCAGCTAATTTTTTTGTATTTTAGTAGAGATGGGGTTTCACCATGGCCAGGATTGTCTCGATTTCCTGACCTCATGATTCGCTGGCGTGGCCTCCCAAAGTGATAGGATTACAGGTGTGAGCCACTGCGTCCGGCCATATATGTATTTTTGAGACAGAGTCTAGCTCTGTTGCCAGGCTGGAGTACAGTGGCATGATCTCAGCTCACTGCAACTTCTGACTCCTGGGTTCAAGCTATTCCACTGCCTCAGCCTCCCAAGTAGCTGGGATTACTGCCACCACCCCAGCTAATTTTTTGCATTTTAGTAAAGATGGGGTTTCACCATAGCCAGGCTGGTCTCGATCTCCTCACCTCGTGATCTGCCTGCCTCAGCCTTCCAACATGCTGGGATTACAGGCATGAACCACTGCGCCTGGCCGACAATATTATGACCAAATTATGTCTACCCCAAGAATTCAAGAATGGTTTACATTAGAAAGTTTGTTGATGTAACTGATCTCATTAACAGATTAAAGGAGAATACCCACGTGATCATCTTAATAGATGCAGGAAAAGCATGCAATCAAATACCTATTTATAACTGCTACTATGTTGTGTTTTTCCTTAAAAATGCACAGTGTTTTTGGGAATTAAAGTTCAGAGCAGCAAAAGTCAAACAAATATCAAGTCTGAGCAATAGACCTACTACGGTGCCCATCAGAGTCTTTGCTCAGATGACTTCCTAAAGTCACTTCCAGCTCTATGTTTCTATGACCACAAATAGCATCTTTGGCAAGTCTAGTTTCAGTCGGTCTTTGTCCAGCTCCTGGTTTCCATGCAGGGCCTGAGAAGCCCTGAGGAATAAAAGATTAATCCAGTCCAGTGGACTCTGGTTCCTCACTTCCAAGAGCCCCCATTATAGGCCGGACCTGCCTCTCACGCAAAGGATCCCCTGGAGGCAACCGGAGACCGGTTCTCCTCCCTGCATTCTGCCAAGTCTCTCGCTCTGCCCAGGGCGTCCAGATGAGAGCACCCTGCAGATTGGTGAGTCTGTCTTTCAGTCCTTCCTAAGTTCCCCCTCCTCTGGGGAAAAGTCAGGTACACTTGAACCAAAGTGTGTGTGGGGTCGGGGGTGCACCTGTGCACAATCAAGGGCTTGGCCCTTCCGAGAGCGCCCAAGGGCAAGGGCCTCCTATGTTCTGGCGGCCAGCAGGGGCGACCGGCGCAGGGGGTCGCGCAGGGCTGCAGCCGAGGTCCGACCAGAGACAGACAGGGACCCGCAGGCATTTAGTCCAGAGACTGCAGCGACGGAGGGGTGCCAGGGCCGGAATTTCGGGGGAGGACTTCGGAGCGCGGCGAGCAGAGTCGCTTGCTGGCACCTAGCGGGGCCGATGCACCGGCTAGGCCATGACCTTGGACTAGCGCTCCCTTCCGGCCTCCAGAGATGAGGCTGGGGCTTAGCCGAACAAGGAGTGCTGCGGGAGAGGCTAATGGAGTATGAAACTGGAGCCGTCCTTACGGCCTGGAATGCAGGCGACCCTCCCGCTGGGCAACCCCCGGCCCCACCCAGCCCCACCCAGCCCCTCTTAACACGCAGTGGGCCTGCGCATGCGCCTCAGGCGCCCTAGCGATTCTGCGCTCCACTGCGCCTGCGCTTGAGTCTCAGGCCCCAGTCCTAGCTGCAGGTTAGAGCTGCGCGAACCCTCAGCTTGTGTGGTCACCCTCACAACGGAACAGCGCTTGCGCTATCGCTCCTGTCTCTCCAGGCTTGCTCCTTTCAATCGCTCCCTGCACGTGCGCTAGCCTCTCTTTCACCATTCAGTGGGCGCGCTGCACTTCCTTCCGCGCGCATGCGTCCCGCTCACTGCTTGCTAATGGTCGCCAGGGTCTCTCTGGGACAGCAATACCTCTCCGCCCAGGCCTCTCTTCTGAATGCCCCATGCCCTCCCGCTATCTGGAAAGGTCTGAATTTTCATACCTGATCAGGCCAGGCGTTCCAGATGAGGGATTTTGGACCCGAGTGAACTGCATAAGTGCAGCCACCTTGGAGACGTATCACTAAGTCGTCATGAGGAGGGAGACCCAGGCATTTGGGATTCCCTCCTCCTCTGTCATCCTCTGTGCATCTCAATAAGAGAGAGCAGGCCAGCTGGCGCCTCCTGAATCTCCTTCCTGAAAACAATAGGCTAGGCCTTGGGGAAACTCTCCAGAAGGCACTGTTTTTACTTAAACAAGATCAAACCAGAAACCTTTTCACATGTGAGTCCTAAAACTAAACTGGAACCCTTTCATATGTGATTCCTGGAACTGTAAACAGAGACCTTTTCACATGTGAGTCCTAAAACTGTAAACCGGAACCCTTTCATATATAATTCCTGAAACTGTAAACTAAAACCCTTTCACATATGAGTTCTAAAACTATGAACCTAAGATTCTTCCACATGTAACATCTAAAGTATAAGTCTACATAAAGGCTGAACCTCCCTTTGTTAGAGGAGCTTGGCTGTTAGGTACCTATGCCACCTTGCTCCCAGCTGAAATAAATTCCTTCCTCCCGTATTTAGTGTCTGAGAGATCCTTTCCCGAGGCCACTCCTGCTACATTTTGGTGCATTGGCCCGGAAGTGGGTCTCGGATAGCAGACGTGGGAAAAAGTCTCTTAGGTGGTTTGCCTAGCCCTGTGGAGCATCCCTGCGGAGGACTCCTGCTCGCTGGGGTGACGCATCCTGAGAGCGCTCCCAGGCAGGTATTTGCCCGGTGGAAAAGCCTCGCCAGAGCGGAGCAAGGAGGCCCTGCAGTGTGGATCCACCCAGTGGCTATACGCTGAGGAGGAACGAATGTTTGGGGAAGTCTGGACACTGAATTTGGTAAGCTTGAACCCGAGAAAGTAGCCCACCCCATTTTAAGTGGAAGCGTGGCCTGATCACCCACAGGTGCCAGATTGGCACTTTAGAAGGTAGCTCTCTGTAACCTTGGAAGCTTTTGCTTATAGTTTTGAATTAGAGGAAGAGCAATCAGATGTGTGTGTGTGTGTGTGTGTGTGTGTGTGTGTGTGTGTGTGTGTGTGTGTGTCTATGTCATCAAGCAATTTGTAAGAGAAGATTGAACCCAGGAAAGTAGCCCACCGCATTTTGGGTGGAAGCGTGGCCTGATCACCCATGGGTGCCAGATCAGCACATTACAGGGTAGCTCTCTCTGTAACCTTAGAAGCTTTTGCTTATACTTTATCCCTTTCTGCCAGCGATGTATCAGGGTTACAATTTCTTTACATCCTTATCCACACTCATTTTCTATTTTTTTTTCCAGTGGAGTATACAAACTTTATTCTACAAGCAACAAGGGCATAATACATGTTTTTAAAATAATCTTTACTTTTAAAAAGTTAAGTACATTAGAGGAAACTGAAAAACACAAGAAGCAAAGAACAAAGTCACAATCACAAGCAGTTTATAGTTTGACACATTCTTCTAGGTCCTGTGCATCTGCAGGCACAACATCCACTTTTATGGGACTGAGATTGTATAGAATGTGTAAGGCCAGTTGCCTTGCCGGGAGTCAAAGGGACACATTCATCACTCTCCACGCCTGATAAGCGTCATCAGCCGAACTCATTATCTGGTTTTGCTACATGGCTTCCCTGCACCCGCCTCTGCATACCATACCCAAGCCCTTACTCAGCACTAAATTATGCATCCAACCTCCAGCCCGCTGTTAAAAAACCCTGCAGAAAAATTTTAAAGAAGCCCCACCATACTCTGCCCGACAACAGCCTGCCCTGTATGCACCCAGCAGGCCCGCTTACCCAAGGTCCCGCTTGCCTACCAATGGCAGCTAGTTTCATGTACTTCCTACTTTAACTCCATGTACTTCCTGCTCCTCAACAGCCAATAGAAATGCCTTCTCTTTGTTTCCCCAATAGCCAATCAATTGCCTGCCCTCCCCATAAAACCCCACACCCTGAACAGCCGGGCGTGACTTCTCTGGCCCCACCCTGGACCACAGAACCTCACCCGGGAGCTGAATAAATTAGCTTCACTTTCTTATACTTGCCTCAGTTTCCTCATTTTACCTCAGCAATAAATAAATCTTACAGTATGTATCATGATTTTTTACACATCATGAATATTTACCAGTTCAAAATCCCAAAGCTATATGAGCACTTTGATAACCAAAAATACACTACACCAACTCAGTCTGTTAAAAAAAATGTAATCCTGTCTTTTTTTGGGATAAAAATTTCATAGAAGATAAAAATGGCAACACTCCTCTAGATAAAACATTGGCAGAGTTCTGATTTAAATACTGCATTCCCTTAATGCTCCATTTAAAATGAAGCATACAGCAACAGAATACATTAAGTATAATGCTTCTAAGAGAGCTCATTAGGAGATCTATACCATTAAAATATTAGCAAGGTATATTTCCATTGATTTAATATATTCCTAGAGTACAGCCACAAGAGATTCATACATTAATGGCTATCATCAAAACGTAAACATGGACACCTCTGCATACATCTCTCCTTTTATAGTTCCTTACCCTTCTGTCAACTATATAGGCAATAGTGAGGAATAAAATGCACACAAAACAATGGCTAGAATATGAAAATGTCTTCTAAATATGACCAGTCTAGCGTAGAACCTTCTCCTCCTTCTCAGGTCTTTCAGCTCCATGTCATCTAATCCATTCAACAAACGTAGACATATTGCTTCCAGAGGCCTTCTAACAACTCTGAATTTCCAAAGGTCATCTCCAGAAGACATGTATTTTCTATGATTTCTTTTAAACAAATGAGAATTTACAAGATGTGTGGTTTTCTAACTCTACTTTATCATACATGGGCAACCTCTTTACATCCAGAAGGGCTAGATGTGACAAATGTTTTCTATTAAAATGTTGGGGTGCAGTTGAGAGCAGCTTTTTCATCTTATATACACAGGCCTTCCATAAATGGCCAGTAAATCTTCCCAGAGGGTGGTGGGCATTTGCAACGGGCCAAACGTGGCCTGTCATTCTGCTGTTTCTCTCTTCGGACAGCAAGGTCTGGTAGAATGAAGACTAACCGCCCCCCCATGGCCGCTAACCATTCCACCTGTGGTCCTTCGGAACTTCGCTCACCTCCCAGGCCTGTTAAGGCCTTTGTCTGTTATTGTCAGAACTAGGTAGGTCTCGCCCAATGGGGACAGAGTGGTCACTGGGGACCCGGATCTGCACGGCTCTGTGGCCTAAAGAGGCAGCCAAGCCTGCCTGCATCCTTAGACTGCCTTCCCAGGCCCTCTACTACCTAACGGCCTCTGCTGTGCAGCATTCGAGCGGCCGCCATGTTTCCTGGCTCGCCACTCCCGCCGCCACCCAAAGGCGTTGCATCCGGGCAGCTCAGCTGGGACTTCGTAGAGGCCCGGCATACTTGGGCTGGGAGACCCAGTGGCCAGCCGGGTCCAGGCTGAGGTATGGGCTAGGAGAAGCCACCACCGCCATCAGTCACTGAAGAGGGGTGGGGTAGAGAGGTTTGCCACGGCTTCAAGGCCTGGGCCCGGCAAAGCCAGTGGGCACCCACAGCGGAGGCCTCCAGTGTCTGAAGGGCAGAGGACACTGCCTGTCCCGGGACCCCCCAGCTCACCCACTGGCCAGGGGCCAGAGGGCCTGGAGGGCCCAGGGTGAGCTTGCTGCGCTCTGCGTCTCCGTGCACTCTCTGCCGAACTGGAACTCCCACACTCATTTCCTTTCAAATCATCCTAGGAGGTGTATATTGGCATCTACTTGTGCTTTTCATTTGCATTTCCCTAATGACTAATCACGCTGAGCAGCTTTTCCTGTGCAATTGTCTGTGTATCTTCCTTAGAGAAATATATGTTCAAGTCTTTTGCTCATTTTTAAGGAGTTTTCTGATTTTTATTTAGTTTATTGTAGATTTTGGGAGTTTTAAAATATATTCTAAATTTTAGTCTCTTACAAGGTAAATATTTCCCCCATCTGAAATTTAGATGGGCCTTGAGTCATATTAAGTCATCAAAAGGTAGGAGTGGGGGTGATCTGGAAATCCCTGTTGTAATCTTTTTAAGGGAATCTACTAGAAACTATTAGTTTATGTTTTAAATAGAACCATCCCTTACTTAGCACTAGAATATCAAGCCTTCAGAGTCTTGCTCTGTCACCCAGGCTGGAGTGCAGTGGTGCGATCTCAGCTCACTGCAACCTCTGCCTCCCAGGTTCAAGTGACTCTCCTGCCTCAGCATCCTGAGTAGCTGGGACTACAGGTGAGCGCCACCACGCCTGGCTAATTTTGTATTTTTAGTAGAGACAGGGTTTTTCCATATTGGTCTCAAATTCCTGCCCTCGTGATCCACCTGCCTTGGCCTCCCAAAGTGCTGGGATTACAGGTGTGAGCCACCGTGCCCGCTGCCATTCATTGTTTAACAGAACTTAACATTGTTTAACAGAGATATAATTCAAATATCATAAATGTCACCCACATACAGTGTACAATTCAATGGTTTCTAATATATTCATGGGTCTGCAAAAATTACAATTTTAGACATTAATATCACTTAACATTCTTATATGCATATAGATGTAGATGATTTTAATATCATCTTGAATATGATAGTATTTAATAATGTATTTTAATATCTGTCTTTATATTGCTGTTCTATTTTATTATTCTGAATGATGATGATCTTCATGTACCTTTACATAGATTTAAAATAAACCTTTTTACAATTCAAGAAATTTGTTTCTAGTAAATCACATAAAAAACACATATGCTATTGTTATAAAAATTCAAATACTGCTTAGGTCTATAGAATGAAATGTGTCGCCACTAGCTCCCAGCCCACTCATCCACATGCACTTATAGACATGCCCATATTTTTACATAATGTAATTCCGCTTTGTGTGTTGTTCCGACTGGCTTTCCCATATAAAATATAATTTGGTGATCATTGCTTATCAATACATACAGGTCTCTTCTGATCTATAGCTGCATCATTATTCAACAGGGTATTTTACCAAAATTTGGTCACTTTTTCACTGTGGAATTATGTTGGATTCAGTTATTTGTTATCGTTACCCACACTGAACCTGGTCTGGACCTCACTTCCCTCCCTTTGGTGCCTCCGAGCATCCTCACCCTCTTTGAAGAGCAGGAGTTCAGGTTAAGTTCCCCGGATGGTGACTCGCAGGGGCAGCTCTCCTCTCACCTGCAGCAATGACTACCCCTTCCCATCTCAAACACACAAGCTCAGGTGTGCGGGACTGGAGCCCTTGGGGACGTGTGGCCCGAAGATTCAGGACGTACAGGGCTCAGGGCGTGCAGTGGAATGAACTGGGCTTCATCTCTGGAAGGCGAAGGCGAAGGGGAAGGGGAAGAGGCCATCTTCCGGGTTCACCGCCGCATCCCCACCCCTGGCACAGCGCCTCCTGGCGACTAACATCGGTGACTTATTGAAAATACTAAGACCAGAGGCGAGGCCGGGAGAAGCCGATTTCGAGCCGCCACGTGTAGAGCCGCTAGGGACGGTGAGCCGGGCCTAGCGGTGGTCGCTGGAAGAGCCGTCGGAGTCGCCGACGGTTCGGTCCCGCAGGGCGGAGCTGAGGCAGGCGATGACGTCTCCACTCGGGGCGGAGCCGAGGTAGGCGGTGACGTCTCCACTCGGGGCGGAGCCGAGGTAGGCGGTGACGACTCCACTCGGGGCGGAGCCGCAGCTTCGCGGGAACGAGGCCTGGCGCGGGCGGTGACGTCACAAAAGGCGGAACCGTGTCCGAGAATTCAGGCACGTAGCTCAGCGCGGAAGCGGTACGTGCGTCTGTGTCCCTGTGCGAATCTCCTGGTCTCTCTGCCATCATGCCGATGTTCATCGTAAACACCAACGTGCCCCGGGCCTCTGTGCCGGACGGATTCCTCTCCGAGCTCACCCAACAGCTGGCGCAGGCCACTGGCAAGCCGCCCCAGGTTAGTTGGGAGGGTACGGGAAGAGAGGGTGCCCACTGGACGAGGGGGTCCTGCGCTGGAGGCTGGGTAGGCGACTCCCGAAGGGGGCGGGGGGACAGGGCGGGAGGAGGAGGTGGCTAGGGCCCGAAGTGGACGCCAGAGGCCCGGCGAGGTAGCTGAGGCTAGCTGACCGCGCCCCTCCTCCGCAGTACATCGCAGTGCACGTGGTCCCGGACCAGCTCATGGCCTTCGGCGGCTCCAGTGAGCCGTGCGCGCTCTGCAGCCTGCACAGCATCGGCAAGATTGGCGGCGCGCAGAACCGCTCCTACAGCAAGTTGCTGTGTGGCCTGCTGGCCGAGCGCCTGCGCATCAGCCCGGACAGGTACGCTGGGGCGCGGAGGGGCGGCGGCGTGGGGGGCCAGTGGTGGTGGGGGCGGCGGCGGTGGTGCCGGGTCGCGGATTGAGCCGCCCGCTGAGTCTGGCCTCCTCTCCCCCGCAGGGTCTACATCAACTATTACGACATGAACGCAGCAAACGTGGGCTGGAACAACTCCACCTTCGCCTAAGAGCCGCGCCCCGCCTGTCCCCGCGCTGTCTGCACTGGCCCAACCCGGGAACCCGCCTCACCCTGTATTCTAGGCCCGCCCGCCTCCATCTTCTGGTGGGGAGAAATAAACGGTTTAGAGAAAGTTTCTGCTGTCACAGTGGCTACATATTCACTTATCATGGAGGCATGACAGGGACATCTCACATCCTCAGAGGCACGATTAATCCAAGGAACGCCGTGGAGGGGGAGGAGAGAGCAGGTGGCCGGTGCCTCCACTCAGGTCTTGAGAGAAGCAGGGGCGTCAGACTCCACTCACCTCCGCCTCCCAAAGTGCCAGGATTACAGGCGTGTGCAGCGGCGTCCAAACGTAACGGAAGCCTTTACAGATGTGTCTGGCAAACACGAATGGTCCCAGTGGAAACGCCACGCCTCATTTTCTTAGGGAACTGTTGTGGTGAGGCTTGAGTGGCTGAGGGGAGCAGAACCTAGGCTCAGGGTTCGGGGTGGACAGAGCCTTATAACAAATAACTGCACCTCCCCATCCACCTGCCTGCAGACTCTCCTTACGTTCCATAACACAGCTGTTTGCAGTGCGTGGCTCTGGGTGGGAGAATCTTTCTGTCCTCTGGCTACCTTTTGCCCATCAAGAAGGCTGAGGAAGGTGGGGCTGAAAGAAAGGTCTAGGCCTAGAAGACCTCAGTCTCCTTCCCAACTCCAACTCCTCCTCCCCCTTTTCAAGCCTCACCTCTGGCACCCCACGTGCTGACCCCTAGGTAGAAGGGATTCAACTGTGGGTTCCCGCCCAGAGTCATGAATCTACCTCGGGCAGCAAAGTGCCTTAGATACCTTGTATCCCAGGGCAGGGTGCCAATTTCTCCTCATCTCTTCATACCCCAGAATATGGAAACACACTGGGGCTTCCCTGTTGGGAGGTAGGAGGGACAGGCTGGACAAAAGGGCTACCAACCCAGCCCTGACCCCCAGCCCCAACACCATTCCAGCCTGGCTCTCTGGTGTCTCAGCCCTGCACCGATTCCTCCCGAACACCAAGGAACCCTGAGGCACTCCTGAAACCTACAAGATGAGGTTCAAGGCCGGCTAGGCTGTCCGTCCGTTGCAAACAGTGGCCCTGAGGGCAGTGAGGGTCACCCTCTAGGGCAGGAGTCTTTACCAGCAGATGACACGGTGCCACCAGAGTGATGGAGAGCAAGGCCGCATTATAGGCCCCACACCTGTCTGTCCCACACCTTGAGGTTTTAAGTGTTTACTTAGAAACACGTTTCCAAGGCTGACCCTGCAGGTCCCGGAGCAGTCAAATGGTGTGAGGAAGAGACCCCCCCCCCCACCTGGTGGGCGGTGGAGCCCATGCTTCAGGCTTGAGGTTTTCTTTTGGATGGGAGACCTGTGGTGTAAGAGGCACCCTCCTCAGCCCTGGTCTTTGTCACATCCCCTGAGCTCCTGGGTACCCCCAGCCCCAGCCTCCAAAGGCCTGAGACTGAGTTTTGCCTAAGACCCGCAGGTTCCCCCAACAACCTTTTTCCTCCCCTTCGGGCCCCACACCCCACCAAGCCTTAGCTGGTCCCCCAACCCCTACCCCACCTCAACAGTCTTCAGCTGTGCTGCCCATAGGGAGAGCAGAGGCATGGGGCCCCGTGAGCATCTGGTCCAACTCCCTCATTTCACAGATGAGGACACTGACCCCAGAGTCCAGGGCATGGCTGTACACTCAATGTCATACCCCTACAAGGGCCCTGTGGCCTCATATGAGGAAGTTGGAGTCTCTGAGGGCCGAGGAGTTGGGCAGGGCAGGCTGGGCACCTGCTGTGTGAGGGCAGGAGAGTTGGTGGGAGATCTGCCCTCCAAAAACTGGTGAGTGTCTGAGGTTCTGTGGCCCCCTGGGGGCATCCACAAGGTCGTGGCTCCTTAGACTTCAAGGACAAAGTGGGTATCTATGTGGGTCAGGGGGCCTACCTATCCACTCGCCCTGCCCAAAGCGTTTCCAAGTCCCCTGGGACTTACAACCAGCCTGCCTGCTGGAGAGGGCAGCTGCTGCATCCCACACCTGCCCCTGTTGACCCCCATCCCATGGCCAGCCTTGATGGCAGTGGATATGGTGGTAGGGAAAGAGACAATGAGGAAGTGTGGTCAAGTATCTACTTAGAAGTCTCCAGATGAGGCCAGTGAGGCTGGTGTGTGCAGCCATCAAGCTGTATTCGGCCCCTGGTGGGATGCAACTGAAATGTGTTCCCAGTGAACCACTCCCACCAAGCCCCACACTGAAGGGCTGGCTCTAACCACTAACAGGAGTTAGCAGGGCAGGCAGTGGGACAACCCTACTGCCTCTAATGCAGTAGATTAAATTAACACAGGGCCAACCTTCATATCAGAGTGGTTTTCCAGTTAGCTGGGAGAGATCAGCTGATCACTGGAGCTTGGGAGATTTCCAGGATTTCTGGGCCACTGACACTGTGTTTCCATAAAGCCCTCTTCTGCCATCTCAGTCCCTTTCCAGGCTGAGCAGTGGCAAAGCCAAGTCTTAGTCCTCCGGACCTGGGCCTCCCTGCATGATTTCCAAGACTAATGTGGGGGACAATGTCAACCCACCAACCAACTGCCCAGATTTCCCCTCCTGGCGAGTGAGGCCAAGCCATTTCATTTCTGTGTTTGAAGCCCATGTAAAAGAGACAGAGATTGTCAGTTTCAGAAACTGACTCTGTCCCTTCAGCCCGGAACCTCAGCCCTCATCTGGTGACCATGGGGTCTGGACTCACAGTTTACTCCCCAAAACAGCCAGATAGGGCACCAAACTGAAAGGTTACAAATGAGACGCCTCATCCACCATGTCCCTCAGTGACTTGGCTTCTTGTGTACCTAGCTCTCTTCTCAGTTTAATAGGTAACAGATTTACATGGCTCAAATTCAAAGCATGCTGAAGGGCTCCAGAGAGAAGGCTCTGTCCTGTGGCCTCCCTCCACAGGGTAATCCTCTCTCAAATTCACCAGATCACTGCCTTCAGGCATGGTGACAATTTCATCATGGTTGCTTTCTTACCCTCCCCAAATTCCTTCCCAAGCATAGCTATCTCCCTTCCATTGCTATGTAACCGTCCCATTGTAGTCGGTCAGGGAGATGGTTTCAAGACCTCACACATTCTCCTTGGCTGCATCACCCAAAAAAGCCTCTTTCCTTCAGTGATTGGCTTTACGGCAAGCAATGGGACCTAGACCAAACCCCTGGGTGCTGCCCAACTGTCCCATTCCTCTAGACCATGCCAGACACCGGCCCAGACGGGGCTGTGGAACAGATGACCCCTGGCTCTCTAGAATTTGTTTTCTCAAAAAGAAAGAAGGCAATAATGTTTTATAAAAAGAGGTGAATAACTTTAAGCCTGTAAACCCCAACCATCTGTAAGAGCACCCCATCTTACATAAAAGCATGAGTGAGAGCTACGTGCAGAGAAGAGTCTGGAAAGGACTGTTTCCAAGAAGAGTCCCTCATAGCATGATGGGATGAGTCCTTAGTGAACTGCCAGCCAAAACAGAAAACACTATCAAAAAAGAAGACTCCTGCTATGGAATCCCTGTACTGCCATATCAGAGTATTGAGAGGGCGCATCACTTATGTTGACAGTAAGGATCATCGTGATGACTATTAGTGAATAAAAAGCCAGAAGACATGAAGGACAAGAACTTACACATTTAACATTTTGGCACAGGTCAAGTAACTACAATAGCCTATATACCAGACAGACAAGACAAAATATATTTATAATACATGTGAAAAGTATTGATGCAGAAATGGACATTTCTCAGAATAAGATACGACTTTACAGATACCATGAAGAATATATGATCTCATGCAGACACAGGAGATGTGGTGGGGATTGCGGGCAAGCAATAGAAAATAAACTTCCTGGCTGGGTGCAGTGGCTCATGTCTGTAATCCCAGCACTTTGGGAGGCCAAGGCCAGGAGTTCAAGACCAGCCTGAGCAACATGGTGAGACCCTAGTCTATACAAAAGAATTTTTTTAAAGTTTCTTGTACCTAGAAATGAATCCAAGATGTACTCTAAAGAGAACCTCTACAGAGAAAAGTAACACCTTTAAGGTCATTGGAGACCTAAATAAATGAAGAGACTGACCGTGTCTCTGGATTGGAGATAATATTGTGCTGGTAAGAGTTCTCCTATCTGGTTGATAATTCAGCACAGTCCCAGTTGAAATTCCAACAGATTTTTCTATGGGAATTGACAACCTAATTCTAACATTTATGTGAGACTCTAAATAACCAAGAAGAGTCGCAACCTTTTTCTTGAAGAAGGCAAGGTGTGAGGACTTGCTTTCTTAATGTCAAGACACGTTGTCAAGCTATACAATTAAGGCAAAGTGGAATCAGAACATGGCAAACAGACCAGTGGAAAAGACAGTAATCCAGAAACAGACCTCTCCACACACATGGACACAATATCAGACTGGGGGAGCACTGAAATCCACGTGAAAAGAAGAACTATTCAATTAGGGGTGCTGGCCAGCTGGCTACCATGTAAGGGGAAAGATCAAACTGGACCCTATTTAAATCCCACACAAAAGTCAGTTCTATGAAGATTAGAGCCATAAAGAAAAGACCACACAAAGATCTTAAAAGATGATATAGAAGAAAATCATCTCTATGATTTAAGTAAGATAAAATAAGTACATACAATAAGGAAAGATTGACACACTGGTATTAGTGAGACACCAAAAGAATAAAAGGCATGCTGCAGTTTCTGCAAGTCATCTTAATGCAAGTAAGCCCCCAAATTGGGGCTCAGCCTGAGAAGGTTCTTGGCTTGCACAGGAAATAATTTGGGAGTGACCCAACAGAGAAAAGTGAAAGCAAAGCCAGTTTGTTAGAGCAACAGAGCACAGAAAAGTGGGTTTCACAGACAGAGCATCCATACAGATGGATGGGGTTTAGAGAGCTGCCCCATAGACAGAGAAACACTCCTGGACTACCAGCTACCTATATTTATAGCTACTTCTTAATTATATGCTAAATAAGGGTCAGGTTATTCATGAATTTTCTAGAAAAGGGACCCAGATTTCCTGGATCTGAGGGTTCCTCCCCCTTTTAAACCATATAAGATAACTTTCGGGTATTGCCATGGCATTTGTAAATAAATTGTCATGGTGCTGGTGGGAATGTCTTTTGGCATGCATTATCACCAGCATATAATGAGCAGTGAGGGCAACTAGAGGTCACCTTTGTCACCATCTTGGTTTCAGCTGATTTTTTTTTTTTTTTTTACCAATCAATGAGAGCTTGTAAGGTTGCTGAGGTTGGTTGGCCTTGAACTCTTGGCCTCGCCTTCACAAGCGCCACGACATCCGGCCGGAGCCACTTTGGGCTCCTCAGCTGATTTCTTTACTGCATCCTGTTCTGACCAGATTCTGTTTGGATCAGCAGGGTCATGACCAAGGTCTTGACCAGTGCTTGGAAACAAGTTCTGCTGATCTCCTACTTCAACATTATGGACAAAAGACTCCTACCAAGAACATACAAAAAACGCCAACAGATACTAGGAAACCCTAAAAAAACGAGCAAAGGACTTTAGAAGCCACTTCACAAAACAGAATATCCAAATGGAAATGGTGTTTATCCTCAGAAATCAGGGAAATAACCACCATGCATACCACTACCAGCCCCATCAGCTGTAACTAACATGCCCACAATCCCACTTCCTAGGTATATCTATCCTGGAGAAACTTGTATCTTGAAGCAACCCAATGTCCATCAAGAATAGAATAAATTGGCTAGGTCATGCCCACGCTGAGCCGGGAGCCGAAATGCTTCCCGGTGACAGGAGTGAGTGATGAGCCGGCTTCTGTTTCTGGCCCACAGAGTCGCCTTGGCCGCCGTGTGCTGTCGCCCCGCCTCTCGCGGGTTCAGGATGTTCTATGCCGTGAGGAGGGGCCGCAAGACCAGGGTCTTTCTGACCTGGAATGAGTGCAAGGCTCAGGTGGACCGGTTTCCTGCTGCCAGATTTAAGAAGTTTGCCACAGAGGATGAGGCCTGGGCCTTTGTCAGGAAATCTGCAAGCCCAGAAGCTTCAGAAGGGCAGGAAAAGCAACATGGACAAGAATCACAGACGAAAGCCAGCAAGTGACTCCATGAGCCACTGGATACAGATGGAGATGAAGGCACAGAGCCGTATGCAAAGCACTTGAAGCCCAGTGTGGAGCTGGCACCTCCAGTTAGCAGAGACATGTTTTCCTACATGGGAGACTCGGTTGTCGTCTACACAGATGGCTGCTGCTCCAGTAATGGGCGGAAGAGGCCACGAGCAGGAATGGGCGTTTACTGGGGGCCAGACCATCCTTTAAATGTAGGCATTAGACTTCCTGGGCAACAGACAAACCAAAGAGCAGAAATTCATGCAGCCTGTAAAGCCATTGAACAAGCAAAGGCTCAAAACATCAATAAATTGGTTCTGTATAGAGACCGGGGTCTTTCTGACCTGGAATAGTTATACCATATAAATGGTATAACCATAGTATATAATTATATACTATAACTATATACTGGGTTCAAGGTTGGAAGAAAAATGGGTGGAAGACAAGTACAGGGAAAGAGGTGATCAACAAAGAGGACTTTGTGGCACTGGAGAGGCTCACCCAGGGCATGGACATCCAGTGGATGCACGTTCCTGGTCATTCGGGGCTTACAGGCAATGAAGAAGCTAATAGATTAGCCAGAGAAGGAGCTAAACAATCGGAAGACTGACCCATGTGATGTGAGTCCTTGGGAAAACTTGAGCCAGCGGCTGTTTCGCTGCTTGTACTTACTGGTGTGGAAAAGAGCCTGCAGGTGGAACTGTTGGATGCCCAGTGGATGGGCAGACACAGCTTTCACATGGAATCAGGGAGGTGCAGTGGCATTCTATGACCCAATTTTATAAAAAAATCACTGAGTATATAATAAATTGAACATCTTTGAGATTGGAGAGTTATGTGAGATTTCAGCATTATGCTTACTGGGTTCCATATGTTCTTGCTTGTTTCATTGCAGGCAAGCAAAGCAAATGGCCTAAAGTGCTGCAGCTTATATTTATTTTGAAAAGAAATCTAAAAAACATTGGTTAAAATATGCAACTCAGAAGTCTGGGAGTATTCTGAAAGCATCCATTTACCATCCAGTTTATAGGAGTGAGTCTCCTGCTTGTATAGGGACTTGTGCCTATGGGTACATTAGAGAAACGTGCAGCTTGGGGCCTGGGCGGGCAGCTCAGTGGGCAGGATGTGTGCTGGGTTTCAGCTCTGCATGCCTGCTTGCGGGGCACTTGGTATAGGGCAAAGTCTGCCTGCAGGCAACCCTGGCTGCTAGGCCATTCTCTAGGAACAGTTACAATCTGTAAAGACCAAGATGTGTAAATAAGTCTTTCAAAAAGTTATTTGGTTCTTCTGTTAAAAACTGTGCACATTTTAAAAAAAATGTTTGACCCTGAAAAAAAAACAGACTAAATTATACTTATTAATTCATGGAATATTCAACAGCAGTGAAAATAACAACTATAGGTACAAACATCACCATGGACAAATCTCATAAACATTGAGCAAAAGCCAACAGATACATATAATGCAGTTCCATTTATATAAAGTTTGAAAACAAGGCTCCCCAAACTACATTGTTCAGAGGACCATGTGTAGGTGGGAAAATCGTGATGAAACCCAGGAAATGATTTCTATCATGGTCAGGACAGCAGTTCCCCTGTCCAGAGGCATTAGAGAGGTAATAGGGTGCTGCAGTATTTTTCTCTCTCTTCTTACAAGTGACTATGTATACTTATTAAAACTTATGCATTTTTCTGTGTGTATCTTATATTCCCTGATACAAAAGTTAACATGCAGAAGGAAGTGAAGAGCACCACCACCAGGGCAACTGTTGGGTACTGTGCCATGCAGAGGCGCTGCCCAGCTGCCCATCCCTCTAAGACCTTGCCCACACTGGCCCATACAGGGGGCTGTTTCCACTTTTCTGGCCTCTCCCCAGCCCACCCCCAGCCTCCCTGAGCTTCCCACCACAGTGTTTCTGCTGGGAGTGGGGGCCATTCTTCCTCACCTCCTTATTTCCCCATGAGGTGCTTATGCCCCTGAACAAGCACCCCCTTAGTGCCCCCCAACTAGTTTTTCTGGGTCCTGCTTTGCCATGTGCTCCCTGCCCTCTGGCATGTGCTATGACCCTCACAACTGTCGTGGAGGCCCCAGGATTGGAATGGGAAGAACGGCGTGTTCTGTTTAAACCCTCTTAAATCCAGCAGAGGCTTTGAGCTTTGAGTCCTCGCAAGTAACTGTAAGGGTTATTGCCGAGTTTAAGATGAGGAAACCGAGGCCAGCATAAGAAAATTAAATGCCAATTTATTCAGCTCCTGGGCGAGGTTCTATGGTCCGGGGAATGGGGGCCAGAGAAGTCATGCTGATTTCCTGGGGAGTGGGGTTTTTATGGCTATGAGGAACGAGCAACAGCTGGGTGCTCTGATTGGCTCCTGGGGAGCGGGATTGGGACGGGGTGGGCTGCCATTGGTTGGTGGATTGTTGGGCGAGTTTTCCAGTGCAAGAGCCAACCAGGGTTGCATAGGCAGAAGCATTTCAGGGGAGCCATAGAGCAGAGCTAGGTGCCGAGTGCAGAGCCTAGTGCCGGGTGCAGAGTCAGGTGCTGAGTGCAGAGGTGGGTGTGTCTGGCCTCCTGGCAAGGCAACCAGCCTTACAGTAACCACAAAGTCTGAGACTTTGGGGATGCCTGATGTGTGCACGGAGGCTTCATGGGGACCACACTGGCTTCTGGCCTTGGCAGTTCCCCACAGTGCTTTGGAGCTGTGAGCTGGTGCTTACAGCCTTAGGGTTGGCTTTTAACTAGTGGCCCAGGCTGGAGGGTCTACCTTGCTGATATAAAGCAAGGTCCACATGGGGGTATGACCTGGGCAGCTCAAGACAGTGCTTTGGGAGGGGTCACAGCTCAGAGCCATATTCTCTGAGTCCCGCATGGGCCTCCCTTGATCCAAACATCGACAGTGCAGAGGACGCTACAGAAGAGTCCAGACCCCTGAGGCATGAGTGGAGGAGAGCGGGCCCAGGCTTGCTGCCTTTACTGTGTTCTCAGCCAGGTCTGAGGCTACCACTTCCAACTGCAAATGCAGAAAGGGGCCAGTGCACTCTGGTATGAGTTTTGTGCCACCCATAGCAGAGTTGTTCCAGATGAGCTGTCCCCAAAGCCTCCTGCCAGAACAGGGACTGGGGAGGGTCCCTCCTGAACCCACAAAGCACATCCCTAGGCCTGCAGAGTTAGTCCCCTCTGTGTGACTCAGCTTGGCTGCAGATGTGCCTTTTGTTTTAATTTACAGTTTGTTTTTACTTGTTTTTTCTTTTCAGAGACAGGGTCTCTGTTGCCCATGCTACAATGCAGTGGTGTAATCGAGCTCACGGTAACCTTGAACTCCCAGGCTTAAGCCATCTTCCTGACTCAGCCTCTTGAGTGGCTGAGACTAGTCTTGTACCACCATGCCCAGCTAATTATATTTTTACTTTTGTAGAGACAGGATTTCTGCAGGTCAGCCTCAAGTGATCCTCCTGCCTTGGCATTCCAGAATATTACAGGGATTGCAGGTATGAGCCACCGTGCACGGCTATTACATACATTTTGACCCAAGAGTTGGGAGACTAAAGTCGTGGCTTTGCCCACAGAAAGGCAAGAGTTTGTTAATGGACAACAGTATTAAAAGGCATCGGGGCCCTTCAGAGAATAGGCTATTTTCTTGGGTTGAGACAGAGAAAGAATGAAATCAATACACATCCCAAAGCTAGCAAGGGCCATACAAGTGGCTTGTGCTGAGAACTGTCCGTTCCAGGGAATCGGGTTTACTCAGGAGATCCAGAAGGAACTGGAATGGTTTGAAAAACACACCACAGTCTTACTCCTAGAATGGGAGCAGTGGTGTCAGGAGGCAGGCTGAGCAGAAATGAAGGGGTCATGGGGCCCTGGAGTGGGCCAGACCACCTCCGGGGACAGGAAAGCTCCCTGATGTCAGGGGAGGGCAGATGTTTGGGAATAGACAAGGTCACCACGAGGGAGCCAGGTGACTCAGAACACTCTTGAAGGGGGGCCATTCAATGCTGCAGATAGCGACTCCGTAAGAACCAGAAGCCATTCCATGAGCCAGGGCAGCTCTCAGAGGCTGTAGGGAATTTGGGCAAATTCAAGGAGAGAAAATCAGCATCAAACATTGAAAATATTTTGGGGTGCACTTGGGGACAGCACAGTTACTGCGGGTGGGTGTCCGGGGTTGCTCAGGCCCCAAGGGAATGCATTTTTAAAATGTAGGGATTCGGTGTCAAGGAGGGCTCAGTGTTGTCCTCCCTGAGGAGAGCACTGCCAGTCAGTAGACAGGAGCTGACGGCAGGGAGGGTGGCCATGGCTGCCATCTCTTGGGTGCAGCTGTGGGACTGTTTCAACAGTGATTCATATGGCAAACCTGGGTTTTCCTGGTTTTGCTTTCTGTTGCCAGGGGAGACCCCCAAGTGACAAAATCTAGAGGAATATGTCAGAAAAAGTAAATATATAGGCCGGAAAGCAAAGAGAAAGTAGGAGGAGGGAGGCCCTGGGGTTGAACACAAATGATCAGCCCTCTGTGTGAAGACTGCCAGCAGCCAGCGCAACCTCCAGGGCCCCAGCTGAGCCATGCTGGGGATGTGAGCCAGCAGCCGTGGGAAGAACTGCTGTGGACATCTGTCCTTAACTGCTGACAGGTGTGCTGCTCAGGGCTGGGAGCACCCCCAGTGGAGGACAGCTCGTGTCCTCAGAGTCAGTGGAACACAACCGAACCTGCTGGGCTGTGCTCCACTGCCTGGGGCAGGATCTCTTAGGGCTGAAGACACCCATGCAATGGGCACACAGAGGGAAATGGAAATGATGAGATTTCACACACACACAGGAAGAGGAACAGTAAGAAGGTATTATAAATAAGACCCAGGCAGGTGATGATAGGCTCGGGGAGAAGGACAGTTTCTTCCTGCTCACCCCGCGGGGTTGCCGGGGTAATGCTATAACCTTCCACCTGGTCAACTCTGCTGTGGGGTCTAGGCTTTGACTGTCGTCCCTGTCTACTCTCCCTCCATCAGCTGCCAGGGCATTCCTGCTGGGGTACTGAGGTGGCAGGAAGAGAGGTCTCCATGGGGCTGGGTCCTGGATCCTGGACACATCTTATGGCCTTCAAGCTGCTCTAAGGACTTCCCTGTGGTTGGTGAGCAGAAGGCTGAGGCTGTCACCATCTGGTCATTCCTAGTAACTCTAGGTCTTTTAAAACTGGAGCACATGGCAGGCTCGTGAAAATGCTGAGCCACCCAGCCCTCCCGCACCCACTGGGTAGGTAAGCACAGAGCCTTAGAGAGATGTTCATAGCACTGGGCTCTGATGGACCCTGGGCTCTCTTTGAATGCTTTGGGCTTGAATCCTTTGACCTTAAGACTCTTTTTTCCCTTTGGACTTTAACTTAAAAGGGCAAGGGAACTTAATTTTTTGACTTGAATTTGACCCTAGGAAATGTATGAAAGACATTTCTAGGTTGACTTTGTATCTGGGTATCTGGCATTTTTTATATTTGCAGAACCTCTGACCCAAATTTGAACTCTGAGGTTGGACCTAATTTAGGATGGGAAAGTAGGAAGAGTAGGAAAATAATTTGTAGTTTGGGGTCCAAGCTACCCTTGGAATTAAATAGCATTGAAGGCTGACCCATTCCAAGTCCTAGATGGGGGGAATCTATGCTGCCCCCAGGTCTCCAAGGGGGGTTGGATAATACAGGAGCAACTGGGCTTAGCAATTAGCAGCAATATCACTGACCCCTAAGTTCAGGAGCAGGTGGCATTTTCAACTCAGTTCCTTGCGTGTTCCCTTGGGATTTGGCCGCTTTGCCAGGGTGAAGCAGTGCAGGCCACCCAACTTGTGAAGGTCTCTCTCCATCACCTCAGACCCCTAGGGAGCTCCCAAGTGGCTGCTGATGAGATCAGACCTCCTGCCTCCTTCTGGACTTTAGGAAGTGCTGGCCTATGTGGTCCCCACCCTTCCCCCGGGACTCCTCCCTCTTTTTCATCCCCAACACTATAGTCAGTCTCAGCATCACTCCCCTGACTTCCACAAGCCTGTTCCAGAACCCTACACCCATTTTCTCTTCTGAAAATGAACCCTCAACTATCATTTTAGGTAATTTTTTAAGGGACCCACTCTGTCCATATTAGAAGAGGCAGAATATGTTCTGACAGTGGAGACCACAGGGATCAGGAGAGGGAAGAGGAGAGCTAACAACAGATACCACCCACTGTCCTCGCTGTGAGCCTGCAGTCTCCTGCCGCTGCGGCCTCTGCAGGGAGTTGACAACCCTGATCCCTGGGCCTAGAGACTGAGTGAGACTTTGGCTTTGCAGTCCCTTGCTGAGTCAGACCCCTTGCTGATCCCTGCCTGGTGGGCTCCCAAAGCCCCCCTGCTGCAGCCCCTGCTGAGCATCCTTCTGCTGCACTTTCCACCCTTGGGGGACCCTCCTCCTGGTCCCCCCAACCTCAGCATTTCTCTTCCCTGCAGGCCCCTGGAGGGGTGGGCCGGGCAAACCCAGCAGCGGGGGCCTGGTTATATCAGGACAGCAACTCAGTTTTCCACGCGCAGGCTCTAGGGTACCCACGTGTTGAGCTCAGTTCCTCTGACTCTCAAGCCAGGGCTCTGACGGCACCTGCCTCCATCAGAGTGCAGGAAGTTGGCCTGGGCAGGGCTCTTTCTCCTAAGGCAGGATCAGTGTTGAGTAAAGGCCAAGACCATTTTCCCAATCAGGTAAGGCCAGGCCCAGGTCTGGGTCCAGGGCCTCTGAGTCCACTTCTGCCCTTTGGCCAAAAGGGTCATGAGGGGTGAGTGGCCTTTTCCAATTTCCCAAGCAATTTCCCCAAGTGTTACCTCGTGTTATCCTCATGAGGACCACCCTGTGAGGTAGGAATTAGCAGCCCTGCTTTAAAAGGGAAACTGAGGTAAAGTATGAGGCTTTCCTGGCAGGGCCAGCCTCCGGCACAGCAGCAGGGGGACAGTGAGGATGGCCCGAGCTGGTGCCCCCTCCCTAACTGCCCTCCCTTCCAAGCTACAGTCTATTCCTATTCTACTCATTTTCTCTCCCGCTTCCCCTCCCCTGCTGCCATGTTTTTTATGCTTGTGGATGTCTTATGCAAGAGTTTTCAATAGCTCCTCCCAACAGTCTTACACGGCAGTGTAAAGGTGACCAGACATGGAGCCCTGAGAGTTCCCTTGGGGTTCCCAAAGGCATGTATAGGATTCAAGGCGCTTTTTCTGGCTCCCACTCTGCTCCCTTTCAAGAAGTGCACTTGTGGTTAAAAGTTCAGCTTTGACTACCTCCTGTGGGTGTGCAGGAGAACACAGAGCAGGCTAGAGTCCAGCTTGGGGCCAGAGAATCTCATCCTACTCAGAGGAGGGTTCTTTTGGGGGGTTGGTACAAATCTCAGAACCTCCCTACTGTATGTGTTGAGAGGGTGAGATGGGATGCGTTGGAGGTGAAGGGGGCTGCAGCCGGGTGCAGCTGCAATTATTCAGAGCAGAGGTGGCTTAAAAGACTGCACTGTGTTCACTGTCCAGGGGCCCTCTGCCTTGGGAGGAGTCCTATCAATGCTTTTGTCATGTGCTTCTGCAAATTATGTGGAAGATACTTTTACAAATTGGTTGAGGCCTACTGTCTCTTTCCAGTTCACATTCTCCCTCTGTCATGCACCTGTCCTGTTGCAATGGTTGGCTATTTTGGATATGGCTTCCAAGGCAAAATTGGGGGATCATCTTGCATGGGTTTAGTGGGATAGATTTCTGGGCTTTGAAGTCACTTCTGTATCTACTTAAATTGCTATAGTTATCTTTGTGCATAAGTGGCTTCTGGTCGATGCAGGCGAACCCCCATATTGGGACTCAGCCAGGGAGGGTACTTGGCTTTGCACTGCGAAGATTTCCACAGAGAAAACTGAAGGCAAAGTGAGTATATTCCAGTTTGCTGCTCCATAGACAGAGCTGGACAAACCCATAGGTAGAACAGCACTCCAAGATTTCTGGCAAACTACAGTTATACCCACTGTTAATTATATGTTAAATAAGGGACAGGTTATTCATGAACTTTCTGGAAAAGAAACAAGAAGTCCCTGGAACCATATAAGGTCATTCCTGGGCTATTGCCATGGCATCATTTATAAACTGTCATGGCGCTGGTGGGTGTATCTTATGCAAATGCATTATAATTCCTAATCTGAGCTAGTTTTGGCTATTCTTTATTATTGTCATGTCATGTTTGATCAGCAGGGTTTTAACCTGTGCTTGGAAAAGTCCTGCTGATCTCCTACCTCACAGGGATATGCCTACTGCCAAAGGAGAGACAGAACTGTCTTTCTATTCTCTCCATAGGAAATATTACAAAATCACTGTCACACGAAAACGTGATCAAAGAGTCTGCAGCCAAAGAATATGAGGGAACAGAGTATTTTAAAGGTGAAGGTTTCTGACACTTAGTAAAAATGTCAGATTTTTTTTTTTCCTGGAGTTTGTGGTGTTGGTCAGCTTTTCGAAATTTGTCATTTCTTAATCTAAATAATCATTTTATAGAGAAAAAAATTACTCATCAGTGTTGATGATGCCCTGGTTTTCTGTTCAGTTTTGTTTCCAATCAACTTTTCATCTAAGACTCAATCCTCCCCTCCAGCTCTTCACCTGACCCAATCCTCCCCCTCCAACTCTTCACCCAAGACTTAATCCTCCCCACCTCCAACTCTTCATCCAAGACTCGATCTTCCCCTCCAATTTCACCCAAGACTCAATCCTCCCCCTCCAATTCTTCACCCAAGGCTCAATCTTCCCCTCCAACTCTTCATTCAAGACTCAATCCTCCCCAACTCTTCACCCGACTCAATCTTCCCCTCCAACTCTTCATCCGAGACTCAATCCTCCCCAACTCTTCACCCGACTCAATCTTCCCCTCCAACTCTTCACCCAAGACTCAATCCTCCCCTCCAACTCTTCACCTAAGACTCAATTTTCCCTTCCAACTCTTCAAGACTCAATCCTTCCCTCCCAGTGCTCACTGATCTTCCTCTTATCAGCTATTAATGGGGTCTCAAACATTCTCCATGGCTCTGTTCTTGAGCCATGCAATCTGCTAATCTTTATAAACTGAAGACCCCACTTAAATGCATTTAAAGTATAATGTGACCCAATAACTTCTTTACCCCAAGCTTATAGCTTCCTATGAGAATCATCATCCGAGGAAACTGAGGTCAAGGCCAATGCTAAGGCTGATGGAAGTGACTGATGTGGAAGATGACACAGCATGACACAAGGGATTAAGTCAAGGATATTGACGAGATCAAGACAGCTGCTGTGCTTTGTCCCAAGGCCATTCCAGTTGGTGACAAAATAATAATCTAGCTCTAACAGATTCCTGGCCGGGGCTTCTCCCTCAGACCAGCTGCCTCCTATTGGAGCCAGCAATTATGCCCTGGTTTATATAGTTTCATTCATAGGCTGTCTGAGCTCTACTTAAGCAGCAAAGAGCAGAAATGACTTGCCCAAGATCACTCAGCTAGTAAGCGACAGACGCAGGTTTCAAATCCAGGTTTCTGGACTCAGGGCAGAGCCAAGGAGAATGAGGGCAAACAGACTGGCAGTTGATCAAACTGATGTAGCCTTCCTGGTTGATAAAGGGAACAGTGAGGAGAAATTAACAACAGGAGGCTCTGGCCAGAACAGGCTGCCTCCAATCTTCTCTCACCAGTGGCCCCTAAAGCCACGTGAGCTGGGCTTTCTGACAACACTTTATTGCATTTGCAGACCTTACATGCTTTAAACATGCTTTTAGTATCTCACTGGGTCTCTAACAACCCCAGGAGGGGGCAGAGCAATAATTATTTCATAGACGGTAAAACAGCTTCACAAAAACATTGGGAGCTCAATAATTTCCCTATTGAGATGTATCCCCGCATGAGCATCAGGATCTACAAGGAGAAAACCAGCCAAGGTCTTCTTCCCTGAGGGATGTGGGCTTAAACCCCAAGATACCCTGCACGATTTTGTAACCCTCCTGACATTTCATAAACCCTGATCAGAGTAAAACATTCCATGAGGAATGTTTTAAAAACATACTGCCTAACCACCTAACTACAGGAACATCCCTATCACATCCTGCTGGACAAGGAGCCAAGGAGCAGCTTTATCAACATGCTGGGCAGCAGGCCATACTGCCCCCCTCCCCCTTTCCAGATCTGTAACTGACAGAGCAGGAGCACTGCCATCTTGAACAGCACCATTCTAAGTTCCCCCTTAATTAAAAGCTGCCTAAATCCAGCTCCAAAACATCAGCCAAATGGCTAATGTCAGCATACCCAGAATCTTTCCAACCCTAAGATAAACCCCTTTCTGATCAGAAATATGCCACCCCCAGGATGGCCTCCTCTCCAACCAGAGATACTCCAACCTTGCAATAAACTTCCTCACATGAAACATTCTGAACCTGTGATAAGTCCCCTTCCAAAACCCTTAAATATCCTTAGTTTGTAAGAGAGTGTGGCCTAACTCAGCCAGCAGCCCCTCTCAGGTTTGTCTAAACTCATCCCTGTTGACTGTCCAGTCACCCTTCGTGTCGCTTTCCTCTTTTATTCTTACAATAACCATTCCAGTCTGTAAGCAGGACACATGCTGTGACACTAAGTTTGTCCCCCCCTCCACAGGTTTGTGCTGGCAATAAACCTGTGTTGCCGTTAAGCCGCCAACTCTTTTTTTTCTTTTAATACATTTCTGTCCTGTCTCATGGCATTGTGAACCCTTCTCGATTCTTCTTGAACCCTCACCTTCCCTTCAAAATCTAAGAAGGATGAATTTCTCCCATCTCCCTTCTTCAAAACCTAAGAAGGATCAACATCAAGATAGAGAGGGTCAAACCCAAGGAGTAGATTCCATGAGAAGCCTCCCTACTGATAAGGGTTACTAAGGATGGGGTCTTCTCTGGACCCCCTAGTCTTAGACATAGTCCACCACAGCCAGAAGCCCTTAAAATAAGATTGCAGTACTTCTGGCGTAGCCAAAGACAGACTTCTCTTAAAAGCAGGGCCTAGCTCTCCGCAGGCTGTGCCCTCATTGTTAGTCCAAGCTGTATTATTTTGTAAATCTCTCCTCCATTTTGTAGATCCTGGTCAGAGTGAAACATTCCAGGGGGGTTTGGGCTTTCAGTAATACCCTGCCTAATTGCCTGACTTCTTTTTCACATCCTGTTGGACAAAGGTTTAAAGAATATTTTTATTAACATCTTCTTGGGCCATAAATCATAATGTCCAGACCCCTTTCGTTAGATTTTTTCCAGCCTGTAAGTGGTAGTGGGGCTTTGGCACTGAGTTGGTCCCCACCTCGCTAGGCTGTGTTAATAAACCTGTGTCTGAGTCATCAACTCTCTGTCTTTAACCCTCATCTTTTTTTCAAAACCTAACACTCCCGTGTCCTCTCCCTCACCTCCCCCTGGCATCCCTTGCCACTGTCCCTCTATCCTTTCCCCTCCTTAACAGGAAGAGAAATCTCTCTCGGAGGTAAAGGTTAAGTCTCCCATGGGTTAAGAGGGAGCTTGAGGCACCAGAAAGAGCTGCAGTCACAGCCACCTAAGAAAGCCATCTCGGAGGTCTCTTCCTGTCCAAGAGCTGGGGTCCTGACTCAGACCAAGATGGCTTTTGTTTCTTTTCCTTTCTGGCCCCCCACTCCCCACCCACCCCTTTTCTGCTCTCTAGCAGGGGCTCGTTATAGTTTACAGGGCTGGGGAACGATGCCTCTCCTGCCCTCCATTTCTGCCATCTCCCTTCTTTCCCCTCCACTTTTTGAGTCCACCCCTCTTCCCTTTTCTTTCCCTCCCTCTGGGACGCTGCCCAGTTCCTTCCACCCGACAAGGTCTGGGACTCCAGACTCCCTCTGAAGGAACGGAAGTAGTTCCTTCCCTCCCTCCGACCCGGCCTTTCGGCCCTTGATTCAAAACAATCAGATTCCTAGGCCCTTCCCTTTCCACCCCTGCGCTCCCCAGTCCCGGGAAGTTTTCCCGCCCCTTCCCTGCAGCCCCGGAGGCCACCAGGACACACGGAGCCATCCGGCGGCGCCCTCGGAGGCCATGGATACACTGGCGGATGGTCACTGCCTCCTAACGGAACAGCGAACGCCCGTTGGCCGCTGCCCGGTGCCAGTGGCGGTAGCCCCGATGGGCAGGGCTGGCAAGGTAGGTTGAGTCCGCGCGTCCCCAGCATGCTCTGCGCGAGGGCAGGGCTTCAAGGGGCCAGGTGAAGGCGGAACTGGCTTGGTCAAACCAGCCCATCAGCCTCTAGCCTGCTCCGTGCAGGGGCGGGGGCGGGGTTCCCTGGGGTGGGGCTCGGTTTGGGTATCCTGGTGTTTTGCCCCTGGGTTCTCTGAGATGCTCCCACGCAGATGTGTGGGCCTACTTCGCTCATTTCCACTCTATATCCTGTTCCATTCTCTTGTAATGAGCGTTTGGAGTGTTGCCAATTTTTTGCTATTACATAGATTGTAATAGCATATTACATAACATCTTTAGCATAGTTTGATTGTAATAACATTAAATATAGTATATTGAACATACAGTTTGAGCATGCCAACCTGATGGGTGTGGAATGTAATATTCATTATAACTTTGATTTTCATTTCCCTGCTTTCAGTAAATTTGAGCTTTTAAAAAATGTGATTATTGGTGCCTGTAATCCCAGCACTTTGGGAGGCCGAGGCGGGTGGATCATGAGGTCAAGAGATCGAGACCATCCTGGTCAACATGGTGAAACCCCGTCTCTACTAAAAATACAAAAAAAAATTAGCTGGGCATGGTGGCGCGTGCCTGTAATCCCAGCTACTCGGGAGGCTGAGACAGGAGAATTGCCTGAACCTAGGAGGCGGAGGTTGCGGTGAGCCAAGATCGCGCCATTGCACTCCAGCCTGGGTAACAAGAGCAAAACTCCGTCTCAAAAAAAAAAAGTGATTATTGGCTACACTGTTTCATGTTCTGAGAATTGCCTGTTTATATATATATATATACACACACACACACACACACACACATATTTGCCCATTTTTCTACTGAGTTGTGGTTTTTTCTTATTGATTGGTAGTTCTTTACAATTTTATGGATACCAGTCTTTTACTAGTTCAGTGCATTAATTGCAAATATTTGCACCTACTCTGTGACTTGCTCCCTTTCCACCCCCAATTTCTAAGGTGTTTGTTTTTTTTGAAGCACAAATTTGAAATCATAACAGGCGACTATCAATCTTTTCCTTTATGATTTGAGCATTTTGTGTCATCCTTAAGAACTCAGGCCCTGTCCCCAAGGTCATAGAGACATTCTCTTGTATTTTCTACTGATTCACCCACCATATTTAGGTCCATCTGTACTAATTTTTATGTATGATATGACATAGAGATCCTACTTTATTGCATTAACCAAAATAATAAGACAGGTGTCTCAATCAATAAAGGTTAATTTAGCCAAAGTTTGAGGACACGCCCAGGAAAAACACAAGTCTCAGATCCTAATGTTAACACCTCGCACTTGGTAGAAATGACCTTCAAGGTTCTCCATAGCAGAGATGTGGTTGAAGAAGAAAAGGAAGACATTGGCTTTGTAGATGGCAGTAGCTTCCTGAAAGAGGCAGAAGAAGGGCAGAATATGCAGTTGTCTCCTTGTAAGAAACCATAGAGGCCAAAAGCCTCCCTGCCCAAATTTCAGCCCCAAAGATAGAGATAATAAATAGCCTTAACCAACGCTCTGGCACTAAGAAAAGGCAAGGCCTTATTCATACAGACGTGAGATACGTGTTCTCTGTGATCCATGTTCATGGTGCAATCGAGTAAGAAAAGGGACTTCTAAATGCCAATGACAAATCAAATATGCAACATAAATATTGGCACTACTGCAGGCGATGGAAATGACTAGACAGATTGCTGGGGTCATCTAATGGGGGACTTTGGAATAATGAAGGGGAGCAACCTGGCACATACAGGGAGGGAAAGTCCTTGCTTCCTTCAATACCTCTTTATGAATATAAACCAAGACACTCCCCTAGGGAATTACAGGAAGCCATGTAAGAGAGGTATCATCAGAGTTCCCTCTCAGAGGGATGGGCCCTAAATAAGAAAGGCAGGATTTTGGTGCCCAGAAATCTGAGTTGGGCTACTATAAAGCCTACCCATGATCTCTCAAACTATGGCAAGGAGACTATGCACACTTGGCTCCTCAGGATAATAAGGACCCCAAAATTGAAGAAAATGATAGGTAAAGTGGCTGACCAGTGTGTCTATTGTGAGAGAAACAACGCTCAAACCAGACGTCCCATAGCTCCCTTGGCCAAGGTGGTATAATTCAGGGGAATCATGCCAGGGGAGGACTGGCACATTGCCTCCATGTCTCTATAAAAAATACAAAATAAGGAGAGGACCTCCAAGATGGCATGGTAAGAACAACTCGGGATTGCAGCTCTCAGTGAAGGCGCAGAGGATGAGTCCTAGCCGCATTTTCAGACGGACCTTTGTTGCCCACAGAATGGGGAAATTACCAGGTGTAGGAGAGACACGGAACACCAGCGCAGCCCTTTCGGCTTACGTGGCCATTTCCACCGGTGCCGCGGCACAGCGGCACCCCGCACAAAACTCACTGGTCTGGGTGCCCTGTTAAACTGGCAATCTGAGATTTGGGAGGGCAGATTAACATATCCATCTGATTAAACGGGACTTGGACAGTGAGCCAGACCAGGAGATTCCTGGGAAGCATGATTTGAGCTGGTGCAGTGGGTGGCGGCATGGGAAATCACACAGATCCCGGTGCCCTATCAGCAGGTGACTGAAACACCTGTGAGAGAGTCAACCATTCAACTTGAAAAAAAAAAAGAGAGAGAGAGAGAAAGGACTTTGAGACAGGGAGCCAGGTGATCAGGCTCAGCGGGTCCCACCCCCACAGGGACAAACAAAACAGCGATTCGAAATGCTCGGGGTTGAGAGTTTTACTGCAGGCTCAGCTGAATCCAGGACGGTGCAGCTCGATGGGGGAGGGACGTCCACCACTACGGACGCATTCTGCCCCTACTGAGGTACACGCCCATTGCTGATGCAGCCTGCCATTGCTGAGGCAACCCGCCATAACAGAGAGACTCAGCCAACAGGCCAGAGCCCACCACAGTAGGGCTGAGCCCCGCGGCAGCAGGGCAGACCCCGCAGTAGGAGGGTGGAGCCTCGGCAGGCAAATAGTGACTAGACTGCCTCCTAGCTGGGCAGGACAGTGCAATGGATACTCATAAAGAAAGCCCCAACTCCCTGACACAGAGCATCTGAGGGGAAAAAAAAGGTTTTTTTTAATAAGTTCTGCTGCAGCAGACCTAAACACACCTGCCCAACAGCCCTGAATGAACAATGGAGCTCACAGCTCAGCACTTGAGCTCCTATAAAGTACAAACCATCTCCTCAAGCAGCTCCCTGACCCTGTATATACAAAGAGTCACCTCAAAAAAAAAAGACTAATCAGACTGACATTTGGCGGGCATCATTCTGGGACAAAGATAGCAGAAGAAGAAACTGGTAGCATCTCTCACTGTTCTGCAGCCACTACAGGAGTACCCCAGACAAGCAGGGCCTGGAGTGGACCTCAGCACTCGTACAGCAGAGGGTATAGACTGTTAAAAGGAAAACTAAGTAACAGAAATACTTCATCATCAACAATCTGGGCATCCACTCAGAGACCCAATCGAAAAGTCAGCAACTACTAAGACGACAGGTGGATAAATCCACAAAGATGGGAAGAAACCAGCGCAAAAAGGAAGAAAACACCCAAAACCAAAACATCTCACCTCCTACAAAGGACCAAAACTCCTCACCAGCAAGGGAACATAGCTGGATGGAGAATGAGCATGATGAAATGACAGAATCAAACTTCAGAAGGTGGATAATGAGAAACTTCAGTGAGCTAAAAGAACATGTTCTAAATCAATGCAAAAAAACTAATAACCTTGAAAAAAGATTTGAAAAAAGATTCGAGGAAATGATAACAAGAATGGACAACTTAGAGAGGAATATGAATGAATTGAAGGAGCTGAAAAACACAACACAAGAACTTCATAAAGCATGCACAAGTTTCAACAGCCAAATTGACCAAGCAGAAGAAAGAATATGAGAAGTTGAAGATCAACTCAATGAAATAAAATGAGAAACCAAGATTAGAGAAAAAAGTGCAAAAAGGAATGAACAAAATCTCCAAGAAATGTGGGACTATGTGAAGAGACCTAACCTACGTTTGATAGGTGTACCAGAATGTGACAAAGAGAATGAATCCAAGCTGGAAAATACTCTTCAGGATATTATCCAGGAAAATTTCCCCAACCTAGCAAGGCAGGCCAATACTCAAGTCCAGGTAATACAGAGAACACCACAAAGATATTCCTCAAGAAGAGCAACCCCAAGGCACATAGTCGTCAGATTCACCAGGGTTGAAATGAAGGATAAAATACTAAGGGCAGCCAGAGAGAACGGTCGGGTCACCCACAAAGGGAAGCCCATCAGACTCACAGCAGATCTCTCGGCAGAAACTCTACAAGCCAGAAGAGAGTGGGGGCCAATATTCAACATCCTTAAAGAAAAGAACTTTCAACCCAGAATTTCATATCCAGCCAAACTGAGCTTCATAAGTGAAAAAAGAATAAAATCTTTTGCCAACAAGCAAGTACTCAGAGATTTTTGTCACCACCAGGCCTGCTTTACAAGAGCTCCTGAAAGAGGCACTACACATAGAAAGGAACAACCAGTACCAGCCATTCTAAAAACATACCAAATGCGAAAGAGCATCAACAAAATGAAGAATCTGCATCAACTAATGGGCAAAACAGCCAGCTAGCATCAAAATGGTAATATCAAATTCACACATAACAATATGAACCCTAAATGTAAATGGGCTAAATGCACCAATCAAAAGACACAGACTGGCTAATTGGATAAAAAACCAAAACCCATCGGTGTGCTGTATCCAGGAAACCCATCTCACATGCAAGGATACACAAAGGCTCAAAATAAAGGGATGGAGGAAGATTTACCAAGCAAATGGAGAGCAAAAAAAAAGCAGGAGTTGCAATTCTCGTCTCTGAAAAAATAGACTTTAAAGCAACAAAGATCAAAAGAGACAAAGAAGGTCATTACATAATGGTAAAAGGATCGATACAACAAGAAGAGCTAACGATCCTAAATATATATGGACCCAATACAGGAGCACCCAGATACATAAGGCAAGTTCTTAATGACTTACAAAGAGACTTAGACTCCCAGACAATAATAGTGGGAGACTTTAACACTCCACTGTCAGTATTAGACAGATCAAACAGACAGAAAATTAACAAGGATATCCAGGGCTTGAAGTCAGACCTGGAACAAGCAAACCTGATAGACATTTACAGAACTCTCCACCCTAAATCCACAGGATATACATTCTTCTCAGCACCACATCACACCTACTCCAAAATTGACCACATAATTGGAAGTAAAGCACTCCTCAGCAAATGCAAAACAACTGAAATCATAACAAACAGTCTCTCAGACCATAGTGCAATCAAGTTAGAACTCAGAATTCAGAAACTAACTCAGAACCACACAGCTTCCTGGAAACTGAACAACTGGCTCTTGAATGTAGATTGGATAAACAACGAAATGAAGGCAGAAATAAAGAAGTTCTTCAAAACTAACGAGAATGAAGACACAACATACCAGAATCTCTGGGACACATTTAAAGCAGTCTGTAGAGGAAAATATATAGCAATAAGTGCCCACATGAGAAGAGTAAAGAGATCCAAAATTGACACCCTATCATCAAAATTAAAAGAGCTAGAGGAGCAAGATCAAAAAAGCTCAAAACCTAGCAGAAGACAAGAAATAACTAAGATCAGAGCAGAACTGAAGGAGATAGAGACACGAAAAACCCTTCAAAAGATCAATAAATCCAAGAGCTGATTTTTCAAAAAGATCAACAAAATAGACCACTAGCCAGACTGATAAAAAAGAAAAGAGAGAACAACCAAATAGAGGCAATAAAAAACGATAAAGGGGAAATCACCACAGATTCCACAGAAATTCAAACCATCATCAGAGAATACTACAAACAACTCTATGCACATAAACTAGTAAACCTGGAAGAAATGCATAAATTCCTGGACACCTGTGTCCTCCCAAGCCTAAACCAGGAGGAAACCGAAACTATGAATAGACCAATAACAAGGTCTGAAGTTGAGGCAGCAATTAAGAGCCTACCACACAAAAAAAAGCCCAGGTCCAGATGGGTTCACAGCCAAATTCTACCAGACACACAAAGAGGAGCTGGTACCATTCCTTCTGAAACTTTTCCAAATAATTCAAAAAGAGGGAACCCTTCCTAAATCATTTTATGAGACCAACATCATCCTGATACCAAAACCTGGCAGAGACTCAACAAGAAAAGAAAACTTCAGGCCAATGTCCATGATGAACATAGATGTGAAAATCTTCAATAAAATACTGGAAAACAGATTGCAACAGCACATTAAAAAACTTATCCATCATGATCAAGTAGGATTCATCCTGGGGATGCAAGTCTGATTCAACATATGCAAGTCTATAAACGTAATTCATCACATAAACAGAACCAAAAACAAAAACCACATGATTATCTCAATTGATGCAGAGAAGGCATTTGACAAAATTCAACAGCACTTTATGCTAAAAACCCTCAATAAACTCGGTATTGATGGAACATATCTCAAAGTAATAAAAGCTATTTACGACAAACCAATAGCCAATATCATACTGAATGGGCAAAAACTGGAAGCATTCCCTTTGAAATCCGGCACTAGACAAGGATGCCCTCTCTCACCACTCCTATTCAACATAGTACTGGAAGTTCTAGCCAGAGCAATCAGGCAAGAAAGAGAAATAAAGGGTATTTGAATAGGAAAGGTGGAAGCCAAATTGTCTCTATTTGCAGACGACATGATAGCATACCTAGAAGACCCCATCACCTCAGCCCAAAAACTCCTGAAACTCATAAGCAACTTCAGCGAAGTCTCAGGATATAAAATCAATGTGCAAAAATCACAAGCATTCCTATACACCAATAACAGACTTAAAGAGAACCAAATCAAGAACGAACTGCCATTCACAATTGCTACAAAGAGAATAAAATACCTAGGAATACAACTTACAAGGAACGTAAGGGACCTCTTCCAGGAAAACTACAAACCACTGCTCAACGAAATAAGGGAGGACACAAACAGATGGAGAAACATTCCATGTTCGTGGTTAGGAAGAATCAATATCATGAAAATGGCTATACTGCCCAAAGTAATTTACAGAATCAACGCTATCCCCATCAAGCTACCATTGAATTTCTTCACAGAACTGGAAAAAACCACCATGAACTTCATATGGAACCAAAAGAGAGCCCACATAGCCAAGTCAATTCTAAGCAAAAAGAACACAGCGGGAGGCATCACACTACCAGACTTCAAACTATACTACAAGCCTACAGTAATCAAAACAGCATGGTACTGGTACCAAAACAGAGATATAGACCAAAGGAACAGAACAGAGGCATCGGAGGCAACACAACATATCTACAACCATACAATCTTTGATAAACCAGACAAAAACAAGCAATGGGGAAAGGATTCCCTGTTTAATAAATGGTGTTGGGAAAACTGGCTAGCCATGTGCAGAAAGCAGAAACTGGACCCCTTCCTGACACCTTACACTAAAATTAACTCCAGATGGATTAAAGACTTAAACGTAAGACCTGGCACCATAAAAACCCTGGAAGAAAATCTAGGCAAAACCATTCAGGACATAGGAGTAGGCAAGGACTTCATGAACAAAACACCAAAAGCATCAGCAACAAAAGCCAAAATAGACAAATGGGACCTAATCAAACTCCACAGCTTTTGCATTGCAAAAGAAACAGTTACTAGAGTGAATCGGCAACCAACAGAATGGGAAAAAATCTTTGCAGTTTACCCATCTGACAAAGGGCTGATATCCAGAATTTACAAAGAACTCAAACAGATTTACAGGGAAAAAAAAAAAAAAAAAAAGCCCATTCAAAAATGGGCAAAGGATATGAACAGACACTTTACAAAAGAAGACATACATGAGGCCAACAAACACATGAAAAAATGCTCATCATCACTGGTCATTGGAGAGATGCAAATCAAAACCACATTGAGATACCATCTCACACCAGTTAGAATGGCGATCATTAAAAAATCTGGAGACAACAGATGCTGGAGAGGATGTGGAGAAATAGGAACACTCTTAAACTGTTGGTGGGAGTGTAAATTAGTTCAACCATTGTGGAAGACAGTGTGACGATTCCTCAAGGACCTAGAAATAGAAATTCCGTTTGACCCAGCAATCCTGTTACTGGGTATATATCCAAAGGACTACAAATCGTTCTACTATAAGGACACATGCACTCGAATGTTCATTGCAGCACTGTTTACAATAGCAAAGACCTGGAACCAACCCAAATGCCCATCGATGATAGACTGGACTGGGAAAATGTGGCACATATACACCATGGAATATTATGCAGCAATAAAAAATGATGAGTTTGTGTCCTTTGTAAGTACATGGATGAATCTGGAGAACACCATTCTCAGCAAACTGACACAAGAACAGAAAATGAAATACCACATATTCTCACTCATAGTCGGGTGAGGAAAAATGAGAACACATGGACACAGGGAAGGGGGTACTACACACTGGGGTCTATTGGGGGGAATAGGGGAGGGACAGCGGGGGGGAGATGGGGAGGGATTGCCTGGGGAGAAATGCCAAATGTGGGTGAAGGGGAGGAAGGCAGCAAAACACACTGCCATGTGTGTACCTATGCAACTATCTTGCACATTCTGCACATGTACCCCAAAATCTAAAATGCAATAAAAATAAAAAATTTAAAAAAAAATACAAAATAAGCCAGGCATGGTGGTGCCCGCCTGTATTCCCAGCTACTTGGAAAGCTGAGGTGGGAGACTCAGCAGAGCCCAGGAAAGTCGAGGCTGCAGCGAGCCATGGTGGTGCCACTGCACTCCAGCCTGGGCAAGAGTGAGACCTTGTCTCATAGAAAAAAAAAAACGATTATAATGCCTAATGCCATATTTTTACTGTAGCTTTTCAGCTTTTCTATGTTTAGATATGTTTAGTACAAAAATGCTTACTGTTGTGTAGGCCAGGACTGACTGGTGAGCAGGTCCCTGACCCCATGACACCACCCCACCCAGCCTGGCGCCGCTTGATGGAGCAGGAGTGGCTCTCTCCAGGCAGCCAGTGTGAGGGGTGAGGCTGCCCTGGAAGGAGTTGGGGCCTGAGAGGGGTCGAGCATCCCTCTCCTCAGCTCACTGGCCAGGCCCCTGCTTACCCGCTCCCCCTGCCTAGCCGCTCCTGCCCACTGTGACCTCTGGCCACCTCTGCCATGTTCATCAGATGAATTTTTCTTTCTTTCTTTCTTTCTTTTTTTTTGAGATGGAGTTTCGCTTTTGTTACCCAGGCTGGAGTGCAATGGCGCGATCTTGGCTCACCGCAACCTCCGCCTCCTGGGTTCAGGCAATTCTGCCTTAGCCTCCTGAGTAGCTGAGACTACAGGCACGTGCCACCACACCCAGCTAATTTTTTGTCTTTTTAGTAGAGACGGGGGTTTCACCATGTTGACCAGGATGGTCTCGATCTATTGACCTCGTGATCCACCCACCTCGGCCTCCCGAAGTGCTGGGATTACAGGCTTGAGCCACCGTGCCCGGCCAGATGAATTTTTCTACGCCCTTAATCATGCCGAACAAACATTTTTTAAAAAATGGAAAACTATTTGAAACATGAACAGTTGTGCCATGTAATTTTGGTTGCTGGCGATGGCAGAATTCCAGCTCACAGATTGGTGTTCTCTGTCTCAGACTGTTTTGCTGCCATGTTTACTAATGATGTCAGAGAGGCAAGACAAGAAAAAATAAAAACGGGAGGAATAGAACCAAGTTCATCAGGGTCCTTGAGCCAGTATGCTTGTACAGGCTGCCTGGAATTCAGAGAAGATAATGCATGGCCCGGCGCGGTGGCTCAAGCCTGTAATCCCAGCACTTTGGGAGGCCAAGGCGGATGGATCACAAGGTCAAGAGATAGAGACCATCCTGGTCAACATGGTGAAACCCCGTCTCTACTAAAAATACACAAAATTAGCTGGGCATGGTGGCGCGTGCCTGTAATCCCAGCTACTCAGGAGGCTGAGGCAGGAGAATTGCCTGAACCCAGGAAGTGGAGGTTGCGGTGAGCCGAGATCGTGCCATTGCACTCCAGCCTGGGTAACAAGTGAAACTCCGTCTAAAAAAAAAATTAAAAAATAAAAAAAAAGAAGATAATGCCGAGTGCCAGCTGCTATCTACAGCATGCCTTCTTCCTTTTTGTTTTTTGGTTTTTTTTTCTTTGTTGTTGTTTGGAGACAGAGTCTCGCTTGCTCTGTGACCCAGGCTGGACTGCGATGTCACAATCTCAGCTCACTGCAACATCCACCTCCTGAGTTCAAGCAATTCACTTGCCTCAGCCTCCCAAGTGCTGGGATTACAGATACCTGCCACCACGGCCAGCTAATTTTGTGTATTTTTAGTAGAGATGGGGTTTCACCATGTTGGCCAGGCTGGTCTAAAACTTCTGACCTCAAGTTATCCACCCACCTCGGCCTCCCAAAGTGCTGGAACCACTGTGCCCAGCCGCATGCTGTGAGTTTTTAATGAAATAGTTTCACCCATCCAACTGTCTTGAAATTCATTCTTTTGCTGATGCTCAAGGTTGGACAGATTTGCACAAAGTGGCTCACAATTCTATTGAGCATTTCGTGGAAGTAATCAGAAACCAGGAATTTGTGTTATTACCAGCCAGTGAAATTGCAAAGCTCTGGGCTAGTGATGACATGAACATTCCTGATGATGAGACAATTTTGAATGCACTTCTTACTTGGGCCTCTCATGATTTGCTACAGAAAGAAAGATCGAAGCAAACTTTTGGCTTATATTAGGCCACCTCTTCTTGCACCACAGTTCCTGGCAGACATGGAAAATAATGTACTTTTTGGGGATGATATAGAATGTCAGAAACTAATTATGGAAGCAGTGAAACCATTCATTACCGGAGAGACGACCATGGTAGAAAGTCCTCAGACAAAACCTAGGGAGTCAACTGTTGGTACATTCTTTGCAGTTGGGAGAATGGATTCAACAAAAGGAGCAGCAAGCATTGAAAAGCGTGATCTCTGTACAAATGTGTGGACTCCAGTAGCAAATATGAATGGGAGGAGGCTACAGTTCGGGGTTGCAGTGCTAGTGACAAACCATACATGGTTGGGGGAAGATATGGACTGAAGACTTCAAATACTACAGAGTGCTACAACCCCAAACATAGTGATGCCACCTATGTCCACACATAGACCTGGCCTTGCTGTGGCTGTACTGGAAGGTCCCATGTATACCGCAGGAGGGCATGAAGGCTGGGGCTATCTGAATGCAGTGGAAATCTGCAAAAAATCTCCTAACCACTTATTAATAGGACAGACGGGAGGATAATAGCTATAGTGACTTCTTGTGAGATTGTTCAGGCCACTCCGCATAGTGCATCGATTAGTGCATATTTGGAATTAGACGCTCATCCTGATCAAAGGATTGACAGCTAGGCTTGATGTGGCTAATATAAACAGGAGGCTTATGTTAAGATTAATTATAGAGAGTGGAGTGTGGGGAGAGGGATTCTTATGAGTTCAGTAATAGTGCTAGATTTGGAGCAGTAATGTATGGGGATGTATTTCTATACATTATCGTACATTATACAACAATGTGTACAAAGTTTTATTGCATCTGTGATTTTTACTGCCGAGTGCCCCCTGACTTCCTGGTGGTGGTGTCCCCACTGCTCCCAAAGCTCCCAGGCTCCTGTGTCTCTTTCTCCCAGTTCCTTCCTAGCCATACTTCCGGCTTGATTCACCTGTGGATAGACCCAGTCCCTACTTCTAGAATCCTCCAGGGATAATTCTCATTGCCTCCTGCTCATTCTACACGCCGCAAAGCCCCTTTCATCAGGTTCTGCAAGGAAAGTCAGGCCCTGGGAATTCCCAGGCATAATCCCTTCTCAGACAGGGTGTCTGTGAGGGGGTACCACAGGGCACAGACACACGTGGCGGGGGAGACAGTAGGGTCACAGCTGCCCCATCTTTGCCACAGGCCTCTCCCCAGCCTACTCCTGGGCCTCCTTAGAATGCTTGCTGCTGTGAGAATTGCAGGCTCCCTGGTCTTGTGAGAATTGAAGTTTCCCAGGCCTTATGACAACACAAAGGGAAACAAGAAGTTCCAGAATACAGGGTCCCGGGGCCAAATGGGAGAGGGCACAGGGCCAGGGGCCCTGGCCAGACATAGACCCAGGTCTGTGGCTGGCTGGCTGTGGCTGTGGCACCCAGCACCGTCTCAACATGGCCCTGGAGCTCTATATGGACCTGCTGTCAGCACCCTGCCGGGCCGTCTACATCTTCTCAAAGAAGCATGACATCTCGTTCAACTTTCAGTTTGTGGATCTGCTGAAAGGTCAGCTCCCACTGCTGCCCAGCAGGCCTGGTCCTGGGGGAGGCAGGGCACACAGCTTGGGGCTTTTAGTTTTTCCTTTATTTATTTATTTATTTATTTTTGGAAGATTCTCACTCTGTGGCCCTGGTTGTAGTGCAGTGGTGCTATTTTGGTTCATTGCCACCTCCAACGGGTTCAAGTGATTCTCCCAGCTCAGCCTCCTGGTAGCTGGGATTACAGGTGTATACCACCACACCCGGCTAATTTTTTGTATTTTTAGAAGGGATGGAGTTTCACCATGTTGGCCAGGCTGGTCTTGAACTCCTGATCTCAAGTGATCAGCCCAACTCAGCCTCCAAAGTGCTGGGATTACAGGTGTGAGCCACCCCACCCAGCCTGATTGGGGCATTTCTGAGAAGCAGAGACAGAGACAAGGGAGTCCCCCAAGAGGTCCACGGGGAAGGAAGAGAAGCCAGGGGACCTGTAGGCTGCATCCCTGTCTAGCCTTCCTTAGCCAGTCCCCACTAATGACAGTCCCCATGCCAGAGATGAACAGGCTTTTCTAGGGGAAGGGGGAAGGAAGAGCAGCTGGGACTCCCTGGGCTCCCACCAGGCACCCTTACTTCCTGGTAGGAGTCTAGGACCTTGTGAACACAGCACCTGCCTGCCAGGTTGGCAGAGGGGGCAGAAGTGCACAGTCTGTCTACGCCCATCCTCCCCAGTGTTCTGAATGGCTCAGGGCTCCACTGACCCCAAGTGAGGGTCAGAGGGGTGGGTTCCAACTCCATCCCAGGTACACAGGGGCTCCAAGAGTTCAGCCTGCAAAAGCAGAAGCCTTTGGAGCACAGAGGAAGGCACAGAAGCTGTGGAAATGAACAGGGTGCGAGTGGAGCCCTGGAAATGTTTCCAACAGGAGGCAGCTGGTCCAGGAAGAGCTTCAGTTCCTGCCCCCACATCAGGTTCCCTGTTCAGACAACCCCGATTGCATCCGAGAGGCTCCCCTTTGGATGTCCAGCCGTGTGCTGGGCCCAGCTTCCTTAAAGTGAGGACAGAGTGAGGGTGATGGGAGTGGGGCTGGGACCCAGGCCCTCAGGGCTTCAGGTGATTCAGAGGCTGTGGCTGCAGATCCTGCTTTGTGAGTGGGCACTGGAGGTCTCCAGCTTCTGGGCCAAAGGGTCATCCTGGTCCTGGGACACAGGTAGGAGGCATGGGAGTCACCAGCCCTAGAGTGGGGCAGGCTGGGAGCCAGCAGTTCTTATCCCAGTCTGATTCTGCCACTGCCTTGCCCTGTGACCTGGGGTGAGCCGCGATGTCCCTCCAGGCCTCAGTTCTTTCTTCTTGAGAAAAGAGGGAGGCATTTGTGTCTCTGGGAGTCTCAGTTCTCTCTCCCCTGGAGTCCCACAGCCTCAGACCTTCCCTGCTCCTCCCAGGTCACCACCACAGCAAAGAATACATTGACATCAACCCCCTCAGGAAGCTGCCCAGCCTCAAAGACGGGAAATTTGTCTTAACTGAAAGGTGAGTCTTCCCCAGGGCCCTTGCACTGTCTGTCTCTGCTCCTCCTGGGAGACTCAATGGGAGCATCTGTCTTTTTACCACGGAAAATCTCACACGCACACTAAAGTTGAGTGAATGCTGATGAACGAGGGTCATGATGAACCCCACAGACCCACCGCCTACCTCCGACCGCTGCCAACTTGGGGCCCATTTTACATCAGTTCTGTTCCCCTGCCTTCCAGACACCACATCATTTCATAATGTCTACGGGCCAGCTCACGTCTATAATTCAGTACTTTGGGAGGCTGAAGAGGGTAGATGGCCTGACCTCAGGAGTTCAAGACCAACCTGGCCTGAACAACATGGCACAACCCCATCTCTACAAAAATACAAAATGTAGCCAGCATGGTGGCCCACACCTGTAGTCCCAGTTACTCAGGAGGCTGAGGTGGAAGGATTGCTTAGGTGGAGGTTGCAGTGAGCCACGATTACGTCATTGCACTCCAGCCTGGGTGACAGAGTGAGACTCCATCTCAAAAAATAAAAATAAGTAAGTAAATAAATCAATAAATGTTTAGAAACATACCTCTAAGAGGTAAGTGTTCTTAAAAAAAAAAAAGGCTGGGTGAGGTGGCTCATCCCTGTAATACATGCACTTTGGGAGTCTGAGGCGGGAGGATTGCCTAAGGTCCGGAGTTTTAGACCAGCCTGATCAACATGGAGAAACCCCCTCTCTACTAAAAATACAAAATTGTCTGGGCCTGGTGGCGCATGCCTGAAATCCCCGCTACTCAAGAGGCTGAGGCAGGAGAACTGCTTGAATCCCAGAGGCAGAGGTTGTGGTGAGCCGCGATGGTGCCATTGCACTCCAGCCTGGGCTATGATAGAGTGTAGCATCACTATAATACCATCAAGATACCTAATAAAATTAACAGTAATTCCTAGATTTTATCTAACATCTGGTGCCTGTTCAAAACTCTCTGATTATCTCCTAAATATTTTCTTGGCAGTTTGTTTGGATCAGGTCCGAAGGAGATCTGAGTCTTGCAGCTGGTTGCCGTGTCTCTTCTCCACTTTTAATCAATAGCTCTCTCCAGACCCTGACCTTTTCACCTCGGCATGGCTGCTGTGATGATGATAAAGGAACCCTTGTCCTGTGGAGGTTCCCATAGCAGCCGTCAATCAGCAAGGCCTAGGACGTCCCCTCCAAAGCATGATTCCCCTCCATCCCCTTCCCTCACTCTGATGCATGTCTCCCCTCTGTCCCCTTCCCTCACTCTGATGCATGTCTCCCCTCTGTCCCCTTCCCTCACTCTGATGCATGTCTCCCCTCAGTCTTCTTCCCTCACTCTGAGGTGTGTCTCCCCTCCGTCCCCTCCCCTCACTCTGATGCATGTCTCCCCTCCGTCCCCTCCCCTCACTCTGATGCATGTCTCCCCTCCGTCCCCTCCCCTCACTCTGATGCATGTCTCCCCTCCGTCCCCTCCCCTCACTCTGATGCATGTCTCCCCTCCGTCCCCTCCCCTCACTCTGATGCATGTCTCCCCTCCGTCCCCTCCCCTCACTCTGATGCATGTCTCCCCCCGTCCCCTTCCCTCACGCTGATGCATGTCTCCCCTCTGTCCCCTTCCTTCACTCTGATGCATGTCTCCCCTCAGTCCTCTTCCCTCACTCTGAGGTGTGTCTCCCCTCCGTCCCCTTCTTTCACTGTGATGCATGTCTCCCCTCCGTCCCCTCCCCTCGCTCTGATGCATGTCACCCCTCTCCTCACGCTGATGCATGTCTCCCCTCCATCCCCTTCCCTCACTCTGATGTATGTCTCCCCTCTGTCCCCTTCCCTGACTCTGAGGTGTGTCTCCCCTCCATCCCCTTCTTTCACTGTGATGCATGTCTCCCCTCCGTCCCCTTCCCTCACTCTGATGTGTGTCTCCCCTCTGTCCCCTTCCCTCACTCTGATGCGTGTCTCTACTCTGTCCCCTTCCCTCTCTCTAATGCATGTCTCCCCTCCGTCCCCTTCCCTCTGTCCCCACGGCCTCCACCCTTCCCAGACACCACAACCTTCCCAACAGTTGCTGGCCTCCCTGTTGTCCATTCTGCCCCCTTGGGCTCACCATCCATCGTGCACCAGAGAGGTGGATCCTTTCATGCCCTGGCTTACATACCGCCTAATCTTAAGGATTAAGTCCGTAACCTCCCTGCATCTCCAGGGGCCATCATCTGTGACCTCCACAGTGTCTCTGTCTCACCACTCCCCAGTCACCCGCTCCCTTCTTCCAGCTGCACCCACCTGCTCTCCTTCTTCAAATCCACCTTGCTCCCCTTACCCTGGTATTTCAGCATGTGTTTTCCTTTGCCTGTTTTTAGAGACAGAGTCTCCCTCTGTGGTCCAGGCTGGAGTGCAGTGGCACAATCTTGGCTCACTACAACCTCTGCCTCCCATGTTCAAATGACTGTCATGCCTCAGCCTCCCAAGTAGCTGGGACTACAGGTGTGCACCACCACACCCGGCTAATTTTTCTATTCTCATTTTAGTAGAGACAGGGTTTCACATGTTGGCCAGGCTGGTCTCCAACTCCCGACCTCGAGTGATCCGCCTCCCAAAGTGCCAGGATTACAGGTGTGAGCCACCGTGACTGGCCTGTTTTTGTTTTTGAAAAAGGATCTGGCTCTTTCACTCAAGCTGGATTGCCGTGGTGCGACCTTGGCTCACTGCAGCCCCAAACTCCTGGGCTCGAGTGATCCTCCCGCCTCAGCATCCTGATTTGGCACGTGCTGTTCCCCTCGCTGGCCTACTGTTTCCTCTACCACCAGCCCCAACTCCTGCTCACCCTGCAGGTCTTCCTCCCTGCCCTTGCTGACTGTCAGACAGCTCTGGTGAAGATCTTTCCCAGGGCTGTTTGAGCTCCTCCTTTCCCTGGAAGCCCCAGCAGTTGGGCCCAGGTCACACGGGGGTGACTGATTAGGGGCACTCGGGAAGGCAAGAGCAGTGCCCCTGACTGGTCCCTTCTGCAGCATGGCCATCCTCTCCTATCTGTGTCGCAAGTACAGCGCTCCATTACACTGGTACCCGCCAGAGCTGCACACACGTGCCCGTGTGGAGGAGTTTATGGCTTGGCAGCACACGGCCTTTCAGCTGCCCATGAAGAGGATAGTCTGGCTCAAGGTGAGCAGGGTCACTTGTGGGGCTTGGGGACAAGGGAGTCATGAAGGCTGGAGATCACTTCCGGCCCTGCTGACTGCTGGTGAACTAAAGTAAGTCTCCCTCCGTCTCTGGGCCTCATTTCCTCAGCTCCTTCTCCTGCCTGCCTAACAGAGCTGTCAGGAGTGTGGACTGAAACAATGGGTATGAAAGAGTCTCACTAGGGCAAGGGGAAGGGCATACAGGAGGGGCTGATGTTACCCACCCCAGGACAGCATTGCAGGCTTTGCATTCTGAACAAGAGAATCTCAGAGTCAAAAGGCCCATAGAAGGCCAGGTGCAGTGGCTCACAACTATAATCCCAGTACCTTGGGAGGCTGAGGACGGTGAATCACTTAAGGTCAGGAGTTCAAGACCAGCCTAGCCGACATGGCAAAACCCATCTATACCAAAAATACAAAAAAAATTAGCCAGATGTAGTGTCATGCACCTGTAATCCCAGCTGCTCAGGAGGCTGAGGTAGGAGAATCACTTGAACTTGGGAGGTAAAGTTGGCAGTGAGCCGAGATCGGACCACTGCACTCCAGCCTGGGCAACAGAGTGAGACTCCATCTCAAAAAGAGAGAGAGAGAGAGAGAAAGGCTATAGAAAATTTGAAAATGACAACCAGTACATGTGTCCCCATTTCTAATTGTATGCCTGTGACAGGCATACCTTATCAGTCACAGGATTTATGCCTGATGAGCTAACCAAATCATTGTGAACACATAGTAACTTCCGGCAATCAGAACTTCCACCAATCAGAACTACTAAAAGAGGTGAAACTACTTTATGTCCTGGGAACTATCCAATAGCTATCGAGCAGACAAGAGTACAGAGACCTGGCAAGGCAGGTAGCCCAGGAGTGCAGCCTCCTCTTCCCTCCTCTTCCCAACCCTGGCCAGTTGCTGATCCCAAAGATAACAGGGGAGGAAGTTTCAGCTGAGAAGATGGATCACGCAGTGGCGGAGGTGAAGAACAGCCTGCAGCTCTTCGAGGAGTATTTTCTTCAGGACAAGATGTTCATCACTGGGGACCAAATCTCACTGGCTGACTTGGTGGCTGTGGTGGAGATAATGCAGGTGTGGGGAGGGGTGGAGGAGGGTTAGACCTTGTGCAGAGGTGGAACTCCTCTGTGACCAGCGGGACCATCACTTGAGGATAGGTTGGTGAAGCTGGGAAGGCAGGTGGAGCTGCCATGGGGGCTGTGGGAGCCAGGTCTGAGTGCCCGGACTCAATGTGGGGGCAACAGGAAGCACAGAATGTTATGAAACAGGAGGGATCACAATTCTCCATGCTTGACAAAGATTCTTCAGTGTGGGAGGAGCTGGAGGGTGAACCTGAGATAGGGAAAAGGACACTGCATTTCCTGGTCAGTCCACCAGGATCCCAGATGCCTCCTCCTCTTGCTGGACTCTCCAGGAAATGTTCACTGACTTCCTGGGTGTCCTTCTGGCCCTGCCTGTTTCCCAGAGCTCCAGACAGACAGCTGTGAAGCTGGGTCTGAGCGGCATCCACTGTGCGTTTGGAGGCACACCTGGGTGTGGGGCATTTATGTGGCCTCTACATGCACAGAAGGGTGACCAGTTCTGCCTCTCAAGATACTGGCCAGGGTCTACACTGGCCATCCTGCACACCAGCTAGGGCACTGCATGCTCACCAAAGAGAGTGGCCAGAGCTATGCCCAGGAGGAGGCATCCGGGATCCTGGTGGGTTGACCAGGAAACTCAGTGTTCTTTTCCCTATCCCAGAGATCTCTGACTGATATGCAAATTGGTCTCTTCAATCTGTTTGCAGTGCAGACCAACATGAGAAAAACTTATTCTGGCCTCCCCCAAGGGTTCAGTCATAGGCTTCGTCCCTCACCCCTTACATTTCACCCACCACCCAAGCCCTCTTGGGCTTCCCAAAGATCTTGCGTGCAAGCCAAGCTACAGGGTAGACTGCCTTAGCGAGCCAGCCAAACTGCAGGGCAGACTGCCCGCCAGGTCTCCCGTTCCAGCCCCTGTGCTTGATCACAGTGGGAGGTTAAACACGGGGGAAAAACTGAGTTCTCCCCCTCATCCACATACACACACCTGGGATAAGGGGTTTCCCTGAAAGAAGGCAGGATTCATGGGAGGTCGCAGGCTGGAGAAGTGGGAGCTGCCTGGACCCAGAGCCCTCTCAGTGTGGTTCAGAACTTGGAGCGAGGAAACCAGTGACCAAGGACCCTGGGGGATTCTGGATCCTCTATCCCCACCTACGTCTATTACATAGTCTGTGATCCCTTGCTCAGGCTTCAGGGATAGCAGCCTAATTCTTTGCAGAGGCTGATGGGGAGGGCCCCTGAGGCTGTGGGCAAGGACCCAGGTGGGGCTGGTCCCCGGGATGACCACATCTTCCTCTTTGTCTATCCACAGCCCATGGCGGCCAACTATAATGCCTTCCTCAACAGCTCTAAGCTAGCTGAGTGGCGCATGCGGGTGGAGCTGAGTATTGGCTCTGGCCTCTTTAGGGAGGCCCACAGTCGACTAATGCAGTTGGCTGACTGGGACTTTTCAACATTGGATCCAGTGGTCAAGGAGAATATTTCTGAGTTGCTGAAGAAGAGCAAGTGACCCTAGGCGCAGCCCGTCCTGCAGGGCTTGGCTGGCTCAGCAATCTGAGCCACGTTCCTTAAAGGAAATGCTAAAACAAACAAACAAAAAAAAAAACAAAACAAAACAACAAAAAAAAAACTGTTCTTTGCCTAATAAAGAACTGGAACAACCATCACAGCTGCTGAGCAACAGACAGTTGGCGTATGCGTAGGGTCTGATGTGGGAGTGGGTGGTGGTCACAGATCCTTCCAGTTTCCCAGAAGAATTTTAAGAGTAAAGGGTTAAATATAGTTGCATTGTCAGTAATAATAGTTGGTGACTTCAGAACCCCACTTTCATTAATAGAAAAACTACAGAAGATCATCAAGGAAACAGAGGACTTGAAAAACACTGTAAACCAATTGCACACAGTAGACGTGAACAGAACTTTCCACCGGACAAGAGCAGAACAAGCATTCTTCTAAAGAGCATGTGGAATATTCTCCAGTATAGAGCGTATATTTGGTCATAAGTCTCAAATTTAAGAAGATTGAAATCATACAAAGTATGTTCTCTGGATACACTGGAATAAAGTTAAAAATCAAGAACAGAAGGAAAACTAGAAAATTCACAAGATACAGAAATTAAAGAGCCCGCTCTTAAACAACAAATGGGTCAAAGAAGAAATCACGCGGGACATTAGAAAGTCTCTTAAACAAATAAAAATGAAAACACAACATGCCAAAATGTATAGGATGCAGCAGCAGCAGTGCTAAGAGCAAAACTGATATCTGTAAGCATATAAATTAAAAAAGAGCAACCTCGAATCAATAACCTAACCTTATACCTTAAGGAACTAGAAAAATAAGAGCAAATTAAACCCAACAACAGTAGAAGAAAGGAAATAATAAAGATTAGAATGGAGTTAAATAGGAAATAGAGGAACAATAGGGAAAATAAAAAATTGAATCTTTGAAAAGATCAACGAAATTGATTAAAGAGCTAAGTGGAAAAAATTAGGCTCAAATTATTCACCAAGAAAGTGGAGGCTGGATGCAGTGGCATCCCAGATTTCACCTGTAATCCCAGCACTTGGGGAAGCCGAGGCAGGAGGATCACTTGGGGCCAGGAGATTGAGAACAGCCTGGGTAACACAGTGAGACTTTTTTATTTAAAAAAAATTTTTTTTAATTAGCTGGGTGTGGTGGTGTACACCTGTAGTCCTAGCTAACTGGGTGGCCGAGGTGGAAGGATCACTTGAGTCCAGGGGTTCAAGGTTACATTGAGCTATGATTGTGCCACTGCACTCCAGCCTGGACAACATAGGAAAACCTTATCTCCAGCCTGGGCAACAGCATGACCCTGTCTCACAAAAAAAGAATGTGAGATACCATGGGGAAGGTGTGGCCCTGGGGTAGGGTCTGGGAGACTGGAAAGCAGCTGTTAGCGGTCCCATTGCCGCCCAGAGCAGACAGTGCCCTGTCCACCCTCATGAGCTCCTTGGACTCCTTGGACAGGACTGACTACACATGAAAATGTGGGGACCCTTATTTTGAAATTGTTAAGAATCTCAAGATGGCAACATCAAAGCTTTAAACCAAATGCACGGCCCTTCCGAGTTGTAGGCCCACGAGGCCGACAGACTGCCTTTCACATCCTGGTATAGCCACTCCTCTTGAGTGTGGCTGGGGCCTGTGCTCTATTGCTTGGAAGCAAGGCTTATCCCTAAGCCTTATTTTCAGGGAGGTGGATTTGAGAGCTATTATCCCACCTCCTTGCTTGGTGCCCTGTGAATAAATCTTTTCTCTTTTGCAAACTCGTGTCATGGTGATTAACTTACTGTGCATGGGCAGGACGGACCTGGTCCTGACCAGTAACACCCGCAAGGCTTTCTGGGAGTCTGCGCTGCCAAGACAGCACTGAGCAATGGTTGGGAGCGGTCTGTCTAAATGACTTTTCTCTTTTTTCTAGGCTGGGCACGGTTGCTCATACCTGTAATCCCAGCATTTTGGGAGGCCAAGGCAGGCAGATCACTTGAGAGCAGGAGTTCAAGACCAGCCTGGTCAACATGGTAAAAACCCTGTCTCTACTAAAAATACAAACATTAGCTGAGCATGGTGGCATACACATGAAATCCCAGCTACTTGGGTGGCTGAGGCACGAGAATCACTTGAGCCCGGGAGGCAGAGGTTGCAGTGAACCCTGAGATTGTGCCACTGCACTCCAGCCTGGGTAACAGAGACTCAGTCTCAAAAAAACAAACAAAAAAACACTCTTTTTTTTTTTTTCTATAAATTAACAGCCTCTTGTGAGTTGGTTGATGTGAGTCAGACCCAAAGAAAATGATAAATCCTGAAATGTGGACCAAATTAGTTGGGTTTTTTTTTTAGACCAAGTTTCCCTCTTGTAGCTCAAGCTGGAGTATAATGGCGCAATCTTGGCTCACTGCAACCTCTGCCTCCCAGTCTCAAGCGATTCTCCTGCCTCAGACTCCTGAATGGCTGGGATTACAGGTTCATGCCACCAGTCCCAACTAATTTTTGTATTTTCAGTAGAGACGGGGTTTCACCATGTTAGTCAAGGTAGTCTTGAACTCCCAACCTCTAGTGATCTGCCTGCCTCGACCTCCCAAAGTGCTGTGATTACAGGCGTGAGCCACTACTCCCAGCCCCAAATTAGGTTTTGAACTTGCAAGACAGGCTGAGCCCTGGACCAGAGTCCTGACAGCTTCTCCTTGGGCCTCTGACTGAGGGTACCCAGAGGTGAGGGTAAGGCAGCCATTGCCTTCTCTGAGTGTCTACCTCCTTTCAAAATTTTAACATGAATATCTGAATTTCTCATCTTTTCTTAAACTTTTTTTTCCAGTTAAAAATTATTATCACTGGCCAGCTGTCATGGCTCACATCTGTAACCCCAGCACTTTAGGAGGTAGAGGTGGGAGGCTCTGTGTCACAGTTCCCTCCAGATATCATGCCTGCATTCCTTTTGTCTCCTACCCCATTCCATTCCAGCTTCCAGGTGACCTCTGAAAAGAGCTTTAGCAAACACTTATTTGACCCTGTCCTTGTGTGAAGCTTTTTATGGTTCCTCACTGGCCAGAGGCTAAAGTACAAGTCATTGAACTTTGTTTTCCAAGCCTAACCCCCACTCCTCCAGGCTGCCTCTTCTACCTGCACACTTTTAGACCCCTCTTTGGGCTCCCACCTTGCCCCTTGGCCTCTGCTCATGCTGGTCCTGCCTCATCTTCTTTGCCTGGTGCCCTTCCTGGTCTTCTGGCATTTGGCAAAATGAGACTTCTTCTCCAGTGAGACTTCCCTGACCACCCCAGGCCTACTCCAGGTCAGGTGATCTCTCTGAGCTCCTCGGCCCCAGTGTTTCCCTTTGGGGGAATGCCCACTGGATTGAGCTGTATCATAGATGAGGGGGGATCTGGTAAAAGATGTCTGAATCAGGATCAGCCTTGGTCTCTGTGGGAAGTAAAAGTTCCTGTTCAAAATTTCCTTGTTAAATAATAAATCATGAGTATGCTAATAATTCTTTGTTAAGCCCTATCCTATGTACCTGTTAGACATGCTTATAGGCACATAGTCCATTCTATCTCCTTGTTCTTTAGCCAAAATATCCATGCTAGTCACGCCCACAGGCACATCCCAGCTCGCAGCCTATGCCCCTTCCTTATTTGAACTTCTCCATTGCTTTTACCTGTTTAGATAAGTTTTGTTGTTAGCCAATCAGGTTATAATTTAAATAGTGAGGTCTGGCTCCAGCCAATGGAGATCAAACACAGCAGTAAGGACAACCCCAAATGCGTAAGGGATAAATGTCTGCTTTTTTTTTTTTGTACTCTCATGGAAGATGGCTAGCAGGGTACCCTTCCTGCAGTGCAGGAAGTAAAAATTGCTTTGCTGAGAAGTCCCTTGTCTTGGTGTTGATTTTTCTTTGCTGTACCGAGCGTCTGTTTTCAACAGTCTCCTAGGTCTCTGTCCCCACTCTGAAGCAATGTTGTGTCCCACAGGTGGGGTACAGTGCTGGTTCATGAACCTCCTTGCAGGAAGGGAAATTCCTAGCTATTTCCTGGCCCTCTCCCATGCCTCCTCATAACGTTGATCCCTGTCTTCTCTACACCCCACTCCCTGAAAACTGGCCTGTCTATGCCCCACACCTGGTCTCAAACTTGTCACCTGTCCCTGCCCTCTCCCCTCAGGACTGTCATATTTACCTGTTATGTGTCTCAGACATTCTGATATCTGAGTCATCTAATAAACAAACCACTAATAGTACAAGATCATGACAGACACTCTTGGTTGGCCTGACTCTCAGTGGAGACTCCTTTAAGTATGCACACTTAAAGGAGTATAGAATTTTATATGTGTAGTTGAAATTGCACATATAAACCTACACTTTTTTTTCTTTCATGTTTTGGGGGTATGGGGAAGCCTGGGTCTCACTCTGTCATCTAAGGTGGAGTGCAGTGGCACATTCATAGCTCACTGAAGCTTCGATCTCCTGGGCTCAAGCGATTCGCCTGCCTCAGCTGCCCAGGGGCAGACCATGGCACCTGGAATTTTTTTTTTTTTTAATAAATAAGGGAATCTTGCTATGTTGCCTAGCCTGGTCTTGAATTACTGAGCCCAAGCAATCCTCCCTTCTTGGCCTCCCAAAGTGCTGAGATTACAGGTGTCAACTACTTTGCCTGGCTACAATTTCAGTCGTATTTACAATGTACAATTCAAGTGATTTTGCCACATTGACCACACTCATGTTTAAGCCACATCAACAGATTTCCATGTTTTAAATAACATATCTTGCCACCCTCTGGTGGGTGGTGGCTCACCACCAGGTCAAGAAGCTACACAGGCAGTCAGTGTGGACCAGCTGGGGATGGGGAAGGTCAAGAATCCAAGGGTCACTGCCCAGCCCCACCTGGGCCCGCACGTGTAATTAGATCTCGTGATTGCCCAAGAGAAGCGCAGATTTCCATAGGGAACATAAAATTGCCTGACTTTGAAATGGTGGCAAATCAATCAAAAATATTTTTAAGCTCCTGCTGCATTGATTATTAGGGTCGAGGCTGGGGAAGACTCCTATAGATTCGTGTGTGTCTGTGTGTGTTTGGGATGTTCAGACCTCTAATTGGGCTAGGAACCAGGCGACCACAACGCGGAAAGCTTGAGGAAAGGGAAATCCACCTGACGCTGGCCAGGAGGGTCCAGGAAGGGACCAGGTGGGGCCACGACGCCTGAAAGACTTGTAGTGGGTGGAGCGACACGTAGTGTTGCGGGGGGTGGGGGGCGGTGTCCATGGGACTTCCGGAAATCTGAGCCGGCACACGTGACTTTTGTGTGCAGAAGCGGGATATACCCTAGGCAGCCAATCGGGAGCGCCGAGTCTCTGTCCAGCCAATAAGAACCCAGGTTGCTGTGGCGCCGCGCCCCTGAGCCCGGGTCCGCGACCCTTAGGTACTCCGAGCTTTTTCTCCGCCCGAGTTGCTTTCGTTCCTTTGCCCGCCATGCCGTTCCTAGAGCTGGACACGAATTTACCTGCCAACCGAGTGCCCGCGGGACTGGAGAAACGGCTTTGTGCCGCCGCTGCCTCCATCTTGGGCAAACCTGCGGACGTGAGTGTGGGGCGGGCAGCACCGGGTGCGGGGAGGTTGGTGGGCCAGGGGTCCTGGCCTGTCCCTGCTCCGCCTCCCTGACCGCGACCCCGTCCCATTTCTCTAGGGACTGCATCCCCCCTCATTCCGCACGCCAAGCTCTGACTTTCCGTCCTCCATGATCCCGCTGCTCCCCCTCCGCAAGGCTTTCCCTTGTCGCCCTCCCCAGTCATGACCCGGACATGACCTCCAGGGACCTCCGCCTGTAAACGGGATTCCTGACCCCGCAAACACTGCGCGTTTTAGCTTTTGCGCGCTCGGGTCCGGTCCCCAGAGGTAGCCCAGCCCGCCCCAGCTTCAGGCAAAACTTTCCGTGTCTCCCTCAGCGCGTGAACGTGACGATGCGGCCGGGCCTGGCCATGACGCTGAACGGGTCCACCGAGCCCTGCGCGCAGCTGTCAGTCTCCTCTATTGGCGTCGTGGGCACCGCCGAGGACAACCGCAGCCACAGCGCCCATTTCTTTGACTTTCTCACCAAGGAGCTAGCTCTGGACCAGGACCGGTGCGTAGGGGCAGTAGGGGATCCGTTTGTGACTACCGCAGACTGGAGTCAGTGATCCTGCCTCAGGGGGAAAATCCCATTTCTTGCCCTGCCCAGTAGGGACACATCGGGGCGTGGGGCCCCTCACCTGAGGTTTGTGAAGAAATGAACCTAGGCTCCTTATCGTAGGACCATCTTCAAAATGCAGTGCGGGCAGGACTGAATGAATTCCTGGCTCTGCTCCTCAGTGTTTAAGTCTGTGAATGGGGAAGGCTCCCTTTTAACTATTCCCTAGAGGCACTGCAGGGGTCATATGAGATTGTCTGTGCTGTATCTGCCTTGGCACGTGGCAGGGTAGGTACACCTGGCTGAAGAGTGATTTTCTAGAACTTTTTCTAAAAAAAATGAGCCAGTCTGGTCAGAAGGAATTCTGGGTACGTTCTGAGGTTATGTCTTTTGGACCTGTGTCCCAACCAGGTTCCAGGTGAGGTTCACGGGGACTCAGAGTAGTGAAAGAGCATTGGCCTGGATGTCTAGACGTCTGCTTTGGGTCCTGCATAGCTGGGGGACCCCAGACAAACTTGGAGATGATTTGCTAACCATCTCGTTAGCAACCTCCTCTTCTGTGAAAACAGGGAAATGGCGTCTCTTCCCCCCAAGAAGCCTCTGCAACCCAAACCTGTCATTCTGTGACAGAGTTAAAGTTTCCTCTTGGGTCAAAGATATTCTTGAGCCACGTCCATGCCTCTGAGGAAGGAAGGGCGTGAGAAGCTTGAAAGGACACTGGCCAGGTATGGTGATTCATGCCTGTAATCCCCGCACTTTGGGAGACCAAGGTGGGAGGTTCACTTGACCCAGGAGTTGGAGACCAGTCTGGGTAACATAGTGAGACACCGTCTCCCCAGAAAATGTTCAAAATTAGCCAGACATGGTGGTGTGCACCTGTAGTCCCACTTACTTGGGAGGCTGAGGTGGGAGGATGGCTTCAGCCCAAGAGGTTGAGGCTGCAGTGAGCTGTGATTGCGACATTGCACCCCAGCCTGGGTGGCAGTAAGACCCTGTCTCAAAAAAAAAAAAAAAAAAAAAGAAAACACCTTCTGGAGTGGAGCCTTTGTTAGTCCATGAAGGCCAATGAGGTATGACTGAGCCTGATGTGGCCTCTCTCAAGCTATAGAAAAATAATAGAGTCAGCCCTCTGTATCACTGGGTTCTACAGCTGTAGATTCAACCAACCATGGATAGAAATATCAAAGAAAAAAGATGGGTAGTTGCATCTATACTGAGAATATGTACAGACTTTTTCCTTGTCATTATTCCCTAAACGATACAACTACTACGTACATTCGATTAGGTATTGTAAGTAACCCCGAGATGATTTAAAGTATGTGAGAGGATGTGTGTAGGTTATATGCAAATATTACACCATGTTATGTAAGAGACTTGACCACATGTAGATTTTGGTATCCTCTGGGGATCCTAGAACAAATCTCCCACGGATACTGAGGGAAAAACTGTTATTTAAGAACAAGTATTAAGAAATGCTTACCATGTGCTGGGTGCTCTACAGGTACTTAACACTCATGATCCCGTTCCATCCTTACAGTTCCTGTCCACACTCTCCTTGCTCAGACAAGACATGCTATCCCCATGAGGTAGATATCTCCATTATGCCAGTTTTATAATGTGAAGACAGAGGCTATTCATACTCCCCCTGCCCCCAGCCAGGCTATCCCAAGCTCTGGTGCTCCTCGCTGGAATCTTGCTGTCACCTCTGAGAAGGTCATGTTCACTTATGGCACGGACATTAGTGACTGGGGTTGGCGGGGGGTCATTCTGTGCCCAGGCTTTGAGAAAACAAGTGGCTGAGGCATGTGCCTGTAGGGAGCCTGCAGTTAGGAGGAGGCAGGCTGCCCCTGAGCCCACACCCAGACTGATGGAGATGATGGAGTATACAGTAATCACACTGAGGCCACTGTTGAGTGTCTGTCCTAGGTGCGCCATGCTGGTGTGCAGCCCCCGTCCCACACCTGAGTGTCCCACTGCCCTGCTGGAGGTTGAGGGAAGATCATTACTGGGATGAGCAGGCTTGCAAAATGCCTGGTGGGCTTAGGCAGGCTGTCCTGGGTACCCACAGTGGGGAGTACCTGACAGGGGTCTTGTAAGGTGTGGTGTTAGCCAAGTGGCTGATGATACCTTTTTCTCTGTCTCCTGAAGGATAGTTATCCGCTTTTTCCCCCTGGAGCCCTGGCAGATTGGCAAGAAAGGGACGGTCATGACTTTTTTATGATTGGCATGGAGGGATCCCGGGCATCTCTGAGCTGGCTGCCCCTTCCAGGGAGACCTCTTGGCAGAATGAGGGCCTGGTGATACCAGCTTCGGATAATCCTGCATGCAACATTCCTGAGATCACATAATCCTCTTCTTCATCTTTATACGAAATAAATGAAGAGAGCTTCCTTGTTCAAACATGACTTCTTACCTCCTGTTATACCTCCTGGGCATCCTGGGCCACCACGGCCAGCAGGGCTGGTCGGTAAGAGACCATATGGAACCTGGAGAGGGATGTTTTCCATCTTCAGGGCTGCAGTCTGCTGTTTAGACTGCTCAGATCTGGGTGTGGAAGCCTCAGCCTGGAGGCCTTGCTCTCTACACCCATGTGCAGGCCTGTGGGAAGGTGTGGGCAGCTGGTCCAGCTGGGGCCTTCCTGCAGACTGCTGACCTGAGTCCTCAGTCCCCAGATGGGACCAGAGCTCTGTTCTCCTCCTGAAGCCTACTCCCTGCATGACTGGCTACGTGGCCTGCTAATCTCCTCTCCCCTTTGCCCCACCTCTGTGGAGTGTGGGCAGGAGTTGCCTGTGTCCCTTTGGGGTTGGTCACTGGTTTTCCAAAATCAGGGTCCCTTGTCTGCCCCTCATCCTCCTGCACAGGGTGGCAAGTTCTGACTCCCACCCTTTGGCAAGGCTCAAGCCCTCCCAGCTGGCATCATCCCTTCCTGGCAGTAGCAATGGCTTTCACAACCTTTCATCCCAAGGGCTCCCAGGCCAGGAGGAAGGCTTGGGGGACACATGCCAGGCCTGTAAGGCTTCCTGTGTCTTCTCTCCTGTTGCACCTGTGCCTCACTTACACTCCCACACTCATAGACACACAACCACATGCTTTCACACACTTATCCTCCCACGTCCACACACAGTCACATGATAGTCACATTCACACACATATACACCCAGATACAAAAGCATACCATTTACTCACTTTCACAGTCACACAGTTCATACACGCGCAGTTCCCTGACATTCACACACATGCACCACACAGGCAGTTCAGTCACATGGCCAAAAGCCAGTCCTCACCTTGCTATGGTTCCCTTCCCAGTGTCACCTCAGCCTTTGGCCCTCAGTTTCCCCTTCCCATGCCTGGACTGCTGGAGAGCCCTGAAGACACCCCCATCTCATGCCTCCAGCACTCCTCTAAGCCCTTTCCTCTGCCAAGAGCACTAAGTGGAATTCAAGGTCCCTTCGAGGGACCCTTCCCTGCCCCTCCTCCTGCCAGGTGACCTGGGGATCCCGCTGGCCCCCACTTAACGATGATGCACAGCATGATTAGTTCAACAGAGGTCACTCTCCCAATCTTACTGCCACCAACACAGCACCGGGACTGACTGTTGAGCTTTGTTCTTTATTTTGTACACTATACTGGAATGTCTGTAGAAAGCAAAACCATCCAATTAGGAACAATCCGAAAGCAGCCAGCGTGGATCAAGAAGGCACAGGCTGTGGCCGCCATCCCCATGCCTGATGGAGGAGCAGGGGTGGTAATGGAAAAGGCCCAGGAAAGCAGGCCACTGAAAGAGACAGCTGGAATGGGACCTAAGAAGACACCACCAGGCACCCTCAGGGCAGGACAGTTGCAATGGTTGCTGCTTGGAGTACTTCAATGGAGTACTTCAATGCTGCTTGGTGGGCACAGGGTGGTAGCCCAGAGCGTGTATGAAACATCCTGTTTATTGGTTGGCAGTGACATCTACTGTCACATCTGAGAACTGCATCCACAGCTATATGGCCTGTGAAGACCTCAGAGCAAACTGCGCAATCCTGCCCTTGGAAGGTGATGCCAGGGGGCGAAGCGACACCTTCCTTGGAGGTTTGAATTCCTCAGAGCCCCTCCAGCAGTTTGGTTTTCCTAATTCCAATGTCCTCCCTTGATCCCCCAGCCCTAGGGGTAGTAGCTTCTTGCCGTGTTTACCTCCGAGTTAACCTGGATTTTCTCTGTCTTTGGAGTTCTCTAATGCCTGGTTCCAATTCTGTATATTCTCTGTTAAAATAATTAGGCAGGGTGTTACTTAAAGCCCAAACCCCCGTAGAATGTTTGACTCTGACGAGGGTCTACAAAATGGCAGGAGACTCACAAAATAATACAGCTTGGATGAATAATGAGGGCCCAGTCTGGGAAGAGCTAGGCACTGCTCTTAAGAGAAGTCTATGTCTTTGGCTACGCTGGAAGCATCCCTATCTTATTTCAAGGCTTCTGGCTGTGGCAGACTAAGTCTAAGGCTAGGGGGTCCAGATAAGACCCCATCCTTAGTAACCTTTGTCAATAGGGAGTCTTCTCACAGCACCTGTTCCTTGGGTGTGACCCTCTATTTTGATGGTCATACCTCAAGGCGAAGGTTAAAGAAAGAGTTGGCAGCTTACCCGCAGCATAGCTTTATTGCCAGCACAAACCTGTGGAGTGGGACCAGCGACCAGCTTAGTGTCAGAGCGCTAGTCCCGCTTACAGACTGGGTTAAAGGCGGTTTTTTTAATGGCCCGAAGCCCCATGTTTTACTCTGACCAGGGTCTGAAATGTCGGGAGGCTTACAGAATGGTGCAGGGTATCTTGGGATTTAAGCCCACGTCCCTCAGGAAAGACCTGTTCGTTTTCTCCTTACAGAACCTGCTGTGACATTAAGTGAATAGCTCCCTGAGATACATCCCTATAGGAAAGTTATTGAGTTCCTAATATTTTTGTAAAGCTGCTTTATCATCTATGAAATAACCATTGCTCTGCCCACTCCTGGGGTTGTTGGAGACGCACTGAGATACTAAAAAGCCCGGTACAGGTGCTGCTAAAAACGTAGTACTCTCCTTCCTTCTGAGAGTTGGGTAGTGGTGAGGAGGCCTGGAAGCCAATTGAGCCCTGTGGCCTTGTGCAAGCCCCTCCCCTCCTCCAGCCTCAGTTTCCTCATTTGTACAATGCAGGAGGGTACTTCTATAGCCCCTCTCAACCCTGGGAACCTCTGCCTGCCTCAGCCCATTCATCTTGGGACTGGTGCAAGGCACACACTTCGTGATTCAAGCCATCAACAGTGAGCAGACAGACATGACTGACTGGCCCCACAAGGCCCAGCAGCAGCCCAGGGACCTGCTACCTGTCAGCCAAGGTGAAGGCCCCATCCTTCAAGGCTTAGCACCTTCCTCAGGGGGTTCACCTGGGCAAAGGCATCACTGTGCCGCTGGCCTGCAGGGCAGATCAGTGAGGTGAGTGGGGAGTACCCCGAGTCCTCTGAGGTCTATGCCCTCCCCCACCCCAAAATCTCAGCACCAGTGTCCTGAGGCCAGTATTTGGGAGGCATCAAGGAAGAGGAGGCCTCTCTGCTAGTCTCTGGATCACAGACCTGACTCATCAGAGGTCCACCTTCCCTGTGTCCAGCTCCTTGAAGCAAGGGTCAAGGACAATTCCCTGGAGTTGCAAGTCACCCTCCACCCCCAGCCAGTCCCATCCATAGGTCAGACCCCTCCAGTCTCCTCCTGGGCTCTAGGCTGGCCTGTCTTACTCAGCTTCCTATCCCAGCTGGGCACTTAGGCCCTGCTGACCAAGCTGGGTGACCGGTCGATACCCCAGAGTCCCAGCCAAACATGTCCCAGCCCTCAGCCCAACCTCATTCTTGCTGGGAATCCCTGCCCCGTTCAGCCACGCAGCCTCCAGTGGCTCAGCTCTTCTTCCTTTCCTATGCCAGACTCTCAAGGCTCCCTCCCCACTGGGGGCTCCCAGGCCTGACACTTCCAGCAGCCCAGTTCTGTGCTGGAGGCTGCATTAGGTGCCTGGTTAGTGTGTTTGGATTGGAGGGCCTCATTCAAGCCAGACTGCAGTCTGATCACAGGCCTACCCATGGGCCTCTTTGCCCTTCTACAGAATGGACATGCACACCCTGCCCATTATCCCTCCACAAACTGCCTCTGTATCCAGCCCCTGTTTTGCAGCAGGTGGCTCCAGCTGGTTGTACCAAGGGCAGCAGTTGGGAAGATTCGTCTGAGTAGGGGCCTCCTTCTGGCCTGCCCAGGGGGTTCTGGCTCTGCTCTCTGCCCTACTGCTCAGTTATAGCCCTGGCTCCTCCACTGAATTTGGCTCCAGCTGCATCTCTCTAGGCCAGCCAGACCAGGAAACACTGCAGCTCCGGGTGAGGGTGCTGGCCTCCACCACTGCCCTGCCACAGGGCCCTCCAGCCTCTAGGAGTAGCCCCTTCAGCTGGGTGTGAACCCCCATGGGATAGAGCAAGTCAGATACAGGGGGAAAAAAAAGAATGGCAAGAAATACACAAAAGTGGCAGAGACCCTGGGCCTGGCATGGTGATGCATGTCTGTAATCCCAACACTTTAGAAGGCTGAGGCATACGGATCACTTAAGCTCAGGAGTTCAAGTCCAGCCTGGTCAACTTGGTGAAATCCCGTTTCTGCATATATCAAAAAAAAAAGTAGCCGGGCATGGTGGTGTGCCTGGTAGAATCCCAGCTACTCTACATGGGAGGGGAAAGTGGGAGGATCGCTTGAGCCTGAGAGGTTGAGCCAGGATCATGCCACTGCCCTCTAGCTTGGGCTACACAGTGAGACCCTGTCAAAAAAAAAAAAAAAAAAAAAGTGGAAGAAACCAGGCAGGGGTAGACAGGGACTATTCATTTAGGAAACAAGGAGGCAGTTTCATTGTTTTTTCCAAGCACATGGGGTGCAGATATTCTGGCCCCAGTCCATTCCCCTACCCTCCTCTGCACCTCCTCTGTCCCCTCTTAACCTGTATTTTGAGGAATGTTTTGCATTCACTACACAAAGATCATGCCTCTATTAAAATAGACAACCAGAGGGGCATGGTGGCTCATGCCTGTAATCCCAACACTTTGGGAGGCCAAGGCAAGAAGATTTGAGCCCAGGAGTTCAAGACCAGCCTGGGCAACGTAGCAAGACCTCCTCTCAATAATAATAATAATAAATTGGCCAGGCACGTCGGTGGGCACCTGTAGTACCAGCTACTTGAGAGGCTGAGGCGGGAGGATCACTTGAGTCTGGAAGTTTGAGGCTGCAGTGAGCCATGATTGTTCCACTGCACTCCGGCCTGAGTGACAGAGTTAGATCCTGTCTCCAAAACGGAAAAATAATAAAGTAAAATAGATACCACACTGGAGAGTCTGATTCTTCCTGTTGGTCTGCATTCCTGATCTGACTTCAGAGCAGCGGGGACAGGCAGGGAATATCCCCTGGGCCGCCTGCCCTGCCAACCTGTGATCAGCTCCAGGGTGCGAAGCTCGAAGGGGATGCCATTCTTTTTGGCAAAGATGTAGACTGTACAGCAGGGCTGGGACAGCAGGTAGGGGAGGGTTGGGCAGGAACTGCTGGCTCACTGAGCCTGCAGAGCCGCTGGGCACCAGGAGCCCGAGCCCGGCCACGCCCTCTTCGCTCAGGGGTTGGCTCTGGAGAACTTTGGGCCAATCAGTGGCGCATCCGCTCTCTCACCTCCCCTTCCTGGGAATCTAGGCTGCAGGTATCTTTCCCACTAAAAGGGAAGAGAAAAAATGAGGTGCAGCAGCCTCCTTGCCCACTGCCAGGGCCCAGGGCCCAGTGCCCAGGATGGAGGCCAGAGAGGAAGGGTGACTGGCTGCCCGCGAGGCTGCCAGCTCCACACCTCATGGAGGAATGAGCTGTCCCTCCCCAGCCGCTGGAGTCATATTTATTACACTCCAGCTAATCCTTCCCCCAGATGGCTGAGGCCCTGTGAGGCCTATCCAGAGGTTTACTAAAAGTGCCTGGCATTGCACAGAACTTCCTATCCACTATTCAATGGCAACTCTAGGGCTTCTGAGGCCTGTGGCTATGACACTCCCATTTCCCAAGGGAGCCTCCCAAGGTAGGAAAACCCTATCCCTAAATCCAAGATAAAGAGAAAGAACATTGGCAAGAGGATGGTTACTGGAAACTTGGCAATAGCCTTGCTGCTCTGGTCCACCATGGTTCCCATCTGCCCCCTCTGTTGAGATAAGAGTCTCACTCTGTTGCTCAGGCTGGAGTCAGTGATATGGTCATAGCTCATTGCAGCCTCGACTTCCAGGGCTCAAGTGACCAAGTGATCCTCCCACTTCAGCCTCCCAAGTAGCCGGGACCACAGGCATCACATCTGGTTAATTTTAATTTTAATCTTTAATTTTTTTTCTTTGTAGAGACAGGGTGTCGCTATGTTTCCCAGGCTGGTCTCCAACTCCTGGGCTCAAGTGATCTTCCTGCCTCAAACTCCTAAAGTGTTGAGATTACAAGCATGAACCACCACACCCAATCCCATGGTGCCCACTGAAGGAAGACCTATCCCCTGCAGAAAAGTGGCTTCCTGGCCAGTGCAGCAGCTCTCTCCAGACTGAGAGGGGCCACATTCTCCTGTCCCTTCAGTTGCCTGCCCCTTTTCACAAGTCACCTTTGGCCAGGATTACTGCAATATCAAATCTCCCTGCGTCCTCCCTGGCTGCCTTCCAGTCCAAGCCCCAGCAGCAGCCAGAATGTTATTCGAAAACACCATCAGAACACTCCATACAGCCAGGCACCTAGGCATGGCATTTAGGCTCCTGAATGACTGGGTTTTGACCAGGAGAGCTGCTGTCTAGATTTTCTCCTCCCAACCAGTTCCTCAGGAGCAACACAAGACTCCTGACTGACAGTAAGGGTCATGCCCTGGGAGGCCAAGGCAGCCAACTGGTGGGTCGCCATGCCTACAGCCACCAAATGTGGGATGCTGCTGGGCCTTGTGCTGTCAGATACTTACTTTCTCCAGGAATTAGAAGGCTACAGGACATGTTTTGTTTTGTTTTGGGTTTCTTTATGTGTTTTTAGAGACAGAGCCTTGTCTCTGTTGCCCAGGCTGGAGTGCAGTGGCATGACCATGGCTTACTGCAACCTCTGTCTCCTGGGTTCAAGTGATTCTCCTGCCTCAGCCTCCCAAGCAGCTGGGATTACAAGCATGTGCCATCACACCTGGCTGATTTTTGTATTTTTAGTAGAGACGGGGTTTCACTGTGTTGGCCAGGCTGGTTTCAAACTTGACCTCAAGTGATCTGCCTGCCTTCACCTCTGAAAGTGCTGTAAGCCACTGCCTGGATCCCCCAAATTTTTTTTTCAGAGACAGGGTCTCACTCTGTTGCCCAGGCTGCAATGCAGTGGCACAATCGTGGCTCAATGCATCCTTGACATCCCAGGCTCAAGCGATATTCCCACCTCAGCCTCCTAAGAAGCTGGGACAACATACGCACCACAGCATGCCCAGTTAATTTTTTTGTACAGATGGATCTTGTCATGTTGCCCAGGCTAGTCCTGTACTCCTGTGCTCAATGGATGCTCCTACCTCTACCTCCCAAAGTGCTAGATTTACAGTGGCAAGCCACTGCACACAGCCCAAAAGAATTCTTTTTTGTTAATTAGCCAGGTGTGGTAGTGCATGACTGCAGTTCTAACTACTTGGGAGGCTGAGGCGGGAGGATTGCTTGATCCCGGAGTTCAAGGCTGCAGTGAGCTCTCATTGACCCACAGCACTCCAACCTGGGCAACAGAGCAAGACTGTCTCAAAAAAAAAATTTTTTTTTGAACTCCTGGACTCAAGCAATCCCACCACCTGGACCTCCCGAAGTACTGGGATTATAAGCATGTGCCACCGCACTTAGCCACGTTTGTCAATTTCACTACTGGCAAACATCAGGGAGAAGCTGACCCACAGGGCCTGGGAAGGGGGATTGTCTTTTGGATAGAGATCAAGACCAAGGCTGGGACAGAGGAAAGTCAAATAAGTCACACATTTGAGTTAGAAGCAGAGGCTCAGGCTGAGCTCAGGTTTATTATCCAAACTTGAAATGCAGTGATTAAAGGACACAAGGTCTCAGTGTGCATCATTCTCATTGTGGCTTTCAGGCAGCTGTGGAAGACAGGGTAGGGATGGTGGCCTGGGGAGCTGAGGCGCTCTGGGACTTGGGCAAGTCTTAAGCAAGCCATTCCTGCTCTCTGGGCCTGGGTCCCATGGGCCATTAGAAATGAAAGTGATGGCCGGGTGTGGTGGCTCATGCCTGTAATCTCAGCACTTTCCGAGGCCGAGGAGGATGAATCACGAGATCAGGAGTTCGAGACTAGCCTGACCAACATGGTAAAACCCTGTCTCTACTAAAACTACAAAAATTGGCTGGACACAGTGGTGGGCACCTGTAATCCCAGCTGCTGGGGATGCTGAAGCAGGAGAATCGCTTGAACCCAAGAGGTGGAGGCTGCAGTGAGCCGAGATGGCACCATTGCACTCCAGCATGGGCAACAGAGCAAGACTCTGTCTCAAAAAAAAAAAAAAGAAAAAGAAAATGAAAGTACTTTGTGAACTGCTGAGGGCAGTGCAGGGGTAAGGTTTCCCAGCTCACTGGATCATGGCCAGTACCCTGGGCATCAGCTTCTGCTTTGTGGTGGGGTCTGCAGGTAAAATGTCCTTGGCTTTCAGAATGATCTCATGGGCCTCCCGGAAGAGGTCTTCCCCCACTGCTGCCTCCACACGATTCCGCCATGCGGCCAGCTTGGGTCGGCCTTCGAAGACTTGGCAGCCAGCACCCACAGGCTGTGGGGAAAAGGGGACAGAATGGGGTTGGACGGTTATAAGGGCAAAGATGGGCAGCATCTGATTTGGGGACCACAGAAGCTCCAGAAGGGGTTTGCACACACACATAAGCACAGTCCTGTAGCCAGCTGGGGCAGGCATAAGCAGGACTTCAGCAACTAGCCAGGACCCCCTGCCTAGTGGGCCCACCTGCCCCCAGCACTCACATGCATCAGCTCCGTGATGGCTACCAGGTCAGCTAAGGAGATGTGAGGCCCGGTGAGGAAGGCCTTGTTCTGGAGGAACTTGTCCTCAAGCAACTGCACGTTCACATCCAGCTCTGCCAGGGTGGCTGCCAGTGTCTGGGGAGATACCGGCTCACCCAGGAAAACAGGGAACATCACCTGGGGATTGGGCAGGCGAAGTGGGGAGTTAGTGGAGTAGGGAGTTAGTTTTGGTTTGCATTTCCCTAAGGATTAGTGATGCTGAGCATCTTTTCTTGTACTTATGGCCCAAAATGATAATATTCTGAATATATTGTGTTAAGTAAAATATATCGACTTCTTTTTACTTTTTTTGTTTTGTTTTGTTTTGTTTTTGAGAGTGTTTCATTCTGTCACCCAGGCTGGAGTTAAGTGGCACTACTACAGCCCACTGCAACCTCTGCCCTCCCCTGGGTTCAAGAGATTCTCCTGCCTTAGCCTCCCAGTAGCTCGGGTTACAGGCGCACACCATCACACCTGGCAGATTTTTGTGTGTTTATTAGAGATGGGGTTTCACCATGTTGGCCAGTCTGGTCTCAAACTCCTGACCTCGTGATCCGCCCGCCTAGGCCTCCCTATGTGTTGGGGATTACAGGCGTGAGTCACCATGCTTGGCCCTCCTTCTACTTTTTTTTTTTTTTTTTTTTGGCTCAACCTTTTAATATAAAAAAGTCACCGATGTACAAAAATGTGAAAGTGTGACAATGACAACTATGAAATCCTGTGATTGAAAGTCCCCTCAAGCGCACTCTGGTGCACATGTGCCCACCCAAACAAACTCTGGCATGGAAATGTAAACTAATGCAAACCAGTGCTACCAAGAAGCACCGACATGCTTGTTCTCCATTCCACCAATCACAGACCAGTATCTACTCCAAACATCCAGCAACGAAAGTATGGCATCTTCCCAGGAACAGCAAGGCAGACTTCTTACTCACGGTGGACCAGCACAAATAAACCCAGCAAAAAGAGCACTGCATACTTAAATTTAGGATAGTCATTCATGAGGATCGTCACAATTCCAATATAAGGAACAAATAATTCCTGTCCTCCACTGATCTGTTCTCCTGATAAAATCCCCTGGCTCTCCCCACGACATCTTTTTTCTCTAGCCAATGTTGTCCTTGTTTATAGAGGCCTCGGTCATCAACCGCATTATTATTGCCTTTGGTCAAAAACTTGATATGCCCATTTTGCTTTTCATGAATCTTCAAGACTCGGTGAACTAAAGGAATTTCTCTTCCTTCTATTCTAAAAACAACCATTTCTCCCACTCTTATGGGATCTTCAGCTCGGTTTGTTAGAAAGAGAAGATCTCATCTATGAAATGCAGGTTCCATGCTGCCACTGAGCACCACTACAATTGGACTTTCACTTCCAGTTATTACCATTAATCCCTTCCAGATCATTAGTGCCGATGAGACAATCATTCCAAAATTTAGGACTTGGTAATAGAGCTGCCGCTTGTTCATCCGCCGCACATCGTCCAAAAAGTCTAGAGACAGCATGGTGGGGACGGCGAGCAGGACACCGGTAAGGGAGAGGGCGCGATGACCAGCGGACGGAATGACTCTCCTTCTACTTTTTAAATGTGCCTACTAAAAAATTTAAAATTATATATGTGGCTCACTTTATACTTCTATCGGACAGCACTTGACTAAATGAACTAAATTCCAGAGAGGCACAAGCCCTTCCTAGATAAGCTACTTTCATTCCAATTTCATTTCCTGGGGCCCAAGCAGGCAGTGAGAAAGACTGCCACAGGCACAGGCTTTTCCTACTGAGCAGCAGTTTGGGAACTGGGGACAGGGCTGAACAGCAGAGAGATCTTATAGGCACTGTAGTAGTTGGTGATTAGATTTCAAAGCCCTGCTGGAGTGAGGCTAGTGACCTGATCTCACATTCAAGATATTTGAAACCAAAGATACCTGCAACCCAGCCCACCTCCTGATTAGCTAGAAGAGAACAGCCTCACATCCTGGCTGCCTGACAAAGGGAAGTGCGAGCCCTTTTTTGCAGATATTATGCAATTTAATCTCTGCTTTTCTTTTATCATAACGTCTGGCACACAAGAATAAGTCATGAGGCCGGCACAGTGGCTCATGCCCGTAATGCCAACACTTTGGGAGGTCGAGGCTGGCAGATCACCTGAGGTCAGGAGTTCAAGACCAGCCTGGCCAACATGGTGCAACTCAAACCCTACAAAAAATACAACAATAATCCAGGCATGATGGTGGAAGCCTGTAATTCTAGCTACTTGGGAGGCTGAGGTGGTAGAATCTCTTGACCCCAGGAGGTGGAGGTTGCAGTGAGCCAAAATCGAGCCATTGCACTCCAGCCTGGTCAATAGAGAGTCCATCTCAAAAAATTAAAAAATAGTAATACATCATGAAATATGCAAAGAAGCAGGCAAATGTAACCCATTATCAAGAGGAGGAAAAAAACAATAGAAATAGTATTTTCTATTACCGGCACAGTGGCTCATGCTGGTAATCCCAACACTTTGGGAGGCCAAGGAGGAAGAATCACTTGAGGTCAGGAGTTTGAAACCAGCCTGGTGAAATCCAGTCTCTACTACAAATACAAAAAGTAGCCAGGTGTGCTGGTGGGTGCCTGTAATACCAGCTACTTGGGAGGCTGAGGCAGGAGAATCACTTCAGAATGGGGATGGAGGAGGTTGAAGTGAGCTCTGCCCAATAGGTGGAGGTTGAAGTGAGCTAGATTGCGCCATTGCACTCAGCCTGGGTGACAGAGCAAGACCCGTTTCAAAAAACAAAAAAAAAAACAGACCCACATTTAGAACATTTAGGTGCTGAAATTAGTTGACAAAGATTTTTAGTTAACCATGATAAATATATTAACGAATTTAGGAAAAAAAGATAAAATGGATGAGCAGATGGTGAATTTCAGCAGAGAAGTAGAAATTCTAAGAAACAACCAAATGGGACTGGGCTTGGTGGCTCACACCTGTAGTCCCAGCACTTTAGGAGGCTGAGGTGGGCAGCACGAGGTTAAGAGATGGAGACCATCCTGGCCCGACATGGTGAAACTCCGTCTCTACTGAAAATACAAAAATTAGCTGGGCGTGGTAGTGCATGCCTATGGTCCTAGCTACTCCAGAGGCTGAGGCAGGAGAATCACTTGAACCTGGGAGGTGGAGGTTGCAGTGAGCCGAGATCATACCACTGCACTCCAGCCTGGCAACAGAGCAAGACTTCGTCTCAAAAACAAACAAACAAAACAAAAAAGTGGAATTTCTAGAGGTGGAAAATACATTCTCAAAGAATGTATGGGATGAGCTTGACAGCGATCTGGCACAACAGAGGAAAGACTCTGTGAAGGCAAAGACAGGTCAGTAGGAAAATAATTCAGAACTGAAAAGAAGAAAATGGTGCCTGAGCACTTGTGGGGAATGCCCTGACTGCCGCCCCTGCACTCCCAGCCTCACCTTATGCCACAAAGCCCGGAGGCAGCTTCTCCGCAGAGTCGTGTGCTGCCATGCCAGGTACTCATCCACACGAGCTCGGGCCTGCATGTCCTGAGGGTACCAGTGGTCAGGGACCTTATATTTGTGTGTCAGGTAGAGCAGGATGGCCACACTGTGGGTGAGGGGAGACATGGGTGAGGAAGGGCACTGTGCTGGGTATTTTATACATAGTCATTTTCTTTTTTAGACAGTCTTCCTCTGTCACCCAGGCTGGAGTGCAGTGGTACGGTCTCAGCTCACTGCAGCTTCAGTTTCTGTAGGAGTGCACCATCACACCTGGCTGTTCTTTTTCTTTTTGTAGAGATGGAATCTCACTGTGTTGCCCAGGCTGGTCTTAAACTCCTCCTAGCCTCAAGCTTCAAGCAATCCTCCAGACTTGGCCTCCCAAAGTGCTGACATTACAGGTGTGAACCACTGTGCCCGGCCCACTTCTTTAAACTTTCTGACAATTTGCCAAAGTGTTAGCCTCATTTTCCAGAAAAAGGAACCAGGTTTAGAAAGGCAAAGACTTGCCCTAGGGCACACAGCCTTTAATGGCAGAGCTGAGAATCTTTCTGAGGCTAACACCCAAGCTTTTCCTACCTCCAGGCAAAATCCTACAACAGAGTGTCCCGCCAAATGTTTAGGACAGTTTCTGATCAGAGGACCAGAGAAAGCTTCCTGGAGGAGGTGGCATCAAAGTTGAGCTTTGAAGAAGCTCAGTTCTTTCCATTCTGCATCTGCTTCATCCTCTGGCATTCCGTCCAGTCTCTGATGGCCTGGCTGTTCAAAAAAGGCTTCCCTGTCCCTTTGTTCTTTCTGTCATTCTGTCTGCCAAGAATCAGCTCCTACCTAAGCCGACTGAGGTAGTGTGGCTCCCTAAAGCACCAACCAGGAAACCCTCCTGCAGCTGCAGGATCCTCAAAGAGCAGAGCAGACGAGGACCCCGGTACTGTCCTCCTTCCCTGGGTTTTGAGGGCCACCATGGTGATGAGATGAGCATGGAGCTGGAAGAACACTGATGATGTGTCCATTTGGAGACACGGAAAAGCCTTCAGGAACTTGGGGTTTCCCAAGGATTGGGCACGCCAGCCAAAAGGGCAGAAAACCTCTGTATCTGCCACTGGTTCATGTTCTCTATTAAGTGGGGCTATACCCATGTCCCACCTTAACAACTCCATTGTCTGCAGCTTCTGTTTCTATAGGAGTGCACCACCACGCCTGGCTGGTTTTTTTCTTTTTGTAGAGATGGGATCTCACTGTGTTGCACAGGCTGGTCTGAAACTCCTGGCCTCAAGGCTCAAGCAATCTCTGGCCTTGGCCTTTTGCTCTGAGCCAATTGTTGAAGCCACCTCTGAGGAGGGCTGCAGGTCCCTGTGAGCCACAGACCTCCTAAAGGTGAGAGGATTGACAGGGACATGCAGAGATTGCACATTGCCTCTGACTAGTACCTGGGGGGCACAACACTGAGTGACACAAGGACTCAGGACACCTGGGGCACCGGAAAGGAAGAATGGCTCTGGCAGAACGTCAGGGGAATTCATCTGAGGTGCGTCCATCCTGAGATTTCAGAGATGAGCTCCAAAGCACAAACTCCAGGTTCTCCTTGTTATGGGATGAGGGACTCTGGTGACAAAAGTGGCAGAACCAGAGAAAGGTTGAGATTTCCTGAAGAGGATTCAACTTCTTGGGACCTGGTGTGATGTAAGTCATCCATATCTGGTGCCTCTCCCATGGGGGAGACCCATCCCAGGAAGCTGCAGCCCAGAGACGGAGCCACTGGGCAGCCCAGATGCCACTGAGCCATCTCCACGCAAGCTTAGCCAGAGGCCTGCACCCATGGTGGGTAAAGCTGCCATCCTACCCTGCCCTGCCCTGCCTCAGGGATACACTCACCAGCAATCAAAGGACTGGTGTGGAAGTAAAATAGATGTTTGCTTTTCCAAACATCAGGATGAACTGGAATAGCAGGCAAGCAGGGGCCTGAGGTCCATCCCAACTCTCTGCAGGATATGGGGCAAAGAGACTCTGCCTCTGAAGACTTTAGTTTCCTTGTCTATGAAATAGAGGGTTAGAACAGGATGGTTCCAGCGGGCCTGGCAGTGGCCCTAGGCTCCCAGTTACCTCTCGCTCAAGGTGAAGTCACCGTCCTTCAAGGCTGGCACCTTCTTCAGGGGGTTCACCCGAGCAAAGGCATCGCTGAGGTGCTGACCTGGAAGAGTCCAGCATGGTAGGTAGTGGGAGGAGAATGCTGAGCCCTCCATGGCCTGTGCCCCTCCCTGCAATGCCGAGAACCCAGTTTCACAGTTATTCTTCCCATCAGTCTGCACTCTTGGATGGCAGATTGGAAGGGCCCCTGTGGGAGGAAGAGGCCGCTCCACCAGCTGGTACAAAATAGACAACATCCCTTGCCAAGTCCTGCAGGCACAACCTCCTCCCACAGCCTGCCCCTCTGCAACAGAGCTCACCATGCAGGATGTGGTGCCTGGACCTTTGCACGCACCCTGTCCACCTCCCCTTTCCACTACTGCCAGCTTCATGAACTCACATTCAGAGTGCCCCAAGCTGCAGGGTAGGTCACCAGAGGGGACTCTGACTTACTACCATGTCCCTTCCACCCAGAGAAGTGGCCTTTTTCTGGCATCTACTTACTTGGAAGCAACTTCTACTGGCCCTGCTGTGTCCCTTGCTTCGCCCTGCCCTGGGCACTGTGGAGCTGTGACTTTAAGCTCTGACAAAGCTGGGACAGATTTCTCACCCCATCTGCAGCCCCTGAAAAGTACAGGCCAGTGTCCCCCTGGGCACCTGGCCTCTGCTTTCGCTTGTCTGAATGCTCTCTGCCTGAGCTTGTCTGAGTGGTTTTCTGCTGCACATGCTGCCAGAGAAGCTTTTTTTTTTTTTTTTTAAGACAGTCTCAATCTGTTGCTCAGTCTGGAATGCAGTGGAGCAATCTCAGCTCACTGCAAACTCCTCCTCCAGGGTTCAAGTGATTCTCCCACCTCAGCTTCCCTAGTAGCTGGGATTAGAGGCGTGCGCCACCACACCCTGCTAAGTTTTATATTTTTACTAGAGATGGGGTCTCACCATGTTGGCCAGGCTGGTCTTGAACTCCTAACATCAAGTGATCCACCCACCTCGGCCTCCCAAAGCGCTGGGATTACAGGCGTGAGTCACCGTGCCTGGCCGGAGAGAAGCTTCTAAGAGCATTAAGTCTCATCACTGCCCTGCTCCATAGTCTTCAGTGGCTCCCCATTGCCAACAATCAGATAGAAGCTCCTCAAAATTATACATAATCACCTTAACTCTTTAGCTTTAACCACACCTGCTACCACCCCTCCCTCTGCCCCAACCTTTTTTTTCCCTTATGGATGGGCTCTCACTATGTCACCCAGGCTGGTCTTGAACTACTGGCCTCAGGTGATCCTCCTACCTCGGCCTCCCAAAGTGTTGGGATTACAGGTGTGAGCCACCACGCCAGGCCTGCAACCCTCTCTTTGCTCTCCCTTCAAACTGTTTTTTCACCAGGAACACCCTCCCCTCTCTCGGTAAAACAAGCCTCCCTCTGCACCAGTGCATTTGACAACCAGCTTGAACACCCTCTTATCCCGCATTCCCTTTCCGCTGCCCCACACTCTGCAGAGGAAGACCTTGTGCAGGACAGATGGGCAGTTTCCAGGAGAGCCTAGGTGAAGAAGTTTCAGGCGGAGGGCCAGCCATGGAGTGGGAACCCTGGGCAGAAGGGTTAGCCAAGTAGAGTTGCCCTACTTGCCCACCCAGCCATACCTGCGTTCTGCTTCCAACCCCTCCTACTACCCCACCCCACACTAGGCCTGGGCCTGCCAGCTGAGCCCTCAAGGGCCTTGGAAGCCTGCCAGAGAAACAAAAGAGGATGTAGGTCTCACCAAGCCCCAGGGTCCCCCTTCTGCCCCCAGACCTATCCCCTGGGACAATCTCCCTCCCCAGCAGGAACAAGAGGCAGAGGACAAAGTTTCGGGAGGCAGAGGATGCTGTGAGCCATGATTCTACCACTGCACTCCAGCCTGGGTGACAGAGCAAGACTCCATCTCAAACACAACAAACAAGCAGAAAAACAAAACTCCTTGGGCTGAGCGTAGTGGCTCATGCCTGTAATCTCAGCACTTTGTGAGGCTGTGGCAGGCAGATCATTTGAGGTCAGGAGTTTGAGACCAGCCTGACCGACATGATGAAACCCCATCTCTATTAAAAATACAAAAAAATTAACCGGACATGGTGGCACGCACCTGTAATCTCAGCTACTCAGGAGTCTGAGGCAGGAGAATCACTTGAATTCGGGAGGAGGAAGTTGCAGTGAGCCAAGATCCACACCACTGCACTGTGACAGAGCAAGAGCGAGACTCTGTCTCAAAAAAAAAAAAAAAAAAAAGCAGAGGACAAGATTAGAGGCAAAACAGGAGGAGCAGAGGAAGGAAGGGACAAAGAGGGACCCCAGTGCAGCCTGGTTGAGTGCAGAGGGCAGGGCTGGAAAGTCAGGCCCTGGGGCAATGCCTCATCGGTTTGCTGTTGCAGAACCTCAGCAGCTGGGCCACAAAGAAGGCACTTGACTCTGTACCAGTCTCTACACTTGGCACCCTTAACCTTTCTCCTCCCTCCTTTCCCTAGGCCCAGGTCACATCCGTTTTTATTTTGTTTAAAAAATTTTTTTAAGACGGGGTCTTGCTACATTGCCCTGACTGGAGTGCAGTGGCTATTGAAGGGCACCATCATAGCGCACTGCAGCCTGGAACTCCTGGGCTCAAATGATCCTCCCACCCAGCCTCCCAAGTAGCAGGGACGACAGGCGCGTGCCCCTGCACCCAGCTGCGCCCGTTTCTGTCCTCTGGTCTCGCTTCTTTGTATGGTCCCTACCACTTCGTTCGGCCTCAAGGGAACCCTGTGGTCCATTCCGTGAGACCAAGCAGAGCTTGGGGGATTCCTGACTCTTGGATCTCCCTGGTGGCTCATCTTTCTCTGTTCGGTCTCCAAACCAGACCAGCAATGGCTCCAGGAAGAGGGTGGCGCCAGAAGAAGTTCCCTGAGCCACTATATGCCTACCTGTCCCTTCCTGACTTTTCAGTTCCTCAAACCCGAGGCCGGGCCTACCTTTGATCAGATCCACGGTGCGCAGCTCGAAGGGGATGCCGTTCTTCTTGGCGAAGATGTAAATGGCGCGGCAGGGCTGGGACAGCAGGTCCAGGTACAGCTCCAGGCCCATAGCGGAAACCGACCGACCACACTGGAAACCTATTGGGGAATCTGCAAACTCCGGGGCCAAGACTTAGGTCTCCGACCTTGGACCACGCCTCTGCAGTCACGCCCCCCGACCGCGGAACCCCATTGGGCGGCTCGGACGCCTGGGACACTTTAGTCCAATTGCAGGTGGGCGGCGTGTCCGAGGGCTGGGCCCGCCTGGCTTCTGCCGGATCTGGGTGGCTCCCCTCAGGGGGACGCACAGAGAGGCCCCAGTCCCAGCCTTTTTGTGCCTGGCTGGTTTATTTTACTTAGCATTATGTCTTCAAGGTGCATCTGTGTGTCAGAATTTCCCACCGTCCCCATTTTACCGAGGAGGAGACAGACTCTGAACAATTATAGGCTCAGAAAGTCTGGCTCCAAAGTCCATACTCTTGGCTCAACACTGCAGAGACAAAGCTAGCGGCAAAGCCTCAGAGCTTATGTTCAGTGTTTTGCAGCCACTCGCTTCACTCCAGTTGCACTCTCTGGAATGTGTCAGCCTTGGTCTTGCTGCTCCTGCCAGCGCAGTGCCATCCATCGCGTTCCCTGAGTTCCTTTCTTCCCTTCTCCAGGCCTGTGTTCTCCATCATCTTTAAAATGGTAAGGAAGCTAGAGCCCTCCAGAGTCCTTGCAAGTCCACAGCCTGGATTCATCTGCTGAGCTGTAAGCCCGGGCCGGCCCCTTGCTGCCAGGGAGCTCCCCAAGGCCTGCCATGGAGCCTCTCAAACAGTATCAGGGTCCCGTGTCATTTCCTAAAACAAATCCCACTGAAAGTGTGTCAGCCAAAGCATAATGTTTTCTACAGAGTAAGGAACATTTCTGCAAAGTGAAAGTGATAATTATTTTATTTTATTTGGATAGAGTCTCACTCTCTCACTCAGGGTCGAATGCAGTGGTATCATCATAGCTGACTACAGCCTCCAACTCCTGTGCTCAACCCATCCTCTCACCTCAGCCTCCCTAAGTAGCTGGGACTACAGATGCACACCACCATGCCCAGCTAGTTTAACTTCCTTTTTTTTTTTCCTGTAGAGACGGGGTGTCACTGTTGTCTAGGCTGGTCTCAAACTCTTGGTTTCAAGTGATCCTCCCACCACCGCCTCTCGAAGTGCTGGGATTACAGATGGGAGCCATGACAGCTTGCTGGTAATAATGATTTTTACCTGGAAAAAAAAAATTAAGGAAAGATGAGAAATTCAGATTTCCGTGTTAAAGTTTTTAAAGGAGCTAGACACTCAGAGAAGCCAATGGCTGCCTTTTCCTCACCTGTGGATAACTCACATCAGAGACCCAAGGGGGAGCTGTCAGGATTCCGGTGCAGGCCTCAGCCTGTCTTGCAAGTTCAAAACCTAATTTGGGGCCAGGAGTGGTGGCTCATGCCTGTACTTACAGCACTTTGGGAGGCCAAGGTGGGTGAATCTCCTGAGGTCAGGAGTTCAAGACCACCCTGGCCAACATAGTGAAAACCCGTCTCTACCAACAATACAAAAATTAGCTGGGCGTGGTGGCCCGCACCTGCAATCCCAGCTACTTGGGAAGTTTAGGCAGGAGAATCACTCAAATACAGTAGACAGAGGTGGCAGTGAGCCCAGATTTCACCATTGCACACCCTCCTGGGTGGCAAGAGAGAAATTCCATTTCAAAAAAAAAAAAACAACAAAAATCTAATTTGGTCTACATTTAAGGATTGATCATTTTCTTTGAATCAAACTCACATAAACCAGCTCACAAGAGGCTGTATTCCTTTTATTAATTTATAGAAAAAATATATATATATATTTTGAGACTGAGTTCCTCTCTGTCACCCAGGCTGGAGTGCAGTGGCACAATCTCGGCTCACTGCAACTTCTGCCTCCCAAGTTCAAGCAATTCTAGGTCTTGAACCCTCAGCCACCCGGGTAGCTGGGATTTCAGGCATGCTCAGCTAATTTTTGTATTTTTAGTAGAGATGAGTTGTCATCATGTTGGCCAGGCTAGCCTTAAACTCTTGGCCTCAAATGATCTGCCCGCCTCAGCCTCTCATAGTGTTGGGATTACAGGCATGAGAAACTGTGCCCAGACTAGAAGAAAGAGAAAAGTCATTTAGACAGACTGCTCCCAACCATTGCTCAGTGCTGTCTTGGCAGCGCAGACTCCCAGAAAGCCTTGCGGGTGTTACTGGTCAGGACCAGGTCCGTCCTGCCCATGCACAGTAAGTTAATCACCATGACACGAGTTTGCAAAAGAGAAAAGATTTATTCACAGGGCACCAAGCAAGGAGGTGGGATAATAGCTCTCAAATCCACCTCCCTGAAAATAAGGCTTAGGGATAAGCCTTGCTTCCAAGCAATTGAGCACAGGCCCCAGCCACACTCAAGAGGAGTGGCTATACCAGGATGTGAAAGGCAGTCTGTCGGCCTCGTGGGCCTACAACTCGGATGGGCCGTGCACTTGGTTTAAAGCTTTGATGTTGCCATCTTGAGATTCTTAACAATTTCAAAATAAGGGTCCCCACATTTTCATGTGTAGTCAGTCCTGTCCAAGGAGTCCAAGGAGCTCATGAGGGTGGACAGGGCACTGTCTGCTCTGGGCAGTGATGGGACCACTAACAGCTGCTCTCCAGTCTCCCAGCCCCTACTCCAGGGCCACACCTTCCCCATGGTATCTCACATTTTTTTTTTTTTGAGACAGGGTCATGCTGTCACCCAGGCTGGAGTGAGTGCAGTGGTGCAAACTCAGCTCACTGCAGCCTCAACCTCCTGGGCTCACACAATCCTTCTGCCTCAGCCTCCTGTGTAGCTCAGACCACAGTCACACGCCTCCATGGCTCGGCTAATTTTTGGACTTTGTATAGACGGGGTTGCACTTTGTTTCCCAGGGTAGTCTTGAATTCCTTAGCTCAAGTGATCCTCCTGCCTTGGCCTCCCAAAGTGCTAGGATTATAGGTGTGATCCACTGTGCCTGGCCTCTCTCACATTCTTGACATTTAAAGTTACCGTCATCGACACTCATGCTTGCTGAAGAGCAGGACTCATTCTGTTGAACCTGAATGTCTTCTCAGGTCAGATTGCTTGGTGGTGCTTCTGTGAATTCTTTTAACAGTACATTGTAGTTTTCTGTGTCCAAGTGTTGCTTTTCTTTTGGTTAAATTTATTCTAAGTATTTTATTCTTTTTGATGCTATTATAAATGGAAGTATTTGATCCTTTATTGCAAATGTATACTATTGAATTTTGTGTATTAATCTTGTATCCTGCAATGTTGCTGAACTTGCTTATTAGCTCTAATGCTTTTTAAGTGAGTTCCTACAATGTCATCTATGATTAAAGATAGTTTTACATCTTTCTTTGTGATCTGGATGCCCTTTGTTCCTTTTTTTTTTTTTTTTGCCTAATTGCCCTAATAAGTAGAAGTAGGCCGGGCACAGTGGCTCATGCCTGTAATCCCAGCACTTTGGGAGGCCGAGGTGGGTGGATCACGAGGTCAAGAGATCGAGACCATCCTGGTCAACATGGTGAAACCCCGTCTCTACTAAAAATACAAAAAATTGGCTGGGCATGGTGGTGCGTGCCTGTAATCCCAGCTACTCAGGAGGATGAGGCAGGAGAATTGCCTGAACCCAGGAGGCGGAGGTTGCGGTGAGCCAAGATCACGCCATTGCACTCCAGCCAGGGTAACGAGTGAAACTCTGTCTCAAAATAAATAAATAAATAAAATAAGTAGAAGTAATGTGAATGAACATTCTTGTCCTGTTCCTGATCTTAGTGGGGAAGCACTCAATTTTTCACCATTAAGTATGGAGTAGTTATAGTTTTTTCACAGATGCTCTTTGTCAGGTTGAGGAAATTCCTTCCTTGTCTTTATTCATTGAGTGATTTTATCATAAAAAGATGTTAGAGATTTTCAAATGCCTTCTCTCCATTAGGATGATCATGTGACTTTCTGTTAATATGGTGTGCTACATTGATTGATTTTTGTATGTTAAACCACATTTGTTTTCCTGGGATAAATCCTACCTGGTCAAGGTGTATAATCCTTTTAATATGCTGCTGAATTTGATTTGCTAATATTTTGCTGAGGATTTTTATGTCTATATTTTTAAGGATATTGCTTTATAACTTTATTTTCTTGTAATGTCTTTTTCTGTTTTTGGTATCAGGGTAATGCTAGCCTCATTGAATGAGTTGAAAAATGTTTCCTTCTGTTCTATTTTTTGGAAGAGTTTGTGAAGGCTCGGTGTTAATTCCTCAAGCATTTGGTTAAATTTACTAGTGAAGCCATCGGGTCCTGGGCTTTTCTTTGTAGGATATTTAAAAAATTAATATTTTAATCTCTTCACTTGTTACGGGTCTATTAAAATTTTTATCTTTCTCCTTAAGTCAGTTTTGGTAGATGATGCATTTCTAAAATTTTCCCATTTCATCAAGGTTATCTCATTTGTTCACATACAATTATTCATTATATTTTTAAATAAACTTTAGCACTTCTCTAAGGCCAGTAGTGATGTCTTCATTTTCTTTCTTTCTGGTTTCTATTTTGTGTTTTTGTTTTTTGAGATAAGGTTTTCTTATGTTGCCTAGGCTGGAGTGCAGTGGTGCAATCATAGCTTAGTGTGACCTGGAACTCCTGGGCTCAAGTGATCCTCCCACCTCAGCCACCCAAGTAGCTGGGACTACAGTCGTGTACCACCACACCCAGCTAATTCAGTTAATTTTTCTCTTTCTTTCTTTCTTTCTCTTTCTTTCTGAGATGGACTTTCGCTCTTGTCACTCAAGCTAGAGTGAAGTGGTACAATCTCAGCTCACTGCAACCTCCGCCTGCCGGGTTCAAGTGATTCTCCTACCTCAGCCTCCCAAGTAGCTGGGATTACAGACACCTGCCACCACATCTGGCTAATTTTTTATTTTTAGTAGAGATGGGGTTTCACCATGTTGGCCAGGCTGGTCTTGAACTCCTGACCTCAGGTGTTCTGCCCACCTCAGCCTCCCAAAGTGCTGGGATTACAGGCATGAGCCACTGTACCTGCCCTCCCAACTAATTTTAAATATGTGTATATATATATTGTGGAAACAAGTCTCACTATATAACCTAGGCTTGTCTCAATCTCCTGGCCTCAGGTGATCCTCCTGCCTCAGCTTCCCAAAGTGCTGGATTACACATGTGAACCATTGCACTCAGCCTTCACTTTCTTTCTTGGTGAATAATTAGAGTCTTATTTTTTCACTTGGCTATTCTAACTATTCTTATTCTTATTTTTTCACTTGGCTATTCTAAAGGTTCGCCAATTTTTGTTATTCTTTTCAAAAATCCAACTTTTGGTTTCACTGATTTTCTCTATTGTTTTTCTATTTTCTATTTCATTTATCTCCATCTAATCTTTATTATTTCCTTTCTTCTACTGGTGTTGGGTTTAATTTGCTCTTATTTTTCTAGTTCCTTAAGGTATAAGGTTAGGTTATTGATTCGAGGTTGCTCTTTTTTAATTTATATGCTTACAGATATCAATTTTGCTCTTAGCACTGCTGCTGCTGCATCCTATACATTTTGGCATGTTGTGTTTTCATTTTTATTTGTTCAAGATACTTTCTAATGTCCCTCGTGATTTCTTCTTTGACCCATTTGTTGTTTAAGAGCGGGCTCTTTAATTTCTGTATCTTGTGAATTTTCTAGTTTTCCTTCTGTTCTTGATTTTTAACTTTATTCCAGTGTATCCAGAGAACATATTTTGCATGATTTCAATCTTCTTAAATTTGAGACTTATGACCAAATATACACTCTATACTGGAGAATATTCCACATGCTCTTTAGAAGAATGCTTGTTCTGCTCTTGTCCGGTGGAAAGTTCTGTTCACGTCTACTGTGTGCAATTGGTTTACAGTGTTTTTCAAGTCCTCTATTTCCTTGATGATCTTCTGTAGTTTTTCTATTAATGAAAGTGGGGTTCTGAAGTCACCAACTATTATTACTGACAATGCAACTATATTTAACCCTTTACTCTTAAAATTCTTCTGGGAAACTGGAAGGATCTGTGACCACCACCCACTCCCACATCAGACCCTACGCATACGCCAACTGTCTGTTGCTCAGCAGCTGTGATGGTTGTTCCAGTTCTTTATTAGGCAAAGAACAGTTTTGTTTTTTTTTTTTTTTTAGCATTTCCTTTAAGGAATGTGGCTTAGAGAGCTGAGCCAGCCAAGCCCTGCAGGACGGGCTGCGCCTAGGGTCACAAGTACTTCTCTCGAAACTCACAGATTTTCTCCTTGACCACTGGATCCAATGTTGAAAAGTCCCAGTCAGCCAACTGCATTAGTCGACTGTGGGCCTCCCTAAAGAGGCCAGAGCCAATACTCAGCTCCACCCGCATGCGCCACTCAGCTAGCTTAGAGCTGTTGAGGAAGGCATTATAGTTGGCCGCCATGGGCTGTGGATAGACAAAGAGGAAGATGTGGTCATCCCGGGGACCAGCCCCACCTGGGTCCTTGCCCACAGCCTCAGGGGCCCTCCCCATCAGCCTCTGCAAAGAATTAGGCTGCTATCCCTGAAGCCTGAGCAAGGGATCACAGACTATGTAATAGACGTAGGTGGGGATAGAGGATCCAGAATCCCCCAGGGTCCTTGGTCACTGGTCTTCTCGTTCCAAGTTCTGAACCACACTGAGAGGGCTCTGGGTCCAGGCAGCTCCCACTTCTCCAGCCTGCGACCTCCCATGAATCCTGCCTTCTTTCAGGGAAACCCCTTATCCCAGGTGTGTGTATGTGGATGAGGGGGAGAACTCAGTTTTTCCCCCGTGTTTAACCTCCCACTGTGATCAAGCACAGGGGCTGGAACGGGAGACCTGGCGGGCAGTCTGCCCTGCAGTTTGGCTGGCTCGCTAAGGCAGTCTACCCTGTAGCTTGGCTTGCACGCAAGATCTTTGGGAAGCCCAAGAGGGCTTGGGTGGTGGGTGAAATGTAAGGGATGGGGGACGAAGCCTATGACTGAACCCTTGGGGGAGGCCAGAATAAGTTTTTCTCATGTTGGTCTGCACTGCAAACAGAGCGAAGAGACTAATTTGCATATCAGTCAGAGATCTCTGGGATAGGGAAAAGAACACTGTGTTTCCTGGTCAACCCACCAGGATCCCGGATGCCTCCTCCTGGGCATAGCTCTGGCCACTCTCTTTGGTGAGTGTGCAGTGCCCTAGCTGGTGTGCAGGATGGTCAGTGTAGACCCTGGCCAGTGTCTTGAGAGGCAGAACTGGTCACCCTCCCGTGCATGTAGAGGCCACATAAATGCCCCACACCCAGGTGTGCCTCCAAACGCACAGTGGATGCCGCTCAGACCCAGCTTCACAGCTGTCTGTCTGGAGCTCTGGGAAACAGGCAGGGCCAGAAGGACACCCAGGAAGTCAGTGAACATTTCCTGGGGAGTCCAGCAAGAGGAGGAGGCATCTGGGATCCTGGTGGACTGACCAGGAAATGCAGTGTCCTTTTCCCTATCTCAGGCTCACCCTCCAGCTCCTCCCACATTGAAGAATCTTTGTCAAGCGTGGAGAATTGTGATCCCTCCTGTTTCATAACATTCTGTGCTTCCTGTTGCCCCCACATTGAGTCCGGGCACTCAGACCTGGCTCCCACAGCCCCCATGGCAGCTCCACCTGCCTTCCCAGCTTCACCAACCTATCCTCAAGTGATGGTCCCGCTGGTCACAGAGGAGTTCCACCTCTGCACAAGGTCTAACCCTCCTCCACCCCTCCCCACACCTGCATCATCTCCACCACGGCCACCAAGTCAGCCAGTGAGATTTGGTCCCCAGTGATGAACATCTTGTCCTGAAGAAAATACTCCTCGAAGAGCTGCAGGCTGTTCTTCACCTCTGCCACTGCGTGATCCATCTTCTCAGCTGAAACTTCCTCCCCTGTTATCTTTGGGATCAGCAACTGGCCAGGGTTGGGAAGAGGAGGGAAGAGGAGGCTGCACTCCTGGGCAACCTGCCTTGCCAGGTCTCTGTACTCTTGTCTGCTCGATAGCTATTGGACAGTTCCCAGGACATAAAGTAGTTTCACCTCTTTTAGCAGTTCTGATTGGTGGAAGTTGCCTGGGCCCATGTGTCCACAAGAATTTGGATAACTCATCAGGTGTAAATCCTGTGACTGATTACTGATGCCTGTCACAGGCATACATTTAGAAGCAGGGACACATGTACTGGTTATTTGTCATCTTCAACTTTTCTTTTTGAGACAGAGTCTCAATCTGTCGCCCTGGCTGGATCACAGTGGCACTATCTCGGCTCACTGCAACCTCTACCTTGCCAGGTTCAAGCAATCCTCTTGCCTTAGCCTCTCAAGTAGCTGGGACTACAGGTGTACACCACCATACCCAGCTAATTTTTTGTATTTTTAGTAGAGACAGGGTTTCACTATGATGGCCAGGCTGGTCTCAAACTCCTGACATCGTGATCTGCCTGCCTTGGCCTCCCAAAGTGCTGGGATTACAGGCGTGAGATACCACGCCTGGCCTTCTGTGGGCCCTTTGACTCTGAGATTCTCTTGTTCAGAATGCAAAGCCTGCAATGCTGTCCTGGGGTGAGTAACATCAGCCCCTCCTGTATGCCCTTCCCCTTGCCCTAGTGAGACTCTTTCATACCCATTGTTTCAGTCCACACTCCTGACAGCTCTGTTAGGCAGGCAGGAGAAGGAGCTGAGGAAATGAGGCCCAGAGACGGAGGGAGACTTTAGTTCACCAGCAGTCAGCAAGGCTGGAAGTGATCTCCAGCCTTCATGACTCCCTTGTACCCTTGTCCCCAAGCCCCACAAGTGACCCTGCTCACCTTTAGCCAAACTATCTTTTTCATGGGCAGCTGAAATGCCGCATGTTGCCAAGCCATGAACTCGTCCACACGGGCACGTATGTGCAGGTCTGGCGGGTACCAGTGTGACGGTGCGCTGTACTTGCGACACAGGTAGTAGAGGATGGCCACGCTGCAGAAGAGGCCAGTTAGGGGCACTACCTTGCCTTCCCAAGTGCCTCTACCCCAACCACCTTGGTGTGACCTGGCCCCAACTGCTGAGCTTCCAGAGCAATGAGGAGCCCAAACAGCCCTGGGAAAGATCTTCACCAGAGCTGTCAGACAGTCAGCAAGGGCAGGGAGGAAGACCTGCAGGGTGAGCAGGAGTTGGGGCTGGTGGTAGAGGAAACAGTAGGCCAGCGAGGGGAACAGCACGTGCCGAATCAGGATGCTGAGGCGGGAGGATCACTCGAGCCCAGGAGTTTGGGGCTGCAGTGAGCCAAGGTCGCACCACGGCAATCCAGCTTGAGTGAAAGAGCCAGATCCTTTTTCAAAAACAAAAACAGGCCAGTCACGGTGGCTCACACCTGTAATCCTGGCACTTTGGGAGGCGGATCACTCGAGGTCGGGAGTTGGAGACCAGCCTGGCCAACATGTGAAACCCTGTCTCTACTAAAATGAGAATAGAAAAATTAGCCGGGTGTGGTGGTGCACACCTGTAGTCCCAGCTACTTGGGAGGCTGAGGCATGACAGTCATTTGAACATGGGAGGCAGAGGTTGTAGTGAGCCAAGATTGTGCCACTGCACTCCAGCCTGGACCACAGAGGGAGACTCTGTCTCTAAAAACAGGCAAAGGAAAACACATGCTGAAATACCAGGGTAAGGGGAGCAAGGTGGATTTGAAGAAGGAGAGCAGGTGGGTGCAGCTGGAAGAAGGGAGCGGGTGACTGGGGAGTGGTGAGACAGAGACACTGTGGAGGTCACAGATGATGGCCCCTGGAGATGCAGGGAGGTTACGGACTTAATCCTTAAGATTAGGCGGTATGTAAGCCAGGGCATGAAAGGATCCACCTCTCTGGTGCACGATGGATGGTGAGCCCAAGGGGGCAGAATGGACAACAGGGAAGCCAGCAACTGTTGGGAAGGTTGTGGTGTCTGGGAAGGGTGGAGGCCATGGGGACAGAGGGAAGAGGACGGAGGGGAGACATGCATCAGAGTGAGGGAAGGGGACGGAGGGGAGACACGCATCAGCGTGAGGAGAGGGGTGACATGCATCAGAGCGAGGGGAAGGGACAGAGGGGAGACATGCATCAGAGTGAGGGAAGGGGACGGAGAGGAGACATGCATCAGAGTGAGGGGAGGGGACGGAGGGGAGTCATGCTTTGGAGGGGACATCCTAGGCCTTGCTGATTGACGTCTGCTTTGGGAACCTCCACAGGACAAGGGTTCCTTTATCATCACAGCAGCCATGCCAAGGTGAAAAGGTCAGGGCATGGAGAGAGCTATCGATTAAAAGTGGAGGAGACGTGCCTGTAATCCCAGCTACTCAGGAGGCTGAGGCAGGAGAATTGCCTGAACCCAGGAGGCAGAGGTTGCGGTGAGCCGAGATCGCGCCATTGCACTCCAGCCTGGGTAACAAGAGCGAAACTCCGTCTCAAAAAAAAAAAAAAAAGTGGAGGACAGACACGGCAACCAGCTGCAAGACGCAGATCTCCTTCGGACCTGATCCAAACAAACTGCCAAGAAAATATTTAGGAGATAATCAGAGAGTTTTGAACAGGCACCAGATATTAGAAGAAGTTCAGGAATTATTGTTAAATTTTATTACATATCTTTTTTTTTTTTTTTTGAGATAGAATTTTGCTCTTGTTTTGCCCAGGCTGGAGTGCAATGGCGCGATCTTGATTCACTCTAACCTCCGCCTCCCAGGTTCAAGTGATTCTCTTGCCTCCAGTAGTTGGGATTACAGGCACATGACATCATGCCTGGCTAATTTTGTATTTTTATTTTTATTTATTTTACTTTCTTTTCTTTGATGGCGTCTTGCTCTGTTACCCAGGCTGGAACGCAGGGGCACAATCTCAGCTCACTATAACCTCCATCTCCCAGGTTCAAGCAATTCTTCTGCCTCAGCCTCCCAAGTAGCTGGGATTATAGGCATATGCCACACCGGGCCAATTTTTGTACTTTTTTTTAGTAGAGACAGGGTTTCACCATTTTGGCCAGGCTGGTCTCTAAACTCCTGACCTCAGGTGATCTGCCTGCCTTGGCCTCCCACAGTGCTGTGATTACAGGCGTCAGCCACTGCACCCAGCCTTAATTTTGTACTTTTAGTAGAGACCGGGTTTCTCTATGCTGGTCAGGTTGGTCTCGAACTCCCAACCTCAGGTGATCTGCCTACCTCAGCCTCCCAAAGTGCTGGGATTACAGGCATGAGCCACTGCCCCCGGCCTTTCATTAGGTATCTTAATGGTATTGCAGTGATGCTACACTCTATCATAGCCCAGGCTAGAGTGCAGTGGTGCAATCAGAGTTCACTGCAGTCTTGAACTCCTGACCTCAAGTGATCCTCCCATGTCAGCCTCTCAAAGTGCTGGGATTATAGGCATGAACCACCATGCCCAGCCTGTTGCTTGTTTTTCCCAAGCACTCTTACCTCTGAGAGATATGCTCCTAAACATTTATTGATTTATTTACTTATTTTTATTTTAGAGATAAGGTGTCACTCTGTTGCCCAGGCTGGAGTGCAATGACACAATTGTGGCTCTCTGCAACCTCTACCTCCTGGACTCAAGTAATCCTTCCACTTCAGCCTCCCGCATAGCTGGGACTGCAGGTGTGGGCCACCACACTGGCTAAATTTTTATATTTTTTGTAGAGATGGGGGTTTTCCCATGTTGCCTAGGCTAGGCTGGTCTTGAACTCCGGAGCTCAGGCCATCCACCTGCTTCAGCGTCCCAAAGTGCTGGGATTACAGGCGTGAGCTGGCCCCTAAACATTTTTGAAATGATGGGGTGTCTGGAAGGCAGGGGAATAGAACTGATGTAAAATGGACCCCAAGTTGGCAGCGGTCAGAGGTGGGTGGTGGGTCTGTGTGGTACATCATGACCCTCGTTCATCAGCATTCACTCAACTTTAGTGTGCGTGTGAGATTTTCCGTGATAAAAAGACAGATGCTCCCATTGAGTCTCCCAGGAGGAGCAGAGACAGACAGTGCAAGGGCCCTGGGGAAGACTCACCTTTCAGTTAAGACAAATTTCCCGTCTTTGAGGCTGGGCAGCTTCCTGAGGGGGTTGATCTTAATGTATTCCTTGTTGTAGGGGTGACCTGGGAGGAGCAGGGAAGGTCTGAGGCTGTGGGACTCCAGGGGAGAGAGAACTGAGACTCCCAGAGACACAAATGCCTCCCTCTTTTCTCAAGAAGAAAGAACTGAGGCCTGGAGGGACATCGCGGCTCACCCCAGGTCACAGGGCAAGGCAGTGGCAGAATCAGACTGGGATAAGAACTGCTGGCTCCCAGCCTGCCCCACCTAGGGCTGGTGACTCCCGTGCCTCCTACCTGTGTCCCAGGACCAGGATGACCCTTTGGCCCAGAAGCTGGAGACCTCCAGTGCCCACCCACAAAGCAGGATCTGCAGCCACAGCCTCTGAATCACCTGAAGCCCTGAGGGCCTGGGTCCCAGCCCCACTCCCATCACCCTCACTCTGTCCTCACTTTAAGGAAGCCGGGCCCAGCACACGGCTGGACATCCAAAGGGGAGCCTCTCGGATGCAATTGGGGTTGTCTGAACAGGGAACCTGATGTGGGGGCAGGAACTGAAGCTCTTCCTGGACCAGCTGCCTCCTGTTGGAAACATTTCCAGGGCTCCACTCGCACCCTGTTCATTTCCACAGCTTCTGTGCCTTCCTCTGTGCTCCAAAGGCTTCTGCTTTTGCAGGCTGAACTCTTGGAGCCCCTGTGTACCCGGGATGGAGTTGGAACCCACCCCTCTGACCCTCACTTGGGGTCAGTGGAGCCCTGAGCCATTCGGAACACTGGGGAGGATGGGCGTAGACAGACTGTGCACTTCTGCCCCTTCTGCCAACCCGGCAGGCAGGTGCTGTGTTCACAAGGTCCTAGACTCCCATGAGGAAGTGAGGGCACCTGGTGAGAGCCCAGGGAGTCCCAGCCACTCTTCCTTCCCCCTTCCCCTAGAAGAGCCTGTTCATCTCCAGCATAAGGACTGTCATTAGTGGGGACTGGCTAAGGAAGGCTAGACAGGGATGTAGCCTGCAAGCCCCCTGGCTTCTCTTCCTTCCCTGCAGACCTCTCGGGGGACTCCCTTGTCTCTGTCTCTACTTCTCAGAAATGCCCCAATCAGCCTGGACGTGGTGGCTCATGCCTGTAGTCCCAGCACTTGGAGGCTGAGTTGGGCAGATCACTTGAGGTCAGGAGTTCGAAACCAGCCTGGCCAACATGGTGAAGCCTGGTCTCTACTAAAAACACTAAAAATTAGCTGGATGTGGTGGTGTGCACCTGTAATTCTAGCTACCAGGAGGCTGAGGCAGGATACTCGGTTCAAACCCAGTGGAGGTTGCGGTGAGCCAAGATTGCACGACTGCACTCCAGCCTGCGTGACAGAGCAAGACTCCATCAAGAAACAAGAAAAAAGAAAGCCCCAAGCTGTGTGCCCTGCCTCCCCCAAGGACCAGGCCTCCTGGGTGGCAGTACAAGCTGACCTTTCAGCAGATCCACAAACTGAAAGTTGAATGGGATGTCATGCTTCTTCAAGAAGATGTAGACTGCCCGGCAGGGTGCTGACAGCAGGTCCATGTAGAGCTCCAGGGCCATGTTGAGATGGTGCTGGGTGCCACAGCCACAGCCAGCCAGCCACAGACCTGGGTCTATGTCTGGCCGGGGCCCCTGGCCCTGTGCCCTCTCCCATTTGGCCCCAGGACCCTGTATTCTGGAACTTCTTGTTTCCCTTTGTGTTGTCATAAGGCCAGGGAAACTTCAATTCTCACAAGACCAGGGAGCCTGCAATTCTCACAGCAGCAAGCATTCTAAGGAGGCCCAGGAGTAGGCTGGGGAGAGGCCTGTGGCAAAGGTGGGGCAGGTGTGACCCTACTGTCTCCCCCACCACGTGTGTCTGTGCCCTGTGATACACCCTCACAGACACCCTATCTGAGAAGGGATTATGCCTGGGAATTCCCAGGGCCTGACTTTCCTTGCAGAACCTGACGAAAGGGGCTTTGCAGGATGTAGAATGAGCAAGAGGCAATGAGAATTATCCCTGGAGGATTCTAGAAGGGTTATCTTGGTGACCTACGTCATTTCCCGACCTGGGCAGCTCCAGTTGGTTCAGGCTCCAGCGAGGTTCCAGCCTCCAGCTTTAACCCCCTCGGGTCCAGCCTCTGCGTCAGAGCTGCACAGGCTGAAATGAGGAAGGGGCTGCAGTGATTTGGAAAGTCTCCCCTCTTACCTCTGTCTCCCCGCTACAACTCTGAGCCCCAGATCATGGCTGTGACCCTGGGTGGGCACCAGGTCACCATTACCTCTCTGCTATTAGGAAGTCGCCTTCTCTGAGGGCAGGCACCTTCCCCAAAGGGGTTCACCTTTAGGAACTCTGGCTTCAGGTGGTCCCCTGGTGGGCAGAAAGGAGGAAGGCTCAGTGTAGGGCCTGGTCCTTGGCACCTACTCCATGGGGCCTCGCTCAGCCACCTGGCTCACCCCAAGCCAACTCCACAGGCTGCAGCTCAGAAGGGATGTCGTTCTTTCTGGCAAAAGTAAATGGTGTGGCAGGGGGGTGAGTGAAGAGCCAGAAACAGCTGGAGCCCCATTGTTGCTCCTCCCACCTGCCCTCCCCAGAGGTCTGGACCTCCAGGGGTTGCTCAGCCCTTCTCTGCCCATGCTGGGCTGTTTCCTACCCATAGTCTGTTGTTCTTGTCTGGAGAACAGGGCAGGCTGGGCTTCAGGGACCTTCTGTGGGCATTCCAGGGAAGGTAACTTCATCGTCTCTCTTAACTCTCGCTGACAATTCTCTGGAGCTGGGCACCTTGTAAAACCCATGTCCCAGAATGCCTAACCTGGAAATGCAATGTCAGTGTTGAAACTGCATTGAAACCGAATGAACGAGGTTCCCACCCTTTTGTCTAAATCCCCTCAGTCTGTTCGATGTCCATGTATGTAGGGATGGTGTGGGGAGGCCAGAGGGAGTCTTCATTTCTGTAGCCTTCCACATGTACTATGCAGAGTTTTCCTCTAATGATCCTTGGACACCATGTGGTCACTGTTTCCCTGCATAAACGTTTGATGATCCTTGTCTTTAGCACACCAGTTAATCGCCAAATTCTGATTTTCAGCCTGTGCAGTCTACATAGTTAATAGAGTCAGTTTCTAATGGAATATGCCTGTACCTTCTGTGTTTGTACCTGACCACTGTGAAAAGCTGGACCTTGGAGTTCCTTCTCCTGGCCCCGGCCCCCTGGCCCAACTGTTTTGCACTCTTTCCTCTGCCAGTGTGTTTCATGGTGTTCTGCTTCCCAGAGTGCCTCGGGGAGTGTTTGGGTTTCATATGAATGAATTGTTGCAGTCTCCAAGAAGAGGATTCAGGCCTAACTCTCCCAAGACCATAAGGCAACAGTCTTCCATCTAGAACCCCATGTTAAATCTGCCATCCTCACTGTAGTGAGAGTGATATTGAGAGAGAAAAGTTAGGTAATTAGGGTGGGTCCTTGGTAAAACTCCTTTAAAGAGAGAAACAGCCTGAAAAATCAGGCTGCAGGCACAGATAAGGAAAGTTGCAAACCTCCGGCCCACTTAGATAAAGGAACAAGGTGCAACACAGAAACCCCTTTGATGTTTGTGCCTAAGACATGCCTGCAGCTACTTTGATAAGGGAACAAGACCCAGTATAGAAATGGCTTTGTCCTTTGTATAACCAGCGGGCTTCCAGGAAATAGTCTCTTCTGCTATTGTGGGCATGTGGTGGGGGGGCTCCGGTGGGTTCCAGTAGGCACTTTCCTTTCTTGGACATGCTTAAAACTGTGACCCCAGCCTCTATGATCATCACTTCAGCCCCTGATTGGTCCTGGGCCAGGCTATTGCTTCAGCTCCTGATTGGTCCCTGTCAAGGTCTGGGTCAAGCTGAGTAGCACTTCCACCAAGACCAGTCAGCACATTCCTTCCCTTCCCAGTCCATAAAAACCTCTTTGCCTCAAAGTAGGCAACCCACTCGGGCCCCCCTCCACTGCAGTGAGCTTTCTTCTTTTGCTTATTAAACTTGTACTCTAACCTCACCCTTTGTGTCCACACTCTTTAATTTTCTTGGCCATGAGACAAAGAATTCTGGGTGATACCCCACAATGAGAGACTGATACATCATGGTGCCTGGGCAAGACTGTGACTTGTGTCTGTGATTGTGACTTGACTCTGCTTGCTTGTGTGGAATGGGCTCTTCCCACCTCTCCAGAGTGCTCTCCCCACACTGTGGCCCAGAGCTTTGCCTTATGGTAACACTGTGCTGCCTGACACTCCTGTATGATCTGCATGTTTCTCACTTCGGGACCCTCCCTACACAGCTTCCTGCTGCTTGGACCACCCTTCCCACTTATTTTCGACTGTTTCTCTCCAGCACATCTTTCATACTAAGGCTTGAGTGGAAGCTGCATCGAGGCTGAGAGTTATCCATGTAGCTTTGAAACCATCTATTTATGCTTCTGTTCATCCCCTCTGCAATACTGTTTACCCCAGTACTCAAAGTCAAGGTTGGTGACTTGACAATTTTCAAAACCTCTAGCTTATCAGTGCAGCTTTACTGTACTGAACTGAGGTTTTCACCATGCTTTTACTGTCTTCACGGTTAAAAAGGCCCCAACATTCATTCCTATTTAAATCATCATTGCTAGACTCAAGAAGTTATGAATTCAACCACAGTGTAAAGCTCTTCCCCACAATGCTTTATTATTGTTATAGCTCCCAAGAGAGTACCGTCTAGCCTTGACAGAAGCCTTCAACTCTGTCACCTTTTTCAGCTCTGGAATTCTGACACTACCTGTCACCCCCTCCTAGCTCATTTCCTCCTAGTTCATTTCCTAGGTTTTGTTCTTTTTTTCATTTTGTTTCAATATTCTATTGTATCTGTGACTTTTGGGCTTCAAATCTGTTTTGGAAAGAGGAGAGGCACAGGTAATATAATGAATGAAGATGCTTTTCTTCCCTGGTTCTAAGTCAAGCTTTTCCAACCTGCTGGAGGGCTTGGCTTTGAATGTAGTTCAACACAAACTCACAAACTTTCTTAAAACATTTTGGGATTGTTTGGTGACTTTTGTTTTTATTATTTATTTATTAGCTCATCAGCTACCCTTAGTGTTAGTGTATTTTATGTGTGGCCCAAAACAATTCTTCCAACGTGGCCCAGGGAAGCTAAAAGATTGGTTATAACACACAGCCCATCATTTAGCAACTGCTCATGATTTAGCAAGCTGTGGAGCCGGCTAATAACCCACAGCTGTAGGTAATAACACACAAAAAGCTGTAGGCAATAACACACAGCTGTGGGTAATAACACACCGCCTGTTAAAACTCTCGCTCTGAATGAAGAGACTCCCCAAACAGGTTTTGTGTGAGCAACAAGGCTGTTTATTCACCCAGGGGGCGGGTGGGCTGAGTCAGAAAAGAGAATCAGTGGAGGGCAGTGCGGTAGGAGTTGGTTTTATAGGTTTGCAGTAAGCAGTGGAAAGTTACAGAAGTTACAGTTTAGGGTAGTTTTTGCAAGCTGGGAGGGGGGTCACAGGTTTGCTAGCTGGGAGGGGGTTGCAGGGTCTGGAGTCATGAGGTTGACCAAGGTCAGTTACAAAGTCCAATGGCCTTGTCAATCGGGGCTGGAACAAGAAACAATAGAAGAATGTCTCAAGTTAGTTAGGCACTGCAGGGATTGATCATCTTCCTCTTTCCATGGTCTTTTGGGGTCGCCATATGACACCATCAGTCAGCCTAAAAGACCTTACATTCCTGTCTTTTTATATTAGTACTATAAAGGAAAAAGAAATGAAGAGTGGAGGGCAGAGGAATATTAGGAAGGCGGGCCCAGAGGGGTGATTGGGCAATGTTTCTCAGGGCTTCTTTGAGTGGGCTTGGGGGCAGCTCGGAAACCTAAAAATGGGAAAGAATTTAGACTGCTGAGAGATTTTGGGGCAAAGGTTGATATTATGGGGTTGTTAGAAGGAGCATTTGGCATATTGACTGACTGGTTATAGCTTGGATACGATTATAGGAGTTGAGAAATTAATCAGAAAACACAGGGTCCAAATAAGAGAAGGAGAAAGATAGGTATCAGAGGACTAAGGATTGGAGGAAGCCATGACTCCCAGTTAGAGTGTCCAGCCAGTCCAGTCAGGTCCAGAATAACCATCTGCCTGATTAGCGAGCTTTTGGGCTCTGTCTTTTAATTTATTGATGGCATCATATAAAAGGTCAGACTGGTTTACATAAAAACAACATTCTTCATTTAGAAATAGGCAAAGACCTCCTTTTTCAGGAGTCAGTAAATCAAGACCTCTGCGGGTTTTGGAGGACAACTGCAGCTAGGGAATTTACTTGAGCTTGAAGGAGGGATAGTGATTGAGTTAATTCTGCAATGCTAGCAGAGAAATCATTAGAGAGGCTACGGAAGGTGATGATTGAAGGCATAAGGCCTGCTATGCCCGTGCCAAGTGCAGTAATAATTCTTAACCCTACAAGTAAGGGGATCAATGGAATGATCTGCTTGTGTTGTGTCAGGACCACAGGGGGAACAGGGAGGCTTTAGTTTCCATTGGCAAACTGAATTTTGGGAGTAAGGAAAACTAGGGTACAAGTGCCTGCCTGGTTGGTAGGAAGGCAGATGTAAGAAGAAGAACCACAGAGGAAAAAAGTCCTTGGCTTAAACAGAACTGAAAAGGCAAGTAAGTGTTCTGAGGGAGCTGGGCTTTGGACCCAAATGCCAAGGGAACCAGCAAGGGCAGCAGCTGTTAAAGGTTGTAGCGGAGTTTGGTAGGGTAACTGGAAGGAGAGCTTTCGTTTTCATGGTGTATGAGGAAGCGTGTGGTATTTATAACTGCTCACTGTCATTAACAAGATGGGGTATGAGCAGAGAATGGGAGTGAGATTAAGAGTGAGTATAAAAGTGCCTGGCGCGGTGGCTCACGCCTGTGATCCCAACACTTTGGGAGGTCGAGGTGGGTGGATCACAAGGTCAAGAGATTGAGACCATCCTGGTCAACATGGTGAAACCCTGTCTCTACTAAAAATACAAAAAATTAGCTGGGCATAGTGGCGCGTGCCTGTAATCCCAGCTACTCAGGAGGCTGAGGCAGGAGAATTGCCTGAACCCGGGAAGCGGAGGTTGCGTTGAGCCGAGATTGCGCCATTGCACTCCAGCCTGGGTAACGAGCAAAACTCTGTCTCAATTGAAAAAAAAAAAAAAAAAAAGAGTGAGTATAAAGGAAAAGAAGAGGACTTTATCCGGGTGGAAGAATTGGAGAGTTCCCGGCCACTGAAGATTATCCGCTCTAAGAGAATTAAGGGTGGCAACCTGAGGGTAAAACCATGAAGTATCAGCTGTAATTGCCTGGAGGAAAAGTGTAAACCAGCAACTTTTTTTTTTTTTTTTGAGACGGAGTTTTGCTCTTGTTACCCAGGCTGGAGTGCAATGGCGTGATCTCGGCTCACCGCAACCTCCGCCTCCTGGGTTCACGCAATTCTCCTGCCTCAGCCTCTTTGGTAGCTGGGATCACAGGCACACGCCACTGTGCCCAGCTAATTTTTTGTATTTTTAGTAGAGACGGGGTTTCACCATGTTGTCCAGAATGGTCTCAATCTCTTGACCTTGTGATCCACCCGCCTTGGCCTCCCAAAGTGCTGGGATTACAGGTGTGAGCCACCGCGCCCGGCCCAACTTTTTTTTTTTTTTTTATATGGAGTCTCGCTCCGTCGCCAGGCTGGAGTGCAGTGGTGTGATCTCAGCTCACTGCAACCTCCACCTCCCAGGTTCAAGCGATTCTCCTGCCTCAGCCTCCTGAGTAGCTGGGATTACAGGTGTGGGTGGGTGCCACCACGCCCAGCTAATTTTTGTATTTTTAGTAGAGACGGGGGTTTTACCAGGTTCACCAGGATGGTCTTGATTTCTTGACCCTGTGATCCACCTGCCTCGGCCTCCCAAAGTGCTGGGATTATGGGTGTGAGCCACTGTGCCCGGCCTAACTAGCAACTTAAACAAAAGCAGGGCATGTAAAAGTAAATGAGTACAATGAATTTCAGCGCAGTTAGAAAATAGAAACAGACTTTCCGAGGTGTAGTTTAAGAAGTAGGGGCGACTGCGTTAAATAGTGGTGTTAGGAAAAAGATGCCTAGTGAAAGTAAAAGCTATGTTAGGTTTGTATAGGGTTACTCTTCCACCTTGGGGATATGGGTGAGTTTACAAGAAGTGAGAGACAGTACTTGCGACTTCCAGGAGGAGGCGGAGGAGTCAGGCCGATTGTCTGATGGCCACAGCTTTAGCCTGGAATGATGGACCCACTGGAGAGGGTCTTGTAGACCAACAGCAGTTAGGGTGCTATAGACAATCAGGAAGGGTCCTGTCCACCAAGGTTGCAGAGACCAAGGGGTTAGGTTTTTAACTAGGGCTGACCTTCCAGCTAGGGTGTTTTCATATGGCCAGGTTCCTGGAGTGGTAAGAGGAAATTAGCAGACTGGTGGATTTCATGTCTGGCCTGTTGGAGGACTGGTGTCTCGAATAAGGTTAGGCCCAAGCAGAAAGGTGTGGCCATATAGGAGTTCCAAGGGGCTATACCCTGTGGCTTCTTTAGGAGTGGCTCGAATCCTGAGTCCTCTGCAGTGGATAACTCCAGCCTTGGCTGGAAGGAGAGCAGCCTTAAGGATGGCCTTTATTAAGGGGGCATTGATAATAGAGGACTCTTGTGTAGTGAGAAAACCTCTTTCTGCCCATATAGCAGCATGGTGGTGTAAGATGTGGAAGGCATATTTAGAGTCAGTATAGATATTAACATGTAGTCCTTTGGAAAGAGTAAGAGCATGGGTTAAGGCAATCAGTTCAGCTTGCTGAGAAGTGGTAAGAGAGGGAAGTTTGGCAGCCTTGATGATAGATCAGTGGGATACAACAGCATAGCCAGCTTTGGCTAGTGTCAACCGACTGGGCTTGGAGAAACTGCCATTAATAAACCATGTGTGGTCTGGGTCTGGAATAGGAAAAAGAGAAGTATGGGGAAATGGGGAGGATGCTATATGGATTAGGGAGTCACAGTCATGGGGTTCAGGGTTTGTTAGGTATTAAGAAAGACTGAGAGCGAGGGTTACAGTGGGTGTTTCAATGAACAGTGAATAGAGTTGGAGGTGAGGGGTGGATAGTAGGCACGTAAGGTGTGAAGAAGAAACCAAACTTTGGAGGTTGTGAGAGCTATAGAGGATAAGTGGGGCATAACCTGTGGTTTTGAGGGATTCTAAGAGTATCAGGGTGGTAGCTGCTACTGCTCGTAGGCATGAGGGCCAGCCCAGGACTGTGAGGTTAAGTTGTTTGGATAAAAAGGCTACAGGCCGTGGGTCTGGCTCCTGTGTAAGAATTCCGATGGCACAGCCTTTTATTTCTGCTGTGTAGAAAGAGAAGGGTCGAGAGGAGTTGGGGAGTGTTAAAGTAGGAGCAGTCTCTAAGGCCTTTTTTAGAGAATGGAAGGAAGAATTGGGGAAGGATTTTTGGTCTATGGGGTCAGACAGGCTTCCTTTTATAGGTCTTGGACTAGTCTGCAGGATTTGCCTAGTTTTTGGACAGATAGGATAGGGGAAGAAATTTGGGCTTTGGAAGGGGATACATGATACTCCTTTGAGTATAGATGCTGAAGAAGCAGGAGGGTGAATTAAAAGGCCATGTTGTAATAGACGGGTGATAACAGGCTTTAGGCCTTTAAAGCCTGTTGTAGGATGGGGTACTGGTGCTGGACGGGGTAAGGGTGGTTAGGTTTTAAGGGGATGATGAGGGGTGAGTGACTTGAAGAAAGGGATGGGGAGGTGGTGTTCCACACCCTAGGGTTAAGGTAGCGGGACGTAAGGGGAGCTATTGAGGAAGGTACGGGTTCTGGGAGGAAGGCGGTAATGAGGTGTGGCTGTAGCCCAGGAATAGTGAAGGAGGCAGACAATTTTGCTAGGATATCTCAGCCTAACATGGGAACTGGACAAGCGGGGATGATTAGAAAAGAATGTGGAAAGGAGTGCTGGCCTAATCGACACCAGACTTGGGGAGTTTTGAGAGGTCTGGAGGCCTTACTGTCAATTCCCACAACAGTTACAGAGGCCAACGAGACAGGTCCTTGAAAAGAAGTCAGTGTGGGATGGGTGGCCCCTGTACTGATTAAGAAGGGGATGGACTTACCCTCCACCGTAAGAGTTACCTGAAGCTCGGAGTCCCTGATGGTCCAGGGGGCTTCCAAAGCAGTCCGGCAGCGTCAATCTTCAGTTGCTAAGTTGAGAAGTTCTGGAAAGGAGTCAGCTGGAGAATATTGGATTTGAACTCCAGGAGCCTTGGGAGTAGCTGTAATATTAGCCATACAGTCCGATTTCCAGTGGGGTCCCCCAAGGACAGGACACGGCTTGGAAGGGGCTGTGAGCATTCGTTAGCCCAATGTCCAAGCTTTTGGCATTTGAAGCAGGATGGAGCCCCAGGCTGTGGGCTCGCCCTGGCCCAGTGAACAGTTTTCTGGCCATTTGGAATCATTGTCTCATTTGTATTGAGGGCAGTCCGTACTACAGAAAAAAATTAGACTTTTAGGTTTCAGATTGGGTGACACTTGAAGAGGTTTTAGGTTTTTTAGGATGCAGGCTAGAGGCGAAGACTGAGGGATAGAGGGGAGAATACTGCCCATAGCAAAGGAGATAAGTTTTTTTTTTTTTTTTAATAAAGACCAGGTTTCACCATGTTGGTCAGGCTGGTCTTGAACTCCTGACCTCAGGTGATCCGCCCGCCTTGGCCTCCAAAGTGCTTGGATTACAGGCCTGAGCCACTGTGCCTGGCCAGAGATAAGTTTTAAGGAAAGGAGTAGAGACCAGGAGAAGGGGCGAGCAGCTACCAGGGTTTTCAGTAGGCATCCCTGATGGATTCTTGGACTGTAATGTGGAAGTGATCAAGGCAGGCGTCCCTACGATTGACCAGACCCCAAGGGAAGACTGTCTTCCAGAGTCCATGACCACGACAGTTTGTGAGCTAGAGGGAGAGACTTGTCTCCTCTGGTTCCACACGGATAGAGTGTCTCCTTTGTCTCTACTAGAAGGAGATAGCTTTGAAAGGAAAAGAGAGAAAGAGAGGGAAAGACTTGTCTCCTCTGAAGGAAGAGAGAAAGAGACTTGTCTCTTCTTCTCTGAAGGGAAAAGGATGAGGAAGAGACTTGTCTCCTCTGAAGGAAAAGAGAGGAAGAGATATGTCTCCCCTTCTCTGAAGAAAAAGAGAGGGAGAGAGAGAGACACTTGTCTCCCCTTCTCTAAAGGAAAAGAGAAAGAGTGGGAGACTGCTTACCCAATCTGAAGGTGGCTGTTCCTCAAGCTAAGAGGGAGCTGCTGAGCTGGTCTGATGTGTTGAGGTCTCAAGTGGGTCTCTTCCCAGAGGGGGAAGAGGGGACAGGGGGCTGGTCTCCCCAAAGGAGTACCCTTGCCCGGGTTTTCTGCACCAAATGTTGAAACGCGCTCTGAAGGAAGAGACCCCCCTCACCCCCCGCCCCGGACTACACAGCATCCGGATGCAGGTGGGCTGAGTCAGAAAAGAGAATCAACAGAGGGCGGTGCGGTAGGAGTTGGTTTTACAGGTTTGGGGTAAGCGGTGTAAAGTTACAGAAGTTACAGGTTAGGGCGGGTTTTTGCAAGCTGGGTGGGGGTCGTAGGGTCTCGAGTCACGAGGTTGACGAAAGTCAGTTTCAAAGTCCAATGGCCTTATCAATTGGGGCCGGAATAAGAAAACAATATTAGAATGTTAGTTCTTCTGTTGTTAGAAGAGTTAGGCGCTGTAGGGGTTGATCATCTTCCTCTTTTCTTGGTCTTCTGGGGGTAGTCGTGTGGAGCCGTCAGTCAGACTACAAGACCATACACAGCCCAGCATTTAGACTGCTCAGGGAACCAGCTGTGGAGCTGGGAGTTCGACTGCGAGCTAGTGCTCTGAGCCTCCAGCACCCGAGGACCAAGAGCGGGGATCCAGAACCAACAAGCTCCACTTCCGCATTTCACAGACACACACGCGCGCCCGCGCTGCGCCGCTCTAAGGGTAGCTGTCTGCAGGGTCCCAGCGCACTAGTCCGGTAGGGCGGGAGAGGGGCACGTACGCCCACACTGATTGGTTGGTGCAGCCGGCACCGGAGCCAATAGGAGCGCGCCTTATTGTTAGGCGCCCAGCCGACCGGCGTGGTGGTCGGGAAGGACTGGCTGTTGCTGTGGAGACGCCTGGTGAGTTCCTGGAAGGATGGTTTGAAGGCTGTGCTGGGGTGGGGGCGACGCTAGGCAGAGCCGCGGGCGCGGGTTAGAGGGGCTGCGGGCGTGAGGCTGGGTCACGTGAGGACGCTGGGGGCTTCGCGGGCAACTCTAGAGCCACAGTCTGGGAAACTGAGGCCGGGCTTTCTGGCTGCCTCGCGGGCCTCTTTAAGGCTCTCGCCGCCGCCCTGAGGTGCCTAGAATGGGTTTCAGCCTTGAGGGGTGGTTCACAATAACAGCAGGAGCCACCATTGATTTGGCGTCTGCTGGGTGCAAAGCCCAGCGTTAACCCTTTACTCGCGACCTTTCGCTTCACCTTCACAGCAGCCCTGCGAGGTGAGTGCCGTTATTAGGGCCGTTTACAGGGGTGGAAACTGAGGCCGAGGGAAGGTGAAATGACTTGCTACAAGCCACCGAGTGGGTGAGCGCGACTCCAGACTGAAAATTTTGACTATTCTGCTCACTGCCTCCCCGCAGGAGGCGGGCCCTGGCCAGTTGAAACTCACCTGACATTCCCAAGGTGTCTGCACAAGTGGCTTTGGGAGTCACTGAACTCTTCAGGACCTGTACAGGTAATAAATGTGGGACCGTCGGATTCCATGTGGCTAAGGTTCCTTCTGTGTGATTATTGTGGTTAGAAATAGAATGTCCTTAGAACGGTCTCGTTCAGCAGTCCGCAAACTTTGTTGTAAATATATTAATGTTTACGTTGTTACAGTGTAAATATAATGAGTATAATAGTGTTCATAATAGTAGTTTAGCCTTGGCGGGGAGCGTACTCTGTCTACTCAAGTGTGGCAATGTAGTGTGGATACAGCCAAGGACAATACACAAGAGACTGGCTGTGTTGCAATAAAATGTTAATTATGGGGACCGAAATTTTAATCGTATATATTGTTTATATAATTTTCATGTGTCATAATTTTTTTTCCAAATATTAAAAAAATGTAGAAACCATTCTTTGCTCCTGGGCTGGTTAGCTTGCAGCACCCTCCTCTAGTACAAAGCCTCATATGTGAGGGGAACTGAGACCCAGAGACAGGCATCTGTGTCTTGTCAGTCCCACAGCCAGGGCAGTGCCACAACTGAGTTTAAGACATAGGCTTCCCACCTTCCAGGCCAGAAAACACCCCCAGTTAACACTCTGGATCAGGGTGCTGAGGTGTTCAAAATGTGCTATTCTTTATCATGTGTTCTGAGGCCATGGAAACCATACTCTAACAGGTTTGATAACTTAATAGCTTAGACTAGTAAGTCTGGTGAATGTGCTGCTGAGTTTCCGCAGCTGCTGGGCTGGGAGTCAGAAATGAATAGATATTTTTCTTTTTCATGATTTTCAATAGCTATTTTTTTTAAAGCTCCTTTTAGTGAGTTTCTTGGGTTTATGGTGAACAATACATAAATGGTCACTGTCCTCACATTGCTTACAGATGATAAATGTATAATCCAAATGGTTATTTATTTATTTATTTTTTATAGAGATGGGGTTTCTCCATGTTGGTCAGGCTGGTCTTGAACTCCCAACCTCAGGTGATCTGCCTGCCTCAGCCTCCTGAAGTGCTGGGATTACAGGTGTGAGCCACCATGCCTGGCATGGTTATTTATTTTTAAGCTTTTTAAGCTAATTTTAGATTTAGAGAAAAATTGCAACAACAATACAAAACATTCTCTTATGTCCCTCACTCTGCTTTCCCTAATGTTAACGTCTTACATAATTATAATACAGTTATCAAGAACAGAAAGCTAGTGTTGGTACAGCATTATTAACTATATTACAGACATGATATGAATGTTACCCTTTTTTAAATTAAGGTTGCGGTTTCATTCCAGGATTCTATCCAAGAACCCATGTTGCATTTTAGTTATTTCTTGTTGGTCCATAACACTTCCTTAGACTTTTCTTGTGTTCCTTGGCTTTGATGCTTTTAAAGAGTACCGATCAGTTCTTTTGTCTAATGTCTCTCAATTTAAAGGTTTATCCAGTGTTTTCTAATGATTGGGGTGAGATTATGCATTGTTGGCCAGCATAAGGCAAAGACGCATTATCCTGGTGTCTTTCTCAGTGCATCAGATGGATTCCAGGATACTGGTATGTCTTATTACTGGTGATATTTTGATCTATTGTTTGCTTGGTGTCTGCCAGGTTTCTACACCATAAACTTAGTATCTCTTTTAAATTATTGAGTCTGTTGGGAGACATACTTTGAGAGGATGCAAATTCTGGTTCTCTACGAGTTTGTGTGCACTGACTTTAGCCTCCATCTGCAGTTCTTTGTGGTGTTTGCCTGAAGGTAATTATTTCTCTTTCCTTCTACATTTATTTATTAAGTCAAGTTCCACTGAAAGAAGAACTATCCACTCTCTTTTTTTATTTGTTTGTATTAGTGTAGGCCAGGGATATGCATTATATTCTGTGAGTTAAAATTCATTATCATTATTTTGTTGCTTACTGCTCCAGCATTGGCTATTCAGTTGAAGGTCTCCTTCAGGTTAGCTTCTGTAGCCTATCAACTGGCCATCATCTTTTTGTTGTTGTTGTTGAGCACTTATTTTATGACACCTAAAGATGTTCCAGGTTCATCTTGTATTTTCTCTGTCCCAACCCTGGAATCACAGTTCTTTTTGTCTTCAGCCTCACAGTATCCAGTCAAGATACTGTTTTTCACAGTTATTTAGTTTGGTTCTTTTCTTCCTCATGCCCTTCAGAGTGGTTTTGTTAGTTGTAAGTTAGGTTTATTGTTAGTGTTTGTATTTCATTTTGAGTTCCCCCTATATCCTAGTTGATTTTAGTTTATTTTTGGGGTATGAATTATGACTGATTTTGATAGTTAGAGCTACACACAAAGGTATACTGAGAGAACTTTCCTCCTCATGCCTAGTGCCCTGTTCCCATTTGCCCCTTCTTTTCACCCCTTCCCTATATATCTAACTTTGGTATCTGGATTATCTCATATTTCTTTTGCACAAGTGAACAGATAGCTGTGTATTTTCTTTTTTTAAAATTATTTTTCTTTTTTTTTCTCCTTTTTTATTGTACTTTAGGTTCTGGGGTACATGTGCAGATCATGCAGGATTGTTGCATAGGTACACACATAACAATGTGGTTTGCTGCCTCCATCCTCCTGTCACCTACATCTGGCATTTCTCCCTGTGTTATAGTTGTGTATTTTCTCATATCCTCTTCTTTCTTATACAAAGGGTGACATGCTATAGATAATTGTGTTTGCTTTTTTCAGTTAATAGTATGTTTTAGGCGGAGCGGGGTGGCTCACGCCTGTAATCCTAGCACTCTGGGAGACTGAGGTGGGTGGATTGCCTGAGGTTAGGAGTTTGAGACCAGCCTAGCCAACACGGTGAAATCCTATCTCTACTAAAAATACAAAAATTAGCTGAGTGTGGTGGTAGGCACCTGAGGTGGTAATCTCAGCTACTTGGGAGACTGAGGCTGGAGAATCGCTTGAACCTGGGAAGTGGAGGTTGCTGTGAGCCGAGATTGCATCACTGCCCTTCAGCCTGGGCGACCAATCAAGATTCCATCTCCAAAAACAAAAACCAAATAGGGTGAAAGATTGTTTTGAAAATCATCCCATATCTGTTGATAGAGATCTTCATTCATTTTTTAAAAACATCTTTATTGAGGCCAGGCTCAGTGGCTCACGCCTGTAATCTCAGCACTTTGGGAGGCCGAGGTGAGCGGATCATTAGACCAGCCTGACCAACATGGTGAAACCCCATTTCTACTAAAAATACAAAAAAAAATTAGCTGGGCATGGTGGCACATGCATGTAGTCCTAGCTACTAGGGAAGCCAAAGCAGGAGAATCGCTTGAACCCAGCAGGTGGAGGTTGCAGTGAGCCAAGATCATGCCACTGCGCTCCAGCCTGGGCGACAGAGTGAGACTTTGTCTCAAAAACATCTTTATTGAGATATAATTTATATACCTTACAATTCACCCATTTAAGTATCAATTCAGTGTTTTTTAGTATTTACACAGACTTATACAAGCATCATTGCAATACATTTTGAAACATTTTATCACCTCTAAAAGAAACCTTGATCCATTCGCAATTAGCAATTACTTCCTATCCTGTCTTCCCCCAGCTCTAGGCAACCATGAATCCACTTTCTGACTTCATAAATTTGCCCATTTTGGACATTTCATGTAAATGGAATCATACAATATGTGGTATTTTGTTACTGGCTTCCTCAACTTAGGATAATTTTTCATGGTTCATCCAGGTTGTCAGTGCTTTATTTTTATGACTGAGTAATATTCCATTGTATGGATATACCACCTTTCGTTTATCCATTCATCAGTTGATGGACTTTTGGGTTTCTACTTATGCATTATTTTGAATTATGTTGCTGTGAACATTGCCTCATTAATTTTTACAGCTGCATATTCCTTCATTATATGAATGTATACTATAGAATGTACCAGAGTAGATGAATAAACTATTATAATGTTTATTTAATAATAGTTTATTCATCTATTCTCATATCTATGGCCATTTAAGCTGCTTCCATTATCTTGAAATTAGAAACAGTGCTGCACAGTGAATAACCCTGTGCATCTGTATTTTTGTATTGTTGGAGGTACATATTCAGGGTAGTTTCTGGAAGTGTAATTGCTGGGTTGAAAGGTAAAGGGACATGTAATTTTCTCAGATATTGTCAAATTTCCCTCCAGAAGTGTTGTACCAATTTACCCTCCCACCAACAATGTATGAGAATAGTGCCTGTTTCTCCACAATGTCGTCAACATTGTGTGCTGTCATGCTTTAATTTTTGCTAGTGTGATTGGTGAGAAATAGTATCTACTGTTGTTTTAATATGCATCTCTCTATGAGTGATTCGAACATTTTTTCATGTTTTCAAGCTAGTTGCATCTTCTTTTGTGATTTATCTGTTCATATTTTTTCTCCATTTGTCTACCAGGTTTTTGTTTTGTTCTTTAGCTTTTTAAAAAAAAATTGTGACAAAATATAAACAACATACATTTTACATTTTAACCATTTTTTAAGTGTGCCCTTTTGTGCCATTAAATATATCCACATTGTTATGCAGCCATCACCACCTTCCATCTCTGAAACATTTTTCTTCTTTTCAAACTGAAATTCTGTATCCATTGAACAGGGATTTCCATTCTTCCCTCCCCCAGCCCTGTGGCCACCATTCTACTTTCTGTTTCTATGAATTTGACTCCTGTAGATACCTTATCTACATAGACTCATGCGATATTTGTCTTTGTGACTGGCTTATTCCACTTACTATAATGTCTTCAAGTTTCTTCCATGTTACTGCATATATCACAATTACCTTCTTTATTGTAACGTGTCAGGATTACCTTCCTTTTTAAGGCTGAATAATAAATATTTCATTGTATGTATATATTATATTTTGTTTAGCCATTCATCTGTCGATGGACAGTTGGGTTGCTTCCACCAGTCTCTCTCTCTCTTTTTTTTTTTTTTTTGTAGCTCCGGCTTAAAGGAGGCTACCTTTTGAATATTGTAAATAATGCTGTGTCCCTCAGTTTTAAAAAATTATTTCTTTATTTAAAATAGTGTTGTGCTCTGTCACCCAGGCTGGAATGCAGTGGCGCAATCACGGCTCACTGCAGCCCCAACCTTCCACTTCACCTGCCCTGAGTAGCTGGGACTACAGATGTGCACCCCCATGCCCTGGCTAATTTTTAATTTTTTTGTGGAGATAGAGTCTCTCTGTGTTGCCCAGGCTGATCTTGAACTCCTGGCCTCAAGCAATCCTTTCACCTCGGCTTCCCAAAGTTCTGGGACTAAAGGCGTGAGCCACTGTGCCCAGCCTGTTTCTCAGTTTTTAAGAGCTGTTTGTATATTAGGGATATTAGTCCCATGTCAGTGGTATATAATTGCAAATATTTTCTCCAAATTTGTTAGCTTTTAATTTTTTTTCTGACCTTTTAAATGATGATTATTATTTTTTTGGTCATGCAGAAATTTTTAAAGTTTTATGTAGTTAAATTTACCAGTTTTTTTTTTTTAACTATCTCTGAATTTTAAGTCATATCTGACCCCTACTACTTAATGCTAATTATTAATTCAAAGATTACAGAGGAATTCACCAATATCTCCTTTAGCAGTTGTTTGGTTTTATTTTATTTTTTTAGACAGAATCTCACTCTGTCACCAGGCTAGAGTGCAGTGATGCGATCTCGGCTCACGGCAACCTCTGCCTCCCGGGCTCAAGCGATTCTCCTGCCTCAGCCTCCCATGTAGCTGGGACTACATGCTCATGCCACCATGCCCAGCCAATTTTTGTATTTTTGGGGTTTCACCATGTTGGCCAGGATGCTCTCCATCTCTTGACCTCGTTATCTGCTCACCTCAGCCTCCCAAAGTGCTGGGATTACAGATGTGAGCCACCAGCACCTGGCCGTATGGTTTTATTTTTTTATCATTTAGATTTCTAATTCATTTGCAAGTTTATTCTTGTGAGTTATCTTTTTCCAACAGTGAATACTGTTCCAGTATTTTTTATCATTTAGATTTCTAATTCATTTGCAAGTTTATTTTTGTGAGTTATCCTTGATCATCTTGACCCTAGTGATTTGAGATGTCATCTTTTCCATATGTACTTGAGTCTAATTCTGGACCTCATCTTTTTGTTTGTATATGCACCAGTACCATGCTGATTTAATTATGAAGGCTTTGTATAGTATGGTTTCATGTCTGTTATGCCTATCCCCCCTTACAGTTTTTTGTTTTCATTGTTTTCCTAGTATTAAATTTTTGTTTTTCCATATAAATTTTAGTATCATCTTGTCTATTATGTTGTCAGTATTTGTATTGGGATTGCATTGAATATATAAATTAACTTGGGGAGAACTGACATCTTTATATTTTTGAGTTCTGTCCAAGAGCAGGGGATGCCATTTCATTTGTTCAAGTTAACTTTAGTGTCTTTTAATAATGTTTTAAAATTTTTCTTGCACTTTTTTTTTTTTGAGATGGAGTTTTGCTCCTGTTGCCCAAGCTGAAGTGCAGTGGCACGATCTCAGCTCACTGAAACCTCTGCCTCCCAGGTTCAAGGGATTCTCCTGCCTCAGCCTGCCAAGTAGCTGGGATTACAGGCATGTGCCACCATGCCTGGCTAATTTTGTATTTTTAATAGAGACAGGGTTTCTCCATGTTGGTCAGGCTGGTCTTGAACTCCAAACCTCAGGTGATCTGCCTGCCTCAGCCTTTCAAAGTGCTGGGATTACAGGAGTGAGCCACCACACCCAGCCTCTTGCACAGTTTTAATTTATTTTTAAGTATTTAATTACCTTGTTGCTATTTCGAATGGGATTTTTCTCTACCATAATGTTTTCTTTTATGGTTTGTATATATGAAGGCTATTGATTTTTATTTATTAATCTCATATTGTACAGCTTCACTGAGTGTTTTTGTTTAGTTTTTTTTGTTGTTGTTTTTTTGAGAAGGAGTCCTGCTCTGTCACCCAGGGTGGAGTGCAGTGGCACAATCTCGGCTCACTGCAACCTCCACCTTCCAGATTCAAATGATTCCCCTGCCTCAGCCTCCCAAGTAGCTGGGATTACAGATGCCCACCACCATGCCCGGCTAATTTTTGTAGTTTTGGTAGAGACAGGGTTTCACCATGTTGGCCAGTGGTCTCAAACTGCTGACCTCAAGTAATCTATCCACCTAGGCCTTCCAGAGTACTGGAATTACAGGCCTGAGCCACCGTGCCCAGCACACTGAGTTATTGAATAAATTTTATCACTGATTTTGAGTTTTCCAGGTAATATATTGTATTATCTGCAATTAGTGGTATTTTTTTCTTTTTCTTTTTTTTTGTCATAGACCTTCAAAGCTACTGCAAATCAAAGTGGTATTTTTTTCTTTACCCCCTTCTTTTTTTAACCTCTAATTGATTTCTTTCTTCTAATTTCATTGGCTAATATTCATAGTACAGTGGTGGATAGTAGCAGAGATAGTGGACATCTTTGCTTTGCTCTTGATATTGATGGACATGCCTCTAGTGTTTGACCACAAAATAAGATTTTGGCTTTAGAACTAAGGTATATTTATATTACCATATTTATAAAATATCTTTCAATTTCTATTTTCTTGAGTATTTTTTATTATGAATGGATGTTGAATTTTGTCAGACTTTCTCTTCTGTGGAGATAATCATATAATTATTTTTCCCCTAGATGATTACATTGTGTTTTCATATGTGGTCTGTGTTTTTATTGTTAATATCTATTTTTTATTTTATTTTTATTTTTGAGGTGGAATCTTGTTTTGTCACCATGCTGGAGCTCAGTGATGCAATCTTGGCTCACTGCAACCTCCACCTCCCAGATTGAAGCAATTCTTCTGCCTCAGCCTCCTGAATAGCTGGGACTACAGGCGTGTGCTACCTCTTCTGGCTAATTTTTGTATTTTTAGTAGAGACGGGGTTTCACCATGTTAGCTAGGATGGTCTCAGTCTCTTGACCTCGTGATCCATCTGCCTCGGCCTCTTAAAGTGCTGGGATTACAGGCGTGAGCCACCATGCCTGGCCTATTTTTTATTTTTTTATTTTTGATACAGGGTCTCACAGGATCATCACCCAGGCCAGAGTACAGTGGTGCAATTACTGTTCACTGCTGCCTCAACCTCTCAGACTCAAATGATCCTCCTGCCGCAGCCTCCCAAGGAGCTGGGATTACAGGCATGTGCCCCTACACCCAGCTAATTATTAAGTATTTTGTAGAGATGAGATCTCCCTATGTTGCCCAGACTGGTCTCGAACTCCTAGATTCAAGTGATCCTCCTGCCTTGGCCTCCCAAAGTGCTGGGATTACAGGCAGATTACAGTCATGAGCTGCCATGCCTGGCTGTTAGTATTTCTTTAAATTTCTCTAAATTTTTCATTACATTTCCTTTTATCTGGAAATTGTCAGGAGATTCTTAAATTTTTATGTAGACACACCTTTCTTCTGTTGGTGGTGGTGGCTGTGTTAGTAAATTCTAGTTTTAAGCATTATGATTGGGAAGTGTTGTTTTTAGTATCTTTACTTGATGGAAAGTGTTTTCTTTGTGACCTAATACATGAACAGTTTTTTTGTGAATGTGCTGTGAATGTTTCTGTCATCAAGGTGTGGAGTTTGATATACATCTATACAGTCTCCTGTATTACGTTGTTTAGATCGATTGTCTATCCTCTTACTTATTTTTTTCTCCACTTGATTTGTCTTTTTCTTTTTCTTTTTGAGGCAAGGTCTCACTCTCTATCCAAGGCTGGAGTGCAGTGGCCTGGCTCACTGCAGCATTGAACTCCTGGTTTTAAGTGATCCTCCCACTTCAGTCTCCCCAGTAGCTGGGACTACAGGTGCATGCCACCATGCCTGGCTAATTTTTATTTTATTTATTTTAGAGATTTTGAGGGTGGGGGGTCTCACTATCTCGCCCAGGGTGGTCTCTAGCTCCTGGACTCAAAGGATCCTCCCACCGTGCTGTGATTACAGTCATGAGCCCCCAAGCCTGGCCATCATTTTAAAATTGTTTTGTAGAGACAGGGTCTCGCTCTGTTGCCCAGGCTAGGCTTGAACTCTTGGGCTCAAGCCATCTTCCTGCCTTGGCCTCCCAAAGTGTTGGGATTACAGGCATGAGCCACAGCGTCCGTCCAATTTGTCTTAAAAAAAATTTTTTTTTTAATTTATTTTTTAAGAGACAGAGTCTTGCTCTGTTTCTCAGTCTGGATTTAACTTCTGGACTTCAGTCTCCTGAGTAGCTGAAATTACAGATGCTCACTGCCATACTTGGTATGTTATTTGTCTTGTTTTGAGATTGGTGTGAAGTCTCAAATTTTTAGGGTGTTACTATTTATGTGTCTTTGCATTTTCTTTGGGTTTTGCTGCTTTATGTTGGTTGCTAGATTGGGGCATATTCTCTCTCTCTCTCTTTTTTTTTGAGATGAAGTATCTCTCTGTCGCCCCAGGCTGGAGTGCAGTGGCGCAATCTCAGGTCACTGCAGCCTCCGCCTGCTGGGTTCAAGCTATTCTCCTTCCTTAGCCTCCTAAGTAGCAGGGACTACAGGCATGTGCTGCTACACTTGGCTAATTTTGGTTAACCCAAAGTATTAAATGTAACAAAGGCACAATTTACACTGATGATATGACAGTCAAGAATATGCTGGCTGGGCATGGTGACTCACACCTGTAATCCCAGCACTTTGAGAGGCCAAGGTGGGCAGATCACCTGAGGTCAGGAGTTTGAGACCAGGCTGGCCAACATGGTGAAATCCCATCTCTACTAAAATTACAAAAAATAGCTGAGTGTGGTGGCATGCGCCTGTAATCCTAGCTACTTGGGAAACTGAGGCAGAGCTTTTTAGTAGAGACAGGGTTTCACCATGTTGGCCAAGATGATATTGATCTCCTGACCTCGTGATCTCCCGAAGTGGCCAAGATGGTATTGATCTCCTGACCTCGTGATCTCCCACATTGGCCTCCCAAAGTGCTGAGATTACAGGTGTCCGGCTCAAAAAGAGGGGAAAGGTGTTCCATCTCTTTAAATTTTCTAATAGAAGCCACCTGTGAAAACATCTGTAGCCTGAGAAGGCCAAACCCAGGGCAAGTATATACCAGTTCTACAGGGATCTGCCAGACCAACGAAAGTGCACAACCCACGTTTTTGTAGGATAGTTTCCACTGCTCGCTCACTCTGGAACCAGCCAGACTCTTTAGGAACATGGGCTCCTATCCGTGGAGCTGTGAGTTATGGGGCTGAGGAATGGGGGATGGTAGCTGAGTCGAGCAAGTTATTCTTTTACCAAATATTAGTAGCCTCTGTTTATCAAATACTCTGCTGGTTGTTGTAAGTGTTTGGTCAGGTTGCAGAGTCTTTTTGTTTTGTTTTGCTTTGTTTGAGACAGGGTCTCACTTGGTCTGTCAGGTTGAAGTGCAGTGGTACAATCTCAGCTCACTGTAGCCTCAACCTCCCAGGCTTGTTATCCTCCCACCTCAGCCTCCCAAGTAGCTGGGACTACAGGTATGTGCCACCATGCCCAGCTAATTTATTTTTTTGAGACAGGGTGTCACTCTGTCACCCAGGCACAATCTCCGCTCACTGCAGCAGTGGTACTATCTCAGCTCACTGCAGCCTCAACCTCGTGGACTTAAGTGATCTTCCCACTTCAGCCCCTCAAGTAGCTGGGACAATAGGCACATACCTCCATGCCCAGCTAATTTTTTTTGTAGAGACAAGTTTTCATTGTGTTGCCCAGGCTGATCTTGAACTCCTGAGCTCAAGTGATCCACTCACCTCCATCTCTCAAAGCATTAGGATTATAGACTTGAGCCACTGTGCCTGACCTAATTTTTTTTTTTAATGTTTTGTAGAGATGGGGGTCTCACTATGTTGCCCAGGCTGGTCTCAAACTCCTAGGCTCAAGCAGTTTATCCTGCCTTGGGATTATAGGTGTGAACCCATGCCTGGCCAGGTTCCAGAGTTTGAAATGGTAGATTTTGATAATTATTTTCCTAGTTCACTGGTTGTTTTGGTGCAAGGATTGACCTTTTCATTCTTGTAGTGGTGTCTTTTGTAAAGCAAGTTTTTAAATTTGGAAGTTCAGTTTATCAAATTTTTTGCTTATGGATTGTGTTTTTTTGTGTGGTGTCTGAAGTCTTGTCTAACTCTAGGTTTCCAGGATTTTCTCCTGTGTTTGTTTTGTATTTTATGTTTAGAAATGATCCATTTTGAGTCATTTTTGTATTAGACTTGAATTTTTGGTCAAGGTTCTTTTGCTTTTTGCTTTTTGCATATGGATGTTCAGTTGTTCCAGAGCCATTTGTTCCAGGCAATTCTGCCTTGAATTGCCTTTGCACTGTAGTCAGTAATAAATTGGCCATGTTCATTTGAATTCTTATGGACTCTGTATTTTGTTTCATTGATTTATTGTCTGTTCCTTCAAGACTGCGCTGCCTTGGTTATTACAGCTTTATTGTAAGTTTTAAAATTGTGTAGTGTGATTCCTCCAATATTATTATGATTTTTAAAACTGGGTAGTTCTAGTACCTTTCTGGCCTTCCATTAAATCTTTCTGTCAGCTTATGTATAATCACAAAAGACCCTTCTGTGATTTTTGTTGGAATTGGACTAAATCTAGGTCTGTTTGGGGAAAATTAACGTCTTTACTATATTGAATCTTCTAGTTCATGAATGTGGTATGTCTTTCCATTTATGTAGGTCTACTTTGAGTTATTTCATCACTGTTTTCTAGGATTCAGAATATAGACTTTATACACATTTTATTATATTTATACATAATTTTTGGAGCTATTATAAATGATATTCTTTTTTCAATTTTGATATCTACTGTTTATTGCTAGTATGCAGAAAGAAATACAATTACTTTTTTTTTTTTTTTTAAACCAGAACGTTTATTGCATGACTAATCGGTGAAATTCTTAAGATGAACTGAATGCTGCAACAGCTGCCCTCTTGGGTTTAGGTGTTGTTCCTTCACAGAGTCCATGCCTGAATCTGTGGTATACAATTTTTAGGTGCCTTATTCGACCAGTCCCGGTAGTATTTCATCTTTTAGCCTTGGCACTCCAGTTATACTTTGTCTTGCGCTTGGCGGGGTAGCCACATTTGCCGCAGGTCGACTTCTGAAGGTGGGAGGCCTTAGAGCCGCAGCAGCAGCACAACGTGTGCGTCTTATTACGACACTTCCCAAACAATGACGTTCCCTTTGTCATCCTGCTTCTGCGACCGGGACCAGAAAGAAATACAATTACTTTTTATGTGTTGACCTGTACCCTATGACTTGCTAAACACACTTAAAAGTTCTAGGTCTTTATTTTCTTTTTTTTTTTTTAAGATGGGGTTTCACCATGATGGCCAGGCTGGTCTTGAACTCCTGACCTCAGGTGATCCACCCACCTCGGCCTCCCAATGTGCTAGGATTACAGGCGTGAGCCACCACGCCTGGCCTAGGGCTTTATTTTCTAGAATCCTTGAGATTTTCTATGAAGGGCAATCATGCCATCTGTGAAAAGGGACAGTTTCATTTTTTTCTCTTTGTAATCTCTGCTCATTTCTTTTTCTTGCCTTAATGTGGTAGCTAGGGCTTCCAGTATATTGTGGAATAGGACAGATGACAGTGGATATCCTTGCCTTGTTTCTTGATCTTGGAGGGAAGTTAAGTATGATGTTAGCTGTAGGTTTTTTGTAAATACCTTTTGTGGTATTGCTATGGTTTGAAGTATCCCCCACAGTTTATATGTAGGAAACATAACCAATGCAACAATGTTGACAAGTGGGACCCCTAAGAGTTGATTAGGTTGTGAGGGCTCTGCCTTCGTAAGTGGGTTAATGTTGTTATTGTGGGAATAGGTTCATTGTACAAGAGTGGGCTTGTTATTAGAACTGAGCTTATTCCCCTTTTGCTTTGTCATGTTCTCTTACCCTTCTACCTTTCACCATGCAGTGATGCAGTAAGAAGGCCTTTGCTAGGTACTGGCACTGGCGCCATGCTCTTTGACTCCTCAGTTTCTAGGACTGTGAGCCAGTACATTTTTGTTCTTTGTAAATTACCCAGTCTCAGGTATTCTGTTATAGCAGCACAAAATTGACTAAGGTACAGATTGAGGAGGTTTCTTCTATTTTGGGTCCACTGGCAGGTTTTTGTTTTGTTTTTCAATCATTACAGGCATGCTTCAGAGATATTGTGGGTTTGGTTCCAGACCACTGCAATAGACTATCACAGTAAAGCAAGTCACACAAATTTTTTGGTTTCCCAGTGCACATAAAAGTTAATGTTTATACTGTACTGTAGTCTATTAAGTGTGCAGCAGCATTATATCTTAAAAAAATGTGCATACCTTAGTTAAGAAATGCTTTATTGCTAAAAGATGCTGACACAGAAACACAAAGTAAGCAAAGTAAGCACATGCTCTTGGAAAAATAACACTTAACTTTCTCGACAGAGGATTGCTCCAGACTTTCAGTTCATCAAAAACAGTACCTGTGAAGCTCAATAAAGCAAAGCACAGAAAAATGAAATGTGCCAAAAAAACTGGGACTGATGAAGTCCTATTTGAGCTGCGATGGGAGTGCTGCAGTCCATGGTGTTAACAAAGCCATCAGTGAGCCATATCTCTGCAGGCTGCCTCTGCATTGAGGTACCTCTGAAGCTTGGACTGTCCTTCAGAGGTCATCCTGTGAATGATGGATGCTGGTCATGGAGAAAGATTTGACTGAAAAGTTAAATGTGTACTGTCCTCTAGTTGTTTTTTCCCAGCCCTTGTTTTGTCTTTGTTATGGAGTGGTGCAGTTCTATGACTATTCCATCCTTAGGAATATGGTTACAGGGCTCAGCTTTCTTATCTCTAAAATGAGGGTGCACATTTGTCCTGCACAGGAAGCTCTTTGTTTTCTGCTTGACTTGTGGTACTTCTCCCTGTGTGAAGGGTTTGACTGAGTAACAGTTGAGCTGTCTAGAAACTACTCATCTACTCGTGTCTTTTCCTTCATGGGATTTGGTACCAAATATGGTGGTACAAAATAGTCCTCACCTATTTATCTGTAAGACAGGACTGCTGCCTTTGAGAAGTTTACAAGGCTAGTGAGAGGGACAGACCCAGAGGCAGGGTGATTCTACTAAAGAGGTGAGGGTGTGTAGAGGGGACATTTAGAAAGAATCATCTTTTGCTGAATCAAATCAGTGTAAGGGTTTTCGTTTTTAAAAGATGTGTTTTATTTTTAGGAAAAAATTATTGCATGTTATGATATTTAAAACTCAAGGCCAGGTGGAGTGGCTCATACCTATAACAGCATTTTGGGAGGCTGAGGGAGGCGGATCACTTGAGGCCAGAAGTTTGATACCAGCCTGGCTAACATGGTGAAATCCTGTCTCTACTAAAAATACAAAAATTACCAGGGTGTGGTGGAGTGCGCCTGTAATCCTAGTTACTCAGGAGGATGAGACATGAAAATCACTTTAACCCAGGAGGTGGAGTGAGCCAAGATGATGCCACTGCATTCCAGCCTGGTGACAGAGGGTGACTGTTTCAAACACAAAACTCAAGGCCAGTTTTAAGATAGTAGTTACTAGGCCAGGTATGGTGGCTCAGGCCTGTAATCATAGCATTTTGGGAGGCCAAGGCACTTGAGCCCAGGAGTTCAAGACCAACCTGGACAACATAGTGACACCCTGTCTCTACAAGAAAAACAATTAAAAACTTAGCCAGACATGGTACCATGAGCCTGTAGTCCCTGCTCCTCATGAGGCTGAGATAGGAAGATTGCCTCAGCCCAAGAGAGGTTGATGCTACAGTGAGCTGAGCTGAGACTGTGCCACTGTACTCGAGCCTGGGCAACAGAGTGAGACCCTGTTGCAAAAAAAAAGATGGTAGGTGCTAGTAAAGGGGATTATACAGACATGTTCAAAGCTCCCACAGCCTTCCCAATGTGTCCATTATTCTGGCTTCTTAATTTTGCTACTGGAAATTTTTGGGGAGCTGAGGAAGAGTGGTAATGATGGAGTGGAATTAGGAGGCAGTGGGCAGAAGGGGTGCTGGTCTCATGGCCCTAACGTACATGATGAGTCTGTGTGGGAATCATTTTCAGGTTCTCCTTGATGAAATGTTGTATAGACGGTAAAACTGGATACCCACGAGTATGTCTCAGTTCCAGTATGTGTCTGTGCCCAGTCCTCCCGACTTCTATGGAAAAGCAGTGCCCAGCTTAAAGCTTGGGTTCTGCTGCAGACCAGCTGGGCAACCTGAGGCAAATCACCTAACGTGGCAAGCCTGAGGTGCCTCCCTATAAAATGGAAGCTGGTCTTTGTGAATTTTTGATTAGCATGTAATACTTAGGCATTGAATAGCTTTTTGCTAGTACTTTTATTAGAGAATTAGAAATTTTGTTTTCTGCTTTATGGAATGTTGTTGATGATGCATAAGTGATAGTCCAGCAGCTTGAGCAAATATGATTTATTCTATGGCCCTCAGCAAACCTGTTAGATGCCCTTGCAGGGCATCAGTTCTGGCTCTTAGCTGAAGAATAATAGCTCACAGCTGTGTATGTCCAGGGACAGGCAGGAGACTCTTTGCCAAGGCATGTCACTTTTTGCTGTGCTAGAAAAGAGTGCTGGGCTTTGAGTCCTGTTTTTGTTTCTTTCTAGCACTGTGACTTTGGGCAGGTCAGCTGGTCTCCCTAAGCCTGGGTTTCCTAATCTGGAAAATTGAGGTGATAATGCCTATTTTGTAAGGCTGCATTAAATTCAAGTGAGATAATGTGAATGTGCTTTGTACATGTCTGGGATGGGCTGGAGAGTTGGAGAGGTGCCAAGTACTGCTGTTTTTAGATTATGTTAAAGCCAGCACAGGTACCCTTATAATGGGGAGAGTTGACTTGAGTTTTAACATAGAACAACATTGAAAATATATTTTTTAAAAAACAGTTTGGAAATGTGTTTCTTCTCCTGCGCTGTGGACTCTTTCAGGGTATTTGGGCCCTGCTGATCATAGTACTCAGGGAGCTGCTGCTTCAGGAAATCCAGGTGCCTTCCTTACGGAGGAGGTGGAGGGATTGGGCTGGGGCAGGGACTCAGACAGCACATAGGGCCAGAAACCCTGCTCTGGATTTGAAGCTCACTGCTGTTTTTTTTTTCCTCTGACTTGCCTAGTTATTTAGTCATTCATCTGTCCTGAGAGGCTGTCTCCTGTCAGCTCTGAGATTTGACTTGCACTCACCATGGTCCTGGAGGCAAAGAAGCATATGCTGAAGGAGAAGGCATAGGCCCGCTTGGCACCATTCTGATCATGGTTGGATGCTTTCCTTCGAGGTGTTACTTAGGAAGCAGACAAACTTTCTTCCTTATGAAATAGGTTGGCTTCTGCATGATGGCTGTATTGATGTTCTCTCACCCATGCACGTGGACCCTACCACTGCCACACAGAGACCTGATCCTTCAGCCATTTGTGGGCCCCTCCCTTGTTTTTCCTCAGGAGGATCCAGCTGGCATCTAGGAAGACTGGCCATGACTTGGAGCTAGCACCTGTCCTGCAGAAAGTGGATTGGGAGGCCTGTGGCTTGGCAGGATTGTCACTGTCTGACTTTTCTCCTGCTTCTGTGGGGTGGCAGGGAGCAGGAGAAGTCAGTGTGGGTGTGACACATGGGAATACCAGCTGAGTCTGCTTGTCTCTGTTCAGAGGAGCTCCAGGCTAGTCAAGCTACTGTTGCCATTTTATACATAAGGACACCAAGAGTGGTAAAGGGTCGAGGTGTCAGGCATCAGAGACACAACTCAACCACGGTCTGAAATCTTCCTATTCCAAATCCAGTGTTCTTTTTATTTTTCCTTCTTACAACCCCAGGTCTAGGTAGGACAGCTGATTTTTACAATAGGATAGTGATGAAAAAAAAATCGACCAATGGGTAGTTATTGAGTGACTGCTGGGTAAGTGAAGGAAGCAGTTCTGATGAAGGCTATGTGATGTTCAATAGGATTAGAGGTGATTTGGGATTCAGTGCACAGATCCCAATGGGTGAGGAGAAGAGAGTGGCTGTGAAGTGGGGGTTTGAGAGGCTCCCCCACCTCTTCTAATTTCCAGTGGGCTCCATAACTGGCCTCTGGGGCTGTAAGTTTTGCTTACTGGGAGTCATCAGGGAGTGGCTTGAGCTGAAGGTCTGGCCATGGGCTGTCGGCCCAGCCTTGAGGATGACCAGAGCCTAGCAGAGACTTTATTTGGAGTAATGTCTTTGTGTTTTGAAAACAAGTTCAACTTTGATCCTACTTGTAAACTATTCTATTGATAGTTTACTTCTGGATATTAAAAGAAATTATAAAATATGCAAACAAAATTTACAATTTTGCCCATTTTTTAAGTTTTCAGCTCCTTGATATTAAGTACATTCACATTGTTGTGTTACCGTCACCACCATCCATCTCCAGAACTCTTCATCTTGCAAAATCGACACTCTGTATCCATTACACAGTAACTCTCCATTGCCATCTCCCCCAGGCTCTGGCAACCACCATTCTACTTTCTGTCTGTATGAATTTGCCTGTTCTATTTTCCACCTATAAGTGGAATCATACAATATTTGTTCTTTTGTGTCTGTATGTAGCCAGATGTGGAATTTCTGGGTCATGTTATAATTCTGTGTTTAATTTTTTGAGGAACTGACACATCCTTTTCCACAGTAGCCACACCAATTTACATTCTCACCAGCAATGTACAAAGACTCCATTTTCTCCTTGTCCTCACCAATACTTGTTATTTTCTGGTTTCAGTTTGCTTTGATAACAACCCAGATGCAGGGTTTTAATGCTATAGTTTCCACTTTATATTGTATAGTGGTACCAGTGTCCATCTTGGTATAGCTTATGATAAAGCTGTGGTTTCCGGCCAGGCATGGTGGCTCATGCCTGTAATCCCAACACTTTGGGAGGCTGGATCACCTGAGGTCAGGAGTTTGAGACCAGCCTGGTCAACATGGTAAAACCCCATCTCTACTAAAAATACAAAAAATTAGCTGGGCGTGGTGGCACGTGCCTGTAATCCCATCTACTCAGGAGGCTGATGCAGGAGAATTGGGGAGGTGGAGGTTCCAGTGAGCTGAGATTGTGCCACTGCACTCCAGCCTGGGCAACAGAGCAAGACTCCGTGTCAAAGAACCTGAAACAAAAACAAAAGAAAAACTGCAGTTTCAAAACTTCTGATTAGCAGTATTTTTTTTCTAAATGTGGAACCCAGGAGATAAAACAGCTATCAGTCTAGGAAAGGGTTGAGTCTTTTTTGTCTATGAGAAAGTACCTCCTTCCCTGCAAGAACCCTAGGAGAACTCAGAGCCTATTGTGGAAGCCTGTGCTAGAATTCATTGCTGTAAGCACTGGTGACAGTAACAGTTATTTTTTATTTATTATTATTTTTAATAGAGACAGGGTCTTACCTTATTGCCCAGGCTGGTCTCAAACTCCTGGGCTCAAGCAGTCCTTCCGCCTCAGCCTCCCAAAGTGCTGGGATTACATCAGCCACAGTGTCCAACCAGTAGCAGTTATTTTAATCAATAAAAGTGGAGCATGTGTTCAGTCTGTCTGTTTAAGGCTTATCCCACTACCTGCTGGGCCCTTCCGGGCCCTTCTGCCAGCCTCTCAGGTGGAACTTTTAACAGCTCCTCCTCCTGCCCTCCCTGACTTATTTGGTAGTGTTCCTATCCCCATCTCAGTTCCTAGGGCCAGCTTCCTAGGTATCAGGTCCTGTAAGTCTACTTCCTAGTGGGACTCCCCTTCATCCCTGCTGTCATGGGTCCATCTGGGATCCTGGCATCTTTTTAAAAATAAGAACTTTATAATTTACATACCATGTAGTTCACCTGAAGTGTACAAATTCAGTGGTTTTTAGTATATTAACAGAGTTGTATAGCACCACCATAATCAATTTTAGAACATTTTGTCATCCCAGAAAGAAACCCTAAACCCATTGGTAGTTATTCCCCAATTGTCCTTCTACCCAAGCCCATTAAACCAGCATTTCCCCATCTGTTTGGTATCAGTACTGGTCCGTGGCCTGGCCGTTGGGGACCCTTGCACTAAACCATAGATTGGTCTGTTCTGGACATTTCATATAATTGAAATGTCAGACAATATATGCTCTTGTGTATGACTTCTTTCATTTAGCATAATGTTTTCAAGGTTCTTCCATGTTGTAGCATGTATCAGAACTTTATTCCTTTTTATGACTGAGTAATAAATACTCCCTTGTATGGACATACTTAATTTTATTTATTTATTCGTCAGTCGATGGACATTTAGGTTGTTTCCACCTTTCAACTTTTAGAAATAATGCCTCTATGAACATTCATGAACAAGTTTTAGTGTGGACATGTTTTCATTTCTCTCAGGAAGATACACATAGGAGTGGAATTCCCTGGTCATATGCTAGCCTGGTTTAACATTTTGAGGAACTAGCAGACTGTTTTTCAATTTACATTCCCAGGAGCACTGCATGAGATTCTAAATCTCCACATCCTTGCCAATCGTATCATCTTTTGCAGCCTTCAAACTGGTCTGCCTACCTGTAATTATTTTTCTATTATCTTTCAAAAACATTGGCAAGACATTTTTTTTCTCCCTAAAGTACCCATTTGTTCCCTGTTGCCTGCAGGTAAAGTTCATGGCCTCTGTGTTGTGGCTTGGCCCTCAACTACCTCTCCATCCTCCACGCACATCCCTGCTCTAATGCCTTGTCTCCTAGTTTTCCCGTCACACCGTGTTCTCCTTGCCTCTTTGCTTCACTGTCTTCCACTGCAGTGTATTCCATTCTTCAAGGCTTAATGCAATAACTTACTCCTTTGCCTTCCTTAATCCCTTTGAATGAATTGTTCTTTTCTGCCTTAAGATGTTGCCTGTGTTTCTTTTCATATCATTCAGCTTTTGAAAAAAATAATAGGTTTGTTACCTCTGCTTGCAGTGATCCCTGGGGGCAGGGATTGTTCTCACACTTCTGTGTGCCTGGCACCTGGTGCATTGCTCGGCAATGATGAATGCTATGGTGAGGAGCTATGGTGAGGATGAATGCTATACCAAGGAGCTATGGTGAGGCACACATGTGTGCCTGGCACCTGGTGCATTGACAGGCAATGATGAACGCTATGGTGAGGATGAATGCTATACCAAGGAACTCCTTGTGTACTAGACCACACTATTGTCCCAAGGCAGCTATTCGCTGGTCTGTGTGCATAGAGCTCAGGGAAGGACTGTTTCCTGGTGGACCTCAGCACTGTGACCTTCCTGGCTCTTCTTAAGCCTTATCTTAGTTGTCCTATTTCCCTTCTAGGAGAGTTTTGGACTGGGGCAACCTTTACCAGTGACGAGAAGTGATGCTGTGTGGCAGTGCTGAATCTCTCTGAATATGGTAAGGACTGATGCCTGCCTATTTTGCAGATATCAGTGTTCTTTTGTTACTTTACTCCTGGGGGCAAGGGGCATTTTCCTCGTAGACTCTGAAGGCTCTTACTATGGAGCAGCCTTCCTCCCAGGAGGGCTGTTGGCATCTTTGAGGGTGTGAGTGCTTGCCCGGTGGTTGAAGTGGCTTGCAGGACCTTGTCAGAGTTGCTGGAAAGACAAAGTTACATGTTTTGTTGAAATCTGTTGTTCCATTACCTGGGTCTTCCACTGTGTTGAACTGTTTCTGGGGTATCTCCAGTGTCTGTTGCTTTTGCAGTGGACAGTACCCAGGACACACTTTCTGCACAGATTAGCATAACCCTCTCCTCCTTATTTTTTTTCTTTAGATGATGATTTTTTGTTCATTCCCCACATCTGAGGAGGCCATAGCTTTTCAGGGTAGAATAGATCATGTGCTGGAGCAGAATTGTATTCATCTGTTGGTATTTAAAGAGATGAGTGATATCTCAAAGCAACTTGTCTCTTCCACCAAATCCCTGTTTCTAGATTCGAATTGCAGCCTTAAATGCCAGCTCCACCGTTGAGGATGATCATGAAGGAAGCTTTAAAAGTCACAAAACCCAGACGAAGGAGGCTCAGGTATGTAATGCAATGTCTTCCTCTGCAGGTACCTTCTAATTTCTATAGGTGGATCCTCATTTTAATGAATTTAGACATCTCCTTAGTGGGGTTTTAGGGGGAAATTCCATTTTGAAAAATGGCTAGCTCCCATCTCCTGTTAAACCTGTTTTACTTAGGAGATGATCATATTGAGGAGAAATTATATTTATTCTGTCAGTGTATATGAAGGCCAGTGTAGCCCCCAGGCCCACTTCCATGTAGCCCATTTTTTGTGTAGGCCTCAGGAGTTGAGATACCCAGGGAATGGCAGAATATTAATGGCAGATGGTGCTTCGAGGTTCCCTAGTGTAATGCCCTCACTTTACAGTGTGATGAGACTCTTGAGGGGAGCAGCCTAGACTGGGATCACCCTCCAGGTCAGTGAGAGAGCCAGGTCCAACCATAACTCCCTAGATGGCTGGTCACTCCTCTTTCCCATGAGGCCTGGCATCTCTTCCATTTCAGCCTTCTTTCTTTCCATCCATTCATCTCTATACCCTTGTCCTATCCAAGTATAACAAGGGTTTGCTCCTGCCTTTGTTTTCCCTGAAATAAACATATGCTTCCTCCCTCACACTCCCTGCATTTTATGGTAGAAATCAGGACAGTTCCAGAGCTGTCTCAGAAGTCTACTAGTCACCTGTCCCAAGTCTGTAAGGCATGTCAGTGAGACTCGACCCACCCAATGCCGCCTCCTTCCCACGGGAGGTTGTCATCCTCCCTAGGCAATGATCAGGCTATGGCAGAGTGGTGAGTAGAAAACAGTGGAAACCAGGCCAGGCACTCAGCCTCCCAGCACTTTGGGAGGCTGAGGTGGGTGGATCACTTGAGGTCAGGAGTTTGAGACCAGCCTGGCCAACATGGTGAAACCCCATCTCTATTCAAAGTACAAACATTAGCTGGGCAAGGTGGCTCATGGCTGTAGTCCCAGCTACTAGAGAGGCTGAGGAAGGAGAATAGTTTGAACCTGAGAGGTGGATTGCGTGAGCTGCGATCATGCCACTGCACTCCAGCCTGGGTGACAGAGTGAGACTGTGTCTCAAGAAAAAAAAAGAAAGAAAACAGTTGAAACCAGTTTTGTGTTTGTGGTAGTTTCTGTTGTTGTTGTTGTTTGTTTATTTACACTCTGTTACCCAGGCTGTAGTGTAGTGGCATGGTCACAGCTCATTATAACCTCTAACTCCTGGGCTCAAGCAGTCTTCCTGCCTCAGCCTCCTGAATAGCTTAGGACTACAGACACAGGCCACCATGCTCAGCTGATTTTTAAATTTTTTGTAGAGAGGGACGTCTCTCTATGTGGCCCAGGTGGGCTGTGAACTCCTCAGTTTACACCTTGGTTTCCTAAAGTTCTGGGATTACAGATGTGAGCTGCTGTGCCTGGCCTGCAATGGAAACCATTCACACTGAACTTTTCACCCACAGCACTTCTGACATCATATATTGGTGGTATTTTCCCCCCATACCAACCAATTTTCCAACTCTCCATACACCAACTGGGTGTCCTACAATTCAGTTCTGACACTAGCTACCTAGGGTTAGTGACAGACTCCATAGTGCTAACAGCTCATTAGCACACAACTGCCCTCACTTCAGATGCCAGTTGCAAGCATTGAGTGCCAGGTTACCCACACTTCTGTTCAGCTGGGCTAAAAGTCAGGGATTCTCACCCCCTAACCCTTTTAGGTTTGACAGTTTGCTAGAACGACTCAGGACTTAGGAAAACACTTTACCTACATTTATTACAAAGGATACAACTCAGGAACAGTCAAGTGGAGGAGATGTTTATGGCAAGGTATGGGGTGGATGCACAGAACTTCGGTGCCCTCTCCAGGTGCGGCATCCTCCCAGCACCTCGATGTTGTTCACCAGCTCAACAGCTTTCTGAACCTTGTCCTTTAGGGTTTTTTTTTTAATGGAAATTCTATCACATAGCACGATTGATTAAATCACTGGTGATAAACTCAATTGCCAGCCTCTCTTCCCTTTCTGGAAGTTGGGAGGTCCAGGAGCTGAAAGTTCCAGCCATCTAATCACATGGTTGCTTCCTCTGACTGTTGCCCTGCCTTACATACATTTTTGGCTTAAAAAAGACAGATCTTTATGCTGTATAAAAACATCTTTTGTCTTGGTTTGCAGGAAGCAGAGGCTTTTGCATTGTACCACAAGGCCCTCGATCTGCAGAAACATGACCGGTTTGAGGAGTCTGCCAAAGCCTACCATGAGCTCTTGGAGGCGCGCTTGCTGCGGGAGGTGAGGCACCAGCAGGCCAGGCAGTGTGCTGTGGTGGTTAGTGTATGCATTACAGGGCTGGGTGCTCTGGGCCTTACCTCTGCTCTCCCCTTTCTTGGCTGGGGATCTTGGAAACTCACCTCTCTGCCCCTATTTTTCTACCTCTAGAGTATCTGCCTCATTGAGTTTTTATGAGGGTTCAGTGAATCCAGTGAAGCATGTAGAATGGTTCCTGGTGCAAAGTAAGTGCTTGGTAAAGGCCAGCTATCATTATTACTTAATCTTCACAGCCACTCTGCCCAGTAGCTGGGTTTTACAAATGTGGAAAATGAGGCTTAGTGAGGTCTTGATGGCTCAAAGCCATCCACGTAAGTGAACCATTCGAACCAGGATTGGAGTCCATGGTTTGCTGATGTCTAATGATCCTGTTGGCAGCACATTCTAGCAAATGCCATTTGAGTAAAAGACCTTGAGCTTGGGAAGTCTGTATAGACATGCCATGGACTTTTGAATGTAGTCAGAAGGATTGGGGCACTGGTTACAGCAGAGAGGGGTAGGCAGGGCAAGACCTGGTCCCAGCATGGGGACTGTGGTAGTGGTGAGTGAGTTAATCCTGGAATTGACTGGAGATGTCGACCAGAGGTTTGGGAATTGGTCCCAACCTGAAATTCATTTAGGAAGGTGTATATTTCATTGGGAGGAAAGGCTTTTGTTTTCAGGTACCCAAACATGCAGATGATGTGCTTTAAGGAAGCAGATAAACTCCATGGGTGTTTTTCTGGACTGCACAGTCTTTCAGTTCAGTAGAGTCTCCTACAGTGCTAGGCAGGCAGATACTTATGACTCAAGCACACTACCCCTAGATGGTTTTTGCTGCTGGTGAGTTAGAATACTGAGTTCTGATTGTCAACAGAAAGCATCTATTCCTTCTCTCACTCAAGGTATTTCCTCATATTCCTAATTATATAGCTTGTCAAGATTCTTTGGTTACTGGTTACAGTTTCTTGGAATAAGGGGTATGGGACTTGTGATCTCCTCTTCTCAGTGTAAGAAGGAAGTAGGTGAGGACCCAGAGAGGGAAAATTAGTTTATTCCATATTTACTGAGCTTTGGTTTTGGGCCAGTTGCTGGGCTTGTTGGGTCTTCCCTCTCAGGCCTTGGTGGAATGTACCTCAGAGATGTGAACAGGTAAGCACTGAACTCAGCAGGCAGTCTTAAGTATAGGATGGATGCCAGGTGGGCCTAGCATTCAACAGGTGCTAGGCAGGAGGCCTTTTACCTAAGGGCACGGTCATGTGTCAGCCTTTTAGTTGTAGGTGTGTGCATCTTTCTTAGCACAGTATATCACTGTTAGCCTTACAAGGTTGTTTTAGCACCCCCCCTTGCTTATAATTATAAAAACATGCTCATTGTAAGCAACCAAAAAGTAAAGAAAATATACATAGAACAGTTTCTTATTACCCTCTTACTGCATTAATGTACTTAATAACAGTTCTGTAGAGGATTGGCATAAATAGGTCCTGGACCGCAGCTGACTCATAAGAAGCATTCAGCCTAACTGGTTGGTGTCCTGGAGGGACTTGCTGGGGCAAGCCTTTCAGGGCGGATTGAGAGTTGTACTGAATGTTGGTAGTCTGTTAGGTGAAGGTTAGTTAAGAGCATCCACTGTTATGTTTATGTGTATTGCTGACTGTTCAGTCTGAAGTAGACTTACTTAGTCTCAGTAAATTTGTTCCCACTATGTTTTGAAGAGTTCTATACCTGGAGGGACAGAGGTACCTGGGTTCCAGCCCTGGTCAGCTGGTTCTTGGGGACCTTTTTGTGTGTTAAGTCAGATGATGGTAGAAGATAACTGAATGGGGCTTCATTTGAGCTTCTCAGACTTAAAGAAGTTCCTTAAGACCTCCAAGGTAAATAGATTCTTGGATTAGTCAAGGGATGCTTGTTGAGGGTGGCATGTCTTCGAGTCTTTCCTTTTCAAAACATGAAGAGCAATGTGTGGAAGCCACCTGTCCCGGGAAAGAGCTTCTTGGTGCCCGTGAGTTTTTTTCTGTTAGAAAATGTTAGACTTTGTCCTATGGTTGGAGCAATAGTTTACTAATCAGTAGTTTCTTAGAATATAAGGTCATTAAAGCTATAATGAAATAACTTTTTTTATTAAATACATTTGCAATTCTTATGGTCTTTCAGCTCACTTTAACCTGTGATATTTAGGGTAGGAATTGTTGTTCTTAATTGCAGAGGTCAGACACTAATGTTTTAGTTAAATTAACAATTGTCTATGGTCATGTGATAAGTTATAGGCTCAGCCTCTTATTCCTAATCCTGGAGTGTCTGGGGTGAAGCTCCAGGTCCTCCTGCCCCCAGGTAACCTGCTCATACCTTGTCTTTCACCTTCACACTTGGAGCTGCTGGCTGGGCCTAACTGTGCTGTAAATGCTACACTTTAGGCCTGAACCCTCAGGCACGGCAGTAGTTATAGGGTAGCTTTTCTCTGTCTCTATGGATGCCCAGACTCTGCAAACTATTAATAACTCAGGGTGGTTCGTTCTTCTCTGTGCACTTGGAGCAGGAGTGGTCTTACAAGAACACACGGTGCAGCACCTTCATTTTCTAATGGTAAATGACACTAGTCTGGCTCAAGAACCTGCAGCAGAGGCCAGCCTGGAAGCCAGGTATCCTGCTGGCTGCTTGCTGAGGTTTCAAGGCCTAGTTGTCACTTCTGTTCCTGTTTGTTTTGTTCACAGGCAGTTTCATCTGGTGATGAGAAAGAGGGGTTGAAACACCCTGGGCTGATACTGAAATATTCTACATATAAGAACTTGGCTCAGCTGGCGGCCCAGCGGGAGGATCTGGAGACAGCCATGGAGTTCTACTTAGAGGTGGGGTTTTGGTGCTTAGCTCCCTTGGTGTTTTGAAAGCTCTTGGTGGAGGGGATGAGGTTTGGGTCTCATGGGCCAAAAAGAAGAGTTTGTAGTGGTGCATCACCAAGCTATAGGACCCAAGGCTCTAGAGTCCATAGGTGCTAACAGTTAGTACTGACCAGGCCTGGAGAGCACATACTTGGATACAGAGGCCTGCATGTGAATTCTTCCTTTGCTACTCAGTGCATGTGTGGCCAAGAGTGAGTTATTCAGTCTCTTGGTACCTCTAGGTCTATACAAATATAGTGGGAATAATAAAAAGCATAGTTGTGAAAATTAAGTGAGTTGGTATGCATAATAGTATGAAAAACAGTCTGAAACTGAGCATTCAATATATTAATACTTCCAGTCATAGTAGTATTGTTATTTCATGTTACTATCAGTCTCTCTGTGGGACCTCTAAAGCACCAGACACTGTGCTATTTGCTTCCTATGCATACACTAATCCTCATGCCATCTTGGAAGGAAGGAGTCTTTGTCTTCACTTTAGTAATGAGGAAATGGAGGCTCAGGATCATTCTGCTAATCAGTGTTGGAGCAGGGATGTGAACCAAGGTTTGTCTTCAATGTACATGAGTTTTCTTGAATTCCATATGACTTCCATTAAAAAAAATTTAAGACACGGTTGCAGAGGCTGGAGTGCAGTGGCACAATCAAGGCTTACTGCAGCCTCGACCTCCCAGGCTCAAGTGATCCTCCCACCTCACGCCCCCAAGTAGCTGGGACTGTAGGCACGCACCACTACACCCAGTTATTTTTTTGTATTTTTAGTAGAGGTGGAGTTTTGCCATGTTGCCCAGGCTGCTCTTGAATTCGTGGACTCAAGCATTCTGCCTACCTCAGCCTCCCAAACTGGGATTACAGGCGCAAGCCATCACGCCTGTCCCATATTTTCTTTTCCTTCTACTCCTTTTACTTTTTTTTTTTTTAACCTATTAAATATGTAAGGAATACAGGTACTCAAATTGACAAAATATATCAAGAAAATGGGGAGGCCGAGGCAGCAGGATCACTTGAGGCTAGGAGTTTGAGACTAGCCTGGGCAACATAGTAAGACTGTCTCTACAAAAAAATTGAAAATTACCTGGGTGTGGTGATGTACCCCTTTAGTCCTAGCTACTCAGGAAGCTGAGGTGAGATGATTGCTTAAGCCCAAAAGTTTGAGGATGCAATGAGCTATGATCACACCACTGCACTCTAGCCTAGGTAGTAGAGTAAGACCCAGTCTCAAAAAAGAAAAGTTTTTTTTTTTTAAGTTCTAAGTTAAATAACTTAGTCCCTCTAACTTTTTATGTGCCATTATTGCTCTAGATCTTTGAAACATGTGACTCCAGGAAAAATAAGCTAGCATTGCTTGTCAGTTATAAGATAGTCATGCCACTTTTGCCATTTACCTGGGTAGTTTGAGTTGCTGTGCCAGTGCTGTGCTCCTCCCAACCCCGGGATGCCTGCTCAAGGAGAGATCTGACTGTGTGCGTGTGTGCGTGTGTGTGTGTGTGTGTGTGTGCATGCGCACATGTGCATGTCCTCTGCTGTGTTGCTTCCAGGCAGTGATGCTGGACTCTACAGACGTCAACCTCTGGTATAAGATTGGACATGTGGCCCTGAGGCTTATCCGGATCCCCCTGGCTCGCCATGCTTTTGAGGAAGGGCTGCGGTGCAATCCTGACCACTGGCCCTGTTTGGATAACCTAATCACTGTCCTGTACACCCTTAGTGATTACACAAGTAAGTCATGCTTTGATGCCTTCTTCCATGTGCCAGTAGTTTTTAGAACTGAGGAGGAAAGGTAGTTTGGGTAAACTGAAAGCCAAAGTTAACATTGAAGGGCTTTGCCTGACTGTCAGGGAGAATGAAAATGTTTTTAGATTTCTGCTTTATTCTGCATCTCTTTCTTGATTTGTTAAATGCCTTGTAGTAATGAAATCACATGTTTTCTGAATGATTTTTCTTTTGGCTAATTTCTTTTTTCTTTTTTTGCTTTGCAAGGTTTTGTTTGACAGAAGGAATGGCTGATTTCATCCCTACACTATCTCATTTTGTGTGTCTTAGTCTGTTTGGGCTGCCAAAAAAAAAGTACCATAGATTAAGTGGCTTAAACAGCAGCAATTGGCCGGGTATGTTGGTTTACACCCATAATCCCAGCAGTTTAGGAGGCTAAGGTAGGCAGATCATTTGAGCCCAGGAGTTCAAGACCAGCCTGGGCAACATGTTGAAAACCCGTCTCTTCAAAAAATATGAAAATTAACCAGGTTCACATTGGTGCATGACTGTCATCCTAGCTGCTCAGGAGGCTGAGGTGGGAGGACTGCTTCAGCCTGGGAGGTTGAGGCTGCAGTGAGTCGAGGTTGTGTAACCGCACTCGTGTCTGGGTGGCACAGTGAGACCCTGTCTCCGAAACAAAACAAAAATATTATCTAAATTAGATGTGGGTAAGACTTGAGGTACAATTTGTCCTGAGACAAAATTCCTCTCCAGTTGTGAATTTATGAATCCTGATAAATTATGTGCTTCCAAAATATAATGGTGGGACAGATATAGGAAGGACGTTTCCATTCCAATAGGGAGAAATAGAAAAGCAGGAAAGGGTGATGGGTCCCAAAACTTAGCAAATTTAGCAAGGCAAATTTGAGGTCCTAAGTCTCAGGAATAATTATCTTTGATCTGATGCTCTGCCCTTGATGCCCACTGAGGAGGCAACATCACCTTCATGGCAGGTAGGTTGAGGGACAAGCCCCACCCTTTTGGCTTGGCAAGGGCTCTATTCCTAAGATACTAGGTCGAGACATCCTGGCCTATGCAAATTGGAGCAGTGGCCCCAGCCTTTAAGGAACTAGCCCTAGCCTCTTGGTCTGTGGTGGAAGTGGCAGCTCAGATGATCTTTGAATCACCTTTGAGATTCTTCTTCCCTTTCCTTGAAGAATAACACATATTCTTGGCTTCCTTTCATTCTTTATCATTTTTTCTGTTCCTGTGAGTCCCAACTGACAGTGTTTCTGCTGGTATAATCTTACCTTTCTGGCTTCTGCTGAGGTACCTGATTAAGTCTGTGGTTCATGTTCACATTGCTCTTATAAGGAAATTGTTGGCCGACCATATCCATAGTGTTCTCAGAACAAACTTTCTCAATTTTTGCAATATGGATAGACAGAATTTTCTAAATATTTAAGTTCTGGTTCCTTTTTGCTTAACAATGCCTTCTTCTTTTCTCTATTCTAGGATTTCACTATACGCAGCCAGGAGGAACCGGGCCATGCCTTTAATGCTTTGCTTTGAAGTCTCAGCAAAATACCCAGTTTCATTGCTTACAAGTTCTACCTTCCACAAAACACGAGAACATAGACATAATTCAGCCAAGTGCTTTGCTACTTTACAGCAAGCATCAGCTTTTCTTCATTGTCCAATCACATGTTCGTTATTTCCATTTGAGAGCTTAGCAGAATTGCCTTTGATGTTCGTATTTCTACCAATGTTCTGTACATGATTATTCTCTGGGAAGAGAGAAGCTTTCTGTAGCTCTTCTCTTTTCTTTCTGAGCCCTCATCAGAATCACCTTTAACAATCCCTACTTACCAATATTTACTTTTTCTGGCATATACCTCAAACCTCTTTAAGCCTGTACCCAGTTCTAAAGCTCTTTTCAACACGAGACATGGTAGCTCATGCCTTTAGTCCCAGCACTCTAGGAGGCTGAGATGGGAGGATCACTTGAGCCCAGAAATTCAAGAACAGCCTGGGCAACATAGTGAGACCCCATTTAAAAATAATTTTTTTTTTTTAAATTAGCTAGATGTGGTGGCGTACACCTGTAGTCACAGCTACTTGGATCACCTAAGCCCAAGATTTAGAGGTTACAATGAGCCATGATTGTGCCACTGCACACCAGCCTGGGCTACAGAGCAACACCCTGTCTCTAAAGAAAATTTAAAATAATTGTTTCCACATTTTTAGGTACTTGTTATGACAGAGCCCACTTGTTGGTACCACTTTCTGTCTTAGTTAGTTCATACTACTATAACAAAATATGATAGATTGGTGGCTTAAACAATAATTTATTTCTGTCAGTTCTGGAAGTTGGAGAGTCTTTTTTTTCTCTTCCTTTTAAAAAGACAAATAGGAACAGGATAGAATGTGTTGAGATAGACGAGGCTTTGCTCAGCCTTCCCACCTCCAGTTCTTATTCTCCATATCCACTTTTTAAATCTTTTTAATTGAGGCAAAACATATGTCCAATAAGGTGCATAAATCTGAGACCTGTCAGTTTGTGTATGTGAAAACATGTCAAGATACAAAACATGTGCAGCACCCCCAAAGGCAGGTTACTTTGGGTCCCTTCTACTTTTTACAACCTTCTAAGGTGACCTTGCTTTCTCCTTTTTGTCACCAAAGATGAACTTTGCCTGTTGTTGAACTTTCTCTAGGTAGAGTTAGGAAGCGTGTGCTTTCCTCAGCCTGGCCCCTTTTGCTTGTCATTCTGCCTGTGAGCGCACGCATGTGGGGCGTAGCAGTCACTAGGTCTTTGTTATTTTTGTGTAGTCATTATTATATGCATTTACACAATGTAGCCATTCTGTGCATGGACATTTGGGTTATTTCCGGATTTGGGTTCTGAGTCATAACCTGCTATGAACATTCTTATATATGTCTTTCAGTGAACATAAGCACTCATTCTGTAGGTTGCCCCTCTTTTCACTTCCACCGGCAGAATATGATAGTTCTACAGAGCAGTGTTTTGACTCTAGCAGTTTCTTCTCCTGCAGGCTTTTAGTCTCTTGTTGGATGCTCCTCCCACAGTTTGGGACCATCTTTGGGGTTCAGCCTTCCTTCCTCCACTGACTTCTTTAGTTCTTTGCACCCTCTCTCATTGTAGGAGATGCTTGTTAAACTTAAGTCTTTGTGGGAAGATTTGGGTTGGAGTATTGTATTAGGGTTCTCCAGAGAAACAGAACCAATAGCATGTATACACATAAATAGAAATAGATTTATTGTAAGGAATTGGCTCATGTGGTATTGGTAGCTGACAAGTTCAAGATTCTCAGGTGATTCAGCAAGCTGCAGACCCAGGAGTGATGGTGTATATAGTTCCAGTCCAAGTTTTCCAATCTAAGTTCAAAGGCCTGAGAACCAGGAGAATTGATGGTATAGTTTTAGTCTGTAGGATGGCAGGCCCAGGAAGAGCTGATGTTTTGGATTTAGTGAGAAGGTAGGAAAAAAACCCCAGTGTGCCAGTTCAAAGGCAGTCAGGCAGAAAAATTCTCTTAACTTAGGTGAAACAATCTGCTTTACTCAGTCTACTGATGTAAGTGTTAATCTCATGCAAAGACACACCCAATCACAGACATACCCAAAATAATATTTGACCAAAGTCTAGATACCCTGTAGCCTGGTCAAACAGATACATGCAATTAATCATAGCAGAGACTGAACTGATACATATATCTGTGAGAGCCCTGATAGATTTGACAGTCCTTTAAACCAAAAAAGTAAAAGCAGTATGTTAAATTGACTTTCAGTGGCATTTTATGTACTTAAGATGATTAGGCAGGGCTGCTGCTGGGTTAAGGGGTGCTGACTGCCTCTTGTTCTGAGATTTCCCAGGTCTTCCCTCTGCAGGACTGTAGGGTGGCTAGTGAGTTTAGCTTACCGCAGTTAATGAGCCTGCTGAGAACCAACATCATCCAAGTGTTCAGTGCCTCCTGGGTTTTCTCTCTGGAAGTCACCGATGGCTACCCTTCAGGTTTCATGTGGTCTCAGAGAAACCATATCCCTTATTTGTCTGAGGCAGTCATCTTTGGACCATCTATTGAGCAGCTTGGGCTGTGCTGGGATTGCACAGACTTCTCCCTGCTCACAGACTGCACAGCCTTTGTGTGCTTTAGGGTGTGTGGCCCCTGCTGAGCATCGTGGCCAGTCTGCTCTCTCCTGCCAATCATACTAGAAGGGCATCACTTCCTCCTCTCCCAGGCTTCCATGCCCAGATTTCTCCTTCTGGTTTGGCTTTTCTCTGTGAGTTGCTTCTCCTCAGTGCTTCATTTTCTAGTTATTCTTGATAGGAGTGACTTGAAGTCCACCTGCACTAAACTGAGAAGCTGGGCAGGACATGATAGTGGTTCCAGTGTCCGGGCAGAGCTGGCACCCTGCTGCATTGTGCTGTTTCTCCGTGTGTTTGCTAGTGAGACCTGGACTGTTCCCAATTACAAGTGCTGAAGGCTTTGATAATTTATATCATAGTTCTGCTTTGTGAATCCATGCCGTCCCATTTTTTCTGTGTGTTTACCTGTTACTGTCTCCATTCCTGAAGGGGCTGAAGTTAGCACAGGCTTTCCAGATAAATGACTTGAGGAGGCTCATTATTACATTAACATGAACTATGTACATGTCTTAAATTGTAGGCAGTAATTTTAATAATAGGGTTTTTTTTTTTAAAAAAAAAGGAAAATTGGAAAATACAAGTAAAATTCAGTCCGTTTTATGTGTATAGTGAAGCCACACTATTTGACCTCTTTTGTCCCCTGCTTCTTCCCAGTGCTGTATCTTGGCCTTATTTCTGGACAGTAAGCATACTCCTCGATCATCTGTGTAGTGGCTACTTCGCAACTAATTGTGTGGATTGGACATACTTTACTTAACCAAGTGCCATGGTGGGACAGAGTGGTTTCAAGATTTTTTTTCCCTTGAGACAGGGTCTCACTCTGTTGCCCAGGCTAGAGTACAGTGGTACAGTCATGGCTCACTGCAGCCTCAACCTCCTCGGCTCAAGCGATTCTTCCACCTCAGTGTCCTGAGTAGCTGATACTACAGGTGTACACCAACATGCCTGACTAATTTTTGTATTTTTTGTAGAGATGGGGTTTCATCATGTTTCCCCAGCTGGGCTCCAACTCCTGGGCTCAAGCAATCTGTCCAACTTGGCCTCTAGAGTAATGGGATTATAGGTGTGAGCTCTGCACCTATTTCCAGATGTTTTGGGGACTGTTTTCCAGTTAGCCAATAGATAATCACTGTGAGTGCTGTTGGATTTTTGCAGTAGTTCTGGAAGTGGGATTGCTGGGTCGAGGATCTGTATATAATGCCTATGGTCCTCCAAAAAGTTCCTATGGTCTGTCCTCTGCCAGAAGCTTTGGGCCTGCTCACCTTGCAGTGCCCATCTACTCTGGGTCTTATTATTGACCTAACTGAATTAGTTAAAGTGGTATCTCATTATTGTTTACCAGGCATCTCATTGATTCTAGGAGTGGGAATATTTTCGTAATGCTAACTGGCAAGGCCAGAGCTTCTCAGTGTGGTCTCAGAAGTCATAAACTGTTTCTTTCCTTGCCAGCATGTCTGTACTTCATCTGCAAAGCTTTGGAGAAGGATTGCCGATACAGCAAAGGGCTGGTCCTCAAGGAGAAGATTTTTGAGGAGCAGCCTTGTCTCCGGAAGGACTCTCTCAGGATGTTCCTCAAATGGTAAGTCCTACCTCTTTCCATGCATGTGTGCATGCTCTCCTATGTGGCTGGTGAAGGTCAGGAGCATAACTCATTCTCCTCTCAGGTCCCATGGATGGAGCCCTTGTGCTCTGGGGCTCCATGCCCTGCTGCAGCCCCTCATCTAGTGAACTGACCTTGGGCTGCCTTGTTGATCACCCACCTGTACCTAATCTTGGCAAGGCCTCCTCAGGCTGCCCACCTCTTCTGATGCCCACCTCTCCGGTTGCCCGGCCAGCTTTCAGTTTTGCTATCTCTCCTCTGGATGCCTGGATGCCCAGCTTGCCTCCTGCCTTTTTGCTTCCCAGGGTTTTGTCCCCAGTGCTGCTCAAAGTTCAGTGTCCCAAACATGCCTCTGATCATGTGCCACCCCTGCCTTGCCTCCAGGATACACCCCATGCCCAATTGCATTACCCAAGAGGTTATTTGCAGCCTGACTCCCTTGATCTCCCACCTCACCTCCTGCTTTTCCCTCTCAGGCTCCTTTTGTTAAGACTGCCCCAAGTCCCTGGCAGTTTCCAGTCATGATTCCATTGTGTGTCATCCTATCTCCTACCCTGGCTCCCACTGTGCTCTAAATTGTCATGCCATTTTCCCACCTCTCCACCTGTCCTGCCATTGCCCCTCCTTTACCAGGTGTCTTCCCACAGACACACTTCTGAGGTGACCCAACAATACCTGCCCCTCCTGCCCAGACTGTCCTGATGCCTGCCAGCAGGGCTACACCTCAGAGCTGCTCACTTATGAACTTAATCTGTTTCACGTGCCAACTCTCAGGTCACCTCTCTGTTGCTTTCTGAGCTCTAGCTGCCCCTCCCCCCAGCCCTCTAGTCCAGCCAACTCCTCCTGCCCTCTGGTCTTCCTTGGCCCTGGAACATACCTGTAGAGGTTGGTTAGTAGTATCTGTGAACCTGTGCCTCTCTGGAGGGAACTACCTGTTGGCAGAGATAGGAGCTGAGGGAACATCTGTCATGAGGGAGCTAACCTTCTTGCGGGAGGCAGATGCCAAGCATGTGAAACAGATAAATTCGTGAGTAGCTGTGAGGTGTAACCCTGCTGGGAAGCACCAGGATGGTGTGGGCAGGAGGGCAGATGCTGTTGGGTCACCTCAGAAGTGTGTTTGTGGGAGGATACCTGGGGCCTCCAAGAACTTGCCCTTTCTGTATTTGAGGGTCATGACACACTCTGGTGAGCTTCACCTGTCTGATGACTTTTTGTTGGCATGGGCAGTATGGGATAAATTCTTTTAAGATTTTCTAATAATAATTGAGAAAAAGATTTTATTTTTCTGTGGCTTTTCAGATATTACTGTGATACTGTTAATATATATGAAAACCCTTTCTCTGCCCAGTTTTGAATTGTCAAAGGAACAAAGAATATCAGTCATTTCTAGTGTATATGGGTATTAAGAAGGCTATTTACTGCCCTACCCAGGTCAGACTCAAGTGTTTATTTTATTTGTAGGAGGAAACAATACTCATTAAAAAGTATTACCCTAAATACATTTTTGTATGTAAAATTTCAGGCTCAATTCTAGTTCGTAACATTGTAATTTCTCCCTGTCTCACATGCTTTTAGTGACATGTCGATTCATGATGTGTCGGTGAGTGCAGCTGAGACACAGGCCATTGTAGATGAGGCCCTGGGGCTGCGGAAAAAGAGGCAAGCGCTGATCGTTCGGGAGAAGGAGCCGGACCTGAAACTGGTGCAGCCCATTCCCTTCTTCACGTAGGTTGGCTAGTGTCTCTGGGAATGCTGGTTCTGCCAGTAGGCCCTGGTATGGAATACTACCCTGCACAGGAGGGATAGACCTTGAGGCTTTACCATGGGTTGGTGGTATGGATGGGGGCTGGGTGCACAGTGGCCAAATGGTTGGAGGTGCATGCTTACTTGATTACTAAGAAGCAGGTCAGCTCTCTCTCAAGTTTATCCAATCTCAGTCCTTTTTACTGTTGCTGTTCTTGTCCCCAGCCACCTGCCACATTCCTGTAAGTCTCCTCTCAGCCTGCCCTACTTGGAAGGAAAACAGAAACTAACATTTGCCAGGCACTTGCCAGGAGGAAACTAATGCTCAGAGAAGTTAAATGGGGAGCCCAGAGATAGTTTGGGCTTTCCTGCTCTCAAGTCCTCCATGTTTTCCTTCTAGGGTCACGTGGGGAGCCCTGCAAGATGGGCCTCAGTGTAGTCCTTGCCAGCCCCATGATGTGAGTCTCTCTTTCTCCAGGAAGGGCAAATTGGTATTGGCTGTTCCCTGGATCTGGAGTAATTTAGTCTCTTAGTGAGCTCTGGAATTCAATTCCTGTATTTAAAATTCTGACATTGAATCTTTAAGTTTAGCATGACTTAGCAGTAGCATTCCATTTCTGCTCCCCAATCCCTCCTTCCACCCCTGCCTGCTTACTCTGAGGCAGTTCCTGCCTGGATCAGACCGACCTGACCTAGTTCCAGTCCTGGCACTCCTAATGCTATTAATTGGATGACTCTAGGGATATTAGGAGCCACTCCATAGCAATGGGGAGAGCAACATCTCTCTCTTGTAGAGTTGTCATCATAATGAAATAGAATATGTAGGGGCTAGCACAGAGGCAGCACATAGTACCCACTCAGGAAGGGCTGGCTCTGATCCATATTATTATGACTGGCTGTGAGTTTCAGCATGTGGAATTTCCCAGAAATATTTCCACACCCGAGTACTGAGATGGCCAGGAAGAAAGGGCTGTTCTTCAGGCTGCTCTAGGATTCCTATCAGGTCCTTTCTTGTATTTTGTCTTGATTAGGGTCCTCCTCCCATCTGAGTGTGTACTCCCCAGCTATAGAGGGTTGGGGATTTGGAAGGGCCTTGGGGTACCTCCCTGTTACAGTGAAGGAGGAAAAGGCCTGAGAACACTAGAAGGGATTGTGGTAATGTGACTGGAGAAGAGAGGGCTAGGAACTGGCATTGTGGCCACCCTCCATGGTATAGGGGAAAGCTAAGTAGAAGCAGAGGGAGTTAGGCTCAGTAGTTAAATTTGGGATTTGGTTATTAAAGGAGGAGTATAGATTCCCTCTCTGGTAGCAGAGGACATGATGCTTTTATAATAATCTCCATCTATTCCAGGGGTCAGCAAAACTTTCCCTTTAAAGGGCTGGATAGTAAACATACTATTGTTTGTGGGCCATGTACAATTTATGTTTTATATTCTTTCCTTTTTTTTTTAAACAACACTTGAAAAATGTAAAAGCCAGCCAGGCATGGTGACTCATGCCTGTAATCCCAGTACTTTGGGAGGCTGAGACAGGAGGATCACTTGAGTCAATAATTCAAGACCAGCTTGGGCAACATAATAAGACTTCATCTCTACAAAAAATAAACAAAATTATCCAGATGTGGTGGCACACACCTGTAGTTCCAGCTACTCTGGAGGCTGACAGGGAGGATTGTTTGAGCCTGGGAAGTCACGGCTGCAGTGAGCTGTGATGGCGCCACTGTGCTCCAGCCTGGGTGACAGAGCAAGACTCCATCTCAAATAATAATAATAATGTGTTGCAGGGCACAGTTTGCCACCCTGGTTTCTTCAGTGCTAGGCATGCCTACTAGTAGGCATGAGCAAGAGCAAGGCACGAGAAGGGAAGTTAGTGTATTTAAGGCTTTTGGCACAACCCTGCCAGTGAGCAAATTCTTTCTGTCTAAATGTAACACTAACTGAAGGCAGGAAAAAGAAGAAATCTCTTCCAGTCCTGGGAGCCTCCATTGTTCAGATTCTGGATTTTAAAGCCCTGTCCTTTTTTTTTTCCCCCTCCCCTTGAGACAGGGTCTCGCTCTGTTGCCCAGACTGGAGTAGAGGGGTACAGTCTTGGCTCACTGCAACCTCTGCCTCCCAGGTTCAAGTGATTCTCCTGCCTCAGACTCCCATAACCAGGATTACAGACATGTACCACCACTCCTGGGTAATTTTTGGTATTTTTAGTAGAGATGGGGTTTCACCACGTTGGGCAGGCTGGTCTTGAATTCCTGACCTCAGGTGATCTGCCGCCTCAGCCTCTCAAAGTGCTGGGATTACAGGTGTAAGCCACCATGCGCAGCCTGAAGCACTGTCCTTTTATTCCTTTCTCAACATTTTCTGGGTGCCAACTCTCTGCAGAGCACTGTGCTCTGTGCTGGGGGCACAGTGTGGCAGGGCCTGGTCCCTTGCTGCAAGTGATCCCACAGGTAGTCAGTCACCCAGAGAAGGGCGCACATGCCTCAAGCTGATGGGGGCTGTGAAGAGAGAAGCGCAGTGCTTGAGGGCCTCTGAATAAGGTTCCTGCTGCTCTAGGGGTTGGGGAAGGCTGGGTGCTGGAGCTGGGGTCTGACTGAAGCACAGGCATTGGTTAGGCAGAAGGTTGTGCTGTGGGAGGGGACGTTGCATCTGGGCAGAGGGAAGCCTGCTTAAAAGCACCATGGGAAATGAGAGTGTGATTTTGTTGTTTAAGGAACTGAAAGAGAGCTAATGTAGCAGGAGTGCAGGGGATGGTGTGAGATGAAGCTGTGCAGCACCATGAAGCCAAGCTGAGCAGTTGGTCTTTAGCCTTGAGGCATTAGAAGCCATTAAGGAGGCCGGGCGCGGTGGCTCAAGCCTGTAATCCCAGCACTTTGGGAGGCCGAGGCGGGTGGATCACAAGGTCAAGAGATCGAGACCATCCTGGTCAACATGGTGAAACCCCGTCTCTACTAAAAATACAAAAAAATTAGCTGGGCATGGTGGTGTGGGCCTGTAATCCCAGCTACTCAGGAAGCTGAGGCAGGAGAATTGCCCAAACCCAGGAGGCAGAGGTTGTGGTGAGCCGAGATTGCGCCATTGCACTCCAGCCTGGGTAACAAGAGTGAAACGCCGTCTCAAAAAAAAAAAGAAAAAAAGAAACCATTAAGGAATGCATAAATTCATACATCATAGCATACCACACAGCATAGTAGACAACACACAACCTTGTATCCAACAAAGAACACACAACACAGAATGTAAAATGCAAAACGATAGACAGCACACAATATAACACGCCACACCATACCACAACAAAACACACAATCTCCTGTTGCCATCCAGCAGGCTCTAGCTCATTTGGTAATCCACTGAGATGCTACTCCCAACAGGCCCTGCCTGTGGTCCAAGGTCTTATAGACTATATCCCTGTTGGCAGGTCTCTGCATAAAACAAATTAGTGACAGCAGAGAAGTGCCCCAAGTGTTTTAAAGATTTTACCTTCCTGGGGAGGAGTTTTTGGATTTCATAATCCACTGACTAACTTCAAAAACTCCTCCCCAGGAAGGTAAATCTCTCAAGACGCTCCTGGGGCTTCTGCTACAGTGAGGGGCAGGTGGATGCCAGGCCCTGCTCCAGGTTTGGCTGCTTCACCTTCAGTTAAGCTGTGTTAGACTCAAGATTTCATTAGTTATGACAATGATGCAACCTTGATTACCTCCCTCACCCCTGTGGAGGTGGCAGTTCTGCTGCCACCATACAGGCAGGCCATTTGGCCCTATGCTTAGAGCACTCCTTTGACAGGGTGCTGATCAGGTGTGGTGGCCTTCTCCCTTCAGCTGGAAGTGCCTCGGAGAGAGCTTGCTGGCCATGTACAACCATCTCACCACCTGCGAGCCCCCACGTCCCAGTCTTGGCAAGAGGATTGACCTGTCGGACTACCAGGACCCCAGCCAGCCTCTTGCATCCTCCGTGGTGGTGACACCAGTTAACATGATCCAGCCAAGCACTGTCAGCGCCAACCCAGCTGTGGCTGTCGCGGAGCCCATGGTCTCCTACACCTCTGTGGCCACAGCCAGCTTCCCACTGCACAGTCCTGGTCTGTTGGAGACAGGTGCTCCTGTGGGTAAGCAGGCTCCATGGAGTTGGCTTCTGGGGAGACCCCATTTACTTAGCCCAGCAGGAATGAGACCGTTGGGGAACCCTGCCTCTCTAGAGAGAAGGGTCATGCTGGTGCTTGTGACTCAAGTGGAAGTGGGAGCCCCCAGCACTACAGGAGCACCTCAGCCTGCTCACAGGGACACTGCCTGTCAGGGCCACTTCATCTCTGAAGCCCCTGCAGTGAGGGGGAGGGGGAATCAGAGCTGCAGCTCCTGCTCTTTGATAGTTCCCCCAAGACCATTTAGTGCCTGGCTGCCACATTCTGGCATGAAGGACACTCTTACCCACTTGCGATGTGGAAGCTAGCAGAGGTCCCATTTGCTGGTCCTGCTCTCTTGCTGACTGTGTACATCCTGAGTTCTTTGATCTTAGAAAACAAAGTCAGCAAAGTCACCAACCAACATGTATATGTTTTATTGATTTTTATTATTGCTAGAGTTGTCAAAAAATTTTGACAAAATCTCCCAAGCCTTTTCTTGATTTCTACGTCACTGAAAAGAAATAATATCTGGCAGATATAGGAGTTTCTGAATGAACATGTACATGGTTGTTTCTTTTTTGTTGAATCATACATGACATTCTTCTGTTGTCCGCATAGTTCACACAATTCTTTTGCTCTTATACTACTGAGTGTTCAGGGGATCCTGCGGGGGGTCAGAGCCACCTCACTCTATGCGTTCCAGGTGAGACCCTGAAGTTCAGCTGACCAGTGTGGGGGTAGGGGGATAAGGGTGTTGCTTGCTTTGTAGCTGTGGAAAATAATCTTGAAATCTGGCTCGTGGGTCCTGTGAAGTCAAGAAAGGTATGAGAGTTAAGGGGTTTAAAATTAATTTTACTCAGGATTCTTTGTTATTGAAGAAGAAATGGAATATTTTTTTGAATGTCAAAGAGTTTAATGCCAGTAGATTTATAAAAGAGGGAGATTGATATGTTTATATAGTGCATTTTTTCACCCCGGCCACTGTGTAAGATTTTGATTTGCATTCTTCGTGAAGGTGATATTTCTGGGGTAGATAAATCCAAGAAAGGGGTAAAACGGAAGAAGATTTCAGAAGAGAGTGGAGAAACAGCAAAGCGGCGGTCTGCCCGTGTCCGAAACACCAAGTGCAAAAAAGAAGAGAAGGTAGACTTCCAGGAGCTTCTGATGAAGTTCTTGCCATCCAGGTACTGTGTATTTTTTTCTGATTAGCGGAAACAAACCCACAGACCTCCAGCATATATATACCATCAACAACATTTCTCATTCCATTGACACCCTCTTCTCTGGACTCCTCCTTTATGTTCCCATAACATCTGTGCAGATATCTGAAGCACAAATCTCACTGGAGTGGGATCTTGGATTTTTCTCGCTTCTCCCAACCTCTGAAATTCCTGAAGGTAGGAGCTGTGACTTATTCATCTTTTGAGAGCTAGAAGCAACATGCTGATGTCCCTGTGTATTTACAAGACACCTACTTGTTGCTGAAGGCAGAGGGGTACTGTGCCCTGGATGCAGATGCCCCGAAAACCTCATGGAAGGGAACTTCCTCTTGCTTTCAGGGAGTGTGTCTACTTGATATGTTTCATGCTCAGCAGGATTCTCTTGCATTCTGATAAGGTAGAGGAGGAGCTTGTGAAGTATTCCTGGGTTTTACTTGTTCTTAGTGCTTCTCAGGAGCCTAGAGGACAAGCAGGTACCAGGCTCCCCAGAGCTGGGAGGGACTTGGTCCCCAATGCTACTTACTTAGGTTTTCACCAGTCCTTCTGCTTTTTGTCCTTGCCTGCTTACCTCCTTCAGAGGCTTTAGGGTCCTCAATTTTTGAGCCTTTCTGGATTTTATGGTGCCAGTGTGTTGGTTTCTTAATACTCCCCTTCCTCCTCCCTTACCTGAGTGGAGAGGCCTCTCTCGGCAGACACCATTCTTCATTTGCCCTGGACCATCTGCTTTCTAACAGTTGGATTTTTTGTCTGCTGGGGTGTCCTCCCCTATATTCTGTCTTTGTGAGTTTATACCTTTTTTACTCCTTCATGGTTACTGGAGTGGAGTTTGAGAGCTAACCATGTGTGTTCAATATGCCATCTTTAAACAGAAGTTAAACTAGCTGTAGTTCTTTCTCATGACAGGTTATTTCAGTGGTAACAACATCAAAGTGGTGGAGAAGCCAGAAGCTTTAGGTGGATTGTAAATTTATTTTACAGCAAGATTCCTAATTTTCTTCATTTGTTGTTTTTCTGAGGTGAAGGTGAAATGCTTATAAATAATGATTGTTCTCAGTACTTTATGCAAGACCAAAGTGGGGCTGTGGTGCTTTCTGATGAATTTTTCTTAAGGTGTGACACCAGGAGAAAGTTTCCCTTTGGAATAGCTGCAGGATTGTGCTTTGGTTGCTGGTGCCAAGAGATTTGAGTGACCCCATATTCCCCTTAACCCTGCTTTTTACTCCAAGGTCTTGTTCCCTAGTCCCATTCACCTGGAATGGTCTATACTTTCTTGTCTTTATTTTGGTTGTTGGTTTCCTTTGTGGTTTGGTGTCTGTTCCTTTGCTGTTTGTTTGTGTTGGAGATGGGTCTTGCTCTGTTGCCTAGGCTGGAGTGCAATAGCACAATCGTAGCTCATTGCGGCCTTGAACTCCTGGGCTTGAGGGATCTTGCCGAGTAGCTAGGACTGCAGGTGCACACCATCATGCCCAGTTAATTTTATTTCTTGTTTTTTTGTAGAGATGAGGCCTTGTATATTGCCCAGGCTGATCTGGAACTCCTGGCCTTAAGCCATCCTCCTGCCTCCACCTCCCAAAATGTTGGGATTACAGGCGTGAGCAACCACACTCAGCTTAGTGTCTGCTTCTTTGAATGGTTAGGCAAGTGCAGCATGGTAGCTTCCCTGATGGAGTTGCCCTGGGAGTGTGTGCAATATGTGAATGAAGACATTCACAAGTGCCCTGAGTGTTTATGTTATAGGGCTTCTGGGTTGAGGGAACACCACAAGATTGGCTGAAATGGTCCTTGGGAGGAGGACCTTGGGAGGATTGAAAGAATGGTGCCCACCAGGAGAGGTGTCCGCAGTCCTAAGGCTGGACCCACCCACAGCTTTGTGAGGAGCTATGGAAGGACCAAGTTCAGACTCCCACCTATCCATCCGCTTTCCTCCCTACTTGTTGGGCTCCCATGAGGTCCTAGAACATACTAGGTGCTCTTCTGGCATTTGTACCTGTCCTTGTCCTGCATCTTTACATCGCCAGCCCTTCTCCTCCAGTGTCAGCATGAACATCATCCCCTCTCAAAGACTTTCTCTGACCCTGGTCTCTAAAGCAGGGCTTTGACCCATAGTCTCAAGCACTCTGTTGTGATTAGTTCTTATTTGAAGATTTCCCTGGGACCCTCCAAGTTTTGTGTATCTGCTTATTGGCTGTATCTCTGCCCCACTTAGGGCTGCTGTATTCAGTGCCTAGCACCATGCCTGGCACATGGCTGGTGTTCAGTAATCATCTGTTGATGAGATAAATGAATTAAGTGGGGATACAGACCAAATGCTAGCTCATGAAGCCCTGGAGAGAGGCAGAGCCTCCTGGAGGCCTGGGTTCTGCACCCCACCACCCTCTTTAGCCGCCTTTTTCCTGGCTCAGATTTAGTTTCTCTAATAGGATGCTTGTGTCAGAACATGTGTTGTGACTTTGTGATTTTGGCATATTACATGCAGGTTAAGAAAGCTGGACCCTGAGGAGGAAGATGATTCCTTTAATAACTATGAAGTCCAGTCAGAAGCCAAACTGGAAAGCTTCCCAAGTATTGGGCCTCATAGACTGTCATTTGACTCAGCCACGTTCATGGAATCCGGTAGGAATCGAGCAGTGTGACCATTGACTTTGGGAATTCTTCCCACTATCCTATGTTTTGTTCTGGGAGAATGGTTCTGAGGTGTTTTTTAGTGTGGCCAAGAGTCTGCCTGGATTAGTCTAGGGACTAATGGTCCTGAGCCATGTGGTCAGCTGAGAGGTCTTCTGAAATGTCCAGGCTCATACGTGATGTGCTTTCTTATGGCCGAATTCAGAGGCTTCGCTTTGCAAATTGGTTGTATATCAGCACATACATACATCCATTGAGTGTTGAGCGTGTGTCAGTGTATAACTGTTGAGTGAGATTAGTGCATATGGCAGCACTTAGAAGTGTTGCCATTTGATGTCCACCTTAGATATGGAGATTCAGAGAGGCTGGATCATAGCCGCTGAGGACTGGAGCCAGACATTGAACCCAGTAGCCTGATCTCAGCACCACATTGTGGTATTGTGTCCACCTGCATGAGATGGTAGAGGGAAGGAATAGTCTTTAATGTCCCAAAGAAAATGGGAGACCCTGGCATGGAAGATCCTCTTTATTCAAGTCAGGTTGTTCTTGCTCCCTGGGCAGAGAAGCAGGACGTACATGAATTCCTGCTGGAGAACCTAACCAATGGAGGCATCCTGGAGCTGATGATGCGCTACCTGAAAGGCATGGGTCACAAGTTCTTGCTAAGGTGGCCTCCAGGCCTGGCGGAGGTCGTGCTCAGTGTCTACCACAGCTGGAGGAGGCACAGCACCAGCCTGCCCAACCCACTGCTGAGGGACTGCAGCAACAAGCACATCAAGGTTGGTGGGGGAGCATCTCAAGGGCTGGTATTGCACTTGTACCATGGCATGGGGACAAGGATCTTATATGGGTGAGGGACTGCTGTTGTGTTTGGCTGCATCTATTTGTGGGCCTGGAACCTGGGCTTTTGTGGTATTGAAGCAGGAAGTCACTGAACCTGGTTTGTGCCTAGAAAGCTCCCTGATGGCTGAGTGGAGGATAGACTTGGGGGAGAGAGTGGGCTCAGGGGGCCGTCAAGAGGCTGCCGCCATGCCAGGTGAGCAGTGGCTGAGATCCAGTGGTAATAGTGGGGTGCTGGATTGTGGTTGCAGATCTGACAGGATGCACTGGACATGGGGTGTGTGAGGGAATGAGAGACATGGGGAGGGCTTCTCGGGTTGTTTACTGAGACAGAGGAAGGCTCCTCAGGAGAAGCTGGAGGGAAGGGAAACATTTGATTTGTTTGAGGTGCCAGGGACTGTGACTCTGATTTTTGTTGTTGTTTGAGACAGCATCTTGCTCTGTTGCCCAGGCTGGAGTGCAGTGGTGCAGTCACAGCTCACTGCAGCTTCAACCTCGTAGGCTCGGGTAATCCTCCCACCTCAGCCTCCCTGAGTAGCTGGGATTACAGCCGTATACCGCTACACCCAGTTAATATTTAAATTTGTTTTGTTTTATAGAGATAGGGTGTCTTGCTATGTTACAATGTTATGATGCAGTCTTGCCATGTTGCCCAATCTGGTCTTGAACTCCTGGGCTCACGTGATCTTAATGCCTTGGCATCCCAGAACACTGGATTATAGGCACGAGCCATCATGCCTGGCCTGTGACTTTTAACACTTAAAAAACACAAAGCAAAAGCTAAATATGGTGCTTAGAGAAGCGTTGGGGGCCGCCAGCAGTAGGAGGCTTAGCCTCACTGAGCCTTGTCTCCCTGCTCCATTCCACACCCCAGCCTCCTCCACCTGGTGCCTCCTGGAGCTCGAGGGTACACAGGGTGCTCTGGCCCCCTACTCCTCTTGGAGGTGGGACACCGAATGCTGAAGCAGGAGCACTGGGAGCATTCAGGGCTGCCTGGTGGTATTTCTGATTGAGAGCACAGAAGGTAGAGGAGCTTGTAGGTCAGCCATCCCTTGCTGGGCACCCTCCACTGGGATACGTCGAGACTACCTCCTGGCAGCTTCTGCCTACCAGGCCATGCTCCCCTGGGGCAGTTGTGGAACAGCAGGAGGAACCAGGGCTTTGATCCCCAGGCAAAGTAGGCTGATGGTCACCTTCCAGCTGTGTCCACTGGGCAAGTGCCTTCTCATCGCTGAGCCTCAGCTTTCTCAAGTGCCCTGGGAATGGTATGCCAGCTGCTCAGAACTTCTAAGGGTTGAGTACTGTAATTTGGATGCAGTGTCTGGCCCAGCACTTGGCAGGTAACAGGGCTGCCTCTTCCACAGGACAAGAACTCTGAAGACAGGTCTCCCGGCCCTTCCCAAGTCTTGTCCCAACACAGATCCATGTGCCTCTTTTTATGTCCTGGCGAGTAGACACTGATTATCACTTACGAAATATGAAATGGCAAGTGGGTAGAAAGAAGAATATTTTTATTAAAAAGTAAAGTTTAGTTTGGTTTCCTTCCACCCTCCCAAACCCCCTACACTGTAAAGAGGCTTTGTGATATTGTTCCTGGCCTTCCTATGCCTGTCCTGCAGGACATGATGCTGATGTCTCTCTCCTGCATGGAGCTCCAGCTGGACCAGTGGCTGCTGACCAAAGGTAGAAGTTCTGCAGGTAGGAGGCATTATATGTTCTGTGGCCAGGCTAATTTCTGAACCCCCAGCAGCTGGCAGAAAGCTGAAGTCGGGAGGCTGAGTCATGACATTTAGACTTACATCTGCAGTAGGCACATTTTCTGGGTTGGCTTGTCAGGGTTCCAGGGAAATCTCCTGGACCCTCAAGAAGTGGTTAGCAGTAGCTAAGCCCCCAGAGGGAGCCACCTGCTTGCTTTTGCTGTTACACGAGATTGAAGGAAGTGGGATCTCAGTTTTGGTGTGACTGTTCAATGCAGTGCTTTATGTAGCTTCAGTAATTTTCCTGGTAATATGGATTGTTCTCTCTCTCTCTCTCTCTCTCTCTCTCTCTCTCTCTCTCTCTCTCTCTCTCTCTCTCTCTCTCTCTCTCTCTCCCCTCTCCCTCTCCCTCTCCCTCTCTCTCTCTTTCTCTCTCTCTCTCTCTCTCTATTTATTTATTTTTTGAGACAGAGTCTGCTCTGTCACCCAGGCTAGAATACAGTGGCATGACCTTGGCCCACTGCAACCTCCACCTCCCAGGCTCAAGCAATTCTCCCACCTCAGCCTCCCAAGGAGCTGGGACTACAGGCATGTGCCACCATGTCTGGCTAATTTTTGTATTTTTTTGTAGAGATGGAGTTTTGCTATGTTGGCCAGGTTGGTCTCGAGCTCCTGACCTCAAGTAATCCACCCACCTCAGCCTCCCAAAGTGCTGGGATTAAAGGCCTGAGCCACTGGGTCCAGCTTCATTCTGACTTTTAAACCACCACCTGGTGGAATATAGATACGCTCAATACTGTCTACAAAATTACTTCCCCTTGCCCCTGACTCTTGGGGGCTCTCTGCATGTCTTTGTTTTAACTGGTCCAGCCTCTCCGATGCCTGCCACTCAGGGAGCTGTAGGGCGCTGAGGGCTCCAGGGTACCCCTGAAGATAGGGTGGTATGGTTAGGGCTAAGGGCAATTTCTGAGAAGCAGAATGGCATTTGGATGCTACACGTGACGTTGACTTGTTGGCCTAATGGTTTTCAGTTTCTCCTCGGAACTGCCCTGCTGGTGTGGTGAATGGCAGATTTGGACCTGACTTCCCAGGGACCCACTGCCTCGGTGACCTCCTACAGCTGTCATTTGCCTCATCTCAGCGCGACCTGTTTGAGGATGGTTGGCTAGAGTTTGTGGTCCGTGTTTACTGGCTGAAGGCTCGCTTCCTGGCACTGCAGGTTGGTTCCATAGTTAGCTGCTTGGCGGGCATGCCCTGACACCCAGCAGGGTGGGCAGAAAACTGACCATGTTGAGAGTGTGTGTGTCAGTGAAATGCAGTAGGGAATTCTCAGCATCTTAGACCTTCAAGCATGATACCAGTCTGTAAAGATCTTCAGCATAACCACAGAGCTCTAGAAGGCACCTACCCTGCCTCTGTAGTCCCCCACTCAAGATTGCCTTGGCATCTTTACCCTTTGCTTATGTTTTCCTGAGAGAGTCTAAGCAAATGAATGAACAGATAGCTTTCTAGAAGGGAATTATTCACTTGTTTTGTGAAAGTTTTGGGAAAGTTTCTCCTTAGAGCCTGGTCTAGAAGGCCAGGATGGATTGGCTGCTACCTAGCACCATGCACATGGTGGTACCTGGTACACTGTGGTAAAATGAGTCAGGAGATTGCCAGGGACCATTTAGTCACTGTTTGATGTGAAGAACATTAGTTCTGGAATTAGGACAGGCCTAGCTCCTAATTCTGACTCTGCTCAAGTGTCCTCAGTGTTTTCATCTGCAACTTGGGGTTTATGATACCTCCCCTCACAGAGTTGATATGGATTGTTCATTCAGTCAACAAGTATTTACAGAGCCTGAGCTACATGCCAGGATTTTCTTAGTGGGAACAGCAGTAATTGGTAAAAACGCTGCCCTCGTGGCCTCCACAGTCTAATGAGATCAAGGGTATAAGTCATCTGGCTCATCATAGCCTTCTGCTTCTGTCCCCCGAACTGTTTTCCTTCTGATCAGGGAGACATGGAGCAGGCCCTGGAGAACTATGATATCTGCACAGAAATGCTCCAGAGTTCTACCACCATCCAGGCGGAGGCAGGGGCTGAGCGAAGAGACATTGTTATCCGGCTGCCCAACCTCCAGAACGACTCTGTGGTTTCCCTGGAAGAGGTAAGTGAGAGTGAGTTTTTGTTTGTTTGTTTGTTCCCCCTCCCTTCCCTGAGATGGAGTTCCACTCTTGTCACCTGGGCTGGAGTGTAATGGCACAATCTCGGCTCACTGCAATCTCTGCCTCCAGGATTCAAGCGATTGTCCTGCCTCAGCGTCCCAAGTAGCTGGGATTTGCCACTAGCCTGGCTAATTTTTTGTATTTTTAGTAGAGGTGGGCTTTTTTATATTGGCCGGGCTGGTCCTGAACTCCTGACCTCAGGTGATCCACCCACCTTGGCCTCCCAAAGTGCGGGGATTACAGGTGTGAGCCACCGTGCCTGGCTGAAAGGTTTTAAATGGTGTTTTCTTAGTGAAAGATTTCTGATTTGGCGTAGTTAGCCCAGGCCTGACCTGTTTCTGAGGAACAGGAGAGCTTCCCACATGCTGAGCAGGGCCCCTGGTGGGAAGACAGGAGAGACCTGGGAAAGGCTTCTCTAGCACACTAGGGTACTGCAGATCCCTGGTGGAAAGCAGGTGTGGGAGCTCTTACCAGCACAATTTAGAAGTGGTCCTTGCTCTGCTGTCCTGGCTATGTGTGGCAGCCACCCCAGTGGAACTGGAAGGAAATATCAGCTGGAGCAACCCAGTATTGGGCTGGCCATGGGGCTGGGTCAGCAGTGTGTAGTGTATATGCCAGATTCTACCCAGGTGCCACTTTTTTCATTGTGCAGCGTCAGATCCTGCTGCAGTTCTGCGTCTGTGATATATCCACATTGGCTGAAAGTGGCCTTCAGACTCTCCTAGAGTTGTTTCAGACACAGTACAGGTACAGGACTGTCTACATGCCAGGGCCTCATCAGGTCCTACATGCAGCATGTGGCAACCTCTGATCCAGGCTTGCTGAGTCTGACAGCCTGATGTTCCGTGGCGCTATAAGACTGGTTTACTGAACTGTGACTACAAGGCTGTCCAACTATCTTGGCAGATGCTTTCCTGGAATTCCTCTGCTTCTGGGTAGTTTTTGGTTTTTGATGTGCTTGTCTTTTAAAGAATTGGATGCCTTGCCATTAATAGAAGAACTTTTAACATATACATTTAGTGAAAGAAAACACTGATGTGTGAAGGAGGAGTCTAATTTTTTTTTTTTTTTTTTTGGCCAGGACATAGTCTAATTTTTATCCTCCTCATCGGAGTCTGATAAAAGCAAACACTGGCCAGATTCAGTGGGGAGGGGCGAGGGGTTTACCCTCATCCAGCGTTTCTGGGCTGTTTTCAGATTGATAAGAACCTGAAGTCACTGGAGCGGTGTCAGTCCCTGGAGGAGATTCAGCGGCTGTATGAAGCAGGCGACTACAAGGCTGTTGTGCATCTGCTCCGCCCCACTTTGTGCACCAGTGGGTTTGACCGGGCCAAACACCTGGAGTTTATGACTTCCATTCCTGAGAGGCCAGCCCAGCTGCTTCTGCTGCAGGTGTGTGCTGCCAGTGTCCCTCACACACGCTTGCACCTTCTTTCCTTGCTTGTTTGTGTTTATTCTCTGGAGGCTCTGCGGTAGTTCTTGAGAACACATAGCTAGAAGAAAGTGGATGCCAAAACCACTAAGCCCCCAGGAAGATGTTAGTCAGAAAATATGGTCAAGACTAGGGGAAAGTTAGAACCAAGGACTGCAGGTTCTAGGGTTTTGCATGGCTCAGGGTGAGCCCCACTTGACTCAGAACTTCTGCATGGCAGAGGAGGAAGAATGGTCAGGTTATCATCTGTCTAATCTGTCCATCCACCTGTTTTTTTGCTTTTGTTTTCTTTTGTTTTGTGTTTTTGAGACTGAGTTTCACTCTTGTTGCCCAGGCTGCAGTGCAATGGTACCATCTTGGTGCAACCTCTACCTCCCGGGTTCAAGCATTTCTCCTACCTCAGCCTCCCAAGTAGCTGGGATTACAGGCATGTGTCACCATGCCGAGGCTGGAGTGCAATGGCATAATCTTGGCTCACAACAACCTCCACCTCCCAGGTTCAAGTGATTCTTCTGCCTCAGCCTCCCAAGTAGTTGGAATTACAGGCATGTACTACCACACCTGGCTAATTGTACTTTTAGTAGAGATGGGGTTTCTCCACGTTGGTCAGGCTGGTCTCGAACTCCCAACCTCAGGTGATCCGCCCGCCTCCCAAAGTTCTGGGATTACAGGCATGAGCCACCATGCCCGGCTTTGTATTGCTTTTTAAGTTAACTATTGGGTAAATATAAAAGTGGCGAAAATATCTGTACACCGTGATATTTTAAAATCAAGATAAAATAAAGACCCATGTAGTTGAAGGACAAGAACACTAGCCTCGTGTTTGAAGCCTCATGTGCTCTCCTGAATCCTTCTGTTCTTCTGTTCCACAGGAGGTAAACCCTTATTAGGAGCCTGCCAGGAAGTGCAGTTACTCAACCTCTGGGTGCTGGGTGCTGGGTGCCGGGTGCTGGTCAGTTACTCAACCCCTCTGAGCTCAGTTCCTCATCTCTAGGATGGGGATGACCAATGTCCTTAGCTCAGAGAATGTTGTAAGGATTATACAAGTTACTGTGTGTTGGCAGCATACCTGGCACTAGCAGGTGCTGTGGAGGTACTGCTGTCATCATTGCCACCATCCTCAGGAGGGTTGAGTTGACACCAAGATAAACATGGAAGGTAATACGTAAAATAGGCTTAGTGGTATTGAGTCCTGGTCCCTTATGTTTCATCCTACTAATCACATTGTGTTTATTATCTTATTGGGTACTTCCCCTTCAGTTTGGAAAGAGTCCAGTCTTCTCCCAGGCTTTTTGCACAGATTCCATGAAGCATTTTAATCATTAACATTCTTGAACTGGGAAATAGTTAAGAGTTGTGATTGTGGGAACAAATGGAAGCAGTTCATTCCTGGGGAAAGGGGAGAAAAGAGTTGGTTTGGGGAAGCAGGAGGGAAAGGAGGGTGGAGGGAAGGAGGCTCCAGCTCCTGGCAGAGGAGGTCATTTGGGCCCAAGCCAAGATCACAGGATGTGATGTGTGTGACCTCAGTTACCTGGCAGGCTGCAAAGTGGCCCAGCATGGCTGTGTGTGGGAGGGACAGTCAGTATACCAAGAAAGGCACTGGGTGTGAGAAAGTGGGAGAGGCCAGCAGTCTCTGCCTCCATAAGATGGCCTCAATGCTCAGATCTTGTCTTGCTCTTATTGTCTTCTAGAACAGCTGGATGTAGCAGGATGCCCCATTGATGGGGCAGGAGCTGCTGCTTGGCCGGACACTAAGCTGTGATAAGGGCTGTGCCTGAGGTCTGGGCTGAGTGCTGTGGAAGCTCCTGCTTTTTGTGAATTAAGGACTCCTGATTATTGCTGAGTTTTGAATTGAGAGTGTTTTCTTATTGATTTGGAGTGCTTTTTGTATATTAAAGATAGTAATCTTTTTCTCAACAAATCTTGCAAATATTTTTTCCTAGTTGTTTGCTCTTAAACTGCAGCTTTTAATGGTTTTTCTTGCCATTTATACAAGTTCTGAATTTTTATGCTGTCAAATCTTTTGATGTTTTTATACATGTGTGATTTTGTTCATTGTTAATTGTGGTTTTTGTTCCTTATGCTTAGACAGTCTTTCCAAGAGTGGAGAAATATTCATCCACTCTTTCAAACACATGGCTCGAGCTTTTATGGGGTACCTGGCACTGGGCAAGAGGAAAGCTACTCTGAGGTAGCCCATGTATTAGAGGGGACAGACAAGAGACCCATCAACAGAAAGATAAAAAGAAAATTTGCTATTGTTTTATTCCAGCAGTGTTAATGTTTTATGTTTTGCATTTAATTTGCTCATTTAGCTTTTCTCACGTGGGACATTGAACTTGGAATCCTCTCCTGTATGTGTGTGGTGGAGCTTTCTCCCAGTTAAGGCAAACTGCCTATTATGTTCTTCAGTATAATTGGACGGTTTGCATCTTGTTGAGTTGCTTAGTCCTTAATATTTTTGGTTGCTATATTGAGCATAATTTTTTTGTTGTTCATTATCTTTTCCAGGTATTCCTACATTGCTGGTTTATAGGAATCCTGTTGATTTTTTTGTGTTTGAGTCTATAGGTGCTTCACTGAATTTCTGTTATTTCCTGTTATTTTCTGTCTGGCTTGTTTTATTGTGTTTGGTTAGATGATTGTGTTGCCCACAGTCGATTGTAATTTGGTCTCCTCATTTGCTGGTGTTTATTCTGCATTTTGGCTTTTTCTGGCCTTGAGCCCTGGAGATTATGTCATATTTTAGAGCACCATTGGCAGGTCCTTGTCTTGTTCTTGACTTTCACAGTGACTGGTTGCACGTAATAGTCTCTGTCATGCTGGAAAATAATCCTCTGGCTCTCATATGTTGGGTATTTTAACCAGGAGGTATCAGCTCAGGCTTTGGACCCCCGCATCAACACCCCATAGGCACCCTTACACTGCAGGGCTCTCCTGGTAAAGGGTGCTGGCTTTTTCTAAAGAAACATAGGCACCATTTTCCTGGAAATCATGGTTTATACATCGGGGGAGGTTTTGATGTGTGTTCAGATACTGCACCACATTCCAAAGGCAGTTTCAAGTATTTGACTCCACACCTGTTGGTGTCACCTCAGAGAGTGGCAGCTGCACATATCAAGGTTGGGAGGAGCTGCTGCTGAGCCTGAACTGTAGCGAGGTTAGGGCCCAACGGGGCACTGGGCAGCAGGTGCTTCCTGCGGATGTAACAAGCGGCCCACCAGATTTGTGAATTCATAGACAAGCTGTGTTTCCCCGTGCATCGGCACAGTGATGAAAGAGAGATCCCAGGCGTTTAAATGGGTCGTATTCTAGGGCAAGAAGAAAAAGGAGCTTTGCAAAAAGCGATGGCTTCCAAAGAGAAGCTTTTAAAATAGATGTAACAGTTCAGTGTGGTGTTCTGAGAGCTCTTCCATGTGCCAGGCACTGTGCTAAGTGTAATATGGACATCAGCTCATTTAATGCCCACAGTGCCTCTGAGGGGATGATGTGGCCCAGGCTCAAATGGCTTATACGTTGGCCCTCTCTGCGGAGAGGCACCAGGGCGCCTGGGAAGAGGGGCTTATAGAATGACTTTAGCGTTGCCTGGCCAGTTGCCCCCTGTTGTAGCCTCAGCTGAGGCCCTCCTCCGCTGAGATAGTCCCTCCCTGGTAGTCTGCCCCTTCCCTGCTGAACCCCTTCCAGAGCCCTGGCACTAGATGGGCACAGTGGCTCTGAGGAGAGCTGATAGATATTGGGGTCCCTGTCTGACCTTGGCTGTGTCTGTAGCCTCATTCCCAGCATCCCCACTTTATAAATGGGGAAGGTGAGGTACAGAGGTGAAGTCTTTCTGAAAGCTCCCTGGCTGGTGGCATTCTCTGCTGCCATTGCACACAGGCCAACAGACTGCCCCACTCCAGGCGCCTCTGGGCTGCATGAGGCCTATGCTGTGCTGGGGCTCATGCTTCCCTTTCTTTTGCTGCTCCTTATCTGTTTTTCTTCAGTTGTTCTTGCTCGGGCCCGAGGCACTGGGCAGATGTACTGAGCTCACTGTGCACTTCCACCTGGCTCCTTTCCGTGCTAGGACTCCTTGCTCTGGCTGAAGGACTACCGGCAGTGTTTCGAGTGTTCTGACGTGGCCCTGAACGAGGCTGTCCAGCAGATGGTGAACTCAAGTGAGGCTGCAGCCAAGGAGGAGTGGGTGGCCACAGTGACCCAACTGCTGATGGGCATTGAGCAGGCCCTCTCTGCAGACAGCAGTGGCAGCATCCTGAAGGAATCATCCTCTACCACTGGTCTTGTACGGCTCACCAACAACCTCATCCAGGTAAGCCCTGACTCCTCCTCACCCTGCCCTGCCCCAGCAGGGATGTCTCTCTGATGTCCCTCTTCTTCAGTAGGTCATAGCTTTCACTGCTAATTAGACACCCAAAGGGGCCATGATGGATTCTTTGGCTGGAACTTTCGGCCTCTGAGGAGGGGTTTGTGCACAGGCTGCAAACCTTCCTGGGGTTGGTTGGATCTGGGGATTAGAGACAATGTAGCACTCGGTGCCACAGGGTTCTTCCAGACCATTGGTCTCAGAGGGAAGAAATAACCTCAGTGGGGAGGCCCTGGTCTGCCTGCAGTGAGCTAGAGGCAGAATGGGAGCCCAGGCCAGGACACTCCAGCACCCCATGCCATCCTGGAACCTCCAACTGAGGGGTGGTCACAGTACCTTGCATTGTCCAGGAAGGCTTCAAAGCAGATAATCTTCTTCTGAGGCACTCTGAGCTCTCTCCTCAATTCCTGCTCAGGCCATTAGCAAGTCCTGCCAAATCTGTATCCTCACCCCTGCAGCCTTTGTCTCTCCCTCTTGTCTTCCTCTTTCTGCTGTAGTCCAGGCCACTGCTGCTCTTGGCTTGAGCTATGGCAGCACACTAACCACAGTCTCCTCTGCACCCTCCAGCCACTGTCCAGCCACAGAAGCACCTTTCCAAAACAGAAATATGAATGTGCTTCTCCTTCACTTAAACCCTTTATGTTCCCTTCAGGTTGTGTGTCACCTAAGGTACACTGAGCCCCAGGCCTGTCTCTCCCACTGGTCTTCTGCTCTCTTGGCTGCAGCCCTCCTGGGCTACCCTCTGGGATCCCTGCACACATGCCTGTCCTCTGCCCCCACTCCTCGCCCTCCCTGGCTGTTAGACACACCACAGCCACTCACCTGGAAATCCCTTCTAAAAGGTTCTCCCTTGTCTGCCCCACCCCTCCTCTGCGAGCCACTGCGGCTGCATCTATTCTTATAGCAGCCATACTGATCCTTTGCACTCGTGTAGCTTGTCCATGGCTGTCTTCTCTCTGGGCTCTCAGCTCCCCCACGCCCTTTTCACAGGACATAGCACATAGTAGTTACTGAGGGTATCAGTAACTGCATGTGGCATGAAGGAAGGTGGTGTGACTCTATTTTTGGACACTCTGGGCCTCTGTCCAATGACATGCTGAAGATCTGCTAGGTTATAGTGCCCACATCAGAACAGTGGGAGTAGGCAGGCAGCATGTATCAGCTCCCCAAGAGGCTGCTTGCCTCGCCTCAGCCTGCCCTGAAGGCTTACCTTGCTGTGACACTTCTGGTCTCTCCTCCCCACCCCCTGTCAGGTCATTGACTGCAGCATGGCCGTGCAGGAGGAGGCTAAGGAGCCCCATGTCTCTTCAGTGCTGCCCTGGATTATTCTACACCGAATCATCTGGCAGGAGGAGGACACCTTCCACTCCCTGTGCCACCAGCAGCAGCTCCAGAACCCAGCAGAGGAAGGTGCACAGGCAGTGGGTGCAGTGGGGATGAGCTCTGACTCATGTCTTTGCCCTTGTCCTCTGCCCCAGGGCCCTGGACCATATCCAGATGTTGTGAGTGGGGCTCAATCCACTCAATCCAAGGATTTGCATGTGCTTGGACACAGGCAGAAGTGTCCCTGGTTCCTCCCTCAGGGAGCTTACTGTGCAGTGGGCGCAGGAGGCCGTGTGGAGCGTTGCATGTTTGGTGCAGGTGGCAGCATGGAGGGAATGACAAGAGGTGACTACTTATGAGGAATGCTGACACTACTCCAGGAGGCCTTGTACCCACTAGCTTCTTTAATCTCCATCACACCCCAAGGGATGGTAAACTGAGGGCAGCATGGAATGAGCACAGGTTCCACGTCCCAACTGTAACTTCTTAGATGTGTGACCTTGGGCAAGTCATATAACCTCAGCCTCTGTTTCCCCATACCTATACTGGGAATAAGAGTATCTATCTCAGAAGGTTGTTCTGAGGATGAAATGAAAAAATAAAGCCATGAATCACCATGGTGGGTCAGTGCCTGGCTCATGGTGGGTGCTGAGTGATGAGAAGCCAGGGAGGGTGAGCCCCAGACTTAATGGAGATGGCACTGGATCCAGGGTCAATGCAATGGTAGAAAATGTGCTGGATTGAAGAAATGACAGTACAACAGCTAAAGGACACGTAAAGCAAATACTGCCTGTAATTTTCCTAGATGGATCTTTCTTTTTTCCATTTTTTATTTTCTTGCATTTGCTGTCCAGAGTTGGCCTGATGCACATCTAGTTTTTGTGCAGTTGTTGTAATTATACATGTCTATCGATGCTTGTATTCAACTAGCTTAAAATGAAGTTTATTGAAGATTTTTCCTCAATAATTCGTAAAACAAGGAAAGTGGAAAGGAAAGAGTCATCCTATTCCAACTGTTCACAGAAAACCAGAGTTAACATGTGGTTTGTCTCCTTCCCTTCACACTCTATCTATAATTTTATTCACTGCTCAGAAATTTATCAGCTGCTCACGACATGTCAGGACTCTGAATAGGACACCTCTGGGCTTGATAGGTTTGTGGTGGTGGGAAACAGATCAGCTGTCTAACAGCACCAAGCTGGTGTGGCAGACTGAGAGGAGAGCACCTGATGCTACCCATGGTTGTGGGTGTGGGTTGAGTTGAGCAGTGACGGAAGAGCAGGAGCAGAGGAAGACACTGGGGAGGTGGAGTGGGGGCCAGGGACTGAGCAAGCCTTAAGTCAGGTAGGAGAGCTGGGGCATGGGGATTGGACAAGGGAGGAGGGGCCAGATTGCAAAAGGCTTTTATTCTGTTTTGTAAAGGTGTTGCTCCATTTTGCTCCATTGTTTTCATCATGCTGATGAGAGGTGCATGCTCTGTTGAACGGTACCCCCAGCTGAATCTTTAGTTTGGCCGCACTACTTCATTCTTACAGGTCATGCCGTGCTGAACACCTTATGTTTACCTTTTTGCTTCTACTCAATTGATTTTTTTAGGATAAATTTCTAGAAATGAATGTCTTTAGAGCTCTTGACAATTATTACCTCTGGTACCTCATTGTTCTCCAAAATGATTTTAGTGGTGAAAAAAAATTAATGTTTACAACTATAAATGTTTGTTATTTTTCTTAGAAAAATAATAGAAAAATTTTCTGGATTGAAATTCTCCTTTCCCTCAAAATTATGCAAACAAAAGTTAGTTTTAAAAAAACTGCTAGTAGGTAAACACAGAGAGAAGAATAGTCAAGTACCTCAAACTTTGAAAAGTACACCAAAGAAAAAAAGAGAGAGTGAGGAAAGGAAGGAAAGGAAAGAAAAGAAAGATTCTGGTGGAGTGGCAGTGTCTCTACATGTCCCTCAGCAGGAGATCTGAGGGAAGATAGCAAGTTGACCAAATCCTGGGACATATTATTAATATTCTCATTTGTGGAGAGTGGGGTGAGGGGGAAGCTCCTCCATCCTTCCTTGGCCTTAGCAGAGGCAGGAAGAGCCGCAGGGTCCTGCCATTTTCCAGTGAGCAGACTAAGCTGAGGGAAGGGGCCCTGGAGTAAAACACTATGGTTAAATAGTGAGGGGCCTGGTGAGGACGTTATTACCCAGGAAAAATAACAGTAGTTACCACATATTGAATTCTCTGGAAGCAGATACAAGACGGGGTTTATTAGGAAGGTGGAGGAAGTAGGATTGGGCTTTTGAGCTGACAAACAGAATGAAACAAGGAAAATTGCAGAGCTGAGGAAAACACTGCAAACCAGATCTCACCATTATAAAGTCATAAATGCAAACAGCAAGGAGCGGAATGAATATGACAAATTGAAATAATTGATGCAATTAAGAGTCAAAAGCAACAGGGCATGGTGTCTCAGGCTTGTAATCCCAATGCTTTAGGAGGTCAAGGCAGAAGGATTTGTTGGGGCCAGGAGTTCGAGACCAGCCCAGGCAATGTAGTAAGACCCTGTCTCTACACAAAGTAAAATTTAAAAAAAATTAGCCAGGTGTGGTGGTGTCACCTGTAGACCTAGCTACTTGGGAGGCTGAGAGGGGAGGATGACTTGAGCCCAGGAGTTGAAGGCTGCATTGAGCTATGACCATGCCACTGCACTCCAGCCCGGGCAACAGTGAGACCTCATCTTAAAAAAAAAATAATGAAGAAAAAAGTAAAAAATAAATTTCATGAAAGAAACTTATTTTTAGTGGCTTCTGACATGTTCTGTCCTGATCCACTCTAAAAATGCTAGTTACGAGTCGTTAATGGGTTATGGCCCAGAGTTTCAAAAATACCAAGGGATCTTTAAAAACAAGTAATAGTTATAGTGGTAAACAAATGTGTAACTGGAATTCAGTAATTCTTTTTCCTCCTATTTTACTTTTTTTCTTCTGTATTTATTATTCAGATAGACCTAAATCTAAGAACCTTTAAGGCCAAGCGCTGTGGCTCATGCCTATAGTCCCAACAATTTGGAGGCCAAGGCAGGAAGATCTCTTGAGGCCAGGTGTTTGAGACCAGCTTGAGCAACATAGTGAGACCCTGTCTCTGTAAAAAATGAAAAAATTAACTGGGTGTAGTAGCTCGTGCCTACAGTCCCAGCTATTCAGGAGGCTGAGGCAGGAAGATTGCTTGAGTCCCAAGAATTGGATGGTGCAGTGAGCTATAATTGTGCCAGCTGTACTCCAGCCTGGGTAACAGTGAGACCCTATCTTAAAAAAATTCGTTTTACATTAAGAAATGGTATGTGTAGTGTGGGTTCCATTATTATAAATTACTTTTCTGTCGTTCAAAACGCATCAGATATGCACAGAAGGATGCTTCGACTGAGATTTACCAGACGTCAGCATTGGTTCTCTCTGGGCTGGTATTTTGATGAATAAAGTATGCTCCTTTATATTTTCCTATGTGGCTTAAATTGTGTTTTGGTAAGTGTATATTGCTTTAATAAAGCCAGTCAAGTCACTACTCATTTAAAAAGGAAAAAAGAAGAGGGGGGTGGGGGAAATCTGTGATCATGTTGGTGAAGACAGAAAAGCCCAAAAAGGAGAGACTGAGCCTCAGAGCCCCCCTGCAAGTGTGCAGATTCCTGTGCTAACTCTGTGTCTGTCTGTCGGTCTGGGCTTTCTCTAGGGATGTCGGAGACGCCCATGCTCCCATCCTCCCTCATGCTGCTGAACACAGCCCACGAGTATTTGGGCAGGAGGTCCTGGTGCTGCAATTCAGATGGGGCTCTGCTGCGATTCTATGTAAGTGCTTCCCCCTGGGCTGCGGAGTGCCAGTGCAGGGCTGGAGCAGGAGGTGGGATGGGAAGAGGACAGATTCATATTGGCATACTCGGCTTGCTTGGCCTCCCCAGATTGGGCCCACTGTGCGTTTTTGACTTACTGCATTACTTACTGTAGTTACTGAAACTTGTCAGAAAGTCTGATAAGACTTTCTTGCCAGAAAGTTCCCTTGTGCACCTGAGACTCAGGAGCTCTGGAGCTCTTGAACAGCAGGTGGATTTAGATCTACTTGTCCTTACTGAGTGTCTTCCTAGTCAGAGACAGGGCTATGCCTTGTAATTGTAATTTCAGGAGTAATAACCACATGCACCGACACTGCCTTCTACTGAGTCCTGTTTCCTAATCATGACTCACAATGCCAAATAGTAGTTGCTCATTCAATAGCTATTATTACATCCATTCAGTCAGTAAATGATGAGTGAGTGCACACATACTTCCTTGTACTTGCCAGTTGTGATTGACTGGAATTAACTCCCTGGGTTTATTAGGGATAAGTAGCACTAACCCTTTCTCTAATTTCACTGTTGATTAGAAGGCCAAGCAGCATGCAGACCAGTTACAGAGCACCTGGTGTTCTTGATATAACAAGAGAGGGTGTCAAACCCAGCCTATAATACTTATTCTTGAAATTCTGTTGGAATATAACCATGCCCATTTATTTACATATTAACTGTGGCTGCTTTTGCAATAAGAGTGGCAGAGTCCAGTAGCTGTGATGGAGCTATATGGCCAGCAAAGCCTAAAATATTTAGTATCTGGCCCTTTAAGAAAAAGTTTGCCATCACCTGCTCTACACCTTCTCTTCAGGGAACAATACCTACTCTTTCACAAGTGCTGCCTCCCTCCCAGTACTTCCAATCTTCCTGTGCTTTCCCCCCAGCGCTTATCCTCCAGCATGCTGTATGATACATTCATTCATTATGTGTGTTGTCTCTGCTCCACTGAAACTAACTTCAGAGAGAGTAGGGGTTTTTGCTAGTTTTGTTCACTGCTGGATCCAAGTATCTAGTACAGCACCTGGCACATAGTAGGTGCTTAATAAATATGGGTTAAAGGAGGGTATGCACATGTATAGAGCTCATGTATGTATAGAGCTTGACAGTTTGCAAAACACTTAGGTTGAGGATATGATTTGGCCAGGAGACCCACCTGGCCCAGTTCCCTGTTGCTGGTTAGTGTCTGAGGCAAGTTCCAGCCCCAGCTCCAGATGCTTGAATGTCTCCCCTACCGTGCGAGCTCTGAGGTCCTCTGGGGTGCTCACCCTGGGTCAGCTCTACCTTCCAAGACTATTTTTGGAAGAGTTTTGCCAGGCTGAGTCTGTAATTCTGCCCAGGACTTGGTTACTCCCTTCTGCCTTCCCTCTGCCAATCAAAGAGTGCAGGGACACTCTGCTTCCATAAGGTCACCTCCACAAGGCCATACTCCTTATGCTGATTGGGAAGAATGAGTTAATATCTTAGGCTGACTTGGGTGGGAGTGGTGCTAAGAGTGAAGGGGTGGGCTGAGGGGTAACAGAATGGCCCTATTCTGTTTTTCTTAATCTATGTCTTTTCTGGTGGAGCATGAATTCTAGCTGCTGTTATCTGCTAATGAATTTGAGGGAGTAGAAGTGAGTTGAGCACTGTTGTATTTCATTTTATAGTCCTGATTTTCCTGCCCAAGGCCCAGCCTTTAGATTTCTTCAACCTTTGCAGCAATTCTGACCACCCTGTGCCTTCTGCCTGCCATACTCCTCTTCAGCTTCTGCATGACTGGTTTGTTGTTTCCTTCCTGCATTTTCAAAGAGACTTTTCTCTTTTGCCACATGCTGTCCTGTCTACTGCCAGGGACCTCCACCATTTGTTTCTGTCATGTGCCCTTCTCCCACCAAGTAGCATCCCTGAGACCAGGGACCTTTTCTGTCTTGCTGTTTGAAGCATCCCTAGGGCCTGAGCAATGCCTGACATAGACTGCTGCCCAGTTTGTATTTCTTGAATTAGTGAATCAACAAACATAAAGACATTCATTCATTTCTAGCTGAGCACTCATGATTCTGGGTGCCCTAAGGGTCATGAAGGTGAATACTTCATTACCACCTCTTCTCTTTGCCCCAGGCTCGTGGTCTGCAGGTAAAAGGATTGCATCTTGAGAGTGATTTGAGGCCAACTCAGAGGGACCTTTTGTGTGGATTGTTTTCTCTTCTTAGAATGGAATGTTCTCTGAGATAAATCCTCTTGGATCTCTTCCTTTCTTATTTCTTTTCATATGTTCTACTTGGGTTGATGAATTTTTATCTGTTCATCTCCATATAGCTCTAATGGCTCCTGTACTAAAGAGCCTTTATTAACACCTGGATATTCCCTCTTACATTTGTGTCTACCGCCCTCTGTGTACCACACCCAGATTGTGTGTGTGTGTTGACAATCTGCTATATTTGCCACAAATTTGTCTTCTGATAAAAATAAGAGTTACAAGAAAGCATACCCTTCATTACCCTACCTCACTCACTGTCTTGAAGCTGGTGTGTATCTTTTTGTCCACGTTTTTTTATACCTAATTATTATGTATCTGTATGACAGTAAATAGGATATAGTTACATGAGTTTTAAAATTTTACATACAAAGTATCATATAGTATGTAACCTCTTGCAGCTTGCTTTTATTTATTTTAGTATCCTGAGATATAGTTACATTGATACAAGTACATCTATTTTATTCATTTTAATTGCTTTATAGGGTCTTACTGTGTGAGTATACCATGGTCTTAAACTTTTTATTATGGAAAATTCCCAACATAAGATGTGTACTTCCATATACTGAGCACTGGTCAGTCATTATTATTCATAATGCATGGCCTCTCCCACACCTACTTTCCCAGTCATCCCATATTATTCTGAAGCAAATCCTAGACATTTATATCACTTCATCTGTAAGTATTTGTTGTTATGCTTTTTAAAAGTCCATTTTCCTAATGATGGCATTAAGGTTGTCTATCACTTTTGGTAGTTATAAATGATATTATGGTTAATGTCCACCAAGAGGTTGTTTTATGTGTACATGTGAGAGTTTCTCTCATGTAGATTCCTGTAAAAGGAACTACTGGATCACAGAGTGTGCACATTGTTAACTTGAAAAATTTCATTTTCAGATTATTCTCCAAAATTATTGAACAATTTTATACTTTTGATAGCAGTATGGGAATTCCTGTACCTCTGTGTCAGCCCTAGGTATATAAATGGGCATAAATGTTGATGCCCATCTGAAAGGCATGAAATGGTATTTCATTGTTCTTTAAATGTTCTTTTTAATAATTTATAGTTATTAGTAAGATTGAATATCTTTTTATGCCTATTGACCCCTTGGTTTCCCTCTTACGTAAATTCCTGTTCACATGATTTGCCCGTTTTTCTAGTGGTTTTTCTTTTTCCTATTCATTTGTAGCTTTTTCTTAAGGAACTCTGAATTCCAGTCTTTTGTCTGATATGTAAGTTTCACCAGTTTTACATGTGTGTGTACTTAGTTCTATTTCTATTTCTATGAACCATTATGCAGGGTATCTTTTAACTATGTGTATGGTATTTGTTTTACAAAATTTTTAAATTTGAATGTCAAATTTATTAGTCTTCTCCTTTGAGGTTTGTGGTTTTTTGAGGGGTGGGGGTTCTTTTACTTCCCTTTCACAAAATTATGAAGATCTCTACATTAATCTACTAGTTTGCTTTTGTTTTTCATGTGTCTTTATTCCATCTAAATTTTATTTTTGTTAAAAGATAAGGTAGGAATCCAATTTTGCATTCCGCATGCATAGCCATTTGGTTTGTACCATTTTTTGAGGAGTCTGTTCTCTGCTGATTTGTAAGTCACCTTTGTACATGTTGGGTTCGTTCTTTTTATTGGCTTAGGAGTCTTGTGTGTTCCTGTACTAATACTGAATTGTGTTTGAGAGATTTTGATATCTGGCAGGGTTATCCTACTCATGTACCTCTTAGTCTCTTGACTATTCTTGGTCTTTTTCTCTTCTGTAACATTATAAGATCAGTCTATGTTTTATGATATCCAACCCTCCAGTCCAAACGTGCTATTGGAATTTTGATTGGAATGACTGATCTTACAGATTAATTTGCAAAAGAATTGTCATTTTTGTATCATTGAGTCTTTCCAGTCACAATGTAGTATATCTCACTGTTTATTTAGGTCTTATGCTTTCATGTCCCTTAATTCAGTTTAATAATTTTCTCCATAATACTCCTTATTGTTTCCTTTCATCTTTTTTTTTCGAAGTATATCTGTAAAATTGTGTGTTTTGTTAGATTGTTGCCTAGGTTTCAATTGTTTTTATTACTGTTGTAAATAGATATTTAAATGTCAGTTTTTCTATATTGTTTTTGTCGGCATGCAGGAACACTATTTTTTAAATAATAAATTTCTCTTATGCACAGCTCCTTTGCTTATTGCTTCTATTAATTTTAGTGGGTGATAGACTTGATTTTCTATGTAGACAGTCATACCATCCATGAATAACTATTTTTTCCTTCCTTTTCCATCCTTATAGTTTTTTTTCTTTTTTTCCCCTTGTACTCTTTGCCAGGGGTCACCAAAGCGTTTTCTGTGAAGGGACAAATAGTAAATATTTTAGGCTTTGTAGGTTCTAGGGTCTCTCTTGCAACTATTCAGGGCTTCCATTGCCTCAGAAAAGCAGTCATAGATATTATGTAAATCAGTGGGTACAGCTTTGTTCCAACAAAACTTGTAGACACTAAAATTTGAATGTGTTAAGAAAATGGAATCATTTAAAAAATACAAACATCGTTCTTAACTCCCAGGCCTACAAAACAGAGAAGGGCACGATTAGGCCCGTGGGCTCGTTTGCCACCTATGATATAGAGCTCTCTCTCTCCTTTTGGGGAGTGTTATAATAAATTCTAAACTACTGTTTCTTTAGTGATTATAGTTCCGTTTAGATTTTCTCTTCTCAAGATGAAAGGTAACAGCTTCCACTTAGATCGTAAAGCTGTTCATGGTTTTTGCTTATGCTTTAGTAAGTTCTGTGGTACCTCTAGTTATGCCCCTTTTCCGTTGCTGAAATTGTTTGTACTTTCTCCCCCACCTGTATTTTTATTTACTTATTATTTGTTTATTTTTTGAGAGGGAGTCTCGCTCTGTTGCCAGGCTGGAGTGCAGTGGTGCCATCTTGGCTTACTGCAACCGCCGCCTCCTAGGTTCAAGCGATTCTCCTGTCTCAGGCTCCCCAGTAGCTGGGACTACAGGCATGCGCCACCATGCCTAGCTAATTTTTTTGTATTTTTAGTAGATACTAGGTCTTACCACGTTGGCCAGGATGGTCTCATTCTCCTGACCTCGTGATCTGCTGGCCTTGGCCTCCCGAAGTGATGGAATTACAGGCCTGAGCCACTACCCCCAGCCAGTATTCATTCTTCTAATACCTGTATTGAAGACTGGATGTTTTCCCCAAATACATCTTATCTGCATCCTATATGTTCTGATATTTGCTATTTTTGTGTAACCGATTTCTAATTTTATTGTGTTCAGCTGAGGATGTGGTATGTATTATATCTAGTCTTTGGTCTTTGTTTAGACTTGCTTTTTATCCAGTTTTGGCAAAAATCTCATGGATGCTTGAAAATAATGTATATTTGCTAATAGTTGGGCATAACAGTAGCCCAGCTATTAACAAATACACATTTCATTCATAGATATAATTTGTTTACTATCTTGTTCATATCCTCTCCTATCCTCATTTATGTTTTGTTTGAGGGAGATTCTTTTAGCCCTAATGGGAGTTATTATCTCATAATTCTTTGTTTAACTTTATTCTCTCCATTGGAATCTGAGCTTCTAAAAAGCAGGGACTATGTCACACTATGCCTATTATAAGAGAAGTATTCAGTAAATATTTATTGAGGAAATTATTGACTAAATAAATGAGTGAAGTTCCCGGGAGGCAAATAACCCATCTATCCATCCATCTATTCATCCATTCATCTCTCCATTCAACAATCTATCCACTTATCAGCTATCTTATTCTGGTAGCTGGTAGACACTGGCTAGGTGTGCTGGAAGAAAGGCAGCTTGGTGAACCTATCAGGAGGTTACTTCTGGGCCCAGAGTGGGACCAGAATAGCTCCTATTAGGATAACAAGACTTCCAGGAAACAGGTCTTTTTGGAATCAAGTCATGCAGGAGCCCAACAGACATAGCCGCCTCTGGTTAAAAGAGTTGATAGAGTGGTGGTCTCTCTGGGGCCCTGCTGTGTCAGGGAGGCAGTGGCTACAGGTCCTCACCTCAGGCATCTGTTCTGCCCACCACAGGTACGAGTACTCCAGAAGGAACTGACTGCATCCACCTCTGAAGACACGCACCCTTATAAGGAGGAGCTGGAGACAGCATTGGAGCAGTGCTTCTATTGCCTGTACAGCTTCCCCAGCAAGAAGAGTAAGGCCAGGTACCTGGAGGAACACTCGGCCCAGCAGGTGAGGATGCTGCAATAGGCCCAAGGAAGAGGGAAGCAGGAGTTGTGAGCTTTCTTGAAGGATGTCATATTTGTCAACAGTCATCTCGGCAGTCCTGCTTGGAGTTGCATCAGAAGGAGAAGAGAAGATGGTCTGATGTAGTCTATCAAAGGACAAGGGTTTTTCTTGCAAAACTTATTTTCATAAATGTTGACTAGCATTCAACTAATGTTGGCTAATGTAGAGCCAAGTATGGTGGTATATACCTTTAGTCCCAGCTGCCCTGGGAGGCTGAGGTAGGAGGATTGCTTGAGGCCAGAATTTCAAGACTGGAGGTGCATTATGATTGCACCTGTGAATAGCCCTGGGTGGCCTAGCAAGATCCCATCTCTAAAAACAAATAACAAACAAAACTATCCTAAAACCAAAAACTATAGCATGGCAATTGTTGATAGTTTATTTCCATTTTGGATATGAATAATTCCATAGAGGTTTTGTATTTTTGTGTTGTTTTGGTTTTAGAGTGCTATTATCTAATGGCTGCTCAATACTGTCAGTTATTCTCTGATCTTAGGGATTCCATCCCCTAAAATGCAAGCTCCTTAAGACTGAGCCTCTGCTGTGGACCCCAAACCTAGGACCACCCTCCCTGGTGTCAGCCTTCCTTCAGTAATTTGTCTACCAAGTGAAGAGGGTCAATGGCTGGCCCAAGGTCCCGACCCATGATGGAACCCACCTTCTGGCTCAGCCACATGGGCTTATAGAGCACAGCCCTTAGTTTCCAGTGTCTTTCTACACACCAGGCTTAAGCTTTTCAGACACTTGGATTTGAGGATTATAGTGGGGCATGCAGATTATTTTTTAAGTATAATGGAGATTTGTTTTAGGCTCTCCAATACGTCATAGCCTCATTTACATCGGACAAAGTACGTTTCTATGGAGGAATACTTTTTTCCTTTTTCATTTACTCTGAATGTATTATGAATCCGCCTTCTGTCTTTTTTTCAAGGTGGATCTTATATGGGAGGATGCCCTGTTTATGTTTGAATATTTTAAGCCCAAGACTCTTCCTGAATTTGACAGCTACAAGACTAGTACCGTGTCTGCTGACTTGGCCAACCTGCTGAAGAGAATTGCCACTATTGTGCCTCGCACAGAGAGGCCAGCACTTAGCCTGGACAAAGTCTCTGCCTACATTGAGGGAACTTCAACTGAGGTGGGCCCACAGCCTCGAGGAGGTGTGGGACGGGACGAGACTGGGTCACACTCTTTTCCCTCTGCCATTGCTGTATATGCTCCTTTGCTTCTTTTTCTGCTCTGCACCAGACTGAGGGGCAGGAGAATCTGGAGAGTCTGTCCTGTGACTAAATAGTCCTGGATTTACTGGTCACATCTGAGTCCTTGACTCCACCTCCCCTCATACTTTCCCTTTCACCTGCCAGGTACCTTGCCTTCCAGAGGGGGCTGACCCCTCCCCTCCGGTGGTGAATGAGCTCTACTACCTCCTGGCGGATTATCATTTCAAAAACAAGGAGCAGTCCAAGGCCATCAAGTTCTACATGCATGACATCTGCATCTGCCCCAATAGGTCAGTGACCAGAGTATTAGGCTAGGCTGGCTGCAGGGATGACTGGGGTGACTCCAGCTCAGCAAGCTCTTCAGTGGGCCACTTTGGGGTTTCCCTGCCCATTGCATAGAGACCGGGAAAAAGGAATGAGAATATGGTTTAGCACTTTGCCATTGTTAGGAAAGGCAGGTTTTCCATAAAAAGAGCAGAGGAGAAGGCCTCTTTCCCAAAGTCCTCTGGTAGGGTTATTGGTATAGGGTTATCGGAGAAGGTACAAGGTGTCCATCTGGGCCCTGGTGTGTAAGGCAAGGAGGCGCAGCCTTGCTCCATCCTGTTGGTTTTATGCTGCTTTCACAGCCCCAGGATGTATACTCTTGCTGCTTCCACTGCGTGCTTCTTAATTATGGTTGCCTTCTTGGGGAGAGTGATAGAAAAACTCAAGCCAGAGTTCTGTTTCTTTGCTCTGGTGCAGTACACTGTTGGCATTAGCGATTGTCACGATGGTATATGTAGGAGAGCTCATTGCATATGAAGCTCATGCTCTCTTCCTGTGGAGCCCTGTTTGGCTTTCTCTTAAAATGTAGTCATTAGCTGGAGCCTCCCAGGAGTCCTCTATACTCATGAAATCTGATGCACTTGATTAAGAGGGAATATTTTCTCATGGCTGCCACACCTAGGAGGTAAGCCTTGGATGAAGGTCAAAATGAGGTTACCCTCTGTGGATGACTTGTGTCTAAAGGTCCAGAGTAGCATCTCTAGGCACTTTTTGGAAGGACTCAGGGGCCAGACTATGGTAGCTGCCCTTGAGCCATAGCTGAGCACAAAGCCACCCTCACTCAAGGAAAGCCAGAGAATTCTACATTGTCAGAATCTGTCTGGCCAAGGAGAGAGGGTCTGGGTCTAAGGGGAGAAGCCATTTGCAAGACTTGTGTAGCTTGTGAGAAAGGTTCTCACAAACCTTCTTTTGCTTAGCCTGTGGTTTCCTCCAAGCAGGGAGCCATGTGGCAGAGCCCTGGCTATCCTCTCTGGGGTGGCTGGGGACCCGTGTGATGGAGCAGTCCTATCTATGCTCAGGCTGGCTGAGTGCTTACTGTGACATAGTTCGAGTTTCCTCCTCTGTTTCCCTACTTCCACATCTGAAAAGTGAGGGTGATAAAACCCACCTGTCTTTGCATGGCACCTCTCACCTGACAACCCCTTATTCAACAGAATTATGGCTCATGGCAGCTTAGCTAGGCCTCCCTCCAACCTGCATACCTGCCTGTTTAGAGGGTATCAACCCATTAGCCTGGCCCACTAGGCCACCCTGCCACAGAGGTGTGGTCTCATATGGGATTGGCCCCAGTGCCAGGAAAGTACTTCATGGCTTGATCCTGGGCTCCAGGACTTGGCCTCCTTCATTCTGGCCTTAACAGGCAGGTGCCATGTGAGACTTGGGTCTTAGTCTGGTCTTCCATGCTAGCAGTGCATTAAGGATGGTTGGCATGTGGGAGGGTGGCATCTGTCCTTTTGATTGCCACCTTTTCTGTTCTCTGTACTAGGATTTAGCACATGCCCAGAGATCATCTTAGTCTTGGTGTCTCTGTGGCCATTCCCCCTCTCAGACAGGTTTCTGTATTCTCACTATCAGTTTCTTTCAGGTGGTCTCAGAATGGTAGGGTCTCAGCAATCCTGTGGTCCCCTATTCTTCATTTTACTGCTGCCAACTGGGCTGGAAAGAGCAGGGTCTGCTCAGGGTCCTAAAGAGAGAATGGGGTAGAAGCTGGGTTGTTGGGGTTCTGGGGTCTCAGCTGCCCATGCTGCTGGTTGGCAGATGTGCTGATGGCAGGCTCTGCCAGCATAGGAGTATGTAAGGTCACACCTGGCTGAGAGTCTTTCTGGTGCTTCAGCTGGACTGCTGCTGCCTTGCCTTGTAAAGCACTCCTTTTCCTCTCCACCAGAGCTGTTCTGTGGGAAACCCCCCAAAGCAGGGGAGCAGAATTCAAGAGCTCATCCATTAGAGCAGTTATTGTATGCCTATGAGGTGCTGGGTGATTAAAATATATTTTGTCTCATAATGCCCACAGATCTTCTCTTGAAGTAGGTCTTTTAAGCCCTATGTCACAGGTTAGGAATGAAGGTTCAGAGACATGGCAGGTCTAGGTCACAGTCATGGCATTAATGAGTGGCAGAGCTGGGCTCTGGGCCCTGGTATGGGAAGAGAGCTTCCATGGTGTCCAGACATAGTGCCCTCAGGTAAATAAAACTGTCTCATTCGTACTTTATTCTTGTCCACACATCCATGCTGGGAGTTCACTGATGACTCTCCCCTTGAGGCTCAAGCTATACCATGGTCAGTCTCACAGGCTATCATTACCTTCCATGCTGTCCATGCAGTGTTGTTTTTAGCTGGTGCTTTTGTTACCACCACAGGTTTGATTCCTGGGCAGGCATGGCTCTGGCCCGGGCTAGCCGCATTCAGGATAAGCTGAACTCCAATGAGCTGAAGAGTGATGGGCCCATTTGGAAGCATGCCACGCCTGTCTTGAACTGCTTCCGTCGGGCCCTGGAGATTGACAGCTCCAACTTATCCCTATGGATTGAGTATGGCACCATGTCCTATGCCTTGCACTCATTCGCCTCACGCCAGCTGAAGCAGTGGAGAGGCGAGCTGCCCCCTGAGCTTGTGCAGCAGGTGAGGAGGGGTTGCTGCAGATGGGCCTGCCATCCTTCTGTCCAGACATAGTGCCCTGAGGTAAACAAAACTCTGTCTCATTCATATTTTATTCTTGTCCACACATCCGTGCTGGGAGTTCACTGATGACTCTCCCCTTGAGGCTCAAGCTATACCATGGTCAGTGACAACTTGGTCCCTGGTCTTTGGACATCTAGTCTAGTGTAGACAGATTTAGGGACAGGTTTTTAGGCTTTTAGACCCAAATGGTCAGCCGTTAGTTATAGTGTAGTTGAGAGATAGGGAGGGGAGAGGTAATGGCCACCAGAAGTAGCTATTTCTTCCCTTTTTCCTCAAAGGAACTTGTTGGATCCTTGTAAAATTCTTAAGCTTAGGTTGGGATTTTTGAAGTCTCTCTTGGTAGGGGATTACTCTAGTGCAGGATGCTGAGTCTGGCCCTTAGGGCTCTGTTCAGTAGGGTACCCTTGGTTCCTTGAGATGGAAGTGAAGGAGCCATACTGACATGTTTAGGCTAGTGCAGCAGTAGCAGTAGTACAGTAGCACTGCACCGTGGAAGAGGAGAGGGGAAAGTGTCACCACAGCCTTGTCTTCAGCATTGCTTCCTTTAAAAAAATTATTCTTGGCCATCTCATACAAGTGTGAGATGGTGGCTCACACTTGTAATCCCAGCACTTTGCGAGACCGAGGCGGGCAGATCATGAAGTCAGGAGTTCAAGACCAGCCTGACCAACATGGTGAAATCCTGTCTCTACTAAAAATACAAAAATTAGCAGGGCATGGTGGTGCATGCCTGTAATCCCAGCTACTCAGGAGGCTGAGGTAGGAGAATTGCTTAAACCTGGGAGGCGGAGGTTGCAGTGAGCCAAGATCACACCACTTGCACTCCAGCCTGGGCAACAGAGTGAAACTCTGTCTCAAAAATAAAATAAAATACTCTTAAATCTTACAAGGGACACAGGCTTCTTTAAATCAATATTAAGGTCAAAGCTCAGCTCCCTCTGGCTGCCCCTACCACCTCAGAAATAGTTAGGCTTGTTTCTTTCTAGACTTTAAAAAAAATACTTTTTATATGTAAATACGTACTCCTAGAAAAAAACACCAATCTAAATGCTATCATACTGTATATAGTACTCAGCTGCCTTTTTCACTCAGCACCACGCTATTGAGTTCTATCCATGATAATTCCTATGGATCTAGTACATTCTTTTAACTGCTGTAACCCTATTTTATTGTAACTGTTCTGCACAAAAGTCCCTTGCAGGATTCTATTTGTGTTACAGTGGCCCCAGAGTCGTGCAGGCTGGGGACTGAAGCTCCTGCCCTGGGATGCAAATCCTCACTCCCCAAGAGGCCTTCCCTTTAAAGCAGGAGCTCCATTATCCTCTGCTGGGGCACAGTGGGCTGAGCTGATCATGGTCCTTGGGATTTTCTCCCTAACCTTCCACCAATGATGCCAAATGAGATTTGGCAGAGTGGGAATTCTCCAGGAAATAAATGGGGTGAGAAGTCACAGTGCCCTTCCTGCCATTGGCACTGGTTTGTAGAGCTTTGTTTGTAGAGGTCCCCCCTGGAAGGGAACAGGGAAGTTAGGGAGTGGGTAAGGAGACTGAACACAACTTTCTACACACCTTTTCCCCTTGCCTTGTTCTTTCCTCTACTTAGGCTTATAGCCTTTGGGACTGAACTTGGTGTTGATCTGATGGAAGCCATTGGCGCAGGAAGCTCAGGTCCTGAAACTGGGTTCCCAAGTCATCTTGCTGGAGTGTTAGGGTGGTAGGAGGGAGATGGAAATCCACCAGGAATGCAGATTTCCCAACAGGGAGGGAGGGAAAGTGGGGGAGGTTTTCCATAGTTGTCCATGGTAATACTGCCTCGCAGGGCTGCCTTATGCCTCCTGGGTTCTTTCCACCTCTGGAGAGACAGCTTCCAACCCTGAAATGTGTCATGGGGACACAGTCCCCTGATTGCTATTTTTCTGTCTGAATTTATTGTGTCTTAAGGATGGGCTTTAGGACACATGTTAACAGCTGTTCGAGCTTCTGTGTGCTTCAGCTTCTGCCTACAAACTCCTCAGAGGTGGTGGTATAAGAGAACAAATGCTTTCCCCATGATGTTAATTCTCAGGCAAGAGGAAAGGCCTTGGAGCTAGGACTTTCTAGCTGTGGGACCTGGAAGCAGTAACCTGGCATTTCTGTTGTTCCTTCTCCAAGGCAGTATTGTGAGAGTTCATTGGGAACACCTGTCTTCAGCCATCTCCTGAGCCCCTCTTACAGGCACCCCGTATGCAAGGTGAATAAGGTGCCTGTTCTGTTCTGAGGACGGCAAGGTAGTGAGAGGGTGTCTATCAGAGCTTCTGAAACACAGCAGGCCCTAGGTGATTGCCCCTTCTGTTCCTGTCTGAGGTTTTGTGACTGCCACACCATAAGGACAGGGACATTGGCAGTGTGCCCTGTATGGGGAGGGGGTGGGGGCCTAGCCTCTTGCCAAGGATCTGCATGGTACTAGATGCCAGCCCAGACAGGGCTCTTCACAGCCACCCTCTCTTTCTTGGCAGGTGGTTGTTATAGGTGCCAGTGGCAGAACAGGATGGGCAGTGGGGCTAGTGACTTGGTCCAGGTCACACAGCTACAAAGTAGCTCGTGTAGAAGGACTTCATTTCAGCCATTGCCTTTTACTTCAGCACATTTGCTACACAGTTCCATCTTGGAGGGGATGTGGTGGAGTCACCTGGTTGGTCCCGTGTTTGGCCCTGCACTGTGATTCCGCTGTATTTCACCCAGTGGTGATCTCTCAATTCCTACATGGTCATTTTTTTTTTTTTTTTTTCCTGAGAAGTGTCTGACAGAACAATGGGTAGCAGATTGCTTCCTTATGTCAGTCCTGGGGCCATTGCTATAGGGTTTTCACATAAACAAGCACCCACTGGACAGACGTCCAAGGGCAGGCTTGACTTGGCTGGATGAGAACATGAGGCACCTCCTGCAGGCTGCAGCAGCTGCCCTTGCCAGAGACCTGCCTGCAGCCTCTTCTTCTCTCACTGTCCCCTGAGTTCAGGCAGGAAGAGGCTTTGGCTTCCCTGCCATTGATCCAGGACCACAGAGAGAAGGGATCAGAGACCTGGGCTGCTCAGAGCAGCTCTGTGCACTCACACAGCCAGGCTTCTCTCTAGCTTCCAGCCCAGAATTCTGGAATGAGGGGTCATGAGTTTGCCTGGCAGCTGACTAGGGTTGGGACGCCTCTTAAAAGGTGACCCTCTGTGCTAGCTATTTCTTTCCTACAGGCTTTGAGCGGGTGACTGGAGGTGCTTGCTGCAAATGCGGTCTCCTGGTCACTGAGTCTTGAGTGGGGCTCAGGAATTTGCCCTTCTACAGGTACTCCACATCTCTCTTAAAGAGCACAGAGGAGATAGTGGGAAGTCCTGTTGTATCCCAGGGGTACACACCCTCTCCTGTGCAGTGGAGCTGGGTGCTGGATGCATGTCCTCTTCAGTGCTGTAGGGCCGAGTGTTATTAGTAAATGTCCTCTCCAGTGCTGTGCAGCAGGGTGCTAGGTGAGTCTGTGTTACATGCTTATAGGGGGAAAGTAGAAAAACGCACCCTGGTTGACATGAGGTAACCTGAATTTAAGTCCTCTGTGCCTTGCTTGGTATGTGCTTTTGAGGAACCCCTAGGCCTTTCCACACTTCAGTGTCACCAGCTGTGAAATGGTGAGAGCATTTCTCTGTCTGTCGTTGACAGGAGTATAAATTTGCAAATAGGTCAGCAGAGCTTTGTACAGGAAAAAGTCTGATATCTGGACAGGTTCAGGCTTAAGGCTAGCCCAGTCTCATGGTCTTCTTACAGATGGAGGGCCGGCGTGACAGCATGCTAGAGACAGCCAGGCACTGTTTCACATCAGCAGCCCGCTGTGAGGGTGACGGTGACGAAGAGGAGTGGCTCATCCACTACATGCTGGGCAAGGTGGCTGAGAAGCAGCAGCAGCCACCCACCATTTACCTGCTGCACTACAGGCAGGCTGGCCACTACCTGCACGAGGAGGCTGCCCGCTACCCCAAGAAGATCCACTACCACAACCCACCCGAGCTGGCCATGGAGGCCCTGGAGGTGACACCATGCTGGCCTTGGGTGGGGAAGCAGGGCAAGGGCAGCCTGGTTTATCTGTCTCCCTGGGGATGGGGCTCAAGGTTCCAGTGACCCCCACCTTCAACCTGCTGGAAACTTATCTGTGTTGAGCAACTTCATGTGCAGTTGAATTAAAACAGCATTTCCTCTCTTTTCCCAAGAGGTATTTATCATCCTTTCTGGGAGGGTGACCATTTTGTTCTTTTCTCTCAGAAGAAAATCGTCTTTCCTCATTAATACACAGAGGTTCTAAGAACCTGACCTTGGTGATGATAGTCAGTGCCACATAGCATCTCCCAGGCCCAGGACATTCACACTCTGTAGCCTGGCAGGAGGGCAGGCATCCTTGCCTCCAGGGTACAAATGAGACATCCAAGGCCCAACCTGTGCCCAGGCTACCCCAGGTTGGCAGGGGCTGAACTAGGGTGAGCAGCCTGCTTTCTTGACCCCCAATTTGGGGTCTTCTGATTGTTGTTCAAGAAAAGAGCAGTTTTTTACTGCCTGGATTTTCTCTCATGATTTCCAGTGTTTCCGATGAATGCTTTCACTATTGCTCACAGCAGTCTTGTGAGGCAGGCTGGGCAGCCACAATTGTCAATTTTGTGGGCAGGAAAACCAAGGACGTTGGTGGAAATCCAGATATGCTTGGTTCAGCCCAGGACTTGAGGCTTCCAGAGGCCCTGTGTATGCTGGCTTTGCCCTTTCTGAGGCTATGCGCCCAGTCTCTACCAGCCCCACAATCCTCAGCAAGCCTCTTGGAATATGGACAGAATGTACTGCTTACTTTTTTCTGCCTTTGTGATTTTTTTCCTGATTATAAAATTAACATGTATTTTGTGTGTGTGTGTGTGTGTGTGTGTGTGTGTGTGTGTGTGTGTGTGTGTGTGTGTGTGTGTGTTTAAAGAGATTCAAACAACTCACAAGAGTATGCAGTGTAAATGTGAAGGCCCCTAATGATTCCAATATGCCCTTCCATAATCCCTAACAGTTTGCTATGTCCCTGTATGTCCAGATTTTTTCCTATTAATATATAAATATATAGTAACATTTTCTTACGATTTTGCAGCTTGCCTTTTCGCTGGACAAAATGTAATGGAAGGCATGGTGAGCTTCCCTGCCTGCCCTAGTGCCCTGTAGTTTAGCAGGGCATTTGTTTGTCTGCACAGCCCCTTAATAGGTTTGGTTTCATCTCTACTTCTTGCCATGACACAGCACAGGCAGTGCATGTCCTTATACTTGTAGCAGGGAGCACATCATGAGTATTTCCTAGGGCTAAAGTCCAAACAGCCTGGCAAGTGGAATTGCCAGGTTGTTTAACATTTTGATCAACAGTGCTACTTAATCCAGTGGTTGTACTGACTGATGAGAGTGTCTGCTTTCCCTCAGCCATCTTGATGAGCTCCTCTTTTTAATATTTGCTAATTTTGTGAACAAACAAAATGTTTCATTTCGGCCAGGCATGGTGGCTCACAACTGTAATCCCAACACTTTGGGAGTCCGAGAAGGGTGGATCACCTGAGGTCAGGAGTTCAAGACCAGCCTGATCAATATGGTGAAATCCCATGTCTACTAAAAATTAGCCAGGCATGGTGGTATAGGCCTGTAGTCCCAGCTACTTGGGAGGCTGAGATGGGAGGATCACTTGAGCCTGGGAGGTGGAGGTTGCAGTGAACCAAGATTGTGCCACTGCACTCCAGCTTGGGTGACAGAGTGAGACCCTGTCTCAAAAAAAAACAAAAGTCTCATTTTAAAAATATTCTTTGGGTTAGGCATGGCAGCTCACGCCTGTAATCCCAGCACTTTGGGAGGATTGCTTGAGTTCAGGAGTTCCAGATGTAGAGCTGGGGATCTCAGAGGCTAGTGGGCAGCATGATGAGACCCCCATCTCTACAAAAAAATGAAAGATTAACCAGGCCTGGTGGGATGCACCTGTAGTCCCAGAAACTTGGGAGGCTGAGGTGGGAGTATCGCTTGAGCCCAGGAGGTCGAGGCTGTCAGCCTGGGTGACAGAGAGACCTTGTCTGAAAAAAAAAAATTTTGCCTGTTTTGGGGCCATAGTCACTGGGCTCATGGAGAAGTATGGAAGCACAGCTTTCTGTTGAATGCTATCTCAGCAGCAGTAGCCTAGCTGCTCCCATTCACAGCCCTGGGTCTCACGTTCTTTTCTGTCATAGGGCTCATGCTGTCCACCTGGGGGCATGTGCCTTGAAAGAACTCCACCTTTGGGGTAAGAAGACTGAGGCCCAGAAGAATGATGTGACTTGCTTTAAGTCACTTGTAGGAAAAGAGAGGAGTTGGGCCAGATGCCCACTGAGCCCATCATTCTCACATGGCACCTCTGGGAAGCCACTGAACCTGCATGTGACCCTCAGGAAGATTATGTCAACTCTGTTTTCCTCCATATTTTTGTCTTTAAGGTTTAGCCTCTGCTACTACCTGATAGAGCAGATGAGCAGGCAGGATGGTAGCCACGGGGGTCCCATCCTGCAATGTCCAGATGAGGAACCAAGGCCTCAGATGTGTGGCCCACCATCCCCCAGCACACTATGCTGGTTCCAAGGAGATCAAGCACACATAGTTAATTTGGGGAGCATCCCATTCCACGCAACCAATGTAGCCATATAACTTTGAGTCAGCTGGTACATGTGTGTATCTTGTGTTGAAAATGACATTTCTCTGAACATTTTAACTGTCTCCAGATGAAAATTCTCCTTTGCTACTTTGCCTTCATTCAAGATACTTTACCCACTACCTGGATGAAGTTTACCACTTGAAGGCTTTGCCTTCCCCCAGGTCTGGCCACCTGAGTGTGTGTGGGTGCTTCGGGTGGTTTCCTACATCTAAAAGTAGAGTTTCTGGGCCAATTTCTCTGTGTTCTATAGGTGGGCTAGAGGTAGAGGGGTGGTGGATATGAGCCCCTCTCTGTCTAGGATGCCCCCTTGAGAGTGTTGCCATCAGGTGTCTCTCCTGGGTGAGGGAGGTTGCTTAGCCAGGACCTACAGTGTCAGCAGTTCTGAGCCCTCATGCCCCCAACTGGTCCCGACAGGTGAAGCCTGCATCATACCCACACCTGTGTGAGAAGGTCAGGTCAGACCTGGGTTTAACCTGGCCCTGGGCGTTCCTGGCTATGAGACTTTGGACAATTCTTCACCCATTGTAAATTGAGGAATTTGGTAAGGACTTGCAGAAATGGAGGAAAACACAGGGCCCAGTGGATGCAATGAGCTGCCTGCCCACCCATCCCCCTGCCACACCCACTGGGAAGGGGTTGTCAAGGCCTGTGGGTGCCTGGCTCTGTGGGGCTGAGCTATAGACAGAAATCCAACCTACTCCTTGTTTCAGGGAGTCCAGAGTTCAATGGGGAGACAGGTGTAGAGGCTCACTTTCTTTGGGTGCCCACAGAAGGGCACAAAGAGAACAGTGGCACTGTGGCGGGAGGCAGTGCCCAGTGAATGGAGCTGAAGGGTTATCACAATGAGTGGTTATTACTCTCATCTCACTACCATGTGCCTGAGTTACAGGGTGAACATTTAAGCTGGAACGCTGACAGTATACATTTTCATTTTCACAGCTTGTTTTAAATTACTTGTAGGATGGCTGATTTAAAAGCTAACAAAAATAGGCAGTGTGTGGCAGCCTCTTGCCCTGGTCATAGGCCTATTTCCAGTGTGGCTGACTGGCTTGAGGAACAAACCTTAGCAACTGGGAAGGCTGCTCACACCAGAGGTGTCGTTCTCCTAGGTGTACTTCCGGCTCCATGCTTCCATCCTGAAGCTCCTGGGGAAGCCCGATTCTGGAGTTGGTGCAGAGGTCCTGGTCAACTTTATGAAGGAGGCTGCAGAAGGACCCTTTGCCAGGGGTGAGGAGAAGAACACACCCAAAGCTTCAGAAAAGTGAGTAGCACCCTTTAGGTGACCCCTAGCAGCTTACCCCATCTGCATCCCAGATGGCTTGTTTACTGTAATGTGGTGTTCAGAGGGTTGCTGCACAGTAAACTAGAACTCTTGAAGTCCCTAGGACCCATCTGGACACTCCCATTTGCTGGGCCAAGGTATTTATGTTGAGTCTGAGAAGAGGGTGAGTGTGAGTCCTCTTACCCTGTAGTCGTATGTAGTGCTACTCTATTCTCAGGGGCAAGTCCTGGGGAGAAGCTGAAGCCCTCCTGCCCTCTCTACTGGGGCACAGCCATGTTCTGTGCAGAACACTCTTAGAAGTCAGTTTTTGCTTTGCAGACTCTTGCCCCTGGGTCTTTGCCAAGGCCTCATCTGCTGCCGGTTCTCTTGAGAAGCAGTGATAGGTGTGGGAAGTGTGGGCTTCTCTTGTGGTGGTAGAGAGCTCAGAGAAACTGGGGCTCAGGTGTGGTCCCCTCAGTGGGCCTGGACTGGCCCTATTCTCCCTGGGGTTATAAGTCATCTCTGCAGCCCAGACTTCTTTCACTCCAGGCCCAGGTCCTGGTGCTGCTCTACCCTCAGGGGCAAGTCTTAGGGAGAAAGATTGGTTTGGGGTGACAAGGGGAATGTTGCAGCTGCTCATTAACCTCACTAACTGATTCTTGTGCTTCCAAGACATGCTCAGGGTTGCCACCTGCCAGCTTGCTCACCTGGGAGCCAGAGGAGGGCTCAGCTCACCCCATCTGTGGGACCAATGCCTGACTGGGCACTGTGTGGAGTCCATTTTAGTGCCAGAGAGGCCTGCACTCAGGCTCTGTGCTTGAGGGCTGTCTGCTTCTAGCCATAGATAGCCTGTGTGATGTGTGCCACAGGTGAGCCAGCTCCACAGACTGGGTGCCCTCAGCTTATAGCAGGCCTGTGCATGGCAGGTCACTCAGGTGGGCAGCCAGTGTGCTCAGAAGTTATAGATACCCGTTTGGTAGTCACAAAGGGCCCCCAGCATGCAATGATACTTTTCATTGATCATAATTCTGTTGGCATTGTTTTAATTTGTTGACATTTTTTATACAAATAATACATGAATACATTCCAGAACATTCAGGTAGTATATAAACATGTAGACTAAAATGTGACAGATCTCTTCTCCTTCTAAGAGTCAGCCACTATTCACAGTTTAATTTCCTAAATCATTTCCTGTGTTTATAACACTTACACACACACACGCACACACACACACACACACAAAATTGTGAGATTTCTTTTATTTTATAAAAATGAACTACAGAAGGTATTGTTCTAGAGTTTGCTTTTTCCCTTGACAGTGGGTCTGGGCACAGTCCATAGAGATGGTACCCCATTCACCTCATTCTTTCTAGTGACTACTTACCATACCATAGTATGGATGTACTGTTTTACATAACCACTCCAATGGACATGGAGAGTGTTTCTGATGTTTCTACTCAACTATGTTGCAGCACATATCCTTGTACACGTGTGAGCATGCAGTAAATGCAGCTGTGTTTCTGCCCGTCCATTTGTCAGGGGTTAAATTTGTCAGGCTGTCACACAGAAGGCATTGACATAGCATAGAGATATGCGAGGGAGCTTCTGAGGAAAGACTCGTTGGCTCCCCTATAGAGCCTCCTGGGGCCTGAGATGCAGAAATGCAGGTTGCACCCTGCAAGAAATATTAAGCAATGTCCAGTTAGGAGACAGAGCCTGTGTGGGTGCTGTGAGGGCAACTCTGGGCTTTGTGACACCAGACAGATGGGCCGGGGGCCACCAGAGGTGCATGGGAGCAGCGGGCCCTGGGAAAGGCACTCACCTACACCAGCACACATCTGTTTCAATGTGAGGTGGGGACTCTGACCTATTCCCCAAACCTCTGATCCCACAGGGAGAAGGCCTGCCTGGTGGACGAGGACTCCCACTCTTCAGCTGGGACACTGCCGGGCCCCGGAGCCTCCCTCCCCTCCTCCTCTGGCCCAGGTCTGACATCCCCACCTTACACAGCCACTCCGATTGACCACGATTACGTCAAATGTAAAAAACCCCACCAGCAGGCAACGCCGGACGGTACAGTCCCTGTTCTCCCTACTGCCAGCCCAGGGCGGCACATCAATCACGGGGAGGGTGCTTGGGCGACTCATTTTGTCGCTTTGTTTTGGTGAGCGGGGGTGGTGGGTCTGGGGTGACACGGGCAATGTTGCGGCTGTTCATTAACCTCATGGATTCACGGTGATTCTTGTGCTTCTGAGACATGCTCAGGGTCGCCACCTGCCAGCTTGCCCACCTGGGAGCCAGGGGAGGGGCAGGCCAGGCTATGGCATCTCACCTCTTTGAGCCTTCTTTTTCCCACCTGCAAAATGGGGACATGACAGCTACTTTGGAAGGCAGTTAGAAGACTGTGGCTTCCTGGAATGGCTCCTGGTGCAGTCAGTTTAGTGACACCTGCGTTGTTCAGCAGCGCATTGTTACTGCTCTTTCCTTCTGATGGCTGAGGGAAGGCCGTGACTAGTGCTAAGTCTGTCACACCTGAGAATCCAGATAAGTTGTTAATGGGGGTCACGTGGGACCATATGTGTGACTGTCCCATGTGGGATGGGGCAGGTGGCGACCATTCAACCACATTCCTTACTAACATTAGGAGGCTTGCATGCTGGCCTGTAGCTCGATTTCTTCATGTTCTCTCATTTTTATAGTGATAAGCTAGTGACAAAGTAGTTGCTGGGATAAGCCAAATTGGTGACTTAAGAGGGCCACTAAAGGGGAGTTCCTGGGAGGTAGTGACAATGCTGATAGACACCTGGCTCCTCACTCCCATATCACTCATCTCATCTGGGTTTGGGGAAACAGGGCTTCCTCTGCATTCCCCAAGGCATGGGGATGCTAGTAGCTGGGTAGAATTGGTCCCAGGGCTGTGCCTCCTGCAAGGTGGTTTTTATAAAAGTGGCTCCTTGGAGTAAGAATGGGCCCTCTAGGGTGCCATGGTAGCCTCGAAGTTTAGTCCCAGTGCAGGTCTGGAGCAGGGGGGGCACCACCTTCACTCTAGTGCCCTGCTGAGGCTCCTGCCCAGTGCTCAGGTTCCTGGATATAGCATAGGCATCTGCCCACAACTTTCTGAACTGAGTGGGTAGGGCTTGAGAGCAGGTTTAAAGAAGTGCTGGAGAAAGGATGACAAGGGGGCCAGTGTTCCATTTCTCTGGGGGCATGATTTGCTATTCTCAAGAAAGGAAAGAACTGCAGTGTCCCCTCCTGGGTTTGGTTTGGATCTGCAGCATGCGTGTTGAGAGAGGCTGAGGATCTGAGTGTGTGCTGTGTCTCTTACCTCCCAGAAGGTTTGTGTCATTATTCCCAGTCTCAGCGTTGGCACCTCCCTGCCCACCCCAGAGTGTTGAGCAGAGGTAGGAGGAGCTGTCCCACCTGCCCCTCCAGTCTTCAGTTCTGCAGACATTCCCTGTTAAGATCCTTTCTTCCTTTCTTAGTTAAGTTAATCACCCTGTTCCCACCCTTTTACTCTTGAGAATATTGAGAAAACATACTAGCAGCAAACCCCTGCTTGGGGAGTTAGTTTTTGCCAGCTGCTTCCTGGGAGGAAGTATTATGCCAAAGTTTTCAGGAGAGCAATGCCTTTCCTGGTTTTCTACATGCCATGTGGCCCTGCTGAAATGCACCTGGGCTGGGGAACTCAAGCACTGTCCTCTGCAGCTCTGTAGGCTCCCGCTGAGTTCACGCCACAGGCGCCACTTTGCTGGACTGTTAGCCCATTAGGGTTAAGTATGCCTCTAGAAGCAGGGAAGGAGGGAGGTAGGAGCACCTCAGAAAGGGGGCCATGATGCCAGCTGTCCCATGGTGGCGCATGTGTGTGCATGAAGCTGTTGGTGAGCCACTGCAGATCACTCAGGGATGACAACTGGGCATGACGGGTCCTGGGTGCCAGCATGCTAATTATTTGTTCTGGAAGTTTGCAGAGGGAACCATACAAATAAATTCAAATATGGTTTCAGCAGTTGCACAATTTTGAATATTTGTATAAAAAGTGTTTTCAAAGTGATTCCTGTCAATGATACAAAGCCATCAGGATCCCATGGCCCACCTTTGCCCACTCATAGCCCCGCACTGGCCACCTGCATGCTCTGCCCAGGCCTGGCTGCATAGGGCTTTCAGAACTCAGCTGCCTCACCTCTGAGAGAAAGCAGTGTCTGCAACATGAAAATGTTTGGGGTCCTAAAATAGCTGTGGTCTTAGAATGTTAAAGTGGCCCTTTCAGCAGCTACACTAGTTCCTAGGGGAAGACCCAGGCTCCAGGGAGAAGCAGCAGATTGCTGGTGTCAGGGGATGTGCTGGTGGCTTCTGGGGGCCACAGTGCCCACCTCTGTTCCTACTTCTCCTTCCTGGGAGAACATATAGCTTCTACTTTCCACTTAGCTTCTTGGCCTGAGACCAGCCTTGGGTCTACTGTTGGAGGACAGGGGTGTTAGCACTCATTAGAGGCCACAGCTTAGTCCTTGTACCACCAGGAGCGTGCTGGGCACTTCGAGCTGAGGAGAAGCAGTCATGGGGAGGTCAGACAGGGAGGCAAGTACACAGCAGGCCCTGATCAAAGGATCTGATTTCCAGTTCCAGCTCTATTGCATTGTGCTCTGCAACCTTGGACAAAGGACATCACTTCTCAGTTTCCTCACCTGTTGAATGGGGGTAATGTCTTCCTCATGGGTATTAAATCGAAGTGCTAGCACATTGTAGCCCCTCCTAGATGGAGTTATCCAGGTCGTTGGTGGAGTGAGGGCAAGAGAGGGAAGAGCCTGAGCTCTGGGGCCAGTACCCCTCAGTAGGTACCCCAACTCTCTCCAGCCAGTGGCATGGCCTTACAAGGGGTGCAGGTAGTGTCCTCTGAAGTAGCCAGCAGCTCCTCGGTGGGCTTGGGCATGGAGCTTTCTGGATCCCCACGGAAAATTTGCCAGCAGTGGGAGAGGGAGTCAGGCATCAGGACTTTCCTTGGTCATGGTTAGGAGACCTTGCATCAGAGCTCCCTTCCCACATTAGTACGCCTTTGCTTCAAACCCAGAAATCAGCTAGGGTCAATTCTGATTTGGTTTAAGATTTAGAAATGATTTAGAAAAATAGCTCCAGGTATATGTAGGTTCCCTAACATTTGATAATAGCTGCTTCATAGGACCCAAATTTGTTCTCTGAACTACCCTCACCTGCAACCTTGTGTCGCCTGCACTAGGGTGGGGAGCATCCTGCAGCCTATGCGTAACTCTGGTGAAAATCCTTTGGAATCAGCCCCTCAGGTCACTCTGACTGTACCGCAGCCTGGTGTCAAAGCCAGCCCTTCTCAGAACAGCCAGAAGGGCACTCACAGCTGACCTGAGGAGGGGCCCCCTGGCCAAGCTGCGAAAGAGAGCAAGAGAGATAACAGAGAGAGAAGCTTTGTCCCAGGCTGTGCTGCTGGCAGCTCTGGCTGGTTGTGCTTCCCACCTGCCTAACGTCTCCCTTCCATTAGTCTCTTAGAATTTGCCCACAGGGCTGAAATCCTTAGTGTTGAAGCTTCCTGACTAGGAAAACAAAGTGACCAGAGGAGTAAGTTGTGACCTTCAAGGGGCTCCCAGTGATTATTCTTTACACATATGTTTATGTTCAAACAGCATAAGGAGATCTTTGAACAAAACCTCTACCCCTACCCTGTGTATAGTATGCATGTGTATGTTTGTGTGTGTGTATGTGTGTGTGTGTGTGTGTGTGTATGTGCCCCTGTGTAATTATGCCCTACCACTCAGTACTGTGTGCTTGCTGTGTGCTGGGCTCTGGGCAGGTGCCTGCAGGGTAGTAGCATATCTCCATCTTCACAGCTGCCCTGCAGGCTTGGCTATGCCTTTATTTCCCCAAGAGGAACCGGAGCTGAGGGCAGGTGGGCACTCATCCAAAACGGCCTGCTATAGTCAGGTTGGAGCCAAGAGAGAGTGGATCTGAATCTCCCTCCACCCCTGGCCAGAGGTGAGGCTGATACTAGGAAGGCCTGTGCTTGGCCAGCCTGCCAGAGACTGAATCTGTGTGTTTCCCTTGTCCTTCAGCAGAGGGCCCAGGGAACTTGGCTATTACAGAATGGCTTGATTTGTCACTTGGCCTGGCTCAGTCCCCCTTTGGTATGTGTCTGTAGTGGCTCTCTTGGACTAAAATCCTTGCTCTCTGCCTGTCGTGCTCCATGTCACCTCAGAACGCCAAAGCCAGAAAAGGCCTCAAGTCAAAGGCCTCAGTTTGGGGCTGAGCCTCCTCTAGGGTCTTTGGCCAACCTGTGGCCATGCCTATCCAGGTGGTTCCATCAGTGCTGTGCAAGGTTCATAGAAAAGCACTGGTCCCTACTGTAAAGGAGATTGGTGCAAATCAGTCGGTTATATAGCTGAGGTTTTGGGGCCAACTGATGCCTGTACCAGAGAGGTGGGGTTTGCTCATCCCAGAGAAACGTGGACCTTCTTTGTGGGGGTTAGAGGCCTTCCCAAGGAGGCAAAGCTTAGCCAGGACCTGAGGGGTATGTTGGTGTTTCCCTTGAGGGGTTGGGGAGAGGGAGCAGCCAGGGTCAGAAGAGTGGGAGCCTTTGGAGGCTGGTATCCACCAAGGGTGGTGGTGCCTACATAGTCCCACTGACAGCATGGACAGAGCTACTGAGGAGCCTCAGGCTGCCCTGAGCCCAAGGTTGTAGGGTATGGGCCTTACTGGAGAGCCCAGGGTGCCCTGTGCCAAGCCCCCATTGTGGCCATCCATCCTCAACCTCCATGCTGTCACTGTCTGTGTCGTGTGCCGTCTGCTCATCTTCGCCTGTTCGCCCCATGCTGCCTCCACCAATATTGCCCGTGCTGCCCCTAACCCTGACCACACTCTGTTCTCCAGGCTTTGTCTTTTCTGCTTGCACCTGTCACGGCTCGCTTCAGGGAACAGCGCAGACCCGCATGCTCAGCCCTCAGTCCGGCTCCCTGCTACCCCTGTGACCAGGATCACCTTCATGTCTGCTGGTCCTGTGATTTGGAGAGTGTGTTTGATGTGCTTGGCTTCTGCTGATGGCCTGTCTTCCCAGTTCTGGCCAGAGGCAGATGTAATGGTGGCCTCTCCTCCACTGTCCGTCTGCCTGCAACTCCAGCAGGTGGCCTAGTCCTATATTTCCATTGCTTTGCTCTTTCTTGCTTAAAAAAAAATAACAAAGGCAATAGACTCTAACATACCAAATTATCTTTACTAGGATAAGTGTATAAAAATGCAAATTGTGCACAGTAGCCTTGATGCTCTGAAGTGGGTCCTATGTCTGCAGCCCACCAGGGCCAGGCTATGTAGGGCAGGAAGCTGTGAATGGCAGTCAGTCCTGAAGGGCAGGCCTGGCCTGGCCTCTGCTTAGTGGCCTACCCTCCAAAGCTCTCTCTCTGGGCTAAGGGGAGGTCAGTTTTCTGGTAGGAATGCTGTTCCTAAACACCTTCTCAAAGTGGGAGAGACTCTAGGTGGAGTTCAGTGTGTTCTGCTATTTCCCGACAGGGGCAGGGGACAGGGGAGGCTGTCAGGGAAGAGCCAGTCACCTCCTTTGTTCTCTTCTTCATTCTTAACTTTGTGAAAACCTCTTTAGGCCATAGCTGGTCATGGCATTTATTGAGCATCTACTATGTGCCAGGCATGGAAAAGGGTGCCATAGGGAAAGTCAAGATAAAGGAGCCTTGATTTCTTTTGCCAGGTTGGATATGATGTCCCATGGTATCATGGGACAGTAGTTGGTGCCAAGGAAGAATGCCATGAGCTGGCAGACAGGAGCAGGTTCTGGGGTTTGGTGGGTTGGGAGGACTTCCTGGAGAAGGTGAGTCTCTAGAGAGGCCTGCGGGCCCATTTTGGGGGAAAGGCAGTTGGGACAAAGACATGGAGTTTGGAGAGTCCTACAGCTTTTGGATACTGAGGTGACTGGGGTGGATTAAAAAGAGACTGAGACAAGAGAGCTTGGGAAAGCAGCTGGGCTCAGAGGGCTGGGCTCTTTCCTGTGGGCAGCAGGGAGAGTGATTGTAGTCACAGGATCTCTCTCTCTCTGGACTGTAAGGCAGGCACATTTTCCCCCAACATCCTTGGAAGAGCCTTCCTGGTAAGCTCACTAGATGGCTGGGGGATGTCAGCCTTACACCTTACAGAGTTACTTCTCTTCTTCTGGCATTTGTATCAAGAGGGGCTGCTCACCTGCCTTTGGTCAGGAAAATGTTTAAAGCCTCCCGAGGCCTCCCTGGTTGGTGTCTCTTTCCTGGCTCAGCACAGGATGAGAGATGCATGATGAGGTGTCTGAGCATCAGGCCCCTCAGGGCAGCACTGTGTCTGTACATGTCAGGGCTTCGAGGTGTCTGGCAGTGCTTTGTTGGCCCTCACCTGTGAGCACTGGCCAAGAATGGACAAGTGGTGCAGCCTGGCCCCCACATGATGTCCTTGTGCCCACCTGTTGTCTGCTATGTATCTGCCTCCCTCTCAGGAACCCCCAGGTTTCTGGTATCACTTTCCTTTGGCATCTATCCAGTCTCCTCAGCCTCACATGAGCACCCCCATTTCCCAGGGCCAGCCCTGCTTCTGGTGGATCTGTTCTTTCCCTGCGGTTGGCCAAGATTGACTGAGGCGGGTTTTGTCTAGTCAAGAAATTTCTCAAAATATTAATTCCACCCAAGTTTACGGTTCTTAGAAACCCTTTGTTTCCTAGTTAGCAGGGCATTTGTGGTCTTTTCTGGAGCATTAGTCAGAGCTGCTGCAGTAGCACAACCATACATCTTCTTCCTCAGGCTTTTACTGCCCCGAGCTGATGGAACAAATGGCTGTGAGCTGTTTCTAGTCTTGCTGCTGGAGCACATGGAGGAAACACACTTGAGGAGACACTGGAACTTGTACCTTGTAACTGAAGAGCTCTTTTAGGCTGGCCTGGAAATCCTGGGACTGTCCAAGGGATCTGAGCTGAGTCAGACCTAAACAAGGAGAACTCAGAACAGAGTCTGTTTTACACTGAGTGAGGACAGGCAGCCTATCTGTCACTGAGCCAGGTCTCTTTCCCTCTGTGTCGCCAGCTGTCATTCCTTTACAGTTGATCCTGCAAATCCCACCCTGGAAGTGGAAGGTTCTGGAGCTTAGAGGGAGGCAGTTTAATAAGCAGTTGGCTGGCAGATGCACATCCCCCTAAGGATTCAGAGTGAAGGCTGGCGTGGCCCAGATGCATAGACATGAAACATTCCAGTAATTAACAATAACAATCAAATATTTATAATCTTGCCACAAATATTAATTAGTATGAGCAGGTGTTGTGTGGGCAGATTTTTAAAAGAACATTCTGAAAAAAAGAACAAGGCCAGCCTATAGCCTGCTTGCTAGTGCCAGTCTTCTTTCCTGTTGGCCTCCAAGCAGCTTCCTAAAGAAATCAGCTCTCAGTTCCTGAGACTCAAGGCTAGATGCCTAGACTGTGGACAGTCCCTGGAGGTTCCATCCAGGGTGCCTGTTTCTCTGGTAGGCCCTCCCCACCCAGTCCCATTGGATGTTTAGGCTAAGTCTGGCTGTCCTTCATCAAAGAGGCTTTCCATCTGTCTCTTGCTCTGCCTTAGAACCAGGAGGCCTAGAACCCCCTCCTCACCCCAAAGCCCCTCCACAGAACAAGAGCCAGCACTGCCTGACTCAGACTTCTCCCATCTGGCCTTGCTTTATTAGGCAAGTCAGGAGAATAGAATGCCTCTGCTCTACCAGGCTTGGCAGCATCTGTCTACAGAGGATAAGCATACTCAGCTGGTCCTCTGAGGGCTCAGCACATGCCATTAGCACACAAAGTTACATGTCAGTCCATTTGAACCTAGGACCACAGGATCCCAAAGACAACTTCATGGAGGAGGTAAGACTAGAGCCAGGTCTGTAGGCTGTGTTCCTAAGGCCAGAATCCCCTCTCCGCATACATCCAAAGACTCCCCAGTGCACATGGGCAGCATGAGAGTGGTGTATGATGGTGCTAGGCTGCCTTCAGCTGTCCAGGAAGCAGATGGAGTATGGCTCAGGGAGGTTTGGTTCTTGCCTAAAGATACATGGCTGATGGATGGGGGTCCCACCCTAGAGGAGCCTTTGACCCTCTTCTCCCAGAAGCCTTCCCTGGGTGCACTGGCCCTTCCTTGGCTGCGGGCGTGGTAACCTGAGAGATGACCTTGCAGAGGGGCCTGCTGGGAGTGGGAAGAGGAGAGCAGTCAGCGGCATCCTTCCTTCTCTTGCCCTTCTGCAGGGGCCTCCCAGGGCAAGGGCTTCCTGCTTCAGGAATCGGAGTGGCTCTGGGCTACACACCCCAGTCCAAATAACCCTCCTTGATGCCTGCCCTCCTAGCTCATCCAACTCCAGAGGGTCCTGTTCTCCAAGAGCTTCTTCCCAGCACTGTGACACATTGTCCTCCCTACCTTGACTCACCCAGTCCCTGAGCTGTCCCATCCACAGCAGCCCAGCTGGTGGCAGGATGAGAGTCCTTTTCATATGCTCTGCGATGTTCTTGGCAAACTTACCCCACTGTTTGTGTCTGTCTGTCTGTCTGTCTGTCTGTCTGTCTGTGGCCTCTCCGAGGTCTTCAGTTAGCTGTACCAGAGAAGGTTTGCTTCCCTAGAAGTGGAGGAATGGGGACTGAGGCACTGTCTTCCCTGGTAGATAGAGCCATTCTTTAAGAGCTTTTTCATTCATCCCTTTTGCCCTATTGATGTGAAAGAATTGAAACTTGCTTTTCTTTCAGTCTGACTGGCTTGAAACTGTGTGTGAAACCTTGGATTGATTTTTAGTATTTGAAATCAGGGTCATTTTAAATAGGCTGTGCCAACCCTTTCAGACACACAAGACCTGAAAGGAGCAGAAAGTGGGCCTTGGGCCTTGAATCCCCTTTGGTGGCTCTCATTTAAAGAGATAACATGTCCCTGGATTCCTTCCTGTGGTGCCGCCCCCTTGGGAGTGGGCAGAAACCTTGGCAAGCGCCTCCCCCGCCCACTTGCTTCACAGACCAGCTGGGCACCTCATCTCCATGTACATAGCCCCTGCCTCTCCAGCTCTGCCCCAGTAGCCCACCCCAGCACCGTGACCTGCAGGAGGCACCCAGGACTGTGGTGAGCCCCATTAGCAGTACCTTCCACAGGGCTACTTAGGTACTTTGATTACCCCCTGAGACAAGAGCTTATCTAGAATCACCACAGTGCCCCCCAGGGCCAATACCAGTCTCTCTTCTCTGTTTTTTTTTAGATGATTGGTAGTTCCAGATTCTCACACCTGTGTCAGAGAGGTTCCAGAAAGGCCTGACAAAGTACAGTAAGCAGCCCTCTGTCCCTGCCAGGCCCGTTGGCTTGCGCTTGTCTTGCTCCACTGCTGTAGATGTTATTTTAAGAGGCTTAGCAGGGCCAGGCATGGTGGCTCATGCCTGTAATCCCAACACTTCCGGAGGCTGAGGTGGGCGGATCACAAGATCAGGAGTTCAAGCCCAGCCTGGCCAATATGGTGAAACCCCGTCTCTACTAAAAATTCAAAAAAATTAGCTGGGTGTAGTGGCACATGTCTGTAATCCCAGCTACTCAGGAGGCTGAAGCAGGAGAATTGCTTGAACTCAGGAGGCAGAGGTTGCAGTGAGCCGAGGTTGCGCCACTGCACTCCAGCCTGGGCTGCAAAGCTAGACTGCGTCTCAAAAAAAAAAAAAAAAAAAAAGAGGCTCATCAGAGTCCCCACTCGGTTGTTGGTGGTTCTTCAGGGGAGCAGAAGCCCCTACACAGCATGCCATCCTTTCTTGCCCACACAGTTCCTGGTGAGGTCTGGCCACCTTCACTGCTTGCTGAATGGATCTGTGGTTCCTTCACATTGCAGCATCAAGAGGGCGTTAGCACTTTGGGAGTAAATATCTACTTGCCTAAACCAATCCCTAATTTTCATAATGATCACAGCTAGGATTCCACCAGATTGGCAATTCCTTTAGGCCCAGAGCCCAAGAGGCTGTGAGCCGGTGAGCTTGTAGGGCAGCGTGCCAGTCAGTGAAATCATCCCAGCGAGGCTTGCTTCCTGGAGCTTGCCGCAGAATGTGCTGCTGAGCTGTGCTTCAGCTAGTCTCAGACTGGCTGAGGAGAGCCAGCCCTAGCCTGTCTTTCAGGGAGACTTCAACTGCAGGAGCATGGCCTGCTGTCTTTCAGAGACTGAGGCTTCATGAGCATTGTCTGAACTAACGGTGTTCTCACTGTCAGGGCCAGAGTGAATGCTACAGGGCTGTCACTGGGCTGTCACTTGTGTGCCAGGTACTAGACCACACCTCTGTGGGACCCCATATATGTCGGACAGAGGTAGGAAGACAATAGCAATCATGTTAAAAAACATTAAGGTGGGAGCCCAGAGGAGCAAAATCATTTGGCCAAGATCACCCAACCCCTAAGTGGCAGATCTGGGATGGGAAGGTGGGTCTGGAAGCCCACCTCAGCCTCCCAAGTAACTGCCATGCCTGCCTACCCTCCCAGTAAGACCCACCTGATTGGCACTAAAACATAGACCAATACCAGGCTTTAAGGTTGGTGGACCCTGGGGGACCATGTCTGCCTTTCTCCTTGTGTTGCCCAAGAGGCCACTGTGGCATGGACCTCTCTGAGATAATATGTGGTTGCAGTTTTTAGGTGAAAAGGGACTTAACTTGCTCATGGTCTCCTAGCTAGTAAATGCCACAAGAGGAACTTGAACTTAGCTCTCTTGATTGCTAGCTTATTGAGCTTCACCTTGAGATATAACTGCCAGTCATCTAAAATGTTCAAGACCGTTTTATTTTTTAAAAGTTCTTGGCTGGGCGCAGTGGCTCATGCCTGTAATCCCAGCACTTTGGGAGGCTGAGGCAGGTGGATCACCTGAGGTCAGGAGTTTGAGACCAGCCTAGCCAACATAGTGAAACCCCATCTCTACTAAAAATACAAAAGATTATTCGGTGTGGTAGTTCATGTCCATAGTTCCAGCTACTGAGGCAGGAGGTGGAGATTGCAGTGAACCAAGATCATGCCATTGTACTCTAACATGGGCAACAGAGTGAGACCCTATCTCAAAAAAATTTTTTTTTAAGTTCTAATTTATCTCTATTTGTTTATTATAGTATCTCTTTTTTAAAAAAAAAAAAAATACTGTAGTTGTTGCCTTAGAGTTAACAAAATAAACCTTTCATTAATCACAGCCTGCCTTCAGGTGATACTTACTATGTCATAGGCAGTGGAAGAGCTGCTCATCTTTTGCACTCTTGTTTTAATTTACTTCACTTTTATATATGTTCTAAGCCCACAATACATTGCTATGTTTGCTTTAGAAAATAGACAAATTGAAAATAAAAAGAATGTATTTTATATCTACCATAACTTTAACCATTTCAGGGAACTCCATTTCTTTATTTAGATCAAAGTTTCTATCTGGCTTCATAGTCATTCTACCTGAAGAATTACCTTTAACATTTCTTGTAACTCAGATCTGGTCATGAATCCCCTCAGTTTTTGTTGGCCTGAGGAAAAAAGAAAGAACTTTATTTTTTGTGCAATTTTTAGAGATATTTTCACTGAGTATAGTATTCTAAGTTGACTATTCTTTCAGCACTTTGAAGATATTATTGGTAATTTGTAGTTTCTAGTGAGAAGTCTGTTGTAATTCTTAACTTTATTCCTCAGTATCTGATATCTTTCTCTGACTGCCTTCAACATTTTATATCTTTGGGTTTCAGCAGTTTCAAAATGGTCCACCTAGGTGATTTTTTTTTTTTTTTTTTTTTTAATGTGTGTGGATGGATCTTTTCCTTGCTTGGTGTTTTCTGAGAATCTTGGTGATTTTATGCCTCTCATTATTTTTGGAAAATTCTTAGTCATTATGTCTTTAAATATTTCTACTGTCCTGTTTCTCCCTCATCTCCTTTGGTGACTTCAATTAGTGTGTTGGGTCATTTGGATGCTCTATTCTGATTCCTCCTGCCTACTCTTTTTCTCTGGGTTTGGATTACAGATAACTCCTCAACTTACAATGGAGTTATTTCCTGATAAAACGATCGTAAGTTGAAAATAAGTCAGAAATGCATTTAATATGCCTGACCTACCAACGTTAAGTTTAGCTCAATCTAACGTAAACATGCTCAGAATACTTGCCTTAGCCTACAGTTGGGCAAAATCATCTAACATAAGGGTCCCCAGCCCCTAGGTCACAGACTGGTACTGGTCCGTGGCCTGTAAGGAACTGGGCTGCACATCAGGAGGTGAGCAATGGGCAGGCAAGCACTACTGCCTGAGCTCTGCCTCCTGTCCAATGAATGGCAGGCATCATTAGATTCTCATAGGAGTGTGAACCCTACTGCGAACTGCACTTGTGAGGGATCTAGGTTGTGTGTTCCTTGAAAGAATCTAATGCCTGAGGATAGTTGCATCTTGAAACTATCCCCCTCTACCCCCACAGTCTGGAAAATTATCTTCCACAAAACTGGCCCCTGGTTCCAAAAAGGTTGGAAACCACTGATTGAACTCAAAGCCTATTTTATGGTAAAGTGTTGAATATCTCTGTAAGAGTATCGTACTGCATATCACTAGCTCAGGAAAAATCAAAATTCAAAATTTAAAGTGTAGTTTCTACTGAATGCATATCACTTTTGCATCATTGTAAAGTCAAAAAAATTTTAAGTTGAACTATTGTAAGTTGGAGACTGTCAGTATTTCTAGTGACCTGTTTTCAAGTTTTGAGTTCCTTTTCTTCCTCCGCTGTGTCAAGTTGGCTGCAATGTCTGGGAAAGGCATTCTTCATCTCTGTTACTGTGTTTTTTATTTCTAGCCTTTGCATTTGATTCTTGCTTTTTTTTAATCTCACCGCTGAAATTTCCTGTCTGTTCATGCATGTTGTTCAGCTTTTCTACTATGGCCTTTGACATACTAATCATATTTATGAATCACATTAATCTTAGTTATTTTAAATTCTCTGACATGTAGTTCCAATATCTGGCTCATCTGGGAGTCTGGTTCTGCTGATTGTTTTGTCTCTTGACAATGTACTTTTTTCTTTCTTTCTGTGTGTGTCTTACAATTTTTACATTGAATACCAGATATCATGCATAGGACAGAGGAGACTGAAATAAGCAATATTTATGCCTGGAGTAGGCTTTCCTCTTTTGTTTCTAGGCCTTTAGTAGGGATAGTTGAATTAGGCTAGTCAGAAATTGAGCTGGCTTGGGTTTTGTTGTTGCTGTGGTTACCTTCAGTGCCCCAGTGGTGCCATCATAACTCACTGCAGCCTTGACCACCCAAGCTCAAATTCCTCTTATGTTACCTTGTGCTTAGTAGGGGAGCTGGCTTGCCACAAGTTTTTTTTCAACATTCCAGTTCCACCTTCAGCCTTAGGCCTTTGTGTGCATCTCAGGGAGGGGACTCCTCCATGCTCTTGCCTTCTCCCTGCAGTAGACTGCTTTGCTTATTACTTAGTGCATGCTAGCCTGGGGTTGGGGACACAGGGTAGTTCTCTGTTGTCTTGGTCCCAGCCTCAGGCTTAGGTGGGCTCTATGTCTCTGCATCTCAGGGTAGGACTTTCTCAGTGATACTGCCCCTCCTTCAGTGGTGGGAGACTTCTAATGTTTGGACCCTATATGATTTCCTGCCCCTCCCTTAGAATAGAAAGATTTTCCTTTTCCCTTCCTCAGCTGCAATGGGTCTTCACCTGTACCCTGGAGGCAACAAGGTTTCCTCCCCCACCTCTATGCCTAAAGGCTTCTGTTCCTCCAGGTAGGCTTTGTACCTTTTCCATGGCAGCAACTACTCCTCCCCTCCAGGTCTGTTTTACTCCCAGAAAGGTTTCCTCAGCTTCCCTCCCTGCCCTGCCCCACCCCTGTTCTTTCTCCTGAGCACCTGTGAAGGTCTGAAGAAAGCAGCCAGTGAGTGAGTACAAATGTCTCTTGCATCTGTGGCTCCCAAAGATCTAGAGTTCTTCCAGATCATACTAGCTTTTACCAACAGATTAAAAATGTTTACTGAATTCTTTCCCACTTCATTTATTTATGTTCTATTTGTATGGTAGAAATACTACCTAATGGTGGCTACTGTGCATCTCTTCCCAACTCCACATTTGGCAACAGCATATTGGTAACTTGAAATTTGCCATGGTGGGAACATTTACCCTACAGAAATCAGTAAATGCTATTAATCAGGGCTTTCTTTTTCCCTGAGAGCCTGTTATTAAACATTTACCAGAATACCACTGTTTGGGAGAACCCCAGGAGAGTTGACCATGAAGACTGGTGCCTTTGGTGAGTGGCTTGGTGGCCTCTGGGATGGGTTGGGCCCAGCAGTGTCAATTGGCTGTGTTCAGGCCATCTCCTGCAAGGCAGTCCCTAGGCCACCGGCGGGGAGACTCACCATAGGCAGGTCCCCTGTGTTGGAAGTGGTGTAGGTTAATGCTCTTGCCCTCTCTTCCTCTTTCTCCCCTCAGACCGCAGCCAGGACAGCACAGCCGTAGCGCTCTCCGACTCCAGCTCGACTCAGGACTTCTTTAACGAGCCCACCAGCTTACTGGAAGGCTCCAGGAAATCCTACACAGAGAAGAGGCTGCCCATTCTCAGTTCCCAAGCAGGAGCAGTGGGTAAAGACCTTCAGGGAGCTATGGAAGAAAGAGGTAGGAAGCTCTAACTCAGTGAACTAGAACCACTTTGATGTCTTGTGGCAATCTGGGCAGAGCTGAAGACTTTGTGGCCCAGGGACCTTGACTGGGCAAGTTGCTCACTCTCTGGGCCTCCGTTGTTCTCCCTGTGGGATGGGAATGGTCCCAGTTCCCACCCTGGGGTAGTGAGGGTGAGCAAGGCAGCTCCTGAGAGTGCACACAGAGCCCAGCATCGTATGTGCTTTAGGGATGCTTCTTATTGTTTTTATGACCCTCACAGCCCATCCTAGGAAATCCATGTCTGTGACATTAGTGTGCTCTGTTTTTTTTTTTTTCTTGATAAATGGTTATTTTAAAAGTCTTTGGATCCTAAATGTCACAAATGTGTTGTTTTTTTTTTAGTCTGAATCATATCAGGTCTTCAGGAAAAATCTCCCTTTTTTTTTGGCAGAGGGCCCTGATCTAAGCCTGGGGTATCTCTCCTTGGGGGGCCCAGGCCCCCTTTGTAGAAATCAGTTGGCACAGCCCTGCATCTGGGCTTACTGGGAGACTGGGAGATCACAGGCAGACTAGGGCATTCCTGGCCCCACTCTGAGCTGTGACTGGATTTGAGAGCTTTCCCACTCTGGCCAGGGCCAGGGCTTACAGGTGTTTCCCAAACAATAATAACAACCTAGCCCCATACTCTTTTCTGTGCTGGGCACTGTGCTAATTCATTTGGTTCTCCCAAGCAAAAGCATAATGACTGTTCCCATTTTATAGCTGAAGAACCTGAGATTCAGAGAAAGTCCAGAATTTGCCCTGTCAGTCTCCACCCTTAACCATTACTCCATGCTACCTCTCCAGGTTGGGTGGATGGATGGGGAAAAACATTGGTGATAACCTGCCTCCCTGAGGGACCCCAGCCTTGTCCCAGGAAGTCCCAGAGCAAGCCCTGGATGACAGCTCACACATAGATGTGGCAGTGGGCCAGAGCCATCCACACTAGGGAAGACCTCTCCCAGCTCTCTGTTCCCTGCCAGCCTCCCCTGGCTGGCCTTAGATGGGCATGAGGCCACATCCCCTGTAGGTTGAAAGTGACCCCATTAGGGGACACGTGGTAGAGACACCAGATAAGAGGGCACAGAATGGAGGACTTACCGGGTGGATTTACTTGTGTCTGGTCCTCATTGAGAGATGAAGCTACTACCCCACTCTCTTACCAGGCAGTCACTATGCTGTCACCAGCCAATGTTGACATTCTGTAGGGGACACCTGGTAGAGACACCAGATAAGAGGGCACAGGATGGAGGACTTACCGGGTGGATTTACTTGTGTCTGGTCCTCATTGAGAGATGAAGCTACTACCCCACTCTCTTACCAGGCAGTCACTATGCTGTCACTAGCCAATGTTGACATTCCGTAACTGACATAAACACACTGTAGGAAGTGTGGAATGGGAAGGAGAAAGGTAACTTACACTCTTAACACTCTTAATACAGCATCTCTCGTCTTAAAAATGAGATTTTTTAAACTTCTCGGACCAGACCTACCATGTATGCTCTGTGGCCTGTCAAGCAGTGACTGCTGTGGGTGGTATTATGTTATCATGAGCTTCTCTTCCTCCTTACATGGGGAGGGGGACATGAGAGGGGAACAAAGCAAAGAGCAAGTTGACTTTGGTCTGGCACAGCCTATGCAGGCCCTTCTAGACTCATGAAGAGTGTCCTGCCTCTTCCCGCCTTCCATTAGAGCCAGTGGTTTAAGCAGATAGCTTGTGGGGCTGGCTATTGGTGAGGAAACTTAGGGTAGAACCAAAGGTCATCACAGTAGCTGATAAGCATGAAATGAAACCTCTTGCTTCCATGGCCGTGTTCCTCCCCTGTAAGCCTGGCTTTTCTTGGTAACCATGGTGGTGAAGTTGATGAACTTCCTGTTGGGAGAGCAGATAGAGCTGGGAATGTGTCCCAAGCCCACTGCCAGCAGACAGTTCTAGGAGCAGAGCACTCCTCCAGGCCTGATCTTGATCAGTGGTGATCTCCAACATGTACTTCCCTTGGCTCCCCCATTGGGTAGCAGCCTGGCCATCACAGCCTGCAGTACTTGAGCAACCTTTGGCCTCCCTGCAGAAAGCCAGGACTGCAGTGCCTAGGCAGTGTTGAGTGTGGGCCCCAAGTGTACTCCACACCTCTTGTCTTCCCAGCACACCCTCATAAAGAGTCTAGCCAGCAGCCTGCTGCTTCTTCCATCATTAATGGTGTGGGGTGCAGGCCCTCACTCATGTGTTTTGTATTTGTTATCAAGCAGTGGGGCACAACAGGTCCAGATCTGCATTGAGAGGAAGCAGAAACAGATCTGACAGCCATATCCTGCCTGGCACCAAGATGCACTCCCTCCCACCATGTCTAGCAGGCACAAGCTGTCACACTGCCTGAGGACCAGCCTCCTTTCTTTAATTCTCCAGAGGCTGTCTTTCTCCACTCTGGCCTTGACTGAGGTGCCTTAAGGAAAGAGCCTTTCCCAGAAGTGACTGATGCAGCTAGCTGAAGCTCACCTTTTCAGGGAGTAGAGCTTCAAAAAAAAAAAAGAAGTCTAAAATATGAAAGTCACAAGAGTAAAGACTTACTTATGTGAGAAGAAAGTTGCTCACAGTTTGATCACTTAAACACAAACCCACTCTATTAGGTCATCCTGAAGGCAAGAGGGTAAAACCCAAATCGGAGTTGACAACCACCTGTTGTGATCCAGGCAGTGGACACAAGGGCATGCCAGAATGGCCACATCTGCCCATTCCTGGTCAAGTAGAGGCCTACTGACCATGACTGTGTACCACACGCAAGACTGGGTGATAAATGGTTGTGTCGAGGGAGGCTGCCTTGGGGACAGTTGACCTACCTGCCAGTGCCCAGCTTCCTGCCCATCTTGCCTGCCTACTCTTTGTGGAGAGCACCCTTACTGGGCTCTTTTCTCAGATTAGGAGAGTTTGAGTAAGACGACCTCAGAAGGCAAAAGAGACTGACTTGAGGTCTCTGCTGGAACATATTTTTGCCTGGGACTCTCAGCTGTTGGTGTCTTGCCAAGATGTGTATCCACTTGCAGGTCAGGCTCTTCTATAACGAGGCCCCCTGAGTTCACTGGGCCATCAGTACATATCAGTCCAAAGGCTCAGCTGGAGGGAGGCATGTCTGTGCCTCATGCTTCCTAGGACCTCCATGGGCTGATGTGGATCAGATGGCTCCTGTGCTCTGTTGGCCTTGGCACATGCACCACAGGCATTCCAAGCCAGTCTTCCTTGCCAGCAGCAGACACTGGCCTAGGGTGGAGTGTCCAGTGCACACATTTCACTTGCTTTCTCTTGGTAGAAAGTTTTCTTGCCTTCATGCGGCTAGGGGTAGAATTGGACATCCTGGCTGGGAAACATGGTGTGGTCCTGTTGGCATTTCTGACCTTCTTTCTTCCAGTAAGGAAGTGGATGGCTCTGTGACCTGTTCAGCAGTGGGAGTGGATGCTGTGGATAAGGCAGCTCACACCATGTCTCCTGGGCTGCTTCGGCCACCCAGACCCCTAAGTAACTGATTGGTATTGTTGTTGTTGTTGTTGTTTCTGAGACAGGGTCTCGCCTTGTTGCCCATGCTAGAATGCATGGCTCACTATAGCCTTGACCTTCTGAGCTCGAGGGATCCTTCCGAGTAGCTGGGACTACAGGTGCCACCACACCTGCCTAATTTTTAAATTTTTTTGGTAGAAATGAGGTCTTGCTATGTTGCCCCAGGCTGGTCTCGAACTCTTGGCCTCAAGCAGTCCTCTCACCTTAGCCTCTCAAAGTGCTGGGATTACAGGAGTGAGTCACCACGCACAGCCTATTAATAGGCAAAAGAAAGAGAAAAGAGAATAGCTCTCTCTCCAAGCAGGTCCTCCCTGCAGCTGGGTTTTTAACCCAGTCCAGGATTGCTGTTTTCTTCTCTCTTTATGTGTTCTGAGATCTCTGGCTGAATTCTTGACCTTCTGCCTGGTTTCCATAAAAATTGTGCTCCTGTGTGTCTTTGTGTCCAAGCTCTCAGTGCCTGATGTGAACCACTGAGAGGCCTGCATCGTCATCTCATTCCTCTGTCTCCCCCATGCCTGGCACAGGGCTGCTCCCAGTGTCATGGCTTACACTGTTTGGTGAGCCATGTTTTGAACACATTAGAAACCTGGCACATTGAATAAAGTGATGGTATCCCCTGTAAGATGGGTGCCAGCCCTAAGCTGTGGTACGTAGGCAGCTTCCTGAGCTCACATGAGAAGACAGTGTAGTGTGGAAGGAGCTAGGACCTCCTGGCACTCAGTCATTCCAGCCATCTCAAAGGTTTGGGGGAGGGGACAGCCTGTGGTAGACTCTGGGCCTGGGAAAGGGGAGATGCTCTTATGGCTTCTCTTTGCAAACACCACTGGGGGCAGTGATGCAGGGGAGGGAGAAGGGCAATGGCTCCAGGAGAAGCAGTGATGGTGGAGAGGCAAGGACACTGAGGGAGGCGGTGGGCTGGGCTACAGGGGAGCAGGGAGGGAAGGTCACACTAATGGCAGGTGGCTGAGGGCAGTATAGGGAGTGACTGCTCAAATTCTTTCCTCAATGAGAACAGTGATGGTGGACAGCCTGGCCACACACCTGATGTCAGCAGATAGGCTTTGACTTAGCATGTGAGGAACTGAGGGTCTTGGTCGTTGCCCATTTGGCCCTGCCTCAGCAGGCCCCAGCTGTCTCCAGGCCGATACTACAGTAGGGAGAGGGCTCAGCCATAGCATACCATCTGAGAGCTGCTGCTGCTGGCTGCTTCTCTGGCCTCCTCCAGGCAGGTTGCACAGGGTGTGCCATGTTCCTGGGTGCCTAAGGAGCCACAGGCCATAGGACCCCTTGCCTTTGTCCTTTGTTCCCCAGCTCCTTCCATCTGTCCCACCCTCGCGGGCCAGAGAGCTTTCTCCTTCTGTAGCCAAGGAGCCTGCAGCTCAGGGTCTAGCTCAAGATGACCTAGGCCACTGTCATCATCCTGAGGCCAGCCCTGCAGCCCCACCATCCAGCCTAGGCTCTCCTGATGTGAACTGCTGCCCCGTGGTCCCTGGTGGAGCAAGGCTGGGTGTTCAAGAGCTGAGCTCATGTTATATTAGGGCCGATATGGGAGCACTTGACTCACACACAGCAGCAGCAACTCTGAAGAGGGATGTTGGGCAGACAGTGGGCTGAGCACTGAGCACAGGAGCAGATGTGATACTTTGTGAGCCCTCTCCTGGCTGTGTTTTAGTCAATAATGGTGGTGGTAACACCTGCCCTTTGTGGGCTGCTTCCCCATGCCCCAGCCCCAGAGGTGGGACAGCTTGTGTCACTATTCAGAGGGGAAGACCCAGAGCCCAACCCATAACTCCCACTCTCTGTAGTCTCTGGGTCTCCCACTGCATGCCAGCTGGGACAGCCTGTTTCACAGAGCAGGAGACCTCAGTTGAGGCAGAGCCAGCACCGGGCCCTGTGTCTACTGCTGCTGCTGGGTCCAGCACCCACTCAGCAAAGGCATTGATCCAGCCATGCCAGTCACCTCACCAAGGTGTCTCCATCACTGGTGGTAGACCACTGCATGGGCAGGGCCTAAAACCAAGGTGATTTTCTTTTCCTTCTTCTCAACTGTAGGAAAAAACGAGGAGTGCTTGGAGAATACAGAAGGCTTCCGGGCTGCAGAGCAAGGTGTCCAGAAGCCTGCTGCAGAACCCCCAGCCTCTGCTTGCATCCCTGGCAAGCCCTCAGCATCCGCACCCACCCTGTGGGATGGGAAGAAGAGAGGGGACCTCACCGGGGATCCAGTGGCCTTCCCCCAGGGGCTGCCAGCTGGTGCTGAGGAGCAGCGGCAGTTTCTCACAGAGCAGTGCATCGCCTCCTTCCGCTTGTGCCTGAGCCGCTTCCCCCAACACTATAAGAGTCTCTACCGACTGGCCTTCCTCTACACCTACAGCAAAACCCACCGGGTGAGTGGACTGCTGAGACAAGCGGGCTTGGATCTTCTTCTCAGGGCAGGCAGGCATCTTTGAAGGTTAGTGGGCAAAGCTAAGACAGATTGGAGCTTCATAGTACCAGCACATGGGAGGAATGGGCGAGAGAGCTGCAGGAGGTAGGGCCAGACCCAGCTTCCCTAGGCCAGCTTCCCAGGGAACCAGTGGTGAGGGCCCAGGGTCACAGCCAGGAATAGAGGGAAGAACAAGTGTAGGGGGCCTCACAGCCCCAGGGATAGGCTGTGGTGGGAGGGATAAGAGTCCATAGGCTCATCTACTCTTTCCTGTGAGGGCTGTGCAGCGACTCCTACTCTGATGTTGTGCTCCCTTGCCCCTGCCATTGACCCATCATCTCAGCAAAAGCATGTCCCTCTTCCAGGTGCCCTAGGGGCCCTGCCTACTCTCTGTTCAGGCCTTGTATGCCCCAGGCCCCATATCTCCAGTTGCATCTTTCAGGGGCCTCCTCACCATACCCTGCCCCTGGGCTATTCTCTCTGGTGCAGCTGCTAATACCATCTTCACAGCCTCGCTTCATGGGGGTTGGGTGCTGACAGCCTCCTCCAGCTCTTTTTGGAAAGCAGATGATGTAGTGATCCTTAACAGCTGCCCCAGGCTTAAGCGCTTCCAGGGAATTGCCAGCCAGACCTCTTCTGCTGGCATTTAGATTTGTGGAGGTAGTATGGCCTGGGCAGGGCCTAAAGTAGGGGTGACTTTCTTTTCCTTCTCACAGGAGTTGTTGAGCAATGTCCTGGTTGTTGTCCTGCCCACTGGAGCTACATTCTAAGGAGGGGGCAGATTTTAGAACATGCAGATGGCCAGGTGTTGTAGCTCACACCTATATTCCCAGCAGTTTGGGAGGCCAAGGCCGGCGGGGGGGGATTACCTGAGGTCAGGAGTTCGAGACCAACCTGGCCAATGTGGTGAAACCTTGTCTCTACTAAAAATACAAATATTAGCCAGGCATGGTGGCATATGCCTGTAGTCCCTGCTACTCAGGAGGCTTAGGCATGAGAATTGCTCAAACCCAGGAGGCAGAGGTTGCAGTGAGCCAAGACTGTGCCACTGTACTTCAGCCTGGGTAAAAGAGCGAGACTCCGTCTCAAAAATAAAAATAAAAAATAAAAACATGCAGATGAGTAAGGCAAGTCTCATTTGACCAATACCAGAGAGATAAGAACGGGATACACAGAGGGGTGAGGGTGCTGCTGTGCCTCTGAAAAGACACCTTTTTTTTTTCTTTAATTATGGGATGCCACAAAGACACCTTTTATGCTGAGACCTGTAGTGTGAATAGGGCACAGCATTGGTCTGGAAGGGAGAGTACCCAGACAGGGCAAGAAGCCCAGGAAGGTGGCCATTCTGGGCTGGCATCAGTGTAGGCAAGGGCCAGGGAGGGCCAAGTGTGCTGAGCAAGCAGGGATGACCTTTAGGGTCTATCTGTGAGGACTCAGTCAGTTCCTCCTCCTAGAGGTCCCCTGCCGGTTCTCTCCAACATCCTCTGTGGAATGTTTGAAGAACCAGAATGGACATTTGGCCAAGAGATGAGTCCTGGCTTGGCATTGGCTATGTGCAAGAAGTGGTGCTTCACAGAATTCTGTTTGGAGGATTAGATACAGGGGTCCAAGAAGGTAAGTGCTCTGTCCCCACATTGACCAGCATGCTCACGTGGCTAGGTTGATTTCCTCAGGGTACAGCAGTTGACACAGGTCTGAGAGGGAGGGAGTCTTAATCTGAGGCTTTGGTTTATAGTTCAGGGTGCAATGCACGCTGGCAAATGACAGCCAGCTCCGGCTCCCCTGGCTGCTGGTGCCACACTGGAGCCTGGCTTGCTCTCTGCCCAGCCTGCCCTTGGCAGTGGACCTTACCTCTGTGCCCCAGGCCTTCTGCACTCAGGTGGACCTGGATCTTAATAAACCCCAACCAGCATGTCTTTACTGCTAAAGCCGTCTTTGGGCCGTCTTTGAGGGGCAATGGCTGATATGAACCCTGTTGGGCCCACCATTGCTTTGGGAACTTTCCCGCTTCCCTCTTTTGGGAGCAGCAGAGCCCAATGCAAGAGCCCACATACACATCAGTGGAATAGACACTAGTAACCGATGTCCTTTCCTCAGGCAGCCATGCAGCCTCCTCTAGCTGTGGTCAGCTCTGACCAGAATCTGGTGTTTTCTAATAGTGAGCTCAGACCCTTCCCCATCCTGTTACAGACTACCTTCTCCAGAAGCAGATGCCAAGATGGAATTTTGGGTACAAAATGTTTATTAGGAGTTGACACCTATGCAAGGGAAAGCAGGGAAAGAGCAGGTTTGGGTGGAGAAGAGTTGAGTGGCAATATAGGCCCCACCCACCCTGCCTCCACTTCCCCAATAAATGGCTATATGTTGAATTTGAAGGAGCCAGTGCATGTACCGTGCTTACCTCAGCACTAGACATAGAATGCTGTTATTACAGCTTGCCTCTTCTCTTGATAAATTTTTTAGAAATACTATTTATGTCAAAATTAAAGAAAAGTTGGAGGGAGGTAACCATAATTCCACTACCCTAAAATTTGCTATCTTAGGTCTAATACAGGTTGAGTATTCTTTTTTTTTGGCAGAGCGGGGTGGGGATTTCCGGCAAAAACCAGAAAACCTGCTAGACAAATTCTAAAAGAGCTGTAACACTGATTGAGTATTCTTTATACAAAATACTTGGGACCAGAAGGGTGTTGGATTTTGGCTTTATTCCAGATCTGAGAATATTTACATTATACTTACCTGGCTCAGCCATCCCTAAGCCAAAAATCTTAAATCCAAAATGCTTCAATGAGGCTGTGCACGGTGGCTCACACCTGTAGTCCCAGCACTTTGGGAGGCTGATGGACCACCTGAGGTCAGGAGTTTGAGACCAGCCTGGCCAACATGGGAAAACCTTCTCTCTACTAAAAACACAAAAATTAGCCAGGCATGGTGGCAGGCACCTGTAATCCCAGTTACTCAGGAGGCTGAGGCAGGAGAATCACTTGAACTGGGGGGGCGGAGGTTGTAGTGAGCCGAGATCACGCCACTTTACTCCAGCCTGGGTGAAAGAACAAAACTCCATCTCAAAAAAGTAAAACAAACAAAAAAAAAAAAAAAAACACAAAATACTCCAATGACCTTTCCTTTAAGCACCAAAGTTTCAGACTTTGGAACAATTTGGCTTTCAGATATTTGGACTTAGGATGCCCTGCCTGTATTTCTTCCCAACTCTAGTGCACATGCCCTGTTGATTGTGTGCTTTTGACACCAGGCACTCCAGGGATCATGGCCTTTCCACTTTGCATCTGCGAACCTGGACTGAGAGTCACACAGAGCTGAATGACAGAGCCAGACATCGGCCCTGGACAGTCCCCCATGCCCTGTCCACACTCAATAGTTTGCCATTTTGCTCTTTCCATAAATGACCCTCCCCTCAGGTCATTTTGGTCATTCTGTGATGCTCCAGGATAGGTGGCCCAGTTGACCCAGCCATCCCCAGTAGCAGGGATGGAGGCTGCCTTGGGCTGCTCATGTCAGTATCCCCAGACAACACCCCCATAGCCATCAGCCTCAGTTTCTGCCAGCTTTTCTGTTCACTGCATTCATAGGCTGAGTTCTTTGGTTCTCAGAAATGGAATGCCTCAGGCCACTGAGCTCATCCTAGACCCTGAATATGCTGCTGGGGTGGTTCCCACTGGCTCCTTTGTTTGCTTCACCCAGAAACCTTTGCTGAGCACCAGTTACCACCACCAAATTGAAAGCAGGTTGTTAACACCTAGCTCCCTGAAAGCCTGAGTTAAGACCTTCCTGCTGCTCTGGGGCATGCCATCCTGGGGGCTCCATGTGGCTCTGCCCAGACCTGGGGTGTCCGCTCTGCTGGCAACAGCTTGTTCACAGATCTGGGGAACACAACCCCATGTTGTCACTGACAAATATGGAACTATTAAGTGGGAAGTAGTTACCACTTTCCAAACACAGCTGTTTGGTAACAAACACTTCCCGCTGTATATATTTGACAGCAGCACATTTCTTCATAAAATCCCACCTGTGGGCTTGGCAGTGCCTTTTTCCTGTTGCCATCTCACAGCTCAGTGGTGGACTGGAGCGTCTGATGTCTGCCTTTTCAAAGGGGCCCAGAAGCAGAGCCTGCCTGGAGATGTTTGGCTGACTCCTGAACCCTTAGGTCTTTCACAGGCACCTCCAGGTGAGGCTCTGCCCACCCAGGCCTTGCAAAGAAACTGCCTTCAGGGCACAGTGTGCCTCTTGCTTAGCTGCTGACAGCAGGGCTTTTGGGGGAGGGGGTGAGAATGTGGGCTCTGAAGCTGGCCTTACCTGGGTTCAGAACCGGGCTCTGCATGGGAATTCTTGGAGGCCCAGGACTCTTCTTTCCTCAATAAGAATGATTGTAATATGAAAGCAGAATTACTGTGGTAATGAGGTGAGGGATGCTGTGCTGGGGCGATGTGCAAGACACCCTGCACTGCCCTCAGCCAGCAGTTCTTCTCACACCCCTCTACTGAGGCCCATTTCTTCAGTGTCAGCATCTCCCATTGCTCCTTATTCCTCTGCGAGGCCCCCTGAGGGCTCCCTGCCTGGAGCATAATGGCCAAGGGCTAGGTCTGTCCTGAGAGACCTTTGTTGCCTGCCTGAGGCTGCCCTCCCACCTAGGGTCGGCACTGTTACACACAGGCTGCCCTTGGACTCCCCAAGGCAGGCCACCTGTCACCCTGCACACTGTGCACACCTTAGATAGGGATAGTCATTTATGCTGATAGCTATAAGGGCCCTAATTCTAGCTATTGTATTACTTACTCTCTGGATTACAATCTTCACCAGGATTTTGAGGCTTGAGTCCACACTCATAGAAACCTGTCTCTTTGAGAGCCCAAGTGGGCAGCCCAGGAGAGAGAGTACACGGCATCAGACACCTCTTGTCATGAACGTTCTGGCCTTTACTGATGGGTGTCCAGGAAGAAGGCCAAGGCATAGGCACCCCTGCCCTGCTCTCTCAGTTGCCTCCTGCTCAGTTGAGAGCTGAGCCCTTCACCTCCTGCTGCTTCTGCTGGAAGGGGTTCAGGGCAGAGGGGGTTATGAGATGGTCCCTGGAGCAAACAGTCTTGAACAAAAGCAAATCTGGAGGACTCATACTTCTCAATTTCAAATTACAAATCTATAATACACTAATCAAAACAGTGAAATACTAGCCTTAAAAGGGGAGGAAATTCAGTCATATCAGACAACATGGGAAACCTAGGCTAAGTGAAATCACCAGTCACAAAAGACAAATACTGGATGATTCCACTTAGATGAGGTGTGAGGAATAGCAGCCTGGCTGTGCTAGCCCAGTCAGACCCCATTTCTTTGGCCCAGGACCTATATGGGATGAGCCCAGGCCCTGGGTTTGGTTAGAGACAGACTCCTGCCAGGAGGGCCCCATGATGCTATGTGCCCAGCTGAAGGATCACCAGGGAATCTGTTGACTTCTGGCTTCAGGGTCAGCTTCTGTTCTGATACGAGCCTGGGTAAAGGACAGGCCAGCTGGCTGTGAACCCCCACCCCTTGCCCACCTGTTGTAGGTACAGCATCCCCACCTGCCTGTGCTGCTGGCTCATGTAGGGGACTCATAGAAGCAGGACTATCTTGCAGGTTAAATGAGAGGGGCTCTGAAGAGGCCATGCGCCATCAGACTGGAGTGGATATGAAGGCCTGCTGTTGAGACCCTGCTTTTTGCTCGCAGACGAGTGTTCGTGGGGAGCTGGTGACCTTTGAGTTCACACTGACTGAGCCAGGACCACACAGATAGTAGAACCAGGCATCAGGAGGGAATGCTGGCCACAAGGCAGGGTGTTCGCCTTCCTTTAACCTCTGCTGCCTTTTTGTGGACATAAAACGGGCCCCTTCCAGCTGGCTATGGTGGCTCACGTCTGTAATCGCAGCACTTTGGGAGGCTGAGGCAGGCAGATCACAAGGTCAAGAGATCGAGACCATCCTGGCCAACATGGTGAAACCCCGTCTCTACTAAAAATACAAAAAATTAGCTGGGCATGGTGCCACGTGCCTAGTAGTCCCAGCTACTCAGGAGGCTGAGGCAGGAGAATTGCTTGAACCCGGAAGGTGGAGGTTGCAGTGAGCTGAGATTGCACCACTGCACTCCAGGCTGGGTGAGAGTGAGACTCCATCTCAAAAAAAAAAAAAAAGGTGGCCCTTTCCACAAAGTGGTGGTGTGCCCTGCATCCCCACATGGATGTCCTGGGCTGCTGCAGATCTTAAACATCCAGGTTCTTGTCAGGCTTTAGTTTATAGTTTGCAAAAGGAGAATTTGATACCTTTCTCAACTTAGGAATCTTGATTTTGCATTTCAAAGTCTATCTGCCTCATGGTTTGAAGATTCTGTTGGGACCATAGGGACCAGAGGCGGTGGGACAGATTGCCCCCATAATGGCTGCTGCTTTCCTGGTCCTCGCTCCTACAAAGAAATGCAGATTCCAACAGTTTGAATAGATTTGAGCACTCTGTCAGCAGCTTTTATTATCAATAATATTGTTTAAGCTTGTAAAAGATAAAACTACCCACAACTGTCCCACAAGCAATGACATGGCAGAAGTGTTTGTATTTCGTGTACTCCCTCCAGTGTGTTTTCTGTACATCTCTGCAGGTTCACTCATTTAGCAACTGTCTACTAAGTGGTTGTTGCGCAGGAGGTTCCTGTTTGAGGTGTTGGGCATACAGCATTGTGTACTCACTGGAAGAACAGAGTGGACAGCTAGTGATGAGTAGGAAGAAAAATAAAGCCTGGCAAGGGGTTAGAGGTGGGAGTGTGACTATTTAGATAGGGAGGTTGGGAAGACTGTCTAAGCAAGGACCTGAATCAAGTGAGAGAGCTCTGATGGCCACAATGATATGGGGGAGGGGCTTCCAGATGGACACACACCCAACACACATGCCTAGAAACAGAAACAGTCTTGGTGCCACTAGAATCCACTGAAAGCTCGTGTGACTAGATGGGGAAGGAGGAGAGGGGAAGAATATGCGGTTAGAGGCTTTCAGGGCCTGGTTTGGCAGGAGGAAGTTGAAGAGATACCATCCTAAGTTAGGTTATAGCTGTTGCAAGGGCTGGGCACAGTGGCTTACACCCTAGGTGAAGGGCTGAGTACAGCTGAGGTCCATAGCCACCTTCCTGGCAGCCCTGTTGAGCCCTGCTGGCCTTGCATAGAGGCCAGTGCTACTCCAAGATCACCACCAATTTGCACACCTGGAGTCACCATATAAGAGTTGTAGAGCCTGACCTCTCTGATCTCCACCATCTGTCCCTTATGGGTTCGTGAAGCAGGAGGTGGTTAAGTGGCAAGTGGGTCATCATCACTGGTTGTGGCAGGGAAACAGCCCCTGGGGCAGGGACCCCGGTGCCTCCAGGCTACCATATAATAGTAACAGATGGGATCAGGTATGCCTTCCAGCTTTGCACATCTTGGGACAGCAGGTGACCCCAGGGGGTAGTAGTTGTTTTCCCATCTCCAGCTGTCAACAGGCTTTGCCAAGCCCTCACTGCATGCAGGACCCATGGAAGGCTACAGTTAGGGATGCAAGCCAACTCACTCCAAGCTTTTGCTTCCTGTGTGAAGAGAAAGGGAGCTTGGGGAGTTCCAGTCAGTTTAATGTGTGCTGTAGTGAAATGATTGCTGGCAGAGTAGTGCAAGTTAGTGGGCAGAGGCTGGCATTGAGCTTCAGCCTTGAAGGCATGGACTGTTGCTTAGCTGGCCCCCAGGAGCGCAGTGCTAGCCCCTGGCCTTGGGCAGGACCCAAGCAGCCCCACTCATGCCCCATGACTGTTGCCTTCCTCCCTCAACCTGACATACACTTCTTTCTCATTTTATTAAAGGTCAGGCTGCACAGCTTCCTTTCACTCTTCCTGTGGGCATCTATTGGATCCTTTCTGTGAGCTCCAAATTAGACTTGTATTGGAGGAGCCTTCAGTGAAGTCAGACTGTGTCCCTGCCCTCATAGAGCTGATAGAGAAGTGGGGCAGAAAGCAGACCCGTCTGCGAGCCAGTGGAAAGGCTATTTAAGGTGGCCATGGGTCTGTGGGAACAGTGTTCCAGGGGACCATCGGGAAAGGTGAGATGACCTGCAGGACCAAGGTGGGAACAATTGTGGCTGGAGGGCCATTCACAAAGAGGGATGGGGGGTATAGGGGAGAAGAGCCAGCTGGTAGGCAGGTGGACTGAGGCATGGAGCTGGCTCTTGCCCCAAAGGCCTGCAAGCAGAGGAATTAGACGTACCCTCTGCCTTCTGTAGCCAAACAGGAGTGATCCAGATAGTGGGCAAGGGAGGACATCAGGGTACCTGTATGCTTCTGGGATTTTTGCCCTGCTTCTCTTCAGGACCTTACAGCCTTTCATCTGCCCTCTGTCGGAGCAGGGTCTGTATGCACAAGCCTCAGGGCCTATTCAGCCAAGGAAAATGTGCCATCATCTGACAACTGGCTCCACGGGGCTCCTCGCATTCCCAGAGTTGCCTATGAGCCAGTGATGTGACAGGTTGCATGAGGCCTGAGAGAGCGGTGGCCATGATGGCTGGCTCAGTGTTCAGCATACAGCACATGCCCAGGCAGATTTGTAAAGTGACTTGCCCGCCTATAGTAGATAGGTGCGGGGCCACGATCCCCCAGACAGGGGAAGAGCCCAGGCCTTCGAGTCCCTCCAGCCTGGACCAGAGTTGAGGGATGGCTCTGGGACCTTGGGCAAGCTCTTGAATTTCTCTGAGCCTCTATTTCCTGATTGGTAAATGGGCAATTCTGTGAGGTGAGGGGATATGGCACTGTGCTCAGCCCACGAGGCATCATGTTGCCTTACCTCACCACACCACGAAGCTGTAGGGCTGGCTCTATGCTGCAGGTGCACAGGGCAAGTCAGATCCTCTTCCCCCTTGCAGAGGCTCAGCAAAGGCCCAACACAGTCTCTGTGCCCTCTCCCACCCCACCAGCCTGGCACCCACAATCCCCCAGACAGGTCTCAGCCCTCCTTGTCAGCACCTGTCTGGGACTTCAGGTGTGAATCAGCCAAGGGCCCCCATAAGTCGTCTGGACACTTTGTGCCTTAGCATTGATTAGCTCTCTTTCTCTGGCAGGCCTAGGAGACAGCTGGAGAAACACACTCTCTACTCATGCACAGTGGCCAGATCTGCGGGAAGCTAATTTATAAACCAGATTGGGTTTGACAGGCTAGAGTTTTCCACACACTTTGCCCCAGAAACCTCTCCCACTGCCTTCTCCCTTTCTACTCCAATCTGGGGGACAGACTGGGTACGTGCAGGTGGAGTGTTGAAAACAAACCAAAGAGGAATGTTCATTCCTGTCCCATAGCCACAGGTTCTGCAACAAGGCAGCTGATCAGGGAAGCAGAATCTCTGTGACTCTCTCCAGCCTGGTCCCAGTGCTTTCTCTTGTGTCCCCAGCCAGAAGGAACTCTTTGTGCAGACTACTTTCTTGGTATTCTTAGGAAAATGAGGGCTACTGGAGATGCTTCTTCAAGCCAGGCTCTCCCATCTCCTCCCCCTGGCCTCAAGTGCTGCTACTTAAAGAGGTCTTCTGGACACTTTTCCAAGTTCCTGAGGAGCCCCAGAAGCAGCTTTGGGATCATGACTCTTGGGTAACTTTTCTCAGGCCAGGCCTGTGCCCTGGGTCATGGAGTCACAGCTGGAGGAATGGCTTGCCACAGCATTGAGACCAGGGCCATAGAGGAGAGGAAGGGTATGCACAGACTCAGTCCCCTAGGCGGCCTGCCTCTGTTCTGGGCCTCACAGCCTATGGTCATAGCACATACTCCCTGCCTGATAGCCCCCTGGCTCCCCACTGGCCTTATGGGCAGCCACATCTGATCCCCCCACCTCCTTGGCTGGGTCCTGGCTGTCCCAGGTGTCTAAGCACTTGACTCAGTGAGTCCCTTATCCCCATAACAGCCTTGTGCAAACCACAGTCCAGCTATTACCTTTTCCCAGAGCCTCCATGACCTTCTCAGACTGGGTGAAAGGTAGGTCTCCTTTGCAACCTACCTCCATGGTCAGGTATGTTTACCTGTGATATCAGAAGTGCAGGTGACAGGCCAGGTGCAATGTCTCATGCCTGTAATCCCAACACTTTGGGAGGCCAAGGCTGGTGGATCACAGAGGTCAGGAGTTCGAGAACAGCCCGGGCAACATGGTGAAACCCCATCTCTACGAAAAATAAAAACATTAGCCAGGCATGGTGGTGGGCACCTGTAATCTCGTTTACTTAGGAGGCAGAGGCAAGAAAATTGCTTTAACCCAGGAGGTGGAGGTTTCAGTGAGCTGAGAGCATGCCACTGTACTCTAGCCTGGGTTATTGAGTAAGACTGTCTCCAAAAAAAAAAAAAAGTACAGTTTTCCATATCACATTTTTGAGTCCACCTATGGCTGATTAGACCAGGGTGGACACCTACCTGGACTGAGCCTCTCAGATCTCCTTCGGGAAAGACTAAACCAAGTGTCACTAAACCAGTTGGTCATGGCTGAGCACTAATGCAGGTTGTAAGCCCTTCTCCTAGGCTTCCCGAGACCTGAGTCTTCCTCTTGGAGCCCTGCTCTACTCACTTGAGCTAATATTTGGTTTTATTCCTTTTCATGAAACATTCCACTCTGAACCCACCACCCCATTCTCTTCACCCTGTACTCAGTTTCTCTGCAGCTGACCCTCCCTCCTTGGACTTGCTGTGGAGCAGGGGCTTGTGGCCTGGGGTAAGGTAAGGTGGGGTGCAGAAGTGGGAAGCATTATGTGAGAACTTGGAACCACCCTCAGGAGGCTTCTGAATGAGTGGCCCTGGAAGCAGGCTCTTCAAAGTGTGGCTGCTAGGCATTGCTGGGAACTTTTTTTTTTTTCTTTTGAGACAGAGTCTCTCTCTTGTCATCCAGGCTGGAGTGCAGTGGCACAATCTCGGCTCACTGCAACCTCCACCTCCCAGGTTCAAGTAATTCTTCTGCCTCAGCCTCCTGAGTAGCTGGGATTATAGGCATGCATCACTACACCAGACTAATTTTTATATTTTTAGTAGAGATGGTGTTTCACCATGTTGGCCAGGCTGGTCTCAATCTCCTGCTCATGATCCACCCACTTTAGCCTCCCAAAGTGTTGGGGTTACAGGCATGAGCTGCTGGGGACATTTGAAAGTAAACTACAAGTTGTTCCTCCTAGGGTGCTGAAGCTCAGAAGTTGAAGATCAGGACTGGGTGTTTTACTGTTTTCTGTGAGTATGAGCAAAGTGGCCTCTGCTCTCAATTGGGAGCCTGCCTCCGGGGTCTGAGGACCCTCCTGCTGCCCAGGTTGCTCCCTCCTCTGCCTGTCTCTCAGAGAGGAGCAGGCAGGTGGTCCCTCAGCAGACAGGAAGCTCACAGTGAATGGAGCCTCCTATACAAAGCCACAAGGCCCTCCCCAGTGCTGGGGAGCAGCCCTCAGTCCCCACAACAGCCTGGTGGGGAAGAAGAGTAGCCCTCTGTGCACAGATAGGAGCAAAGGCTTAGAGGCAAGCTAGCATGGGTCCCACAAGTCAGTGAGTCAGGGAGCTGGATTTGCACTTTTGCCTCATGATGATTAAGGGAATGGTTCGGTATGCTCAGCCTGGCCAGCAGCGGGCAGAATGGGAGCAGGTGGGCCAAGCTTGTATGCCAAGAAGTGAGAGGGCTTTCAGAGCAGCTGGAATGCAAGGTGATGAAGGCCTGCACCCAGTGCTGAGAAAGGCGAGCAAGAGACCTGAGCATGAGGGGACAGATTGGCCAGGATGATGAGTGATGTGGAAAGGGTAGAGGATCTGGCATTGTGCAGTCCCAGGTGCCAAGCCCAACTCTGCCCATTGCCAGCCCTTTCCCTGTAGGACAGCATGGTCCTGAGGTGGAGCAAGATGGCCACCACAAGGTGCTTGGCTGCTGTGGTGAAAACCAGAGAGGGGAGAGTGGCTGGCCAAGCAGCTGATGTGAAGACCTGCTCTATGGGCCAGTGAGAAGGCCCCAGAGAAGGCTGAGGCAGCCAGGCCCATGCCCACCCTCTTACTCTACACCATCTCCCCTGGGACAGGATTCCACCAAGAGGCTCATTGCCCAGAGATCATCAACCTGAGCACTGTGGCCAGAGCCTAGCCCTCCAAGCCTAAGGCAGCTATACCACTGGTCATGAATAAGAGATGCTACTGATTCCTGACAAGTCAGGGCTGCAATATTTAGGCTAGTGGAGGCCCCTGACAGAAGGCAGGTACTAGGTCCATGTGGCAGGTTTGTAGGGTTGGTCAGGCCAGGGGTCCCTGTCAGTCCCCACCTTGGGCAGTCAAAGACCGCACTCCTAATTCAGTGGTTCTGGGCAAGAGATCAGTTCCGAAAATGCATCCCACAGCCTCATGATCAAAGCCCATGGCCAGAGCCACCTGGAGCTGTGGAATTGATGTCTGCAGGAGCTGCTGCTCATCGTGGTTTGCCATGCAGCCAGGAAGGAGAGGACCGCCTGCCTTCCCTGTGGGCGCCCTGAGCAGCCCACACACTCACTTCCAACCTACTTCTTGTTTCCCCAGAACCTCCAGTGGGCCCGCGACGTGTTGCTAGGCAGCAGTATCCCGTGGCAACAACTGCAGCACATGCCGGCACAGGGGCTCTTCTGCGAGAGGAACAAGACCAATTTCTTCAACGTGAGTACTTTGCCTTGTTGATTTCCGAGGCTGCTTGTGGCCACCGCTTTTCACTGAAGGCGCATGAATTGACCTCCTTGGTGGGTGTTCCCAGGGCCTCAGGTTTGCGGCATCCTCAGAGGGCAGGCAGGGTGGTACAGCCCAGAGTGTGCCAGACTCTGGTATGGGGCTGTGATTGCTGAGCGACTTCTGGCAAGTCACTGCCCCCTCTCGTGGGGAGAGGCATGGATGAGCTTGGTATGTTCTCCAAAGCCCCAGGTATTCTGGGGTCACATAGGCAGTGATGAGAGGGGTGCAGACCCAGGTTCCTGCTCCTGCTGGAGCAGCTCCTCCTTTGGTCTCAAGCATGTAAGAAATTCTGACTGCTTAAAAAACAAGTGTGGCCGGGTGCTGTGGCTCATGCCTGTAATCCCAGCACTTTGGGAGGTCGAAGCAAGTGGATCGAGTTCAAGACCAGTCTGGCCAACATGGTGAAACCCCATTCCTACTAAAATATAAAAAATAGCTGGGCATGGTGGTGGGTGCCTGTAATCCCAGCCACTTGGGAGGATGAGGCAGGAGAATTGCTTGAACCCGGGAGGTGGAGGTTGCAGTGAGCTGAGATCGTAACGTTGTACTCCAGCCTGGTTGACAGTGAAACTCCATCTCAACAAAAGAAAAAAAAAGTGACCAGTGTTGGGCTTGCAGTGCACTTCAGCCCTGATAGTCCATGGGAGGTAGAGACTTACTCCTTGAGCAGGGCAGGGCCAATCACCTAGGCCTGCCTGCCCATCATCCCTAAGGCTACATCTGTTCCTCTTGATACCCCACCTGGACCTACCCTCCCTCATTTCCTCTGCGCTGCATGAAGACAGCTAGCCCCTCCCTTTCCTCTCCCTCCAAGTCCTTACCTATCCTCCACCACCTCTTCCAGCATGGCCAGCTCCCAGCTGGGTGACTTTGGCAGATCTTACATCCCCTCTGAGCTTTGGTTTCTTATGTATTTTTCTTGATCCCCTCTTACTCATGGAGAAACTGAAGAGCAGAGTTGGCCTGAACAGGAGCTGAGGAGGGCAGGTTTCAGGTCTGGAGGGGTGTAACAGGCCAATTATCAGGGTACGTGGGCAGGCAGGTCCCCACTGAGAGCCAGACAGCTGGTGAGAGTGTCTGGGTCCATGGCTTCTCATCTCCCAGGGTGTGGTCTTCTGGAGTCAGAGTAGGAGCTCCAGATCCTGAAAGCTCTGCATCTGCCCACACTCTCTGTTTTGGTATTTTATAGACAAGTAGTAGTTGTCATTAGTAATCAATCTACATGATACCAAGGGATTTGCCACAAAAGAGAGGTACCTTCTCACCTGCATGCCCTGGCCACAGCCACTTCCCCACAGCAAGAACTGTTTCTTGTTCCATGTGTGTCCTTCTAGAGGGCATCTGCCCATTTACAAGCTAGTGCACATAGATGTGCACAAAAGGCAGAAGTGGATACACTTCCGCCTCTTGTGTTTTTTTACCTAACAATATCTCTAACAGTATCTCTTGGTAATACTGTTAGAACTCCCTGGTTCTTTTTGATAGCTGCATAGTACTCTCAACATAAGGATGCCCCCACAGTTTACCTACCAATCCCTTATTTTATTTATTTGTTTTTTGACACAGAGTCTCACACTCTCACCCAGGCTCAAGGGCAGTGGCACAATCTTGGGTCACTGCAACCTCTGCCTCCTGGGTTCAAGCAATTGTCCTGCCTCAGCCTTGCGAGTAGCTGGGACTATAGGCCCGAGCCACCACACCCGGCTAATTTTTATTTTGTTTTTTTGTTTGTTCTTTGTTTTTTTGTTTTAGTAGAGACAGGGTTTCACCATATTGGCCAGGCTGGTCTCGAACTCCCGGCCTCAAGTGATCCGCCTGCCTCAGCCTCCCAAAGTACTAGGATTACAGGCCTGAGCCACTGACCATCCCTTATTGATAGACACTTAGATTAATTCCACTCTTTTTTACTATAAACAATATATCACACACACACACGCAGAGAGAGAGAGAGAGAGAGAGAGAGAGAGAGAGAGAGAGAGAGAGAGAGAGAGAAAGAACTGCTCAGTGCTTCACCTATGAAGCACTGCCTTGACTCTGACATTATGTTAATTTTAACTTCTATGCAGAAGTTCACATCCTTCATGTTCATTTTCTAGTGGATTATTGGTCCTTTTCCTGTTGATTAATAACTCTTTATAAAAATCGAAAAAATGAACCCTTTGTCAGTGTTTTGAAATCTATTTTTCTGCAGTTGATAGACTAAAGTTAAAGCTAGACAAGTTGCTTAATTTCCCTGTACTGGGTCCCTCTCCTTGAAAGTGGGCTTCTATTACCTGCCTTGAAGCATAACTGTAGGAATCAAGTTAGATAATGGGGTAATATCCCTAACACAGGATCTGGCACATGCTAGGTACTTAACAATATAGTTTCCCTCCCTCCCTCTTTTCCTCTCTCCCCTTTTGGTGCTTTGCCCTTAAAGACTATGCAGTGATATTGGAAGGAGAGACCCAACTTCCATATTTTCATCATAGAGGAAGCACTCAGCCTTTCTAATGATAAAGCTAGGAAAGCTGGCCCCTCAGATGCCTGCCCCCCAGAGTGCATCCAAGCTGGCAGCCACATGCTCCAGGCCCCTTTCCTGTTGGGCTCACTCCCTGCATCTCCTCCTTAGTTTCTGGGACCTTCCAAGATGAGTCTTGCAGAAAAGCAGTCTGAAGCTGTGTGCCTGTGGGAGGGAAGGCTGGTACAGCCCCATGTAGGCCTGGCACATGGGCAATGCCATTCCTGCAGCTGGAAGTCCCTGAAGATCAGGGCCACCCCAGCCCGGACTGGGAGTTTTGGGTGGTTTTGCCTCTTCCAGAACAGTCGTTCATTCCTCCATGCTTCCCAGTGACCTGCTGCTTTTACAACCCTTTTGGGCCTCTGTCCTCCTCTGCTTTCTTACCTCTTCTCTTTAGAGATAGATGTGGGCTCTTCGTGCTCCTTGAGCTCTATGCCTGGTGTCCAGCATCAAGAAGTGCTGGGCAATTCCTGAATGCTCTCAACACATGAGTCTGTCTGGCATATTCCCAAGTCTGGGGAAACTGCATACTAACGTGTTTATGAAGGAGCATTTAGGGCAGCCCTCAGCTGACTCTGCTGGAATGGGGCCATGTCTGTGGAAGATGGCCTGTAGGTTGGGATGAGTAAACTGGCTCACCTCCCTTCTAGCCTGCACTGGGGTTTACTGCTTAGTCCAGGGGGAGACAAAGGTGGCAGTTGGGGGTTGGTCCTTAAGAGGAGATGAAGAGAGGTTGAGGCTAGGGACATCAACAGCCTGATCTTCATCCCTCTCAGCCCCACTGTCCTGGGCCATCCACATTACCCAGCCTTTGTGCTGCTCATCTCCTCATCTTTAGAGCTTGGGTAGGGGGTCCTTCTGTTATTTTTTAATGACAATTTTTGAAAATTGTGAGAGTGTTGTAGTTTAAGAAAAACTCAAACCCCTTTTCCTCTGTTCTCATACCAACACAACAGTCAACAAAGACAGAAGACCTCTGTGACCAATCGAGGGGATTTTTTTCCACCAACAAATAAGCCGTCAATTCTGTAGTAGACGCCAGCTAGGTATCCTCTAATTGAATTAAATTCCAACACTGTCTTTTTTTTAAGAGACAGCATCATGCTCTGTCACCTAGGCTCTTGGGGGCCCTATGTCAGCCTTCCAAATAGCTGGGACTACAGACATGAACCACCATGCCCAGCTAATTTTTTTTTTAGTTTTTGCAGAAGTGGAGTCTTGCTTTATTGCCCAGGCTCAATATCAACACCTGGAGATGGTGTCAGATCCCACAGGTTGAGGATCAGTATTCAAAACATCCCCTGCTTCAGACACCAGTCACAAGTCTGGGCCTCCAAAATGTCTGACTGACTGGCTTCAAGTTGATGTTCCTACAACCCCTTCTTTTGGTTTGGTTAATTTGCTGAAGTGGCTCACAGAACGCAGGGAAATAATTTCCCAGTTTATTGTAAAGGATATTACAGGAGGATAGGGGAAGGCCATGGGGCTTCCATGCCCTCTCCAGGCATGGAATTTCCCCCACCAGGAAATTCCATGTGTTTAGTTATCTGGAAGCTCAGGAACCCTTCCTCTTTGGCCTTTTATGGAGACTTCATAGGCATGACTGAGGCATGTACAACTATGTCAAAATGTTATTGGACAAAAAGATTATGATCTAAACCCAACAAGGCCTATCTGTTCATATTCTTCTTTCCCTGTCTGCAGTATTCCTTCCTCCAGGATGTGGGGCAGGACGACTCTCTCTGGAATGAAGGTCTTATGACCCACAATCAAATTAGAGTCCTGTCTTAGACAAGTGGAAAGGAGGGCAGGAGAAGGTCTGAAAAAGAGAGATTCTGTTAACAATAACAAGGGTTATGGAAGTTAGGAGCCAGGAACCATGGATGAACAAACATATATACATGTATATATCTGTCATGTATATCATAATATCACAGTCACATAAGACCACATTTTCACTGCCTACGTTCAGAGACACAGAGTCCACATACCTTTGTTTGCCCACCCTCAGGTACTGTGCCCTTCTCAGAGGTGCTTCTGTGATCAGCCAGGCTGTTCTTTTTTTCTGGGTGTGTGTATACAAAAACAGATTAGTCATGCAGCTTTTAAAAATGTACGTGTGTGGCTGGGCGCAGTGGCTCACACCTGTAATCCCAGCACTCTGGGAGGCAGAGGCAGGTGCATCACCTGAGGTCAGGAGTTCGAGACCAGCCTGGCAAAACCCTGTCTCTACAAAAATACAAAATTAGGCAGTCCTCATGGCACACACTTGTAGTCCCAGCTAGTCAGGAGGCTGAGGCAGGAGAACCGCTTCAACCTTGGAGGCAGAGGTTGTAATGAGCCGAGATCGAGCTACTGCACTTCACCTTGGGTGACAGAGTGAGACTCCATCTCAAAAAAAAAAAGTGTGTGTGTGCATGTGTATGCGCATATGAATGTGTGCTTCTTAGTATCTTTGCTTTTTCCATGACACCAAGTCTTGGAGAAGTTTCCATGTGAGAAGGTCAGGTCGTCTTGCTCTCTGCAGCTGCTGACCAGTCTCCTTGGGTGGACATGTGTGTGGGCCCAGTGTTTGCTCTCACAGCCTCCTGGTTTGTGCGTCTTTGTGCTGTTGCTGTGTTCCTCTTTAAGTCCCCTGGTCTGGTCTAGCTTAGCCCAGAGGAGGTACTCACATGAATATTTATGGATTAATTCCATTCATCCCTTTCCCCTCAGCAGTTGGTTTCCAAGCTCATTCTCCTGGATCAGCCAGTGCTGGATGTTGTAGGAGACAAGGAGAGTCTTGGCCCTGGCCACAGGATGCTCAAGGCTGACAGTAGAGCACTGCCTGCATGTCTTCATGTGAGGCCTTCCTAAGATGCTACAAGGCATCTGAGAGGGACAGGGAGCTGGGCTCTTCCATGCAGGGTGCAGTGCTGCTCAGCCAGGAAGTGGGCAGGAGAGGAAGGCTAGGATTAGAGGCACCCTTGGGGGGACTCCTTAGGCCCGGCTGCTGACAGAACCTTCCTGGGGAGTGTAAGGGGCCAGAGAAAGGAATAGGTGCAAATGATTTAGTGAATGGGACCTTGGGTTCCTACATCAGCTTTGCTGACAGGAACTCCTTACACTTGGGGCCTGCCCCACCACTGGCTAGCCCCCATAGCAACACAGATGGATGTATAGCAGGGCTCAGCACTGTGGTTGAACATGAGGAGGACTGAGGGAGGAATGAACTTGGCGTGTCTTGGGTCTCACTGTTCCATACACTGCCCTTCCCTGGGCAGAGGAGACCAAGTAAGCAGGCACCAACCCAGGTGGTAGGTGCTGCTGGGGTGGCTACCCACACCATGGAGGCTGAGGGTTTGTTTCTGGGTGCCCAGACCCTTCTGGGACTTTCCGCGCAGGCATGCATACCTCTGGGCAGGCAGGCCTGCGTGGACCAGAACCAGGCTGCTTTGTCCAGGGTTAACTTCTCTCCCTATCTTGTAGTTGATTCAGAAACGTTCCCATAGTAACCAAGCCAGAGATGGTTCTCCTTCCTTCCCCAAAATGTTTGCTTATTTTAGCAAGCAGTTTTTTCTTGTTTCAACCCAGTTTCCAGCCTCTGAAAGAAGCAAAGGAAGCTCGGGGCCAGGTTGGCACTACCTCCTGCTTCTGAGGGTGTGTGGAGCAGGCAGCAGTGGTGGCCTGAGTGTGACAGTGGAAGGGAGGTGCTGGCCTACTGTGGCCACCCTGAGTGTGATGTCTCCCCTGCAGCTACTCCTGCTGCTGCTCAGGTGGACAGCCCCCAGGCCCCAGGATCACTGAGAACACCATGGACTTTGGGCACAGGCAGGCACAGCTTCCAGCCACTCCACCCCTTACTCAGCCTCTCACAAGGCATGGCTACCCATAGGCAGAGTGGTCCTGCAGGTGGATGAGAGCCATCATCACACTCTTGGCATGCCACACAACTCACCTTTAGGACCAGAGATGGGCCTGCCTGGAGGCCTTGGGATCTTGGAGGCCAGTGCTAGGATGCAACTGAAGCAGGAAGCAGGAGGAGCTCCAACTCACACCTGGCTGTCAAGGCCCTGCCCAGACTTGAATGGAGCAGGCTGAGATTCAGACGGTGGCCTTAGCTGTCACACCCACCACACAGGCCTCTTTCTGTGAGGCCTGGCCCAGTCATTGGTGCCTATGGATGCTGGTCAAGCTCCCTCTTCTCGGTTACTGCTGCATAGCACTCCACTGTCTGACTGTCCTGGTGGTCTGCCTCCCCTCTTCTCAGTGGATAGATGGCTTTTAGTTTTCCACTACTACAAAAAGAATGCTGCTTTCTCTGATCTCCTTTCTCACCTGTGCCAGGGACTCCAGGACAAATGCTTGGAAGTTGGAGGCCAGGACACAGACCCCCACTGCCAAGCACTTCCACACCTTGTCAGGTGTTTCCGCAGAGCCAAATCAGATGCCCTCCCACCAGCTGTTGCCCCACCCCCTCCCAGCGCTCAGAACCACAGATGACTTTCATTTTGGCCAATCTGTGGGGTATAACAAGAAACCCTGGATGGTTTCAGTGTGTGTCTCCCAGGTGACTGGGGAGACTGAGCCCTTCCCCCCCACCCATGACCAGTCCCTTTTGTCTGCCCAGGGTCTGCTGTGCTCTCTCCTACTTGGTGACCACCACCAGTGGTTCTGTTTGTCCTGACTTTGTTGCTTAAACTGATGGGAGGCACAGTCATCATGACCTGTCTTTGTTTCTTGAAAGCATTTATGCCCTGTGCTGTCCCAGCTCTGGAGCCTGAGTGCTCACTGAAGGCCTTGATGTGGTCTAGTAGGAAGGAAGGGCCCCTGCTGGTTGGGCATCAGGAGTTGAGTGTTGGTTCCCACCCAATTTCTAGTACTCCACACCTGCCAGACTTGGGGAAAATGAGAGAAAGTCTCCAAAGCCCCTGGTACTGTCCTTCTCATCAAGAATCAGTCATGCCCATTCTACTTTAACTTGCCTCCAGTTGGTTGTGTAACCTTGGAGGAACCCCTTCCCTGCACCTAGTCAGCAGATGCAAGGTGTGTGTTAGGGGTGGGTACAGTGGACCTACCTTCCAGGCCAGGTCTCAACCAGTGCTTCTCTCCTCAGAGAGAGCCGGTAGTCCAGAAGGAGGCTCTTGGAGCCCAGCAGACCTGGGCACCCCAAGACAGGGACCTCATCTAGGATAGCATTGCCACTGCCCTCCCAAAACCTCCCCTAGCTCAGCAGGAAGGGAGTGCCTAGTGACTGAATTCCTCTCGTCCTCAAGAATTTCCTAGGACAAATAACAGAATCAGCAGCCCAAGAGCAAGGGAAACAGATCTATCCTGGCTCAGTCACCCAGGAACCCAGCTGTGGCCAGGCCCCAGGGCCTGAGACATCTGCCCCCCTTTACAGGGCCAGATCTGGCATCACCTCCCTCACCAGCCCCAGACTGACTTGCCCTTTTTCTTCCTCCATCCCTCTGGCTTGTAAGAGATACCATGCATGGTGGGCCTGTGGTCAGCCCCTGCCCCTAGACGCCAGCCCTATTGCAGGCAGGCATCAGTGAAGACCAAGGCACAACCTAGGGAAGAAGTGTTGGTCTCCACTCAATTCCTTGTGTCCCACACCACCTCACGCTGCCAGCAGATCTGAGTTGCCTCTCAATGGGTAAACAAGCCCCACGATTGTCCATGTAGGGTGTTCCTGACTACCCTCTCTGTTCAGGGCCAGGGAGCATGGGGATAGTAAGAGCTGGTTTGTAATAGCCTCACTCCTTCCCCCACGTCAGTCCCATATTACCTTCTCCCCGCTCAGGACCAGTTGTGACCAGTTTTCATGCTGCCACTGCTTGTCCCTTTGCTCATACTTCAGGAAGCATAATACCTGCTATGTGCCAGGCCCTGGGCCAGCTGTGTTGTCAACAAGGGCACAGGTCCACAGGCCAGCCTGCAAGGCTGGATTAGTAGTCACCTTTCAAAGAAGTGCCAGGAAGTAAAGTGACTTGGCCATGGTCCCATCACCAGTCTGTGCTGGAGGAGGGATGCGTCCTTCACTACGTGTAATGTAGAAGCCCATGCGTTGTGGCTAGCAGCCTCAAGTTGGGAGGGAGTGAGGAAAGTCAGGGGTCCCCTGGTTCCTGCACCAGGATTGGCCCACCTGACCCAGGTAGGAGTGTTATCTGAATGGCCCATTGGCTGGATGGGGAGGATGGAATAAGGAAGTAGTAGGCAGGGGGATGTGGGCATCTAGCCCCACCATAAGAGGTGAGGCTGGGATTCCAGGTTGGGAGGGACCAGTGCTAGCCTGTAGCATTAAGCAGGGATTCCCTTGGGTGCTGGGGCTACACTGTCTGCTAGCCTGAGCCTCCAGGCCTGTTTGGTGTGGCTCCAACTGGCTGAATGGCTGGGTTGTACCACTTTTCCTTGGTAGCCTCCAGGCCCATCCCGGGATGGGGCTCCTAAGTCTGGCAGCAGTGACAATAGGGGCTGCTCTCCTGCCTGCAGTGCCACAGCAGCTGGGCCTGGCAGAGAGTAGCAGCCCACAGTAGCAGTGGCAGGACCAGCACTCACTGGGGGCTTGATCAGGGGTGCCTCCTTAGGTGACATAGCATGTCTGTGAGGCTTAGGTACTATTATTCTCATTGCACAGATGGAGAAATTGTTATCAATAGTAGGCTCTGCAGCCTGGGAAAACCGAAAGCCCTTTTCTACCCTCTGCCCCCTGGGCCATCAGAGACCTGGCTCCTCCGCTTGGACAGCAGTGCTCATGGCCATTTTCAGGCCTTATCAGGGCCACTCCCTAACTGACTTGGCTGTTCTGGGTGCCAGGAGAGAATGCTGCCAAAGGGATGCTTGTCAAGTGCTTGTCTTCTGCAGCAGCAATTGCTAGTATTTCTGACACAGTGGGCCAGGGCCCCATGGGAGCCTGATGCAATTGTGTCCCTTTGAATAAAGTGCAGAAGCCTAGGGAGTGGCCCAAGATCACAAGCTAGCAAGTGGCCAGGCTGCCATTTGAGGTCTGTCCAAATCCAAGGCCTGCACTGTTAACCAGTGTCGTTGGAAATTCAGAGGCCACGTCTAAGCTCTCTGTTCCAGCAGTGATGTCTGTATGGACATGTGATGGAGAGAGACAGCAAGAGTGTCATACTGTGTCCTTGCTCCTCTTTGCCCCTCCAGGAGGTGGAGTTGCTTGTCCCTCCCTTGCATTCACCATTGAAGAGCAGGGCTGAGACCTCCTGGTGGTGAAGCACTCTGCCCAGCCCTTGGTCACCTGATGGCGCATGTCATCTTCCACTAAGCTGTTAGAGAGACCCACTCTTGAGGGGTGCCCAGGTCCCTGGGGAAGATGATCAGGTAAATAGAGCACATGATCCAGCAGCCATGGAACCCAGAGCTCACAATGGTTTGGGGAAGGCCTATGGTAGATGGAAGATCATGGGCACAGGGGCAACTGGACTGCATTGGCCCCAGTTTGTAGAAACCACAAGTAAATTCCCTCTACACCTTGACTTCCCTCTTTACACCTCAACTGTCATTCTGTTGCCCCTCCTGCCCACCTCTCCCTCAAGGCCATCCTAGGCCTGTTCAGACTATTGGTGGGGTCCATTTCCAGTCAAGGCTTTCCTTCCAGGTGTTGCTGTGCTCACTGTGGCTGCACAGCCTAGCCTTCCCCAAACTCATCCCCAGCCCTGCCTGCAGCTAGCTTCCTCAGGCTAGTGTTGGATCCTGCCTGAGCCCCTATGGGAGTCTCTTTTGCACATGTACTTTTGGAGACAGGCCTGAATAAGTCCCTGCCCCTCCTGGAGCACAGACCCCATCACCTGAAAGTGAGCAGACAGTGTGAGAAGTGACGTTAGAGAACATGCCTATGAAGGACAGTAGGGCCAGGCTTCTGAGCAGAAGATGCAGCATGGGGCACAGTGTGGGGCACAGATGGTGCTGCATGCCACCATGGAGGGCCTCACAGAGTCGCATGCTATACGCAGGGGTGGGTGCCTGGCTGGCCACCACTGGACCCTGTCTTCCTGGGCCAGGTACAGAGTGTGATCTTTCTCACAAAGGAAGGGGGGCTGAGGGGAGGAGCATCTTCCAGGCGTCACACTAGTTGCCATAAATGCACTGGAGGGGCTGGGGTGGGGCAGAGGCAGCAGGAGCACTGCCAACCTACCATTCCTCAGGGCTCCAAAGTGCTGTGTGCAATGCTTCTTTCTACACACAATGGCTCGTTGAATTCTCCTAATTCATGAGGTATAGTAGTGCCATCATCCCTGCCTCACAAATTAAGAAACCAAGACAGACACACAGCAAGTTCCCACCTGAGCCAGGATTTAGGTGTTCTGATCCAAGACCCAGACTGCCTATGGACTGATGAGATGAGGGGAAGAGGAGTACAAGAGGGCCGAAGAGGTGGGCTTGGAGGGCCTGGCGCTCAACCCTGGTGCTCTGATGCTCAGATTCATTGTCCCATGTGTCTCTGCCTGGTATGCCAGGCATGTGGCCCTGGGTGTGTGTGCATGCTCTGTCCTCCAATGGACATGGTGGGAGGATGCCACACAGTAGAGATGCCACACAAGGCCGTGCTAGGATGGGAGGGCGCTGCTTATTATCCTACTCTTTCCCCAAGGGTAGTCTTGATTCCTAATATGCCAACATCATCTGGCTTTCAGAAGAAATTGGGATTGATTGTAGCTTTTCCTGGGGTATCACCATGATACCAAGTCACCAATGGCTGCAGACATCCCATCCTGGTTGGTGAGGAAACGGGCTGGGCTTCTGCTTCTGGCCCTGCCCTTGGCTGTGACCTAAGCAGGTTACCTCGCCTCCCTGAGTACCTCCTCCATCACTAGGATTAACTAAGGTGTGCAGCAACCCTTACGACTGTCAGAGGATTAAAGGAAACCCAGTCATATAACAGTGGGAATCAGAGGACAGAAAAGAAAGAAAAAAGTTTAAATTGAGGAAATATGAGCTACTTGGCTGTAGTAAGAATTGCTGCACTAGCACTATTTTTAGCATTGCTGAGATGATCTACGGGCCAGTTGCACAAGTAGAGTAAACAAAAGAAACACTTCAAGTTCTCCAGGGAAAAAAGGTCCTGTTTTTAAGAGTCTTAAAAGAGTTAGCAAACTTGTGTGGATTCTGAGCTTATCCCCGAGCTTTCCTTCCTTCCCACGTCCTGGGCTCTGCAAGCTTTACGGAACTTCACAGCTTTCAGCTTGCACAGCCCCCATGTTCAGCCTGTAACAGGTGCTGAAGGCTGCCCGTTTGGGGAGGGGTGAGCCTAAGAGGTAGCAGGTGAAGAGGGGGTGCTTCCTGCCTGAGGAGCTGCAGTGTGTCCTCACCAGTAGGAGGGTTTAGTAGGAGGAAGTACACACAGAGGAGTGGTGGGTACAAGGCCACAGGTTGCCCAGGCCCCTGCCCTGACAGGATCACAGCACAAGCCAAGCCATCTGCATTCACAGTTAGAATTTTTTTAAAAAATCAAATGTAAGCAGCCTTTAGACCATCATCCCTGGTAAATTATTTTCTGACTATCTGGAGACAGTTTTCATCTCTAGATGTGGATTCAAAATTGTGGCAAAGCTAGGATGCTTGGACAGAGGAACATGATCTGCTTAAGCCCTTAGCATTCACGATCCCATGGAATCCCCAAGACCATCCTGCAAGGAGGTACAGAAATCCCTGCAGATAGTGCACTCATGACTTGCCTAAGGTCGTATAGCCAATAAGCGGCAGAGCCCAGACTGGGAACCCATGTCCCATGGGCCAGCCTCCATGCCGGAGTTTCTGCCCAGCCTGTCAGAAGCAGCTGCTATTTTTTCCCTAGTGGGATGGCAGTGTTTGTATATACATCCACCGCCTCAGCCCACAGCCCCCTCTGCCCCCAGCTGCCCTGGGTATTCAGTCAGGAGCTTGCTGTTTAACATTCCTGAATAGAGGAGCATTTTTCAGCATGAACTTCATTTCCCACCGCAAGTTATTTTTCAGAGGTTTGTTCTTGGAACGTATCCCAGCACCTCCCTCCCTCCCTTCCTTTGCTCCTCTCCTTCCCTCCTTTCTTTTCTTTTTTTTTTTTTTTTTTTTTTTTGAGACAGGGCTTTACTGTGTCACCCAGGCTGAAGTGCAATGGCATGCGTCATCACAGCTCACTGAAGTCTCAACCTCCCAAGCGCAAATGATCCTCCTGCCCTAGCCTCCCACGTAGCTGGAGCTACAGATGCACACCACCGTACCCAGCTAATTTTTTAATTTTTTTATAGGGACAGGTCTCATCAACATGAGTTTGCCTAAGCTGGTTTCAAACTCCTGGGCTCAAGCCATACTTCTGCCCTAGCCTCCCAAAGTGCTAGGATTACAGGCATAAGCCAGTGTGCCTGGCCCTAGCCACATCTTTCTCAGGCCTGTGTGTGGCAGTCTCAGCTTGGGCAGAGCTTCATGCTCTACATGGCTTGTCCTCCTAGGACACTGATCTAGGCCCAGGGAGAGGTACACTTTCAGGCAGAGGTGTGGGGCCTTCAGCAAGGCTTTGGAAAGTAGGCTGAGCAGGTGGCCCACTCACACTCAGGACAGCCCAGGCAAAGGCAGAGTCTGGGTGTGAGCAGGCAGAAAGAGGCTAAGGGAGGGCTGTGGCCACAAGAGCCTGTAGGACCTGGCAGGGGCAGGGCTGCAAGCACCCCATTTTGGGGCTAAAAGGAAAAGGGGTTTGCTGTTAGAAGCTTCCCTCTTGTAAGAAGACTTGGCAGCGCCACCACTACACTGTCCTCTCAGCCCACAGACCACTAGGTGCTCACTTCACATAGGTACTGCCCACAGAAGTCTAAGCAAGGAGGCCAGGTGGTACCTCCCATGGCCCAGAGATGGGCACTGTTGGAGTTGCTACAATAGAAGAGTGTGTCCTTATGGCAGCGCCACCAGGTTTAGCTTATGATTCATTCTCATGGCAGCCAAGAGCTGGGGCTACCCAAAGCTCTCTAGGGGCCCTGGCTGACCTTTGAGCCCCAGGGTTAAAGGGCACAGGCGGTCCTGAGGGCTCCCATCCTTTGCTGTGCATGTCACTGGGGTTGCTCTGTGTGCCAGGAGCCTCAGTAGGTGTGGCTGAGGCTTGTAGACAGCAGGAGGGGCTCTGAAGACCATAGAACCTGGTCTGAGTCCAGCATAATCCTCCGATCATCCCTGTGTGCCTGCTCCAGGGGTGGATACTGCCCTGCCCTCAGTTTAGTCCTGCTGTGACTTCCGGGTCTCGGACCCTTTAACCTTAGTTTCTCCATCTCCAAAGGTGGGCTAGTGGGGATGAGGTCAATGGTTTTCCAGTCTTTTTTCCAAAAGAACCCTTTCTCTCATGCTCAAATGGAAAACAGATGAAAGGGCAGCTGTTCCAGCAGTGGCAGGAAGGGCCAGGCCCCACCCGCTCAGGCTGCACCCCCCTGCAGCTGAGGCTCCTGCACAGGAGGGGTGTGAGCCCAGCAGAGGCCGTGGGCTCTCCTCTGCCCTGCCACCAGCTGCCATCCCAGAGAAGTCAACCCTTAGCTCAGTGGCCAGGCCTCCTTTCTGGGGTGGCTTCAATCTGGGAATTTGTCCTGTCTCCCTTTCTCTTCCCTCTTTTCTCCCTCCGCCTTCTCCCAACCCCCCACACAACTTTTTTCCTATTTGGAAAGTTTGACCAAGTTGCTTCTGAGAGAGCTGCATTCGGATTGAAAGCCAAAAGCAGAGCTTGGTGCCTCGTTACCATGATGACAGGCAGTAGCAGACAAGTGCTCCTAGGGACCAGGAGGAACAGGCCAAGGACTCCCTCACACACAGGCCTCTGTAACAGTATCCTGTACTCACCTGTGAGCCTAGGAAAGATCACTCTAGCCAGCCTCAGGCCCCACTCCCCACCTGAGTAGCCTTGAGCAATCTGGCCAGTGTTTGTGAGCCTCAGTTTCTTTATCTGCAAAGTGGGGTTGACCAGACGCACCTCTTAGAGTTATGGGGAGGGTCATGTGAGAACACTCTGAGAAAGCATGTTACTGCCACAGGCCCCCAGGGCCTGCCCAGTGCACAACACTGCCATTGTGTCCAGGGGAGTTGTGATAGGGAAAAGGACTGTGGATAAAGGCACACAGGCTGCAGACAGGGCCCACTGAGGTCAGTGGAGGAGAAGGTGAGATGGATCAGGGCCAATTGAGAAGGCCACATGAAGGAATTGCAGGGATTCAATTGATTCAAAACACAAGATTTGAAATGATGATCTCCAAATATGAATAAGTAGTCTAGAATTGTTAGGTCAGAGCAGGTTGAGCCTCATAGCTCTTCCCCATGGACCCCACCCCATCACTGAACACAGACTCCATAGAGTTCTCCAAACTCCCTTGCTGCAGAGGGATATTGAATCAACTGCTCAGAGCCTGCTATTGGGAACCCAAGACTAGAGAGCAAGCACAGCAGGAACTGGCCACCATAGGTCCAGCTCTGAGCTTTATTTCTAGGGAGGAGCCTACCTGGCTGTATTCAGAGGAGGGGTGAAGGAGCCTTGGACTCCAGGCCATGCCTCGGCTTAGGCCCAGACTCCACAAAGCCCAGCCCAGGCAGGCAGGCACATGAGGCCTGGGCCTTATGGGGAAAGAACCTGGCCCTGCCTCAGGGGTGTGGGGTGCCGAAAGAGGCTTTGCTGTAGAGGCCTTTGACATGGAAGGCTGGCTCCCAAGGGATACAGATGAGGCGCTCCTCTCCTGGGAGACACGAGATACCTGTGCTTCAGGGAACAGTGATAAGATGGAGGGCTCCAACTAGCTGGGGGCCCACTGTCCTTAGCTTTACTTTTTGTGAGGCTGGGTATGGGCACAACTTCCAGCTCTTAGCAGGTACCCTGAGTGTACTACTGTGTGAGTCTCAGGGCACTGGAGGTACAGGAAAGAGGTGGCTGCCAGTCCTCAGCAAGTGTGCTCAGGAGCTCTCCTGGAGACCTGCACTGACCTTGCAGTTGGCCAGATTGTCAGACAGACTCAGAAGGCATTCCAGGAGGGAAAACCAAGAGAAGCACTTTGTAGCATGAGGGTCCCTTGTGGGTTGGACGGAGGCCGCAGTGGGGAGGGCACACTAGGCCAGTCCTGAAGGGCTATGTAAGGGCTGTCTACCATCACCATCAGCAGGCCAGCTCTGTCCTAGGCAGTGAAACTACCTCAGGGTGTGGAGGCCAGTGTACTGTGGCTCCTGGAAGGAACTCTGAGAACAGTGGGCTACATAGCTTAGAGTGCAGGCCTAGAGAGACTGAGGCAGTCCTGAGGTGGGATTGAGAAGACCCCATTCCCTATTGGCTGAGAGGATATGTTTTGGACACAGATAATCAGGCACGTCTGGCTCCACTGGTGGAAGAGCACTGGGTTTGGAGCTAGACCTAGGCTAAATTCTGCTATTCTCCAGTGGGAGCATTGTGTCAGTGTGGAGCTGTTCTGAACCAGTGACCCTATTCCTGGCAGATGGACTCCTGTCCCTTCCTCACAGAAAGGGTGGGAGGCCTTGGTGCCATAATGGAGGGGTGCTATGCTTAGGTTAAGTCTTTCTGGTCCTATCTCAAATCTGTCCCTCTGGTCTGGGGTAGTTCTGGAGATCTGGACTGAGCCCTGCTCTGCAGGGCAGGCCTGGACAAGTTTGTTCCTTCTCTGAGGCAGCACAGGGATTGAAGGATTTCTCCCTATAGCTGTCATGAGGCTGTAAGAGGTAGTGGGATGTGAGCCTGCTTGGGAACCTGAATGCCCTTGGAGGTACCCGTTCTGCCTAGGACCTCACCTCTGGCTCTTGGTCAGGCCAACCCATGCCACCAGAGTGCCTGTTCCCACTACCTGTTCAGCTCAGCCCCCTCCCTGTACAAAGATCCCATGCAGGGCATCCAGGGAGGACACCTGGCACAGACCATGGCCACTGCCACCATTCATGGCCTGAAACCAGTTTGATCCCAAGGAATGCTCCCTGCCCCCATTGCTTCCCCATGACCTTCCCTACCTTGCAGCCTAGCCAGAGGAGTCAGATCCCCACTAGCCCACAAAGGCCATTTTTTTTTAGGGACCAGAGGTCAGAGGATGGATCGACTGCCCTACTTTTCTCCATATGTGTGTCCAATGTGGCTTTTCTAAGATTCAGGCTCACCTCCTGAGATGAAACAGAAGCAGCTCAGCAGTCTTCCAAAGAGTGGGCTATTCTAGAAGCCTGGGCAGCAAGGTGGGGGTGGGGCTCAGAGGGGCCTAGTGTAAGCATTCTATTGCCTCAGGGAGGCTCTTGATTCCATCGGATCACACTTTGGGCCTTAGCTCACATCAAGAGGGCTTGGAGCCTGCTAGCTAGTCTTCTCTGCCCTACCTGTTCCCCAGATTCCCTGCAACCCTTCTCTTTCCACAGAGGTCCTCACCCAGATATGGTACCCACTGCCACATGCACCCCCTTTGCATGCACTGGTTATGTACCCCTTGCCCTTCTTGTTCTCCTGTCTGTCCCAGGCCCCTGTCATCCTCGCCTCTCTCCAGTGGCCCATCCCTCCTCCATTCAGCCCCCCAGGCTGTGGCTGGGTCACTGCCTGTCCAAAAGAGCCCTGGCATTGGTGACTGAGATCCCAGCTCTGCCTCCTGGTGACAGGGGACTGTGGGCACAGCCGTCTTGGGACATCTTTTCCCCTTTGGTAGGGCACTGGTAGCAACGACAGCCCTGTACACACCAGGTGCCGCATGTGCTGTCCCCATAGATGTGCGCGTAATCCAGGCACAGCTGTCCACCAAGATGGAGGCAGCTCCAGACTGAAGGACAGGGATCCTTGAGTCGATCCCTGCTGTGACTGACCTGGGAAGGTCATTTCTCTCTTCCCCATCTCTGCATCCACACTCATGGCTCACACAGGCAGAGCAGTTGGACTCAGTGACATCAGAAGCTCTAGCCTACAAGAATCAAGTGGGGCTGCGGGCATCTGGACAGCATGGTTTTTGGGGTTCTGAGGGCCTAGGGAGGAGAAATGCACTTCACTCTGTCTTGGCCATTGGGGAAAGCAGAAGAAACTGACTGACATGGAACTGTAAGGCTCAGCACTGTCACACTCTAGGTAGAAAAATTGCCAGACACAGCTCACACAGAGCCACAGCAGGGAGGCAGGTAAGCAGCAGCAAGGCCTTGTGCCTCCAAACCAACTGGAAGCCTCAGTGCTCCCAGGCTGAGAACTGGAACTGTTAACGTTGAGGAATATTCTTGTCACAGCAAGCAAGGAGCCAAGACCGGGCACGGTGGCTCACGCCTATAATCCCAGCACTTTGGGAGGCTGAGGCAGGTGGATCATTTGAGATTAGGAGTTCGAGACCAGCCTGGCTAACATGGTAAGACCCTATCTCTACTAAAAATACAAAAATTAGCTGGCCATGGTGGCGTGCACCTGTAATCCCAGGTACTTAGGCGGCTGAGGCAGAAGAATTGCTCAAACCCAGAAGACAGAGTTTGCAGTGAGCCGAGATCGCACCACTGCGCTCCAACCTGGGTGACTCCATCTAAAAAAAAAAAAAAACAGGAGAAATCTTCAGGTCTGCATCCGTTCAGATCTTGGGAAGGGATGGGTATAGGGTGCCACTAGGGCTATGAGGTCCCCTGGGCAGATCAGCTGACAGCACCATTGGCAGCAGCCTAGCTCTGGGCCTTGGATTTGCAGGACAAGAAGCCCACCACCACTGGAATGGAGGTGTGAAGGTGCTTACCTGGACCAGCCACATGAGCCAAAGGCCAAGCACATATTTCCAAGGAGGGTATGACCACTTAAGCAGGCTCCTGCTGGCCTATGGGTGAGCATGGCTGGGGTGGCCTGGTCTCCTGGGCCCCTGAGGTTGGCAGAGAACTGCAGCTTCATAGGCCTTCAAGGGTGGTCTTGAGGTGGTTAAGCAGTTCTCTCTCTGGGGCAGTGGTCAGAGGCTTGTGTCCTGGACATCCAGGTGCTTTGTGGGTAATTAGGACCCACAGGGCTCTCCTGCATATAGGGTGCTAACAGTGCCAGAAAGCACCCAGCTCTTTGATCCCAAAGAATCCTCAAGGATTGGGGCAGGCAGGCTCACCAGTCTCTGATTGTGACACTCCAGGGACCTCTTGTTATGTATACAAGCACTTAGTTGGAGGTGGGGGTGACAGGTTAAGGCTCAGCTTGGTGAGGAACCTCCATGCACAGAGCCTGAGTGTTTTTACCTGTCAAACATGGTGGTATCCATCTCATGGGGTTTTGGAGAGGGCTGGCACAGATGAAGGCACACAGTGCAGGGCATCGTGTAGTGCTGGGAGTGGGACCAAGGAGGCTAGAAGCCACAGGGGCTTGGAGCCCAGCTGGGAGCAACATTCTCCCAGGGAAGTCTCCCCAGAGGCTTTACACTGCAGAGACTTAGCATAGAAGCCCTGAGCTCCCCTCTTCCACCACAGGACTCCCTCCTGCTGTGATAGCCAGACAGTAGCACCCCAAGCTTCCCAGCCCACTGAGCCTCAGTGTCTTCATCTGTGGAGATGAGGATGTAGGTGGAATGGTACCTGCAGACCCCTTCTGTGGCAATGTGTCTGAGAAAGCACCCATCCATCCTACTCTTTGTGTGAGAAGGCATGGGTGCTGGGGAAGAGCTAGGTGCGGCCTGTGATGGACCTGGAGGCCTCTGGGATGCAGGGGACTAGTTTCCAGGGAGCCACACCCTCAACACAGACAACACACAGTTTCTTCCTGGCCTGGGTGTGATGAGCACATGTTCTCAGCTTCCTTTGGTCCAACTTGATCTTACAGGAAGTAGATAAGGTATGAAGTAAGGTCATGAGCTATGCAAGGTGTGAGTGTCACTTTGGCATCCAGTCCTCGTGTCTGCTCCCGCCCTATGGACAACTGGGAGGAGTGGCCCAACTAGCTGTGGAGCCAGTCAGGCCTTGGAGCCAGATCCCAGCCATAGCGGCCTCATTGCTGTGGGACTGCACCGGTGTCCAACCTTTCTGAACCTTTCCCTATGTGTGTCTGTGAAATGACTATATGAATGTATATGGCAAGGGGCTGTTGTGGCTTAAACAACAGAGAGATTTCGAACTTCTTGCTTAAGACCCTGACCATGGTGAGGAGCCCCTTATCCTTACACAGCCTTGAGATGGCTTATGCTCATTGAGACTTTGCTGCAAATGAATAACCTCTCAGAACACCAGCCTGCTTCTTCCATGTACCCAGTAGCAAGTCCAGTGCCTGGCAGGGAGCAGTATTCCTTGAGAGGATGCTGAGGCATTGCCTCTGAGCTCCCCCTGGAGAGAGGGAAGGAGGGAAGAGAATGTGGTATTACCCAGGCTGAAGGGGCAGGATAGACCTGGGGTTGACTTGGATTACGGGTGCTTGGAAGGGACACAGAGTAAGCCTTGGAATGCCGGCTCCAGGAACCAGCCCGGAGGTAGGCCAGGTAGAAACCAGCCAGCTCAGAGATGTCACTAGGATAGGGGCCAAGTAGGTCTGAGGCCGCTGGATGTCTGTGAAGGGAAGAACAGGGCTATGTGATAAGAGAGAAGCTCATTAGGGGGACAGGGTCGGGGGTGGATAAGCCAGGGCTTAGGGCAGCATCTCTCTCATCTAGCCCATGCAGGCTGGTCCACCCCTGCCTTTCCTTGGCCTCCCCTCAGCTGGAGCGGGAGGAACGGCCAGAGTTGGTAGACTGTCCCAGTGCACCCTACCCTCATGGGAAATCAAGAAGATGCTGTGTACATACTGGAGTTGTGAGTGCCGGGATATGGCTGGATGCTGTGAGTGAGATCCTCCCATTCTGAGCCTGTTCCTCATGTGTAGCAGGGTACATTACCCGCTTCCAGGCAGGAGAGCAATCCTCCCTTAGCTCTGCAAAGCAGCTCATGTCCTGGGGATGGGGTACTGCTGCTGTTCTTGGAATGCAGAGGCTAGGGGAAGGGGTGTCCTGAGAGCTGCCTGGCTTCCCCCCAGCCTACCCACTCCCAGCCCTACCCTTCAAACCCAACGCTTTCTCTCTAGGCCTCAGAGCCCAGCTGGAAAGCCCACACTTACCATGGCATGTCTTTTCTGCCCTCCACCCTGAGGATATTACTCCAGAGGTCTTCACTCCCCCCCTCCCTGCCCAACTGAAACAGCAAAGATAGCTCGGCTGTGGCCAGTCGTTTCCCCCACACACCTACACCTCTGCCTGCCACAGGGCACTACTGGCACAACTCCAGGGGGCGCCATTCACATAGGCACCGCCTGCAGAACAAGGATAATCCACACACACAGTTGGCCACTGCCATCCCAGCCTGCTGCACTCCTGGCCACCCCTACACCGCGCTCTCTGGGGGCCCACAGCTCCATGCAGTGAGGGCTGCACCCGCTTTGCCCAGCAGTGGTCCGCAGCCCACTACTGGCGGCCAGGCCAGGGAACCCCAGAGGATTGGCCGGCAAAAGTCAGTTGCGCTCCTGGGCCTGCTTCCAGGCGAGTGCCGGCGCCCCGTCCGGCTGCGCCTGCCCCGCCCCGGCCCGCCGCGAGCGAGCGAGCGAGCGACCGAGCGACTGAGCCTCCGTGGCCATGGCCCGGCGCCCGCCCTAGCTCCATTGCACAGATGCCACGGCGGAGCTGGCGGGTAGGAACTTGTCGGGGGTGGCGGTAAGGGCGAGGGCTGGAGCCGGGACCGGGACCGGGGCCCGGACCCGGGCCGGACTGCGTGACCGCCTCCGCTGCCCGCCTGGCTCTCCACTTTGCTGCGCTTTTGCTCAGTCTTCCCTGGGTGGACTCTGGCGGCCGCCCCCTGCCTCGGTGCGCAGCAGGAAGCCTGTAGGCTGTGGTTTCCCCAGCGCCCCCGCGGAGGAAATCGGCCGGCGGCGGGGTGCGGCGCCCCCATGCCCAGGCCGGGCTGGCGCCCTGCTCAGCGTCAGGTGGGCGGCCAGGCCGGCTTGGGCGGTGGCGCGCGGGGGCGGCAGGCGCTGGTAAAACCCGCACACGCGCCAACACATCGAGCCCCGGGTGAATCCAGCCCGACCAAGCCCTGGGCTAGGAGCTGGCTCGTGGGGGCGTGCGCTGCGCGAAAGCGAAAGCCGCCCGCTGGAGCAACTTTGCGGCAGAAGGTGCCGACGAGGAGCTGCTCGGTGCCGCTCAGGGGATGGTGAGCTGGCCGCCCGGCCGGGTGGGCAGCGCGTCCGGGCGCGGTGCTTCTCTAGCTATAAATAGCTGCTGTGCGGGGACGAGAAAATGGTTCCAGCGTTTTTCAAGCACCGGCCCGCTCTATGCGCTGGGCTAGGACCTTGCCCCGCAGAGGAGTGGGAGGAAGAATGGGGTTGGGGGTAAGGGCTGCATGGGATTGGGGGTGCGGCACATAGAGCCCACAGCAGAGTTGGCTGCGGGGCTCTCCCCACGCACTTGGTGGTTTGTCGTTTCTGCTTTTTCTGGGAGGGGGAGGGGAGGAACAGCCCGGCAGTTCTGGGGACCTAGCGCGCGATGTCTTATTTGGCAGAAGAGGCTGGAAACAAGCGGGCGCCAGCTGCAGGCAAATTGCAGGCTTTCCCAGCCCTTGCCTGCAGAGAGAACTCATTACCTGTGGATGGCGCGGGGAATCCCTTGTCGTTAGTAGCCCAGCCTAGAGAGCCAGGACCACATTGAGGGGGGTGGGGTGTGTGAGTGGGCGGAGGCCAGGGCGCCCCTGGTGGCCTGTGTACAACCCTGCGGCCAGAGAGGCCCGCCCTGATAGGTTTGTGGTAGAAGCTGCAGGAACTTCCTGCCCCCAGGGGTGTTCAACCTGGCCTGCCTCTGGGGCCCCTTTCCTCCCAACCTTAGGGGAGGAGCTGGAGTGTGGGAGGGGCCGGGCCCTCAGCTCTTCAGGGCATCGGGAGGATAGGGAGCAGCTGATCTGGAAACTCAGTCCTGCCTATAAAGCCTTCGGGACTCCTGAGCAGAGAGGCTCCAGAAGGAGCAATCTGGGCCAGGGCTCGGAGGGGTAATGCCCATCCGGTCTGGCTCTGTCTGTGATGCCCATCTTCCTTGGGAACAAGCCGGGAGGAGTGCAAAGAGCCTGGTAGGCTTAGTTCGGCTGTAGTCTTGGCTCCCTGCTGGCTGGCTGCCCTGGAACAAGTCTCTCCCCACAAGCAAGGTGTAAGTGAAATCATATGTTAAAGGAGCTGGACAGGCAGCCTGTAAAGACAGTTGGCCCCAGGAGATGAAGTTAGCCCTACACGCCCCACGCCATCCCCCCCTTTTCCTCCAAGCTGTTTTGCCATTTTGGTGACGTGTGGGCTTGTGGGTGACAGGGGTGTCCCCAAGACTATGGAAGATTTTGGTATTTTCCCCACAGCTGCTCCTGACCTCAGGGCCAGATTCCAATCCCTTACTGGCTCCACTTGAGGTGCTTAAGAACAGGCTGGAACCAGGAGGAAGTTTTTATTCTTTTTTTGGTGGGGGAAGGCCCCTAATCTGTTCCAGCAGCCCTCTCTGCTGAGAGGCTCCATCACTCTCTAGCTGCAGCCACCCACTCGGCAGCTGGCCCTCAGCTCAATGCAGTCTGCTCCTACACCCTGTGCCCGCTGCTCTTGGGAATGGGATGCCAGTGGGCTCCCCGCCCTTGCCTGTTCTGAGCCCTGAGTCACCACCACACCCGTGCCACGAGGGGTGTTGGAGGAATTCCTCCACCAGGGGAACGGGCTCTCCCTTGGTTGCTCACAATGCCGTGTTTTCTGTGAACAGAGCTGGCAGAGCTGAGCTCCTCCAGGAAGGCTTGCTCTCAACCATCTTACCATGGGCATACAGGGCTGGCTTGGAGTTAGGAGGGCCCAGGAAGACACGGCACTCACCCACTGTGTCAGCTCAGGCACCCAGGCCCTGCCTCCTGGAGACCAGCCTGCTGCTCACATGCCCATTCTCTTGGTCTCCTCTTCGTAATCCATCTGGAGGAAAAGCTTTGTGGGGAAAGATGTTCAGCCCAGCATTCTTCATCAGAATCCTTAGGTCTCAGAGCCAGATGCTCACCAGTAGCCCACTCCACTGTGCAGTGAAGTGCTCTGTGGTCATTTTCAATGATATGTTTTTGATGATGAGGGAAAATGCATGTACTGTATTAGGTGAGTTAAAAGTCAGGATTAAAATTACACACTTTCTGCCCAGGATGCCGCTAGTGATGGGGTAGACTCTGAAGGAGTCACTGCTACACCCCTGACTCGGCTGCCTATTTCCTCATCTGCTTGGCAGAGACTTCTTCTCTGGCATCAGCTGCATCCTGGTTTTTTCTGGCTTTCTTCAAACACCCTCCACAGCTCTCCTAGCCCATTATTCCTTGTTCCAGCCTCTCTCCTGTCCCCTCACCCTGGATCACTAGGAAGTTGGGCTTCCCCAGCATCCTTGAAGGGGATTTGTCTGTGGCATAAACTCTCCAGTGCCTACTCAGGGCTAGCCTGAGTAGGACTAGGAACATGAGGGAGGACAAGATATTTTTCCTGCTGTCTTGGGAATTAGAGTTACCTTAGGGCTACACCAACGGCAAAGGGATGCGGAGACCAGGATTTGTGGTTTTGACCTGAAATACTACTTTTCTGGGCAGTCTACAGGTGGGACCCAGGGGCCTGTGTCCCTATCTGTTTTGACTCTCTGCCTGTGGGCTTTTCTTCCCCCCAGGGGCTTCAGGAGTTCTCTGAGATTTCATCTTGCCTCACAGGTCATGAGCACCCAGGAAGCCAGGCTCTCCTCAAAGGCGTTGAGGTACAGGATGTGAGCCAGAGAGATGCAGCTCTCCTGTCTGCTCCACCATCTACTCTACCCTAGGCAATTCAAAGTCCAGGGGGCTGTGGCAGGGCAGCTGTTCCCATCCAAGACTCAGGCCCTTGAAACTGACTGCGGATGTCAGAAGCTAAGGGCAACCCTGCAGGCAGTGCCTGACCAGGCTGGGCCAAGTTCAAGAAGGCCCCAGGCAGACTCAGGCTAGTTTGGATTGGACAATCTGCACGAGCTGGAGAGGAAAGAGATGGCTGTGTAAGCAGATGACCACCTGCCCAGCTGCCTGCCTGCTCCCTTGTCAGGTCAGGTGCCCTGGGTCTCCCAGATGGCTACTGGCACCTCACTGCCTGTTCCCTCCTCAGCACCTCTGTGCAGCACCAAGGCAGCTCCTTCACAGCTATTCTGGGTACTGCCAAGTATGGTTCCTTCCTCTTCAGCTCTCTTGCTTGAGCCTCACCTGGCATCCCAGCTGGGCATGGCCCTGGGAATGACAGAATGGGGCAGGGGGTTGCCTCTGAATCCTGTGGGTGTGGCAGCAGGGGACAGCTGGAAAGGCCAGCTGAGAGTTTGCTTAGAGGCCATTTCCTGCAGCATTGCCCAAGGGACTTAATTATGATACCCTGAGGCACCCATGGTGCTGATGGAAGACACTGGCCACCTGCCAGCCACCCCATTCACCGGCAGGCATTCCAGTGGCAGCCTGCCCCTGCCGTGGGCTTTTCCAAGGCTTAAGAGGCACCTTTTCAAAACTGAGGTGATTTGGCATAACTACATTCTCCATGCTTCCATTTCTACATCTGTCAAACAGGGACACTGCCGATTTCTTGTTCCTCTGAGTGTAAAGCGGGGGTATAGGAAGAGAATTGAGGTGGACAAGTCTTGCCCCTGAGTCCTGGTCCCACTTTCCTTCAGTAGGCAGCCTTGGCAGGTCACCTGAACTCAGTTTCCCTCTTTGGAAAATGAGGGGTGAGCTGATTACATACTCAGGCTGTCCCTCCCAGTGTCAACATAGGATGAATATCTGTGTCCCTACTCAACCCACACTTGACCCTCATCTACTCTGTGACAAACTCGTGCCTTGGGTCTGAATGCTGTTCTGACTGTGCCTCTTGCCTGTGCCTCTTGCTCACCCGTCTTTCCTGCCTTGGAATTCCCAGGGGCACTTGTTTTCCTGAAGAGCCTTTGCTTGTGCCCTTGAAGTGGAGGAAGCTCTAGAAGGAGTCATGACTAAAAGGTGGGGTCCACGAAGGTAACAGGGCTGGGAACCCTCAGTCCAGGGAGTCTCAAAACAGCCTTGGGCTGTGCTACTAAAAATGGCCCAAGCAGTGACCCGGCAGCTGGCAGTGGGGTTTACTGTAAGAACCAGAACTGTGTTCAAATCTGTGGCCTCAGGCTGTCGAGCTCACCGTTGGCCCTGACTGAGTGAAAAGGCTGTGTCCGGCAGAAAAGAGAGCCGGTGCCCCTCCAGAAGTAAGCTCCCCCGAGACTACAGTGTGCTGGAGACAGCATGAGCCGTGGGCCGGGAGTAGCAGTGTTTTATACCTTCAGGGACATCTGTCACCTCTAAGTGGTACCACCTGCCAAGATTGCACAGCCCCCAGGCACTACACTGCTTCCCAGCCCCCTCATGAATGGACAGGGCAAGAGCACAGGCTGGCCCAGCAGCTCCCCACCACCTCCACTTAACCAGCTCTCGGTTCCCCTGGGAAAGCCTTTCTGGGCTCCCAAATCATAGCAGTCATGCCCTCCCTCTGTGGACTCCTAGGCTCTCCCTACCTCGAGACTCAGCATTTGAAGCTCTGGTTCCTCAAGAGCAGTGGGAAGACAACCAAGTCTTAAGGCTGTAGGCGGGGTTTGGTAACTTGTATCAGGCACTCAGCTTAGTCTGGGGCTCCATAAATTATTCAGATTGTTAAAGTCGGTCTCTGTGACTTCATCTGCCAGTGAGGAGCCCAGAGCCATTCTGAAGGTTTGAGGGATTAACTGAGATGCTTGGTGCAGAGGGGGAGCTTTGAGCACAATCTCAGTGTCTTTAAGTTCTTGGAGGCTGTTGGTATGCACCTGCAGCTCCCCTCAACTCTAAGCAAACATTATCCCAGCCACTCTGGCCACCAGGGATCCCAGCCCTGGTGACCCAGGGCCCAGGAATCAAGTGGGGCAAATCTGAAGACAGCATGTATGCCTGTGGAGCTGGGAGACACAAGTCAGGGGGTACAGCCAGAGCAGTGGGACTCGGGGCTGAGGGAGAACTAGGAGAGGGCCAGAGGATACCCTCCTCATGGGGTTCCTGCTTCTACCTGCTACCCCTGGTCCCTGCCCATCTGTGATCCTGCCTCTGCCTTTCCCTCGGATGCTATGGGCGTGTTAACCTAGTGCTGGCTCCCTCCACCTGCCCTCAGCCAGGCCTCCTCCTGGTCACTGCTGTCCATACCCTTCTTGTCTGGCCCTGGCTTAGCTTCCCCCTAGCTCACCCCGGCACATTCCCCACACCCTCCCTGAGGCCCAAACACGTGCCCCCTGGGCTGAATGCAGTGGGCCTTCTGCTGCTGCAGTTGGAACCTGGGCATGCCCCTTCCCCCTGTGTGGACCATGGTGAGGAAGACCAGGTAAAGCAACGGCCATCTCCTGGCCCACCCCAGGAGACCCTTCTCAGCACCCCAGCTCTCTAGAACTTCATAGCCCTCCACAGGCCCAGTGTTAGAGGAACAGAAGAGGGAGAGGGCTGCTGTGGCTGCTGCCCCGCTCTGGGGAACTGCCGTGTCCAGGTCATCCTGGAGCTGCTGGTGTCATCCTTCTCATTGGGTCTCTGGCTGCAAACACAGAAGCCCAGCTCTACCTGGTATAGGCAGAAAGCCAGTTGGTTTGCTACCACCCTGCTGGCTCATGACTCTGCCTCGTGGCTTCCTTCTTCAGACCAGCTTTCTCTGGAGGCCAGCCTCATGGCCACAGGAAGACCCCCCCGACCCTTCGGGGCATATGTCCATCTACATACCGCCCCATGCCACAGAGAAGGGGTATTCCCAAAGGCTCTCAGGAGGGAAGCTCGGCTGGGAACCTGGGGCCCACCTGCTCGCTGAATTCCTATGGCTGGCGGGTAGGTCTCAGGCCTGGCCGAGCAGGCAAGGGGGCCAACCCTGGGGGTAGGGAAAGGACAAGCTCATTACAGAAGAAGGGGCTTCTGGGAATGGTGCCCAGTGCATGATAAAGACAGGAGCCCCCATACTGGGGCATGTGAATGAAGATACAGTGAAGAGATGGACAAGGGCACACTAGCCGGCCTGACCCTGCCCGGGAAATGTGCCCTTCAGCACACTGTTACCAGGAAAAGGCCAAACAAGATGCCAAAGTGAAACCAGAGCACATGCAAATGTAAAATGCTGCCTTTCAAGCTTCTCAGGGCTGGCTGGGAAAGTTTTGAGAGTCACGATAGCGTGGGGGTGGCCAAGCGGGTGGCATCATCTGTGGTTCCCTTCTGCTTTTCCATGGACTCACTGCCTGATTTGTTTGGTCTTCCATCCTTTCTGAAATCAGCGGTGTTATGTTACAAAAGGAAACGGAAGGGAGATGGGGATCCAAACTGCGCTGGCGTGTGTGATGCAAACTAGACCCGTCCTCACGGTGTGTCTATTGGTGTCTGGGTGCCCTGGGAGGCGCAGGGATGGGAGGGTCTTCAGTAAGACACTGCAGTGAGATGGATACTCAGGAGACAGTGTCTGCCCATTCTGGCGCCTGCTGTAAACAGTCCCTGTCTGTTGGAAAGCAGGTGTCTTCATAAGCTGCTACAGGAACCACGAATGCATGGTAGGAAGATGCAGCATTGGTGTTTGCCACCCTAAGTGTGGATAGCTGCAGCACCCTAGTTTTGTCCTTTTCAGGCACTGCCATAAGGTAGAAGGTGGCTGCCAGCCTCCAAACAGTCACCTACCCTGCAGGTGGACCCACCGTGTCACAACAGGAGCCAGTGTAGAGGCCACAAGGGCTCAAGCTGAGAGTTTTAAGCTCCTCTTGGGCCTTAACAGCTCAGGGCAGAAGGTTCCTGGCTTCCCTCCCAGGACTGCTAGAGCAGGATGGGCCCACACCTGTGGACAGATACTGTGGACAATCAGCAAGGACCCATGTGGATAGGGCCCTGAAAGGGGCATCACGTAGACATCCTGCAGTGGTCCCTGTGGCCAGTGGCCCAGGTCCCCAGAACCCTGTACTGTAGCATGATGTGTGCCAGGCCCCATGCCAAGGAGAAGGCAGTGTCACTCATAACCTTGGTCCATTCTGGGCATTAGTTTCTCCAGCAGGTTGGCTGCAAGGACCCATCTGGGAGCCTGTCAGCTTGTTTCAGGCCCCTGAGGTCCCACCCCAGAGATGGGCCTCCTTAATGCCTGTTTCTTCTAATCACTCACTTCCTCCACCATCTGTGCTTTCCACACACCCTGCCTGGACCATAAGTAGGTTTCAGATGCCGTGCTGGTCACTAGGACACTGCAGGGAACCAGACTCTGGAGCTAATGATAGGTAGGGTGTGCCCATTGCTGGAGCAGGTAAAACAGGGGCCAAGGGAGATGACGTGGGGGGAGTTCCCCAAAGTCAACTTTGCCCTGGCTAAACCTTCATAGAGGAGTGGTGCAGGATGGCAAGTGGGAAGAGGGAGGAGGACCCCGACATCCCAGAAGCTGCAGATGATTCTCTGGGCACTACTGAAGGGCGTGGGTGCGGGTGGAGCCTTGCCAGAACTTCCCTGCAGCCTGCTTTGACTTAGCACTTCCACCTCGAACAAGTGGTCCTGTGGCTGGGTAAGCACCTGTGCAGGGAGGTGTACACACTGGGCCTCTCACTGTGTCTTCACATTTGATCAGGCTCCACCTAAGTGCATCCCATAGGGGACAGGTCCAGCAAACATATGAGATGCAACCATACAAAAGAGGAGGCTGCACAGCAATGGGTGTATCAATCATTTGCTGCCACTTAGGAGGAGGAAATAGGCGGGGTGAGGATACACTTCTGTCCTCCTTGAGACAGTGAGAGGGGTCCGAGAAGCCCCTGGATGGGCATGTCCCCTTTGGCACTGTGGCAGTTTCCCGGGGACACCAGACAGGATGTCCCCAAGACTCTTGCCTCAACCTGTGCCATCAATCCCACAGGGCATCTGGCGGATACCCGTAGACGAGATTGACCGGCCGGGCAGCTTCGCCTGGCACATGAACCGCTCCATCGTGCTGCTGCTCAAGGTGCTGGCCCAGCTGCGGGACCACGGCACCCTGCTGAAGGTGTCCTCCATGCTTCAGCGGACCCCAGACCAGGGCAAGTGAGTGCAGCCACTTTGGACACAGCCTAGCATGCTGTGTGGGTCAGAGGCACACCCACCCCAGGCAGCCTCTCCACTGCTTTGGCCCAGCTGTGAGGCCCACTGTCTGGGAGCCTGGATCAGCCCTTCATTCACCTCAGGGTCCTCTCTGTCCCAGTGTCTAGCACCTAAACAACACCTCCTGCCCCCAGGCACCCTGGGGCAGACACAGGCTGTCCTCGTTGATCCTGGTTTTGGGTTGAGACTGTACAACCCAGGCTTTTCTTTCCTCCTGCTTCCCCCAACTCAGGGTTATCAGGGTGCTGTCAGGTTGTAAGGAAAACAGATGTTCAGAAGATGGCTGGGGAAACCCCAGACAAAGGCCAGTAACAGTGGGCTGAGCTCTGTGGGTAGAGGGAGCTCGGGGAGCTTCTAGGGTGGCAGCCCCAACAGGTGGGCAGTTGGGACACTGAGGAACCAACCTCAAGGCAGGCATGGGCAGCAGCCACCATCCAGCAGTGCTGTGTGGTGTCGGATGCTCTCCCGTCCTCTCTGACTACCCCTGTATGACTGTAGGAAGTATCTACGAGATGCTGACCGCCAGGTCCTGGCACAGCGGGCCTTCATCCTCACAGTGAAGGTGCTGGAGGACACACTCACCGAGCTCGCAGAGGTATGCCACCTGCATCCACCTCTCCTCCACGCCCCGTGAATACGCTCCCAAGCTCTTCCCATGTGGTGGGCCCAATCCCACCGTTTGCATACACCTAAGCAGGATGTGCCTAAGGATCCCCATCCATGAGGTAGCACCCGTCCTGCCTCTTCCTAGTCAGGGAAGGTTAGCCGTGGTAATGAATGCACATGAATTCAGTGAGGCATGGATGCACTTGGTGATTAGTAAGAAACATAGTGACTCCACAAAACTGAGCTCTCCAAGGGCATGTACCACCCAGGGCAGGGTCCCAAGCCCTCTTCCTAGCAGGTTGACAAGGCCTGCAAGAAGACCGTGTGCGTGCATCGTCCCTTTTCAGCCTCAAGGCAGGTGCAGCAGTGCCTCCTTCTCACAGCTGAGCACCTGGAGGAGGCCAGGGAGGTTAAGTAGCCAGCCTAGCCAGTGGGGCTGTTGAGAGTTTTCAGCCTCAAGGCAGGTGCAGCAGTGCCTCCTTCTCACAGCTGAGCACCTGGAGGAGGCCAGGGAGGTTAAGTAGCCAGCCTAGCCTGGTAGGGCTGGCTGTGACTCAGTGCAGGGGATCAGGTTGGCATCCTGAGCCTGTTGGTTAGGAGTCCTTGCCAGCCAGCCACCAACCGCGGGCCTCATGCATTAGGGGCCAGGAAGACTTGGCTTTGCAGCAAACATGCTTGGTGGCTCTGGACAGGTCCCCTCCCATAAAATGCCCAGAGCTACCCAGAGTTCACATCATGGAGTTGAAGAAGAGCTGGACAGTACTGCCCCAACTCAGCCCAGGCCTGTTATTCAGGAGCAGCACCACCTCCAGAGTCCCATCAGCCCCTTGCTACCTGGGAATGTGGTGGGGCAGCCAGAGGTACAGAGAAGGGACAGTTCTTCTTATGCAGGTCTCTGGGCCCAGTGTTCTCTGATAACTGGGACACAGCCCTGGCCAGCTGGCAGATATCCAGAGCCAGGCAGATGTCAGGTGGGAGAGGCCCAGGATGGGCACACCAGTGCCCAGAGGTGATTCATTACAGTGGAGATACCAACGACACAGCATCTTGCCTTTGGTTTCTTTGTAGGGGTCAGAACGCCCAGGGCCCAAGGTTTGCGGCCTCCCTGGAGCCAGGATGACCACCGATGTCTCACACAAGGCCACTCCTGAGGAGGGCCAGGAGGGCCTCCCCCAGCCAAAGAAGCCCCCTCTGACTGATGGTTCAGGGCCAGGCCCCGAGCCAGGGGGCAAAGTGGGCCTTCTCAACCACCGGCCTGTGGCCATGGATGCAGGAGACAGTGCAGACCAAATCGGGGAGCGGAAGGACAAGGAGAGCCCCCGGGCAGGGCCCACTGAGCCCATGGATACAGGCGAGGCCACTATTCGCCACTCAGACTTGGAGCGGACAGCACCCTTGCTGCCAGGTCGCCCCCCGAGGGACCGGGGCCCTGAGAGTCGGCCCACTGAGCTATCCCTGGAGGAGCTGAGCATCAGTGCTCGGCAACAGCCCACCCTGCTCACCCCAGCCCAGCCAGCCCCTGCCCCTGCCACCACCATGGGGACCAGGGGGGGCGGCCACCCTGAGGAGCCACTCCCCCGGCTCAGCCGCAAGAGGAAGCTCCTGGAGGACACAGAATCTGGCAAGACACTTCTGCTGGATGCCTACCGTGTGTGGCAGCAGGGCCAGAAGGGCGTGGCCTATGACCTGGGCCGTGTGGAGAGGATCATGTCGGAGACCTACATGCTCATCAAGCAGGTGGGCAGTGGGCAGAGGCCTGAGGGCACTTGTCTGCTGGCAGCACCCCCACTCTTGCCTTTCTTTTCTCAAGGAGGGTCGTCCCAGGCCGCCCTTGGGGTGGGTTTAGGTGTCATTCCCATCCCATCCCCACTGTTCACTTTCTGCAGTGAGCTTTAAAAAGTTGATATTCAACCTGGAAGGAAGTGAGAGCCCATCACAGAAACTTCATCACATCAGCACAGGGAGTCTGGACCACTGCTCCCACCGCTGCACTGGGCCTCTGGGCACATCTTAGGGCATTTCTGTCAAGACTTCTGTGGCTCTCATTTAAAGATGGCTGCAGCACCCTGAGTGTGACCAGAAATGCCTTTCTTATTTTGCTTTCTTTTTTTAAAAAAATTTTATCTTAATATGTCAGGCACTTTCCTTTTTCTCCGTTTAAAATTATTCCCATAGGAAGATTCTTCCTATTCCCATAGGAAGAATCTCCAAAACTTTATGACTGGCTTAAACGGGATGACCATCCCTGACAGTTTTTCCCCTAATGTCAGTTTGCAACGCACCCCCTACACCTGCCCCATGTCATGGATCTTGGGCACTGAATCTCTGGACGCACTCAACACAGCATGAGGCTCTCACCATCAGATCTGGAATTCCGAAAGGCCTCTCCCACTCTGATCACAGCCCTCCATCCTGCCCACTTAAGGGGCATGTTCTAGCTTAGGAGACTCCCCTCATCCCCTAGCCACTGGGCCTCAGCCAAATTTGAAGGCTTGGTTGGGGCCCTGAGTCTGCCTGTCAGCTTCAGCTTGTGAGGATGTAAGTAACTCAGCCATAGAAATGAACTTGGTATGGCCAGATGGGCTTAGAGGAATAGCTGGGTTCAGTCCTGGCACCAGTGCCTAGTGCTGTGGGACCTGTGCAAGCACCCCCACCTGAAAGTTGGACAGGCACCTGCCCCTGCTACCTATGAAGAGCTGGGAGGTGGGATCTGGGTGTGGACAGCAGTGGGGACAGCTGGCGATTCAGCAGAGTCTGGGGTGGTGGTGGGTATCTGAGCCTCTGAGCCACAGGGCATGCCCCCTGCCCAGGCTGGCCTGTGCTACCTATGCAGACAGGGCTCAAGGGAGGCCAGCCACAATGGCCTGGGTCCCCTGAACTCGGGCATCTCCCTGTTAAGGTGGATGAGGAGGCTGCGCTGGAGCAGGCTGTGAAGTTCTGCCAGGTCCACCTCGGGGCTGCCGCCCAGAGACAGGTAAGCCCAACTTAGCCTGTGCAAGTCTCATCTTGTGGAGTCTGTCCCACATCAAGGCCCCACGATGCAGACTGAGAAGCAGGTTCACTCTTGGGACTGTTCTTATGGTCAGCTTGGGCTGAGGGGAGATGAGCAGCGGGTAGCTGAGCCTCCAGCCAATGGCCATGGTGGGCAGAGCCTTGGACAGGCCCCAGACCCCAGCTCAGACATGCTGAGGAGTCTCCTCACCTCAGCTACCTTTTCTGTAACAAGGAAGATGGTCCCTAGCCAGTTGACCTCAGCTGGGAAGGCCATTCTGTTTGGGACAGAAGTAGAATAAGTGATGTTAGAGCCAGGCTGGTTAGGAGCCAAGTGGCTGGGGGGGAAGGCGGAGATGCAGCCTGTACAGGGGCCCCCAAGGGGAAGGCATGTGGGAGGCAAGGTATCCTAAGAGGGTAGGCAGGAGTCCTGGAGTTTATTAAGCAGGAAGGAAGCAGGCAGCAACGTTCCTGAGTGGGGAAGATGGGGTTGGTGCAGGGGCCAGGCCAGGGTCAGGGGGTCCAAGATATGGCAGGGGGTGGGGAGTGGGAGAGGCTCCTCCTGGGAGGACCCCAAGCCAGGGTGGAGATTGGATTTGTGTTGAATCTGAGACTCTTCCAAGAGAGAGAAGCCGAGTGGTCAGGAAGGTCAGGGGCCCCCACCTGGAGGGACATACAGGCCAGAGACCTGGGGTAAGTGTCCCCGAAGCCGTCAGAAGCCAGGAGAGGGCACAGGCAGGGCCAAGGACCTTGGCCAGGTCACAGGCACAGGGAAGAGACTTGGGCAGGTCAGGGCAATAGCCAGGAAGGAGAGTGTTCCCAGGGGCCAGCTGGTAAGCAAGGCCAGGGCAGTGAGGATGGGGGCCCAATAGATATGGGGACCTAGGGGCCAGGACTGTTTATGAAGAGTGATGAGGCTGGAAAGGGCTTGAGCAGGAGCAGGTAAGGGGCTGGGTCTGGAGGAGAGATGTCTCCATGGGAGAGGCCCAGCTTGAGGGAAGGCCAGTGGGCAGGGTCTGGCTATGAGGAGGGGTCTCGATGACTGAAGAGGTGGGATCACAGCTCAATGAGACAATGTGGCATTGAGGCAGGCGTGGCAGGCAGAGAGTAGATGTGCTCTAAAACATAAGCCTCCAGGCCTTATGTTTAGGTGGTTTTCCATTTGAGTAGGTGCAGGCCAGAGGGGTAGGTGGCTTGCCATTTAAGTAGATGCAGTCTCTTGTCCCCAGAGGTGGCCCAATGCCCCAAATAGCCTCACCCCAGGTCCCCTTGTTCCAGGTCAGAGGGTAGGTGGCTTGCGATTTGAGTAGGTGCAGCCTCTTGTCCCCAGGGGTGGCCCAATGCCCCAAGTAGCCTCACCCCAGGTGCCCTTGTTCCAGGTCTCCTAGCAGAGAGCTGGTAGCTGCCCTTCGGGTCCAGACAGGCTTCCTGTCAGTGGAATGGGGCCTCAGACCCCCACCGCCTGCCTGGGCTATAGGTCTGAGGAAGCCCAGGAGGTTCAGCTTTGACCAAGCAGGCTGTGGGCCAGATGGGACATGCTGTGGGGAATAGGTGAGCCTGGTCCCCGCTAAGGGCCAGAGTCCTTGGCAAGGAGTACCCCAACCCCCAGCAGTCCTCACCACTTCATTATTGTCCAGGTGAGCAGAGTGCACAGCACAGCCACCTGGACCCCAGTGCTAGGCACAGGCCCAGGCCCACCAGGGTACCTCTGCTTCCTCCACTGATCCAGTTGGGGCAGGTAGACATGTGAGTGGTGACCACTCCTGAGAGGAGGGCTGTTTCTGCTTTTGACATCCTTAAAAGGTAGACCCACATAGGAAACCCTCCACAACCCCACACTGTAGCCTGAGAAGAAAGGAGTACTGAGCTGGCAGGAGCCAGGGCAAGGCCAGGCCCCATTTTGCTGAGGCACATGCATATCAGGGCCCCTGAGGGCTCGGCGGGCAGAGGTGCCTGTGAGAGACCTCAGAAAACACAAGCTGGGTTATGGGGGTAGCCAGAGCCAGGGGACCCAAGTCTTTACCTTTCAGGTTGCCTGCTACTGGGCGATGACAGGCCAGGCTCCAGCAGTCCCATCCCAGGGTGTGGAGGGGAGTGGAGGGAAGGAGGCCTTAACAACACTCAGACCTGCCTGCTGCTTCTCAGACCCTGGTGTGGTGGGGGGGCACCCTGGTATCTGCCCCGGGCCCTCTCATCGCATTTCCCACCTAGGACTCCTACCCTGGGCCCAGAGAAGATGCCACTCTGGGGGCTGGCTGCCATCCTCTGGTCCTCTCCTCCCTCAAGCCCAATCTTGGAGGCCATTTTCTGCCATCTGAACCCACTGCTCCTGCTCCTCAGGGAGTGTCCATTTTGCTCACGGCATGTCCCGGTTGCCATGGCAGCCCTGAACCCGCCTGGAGGGCACTCTGGACGTAATTAGAGGCTCAGTGCCCACGGCTGAGGCCCACTCCTGAGCAAGGAAGGACAGGGACATTGTACTCACTTTCCCCCAGCGTGTCTGCTCATGCTGCCAACTAGGCTGCTATGATACCACCGGCACCACTGCAGCCCATGGGGCCCGAGAGACAGGTCTGTCCTCCTGCCCCACCCTCCCACAGGATGGGCTGCCCACAGCACAAGGCTGGGCCCCAGAGCACCAGCCTGGGGCTCTTCCCAGATACCCAGTACATGGCAGAGTCCACAGGTGCCTGTCCTGAACCATATGGAACTAGGAAATAGGGTGTTTTTGCCTGACAAATGTCAGAAGACACAGGGTCATCAGTGGAAATAAACTGCCCCCCCCGCCCCAAGCATGCACTGAAGTACCTACCAGCAGGTGCGTGATTCTCCCGCACTCCTGGAGATGGGGATGGGGGTGCTGCTGGCCCCATGTGGGCCAGCTCCCACAGTACAGTGGGCCTGGCACTAGGGAGGGCTGAAGGGTAGGCCCAGCTCCTCAGCTCAGCTGTGAGAGGCTGCCTCTGGGCTGGCTATGGGTGGGAGCAAAAGTAGCCCTGTGAAAAGAGCCCCAGAAGGGCCTCGTGACAAAGGGAACTGTGTGGATGAAGACTCGGAGGGCCTAGGACCCAGCTCACCTGGAAATCGAAGGCCCATGGTGGGAGCAGCTGCCAAGGCCAGGCTGCAGGCAGAGGCCAAGCTGGGGGCAGCACTGGGTGCCATGGCAGTGGGTCACAGTGGGCTGTGGTATCAAGCCCAGGAAGCAAACTCCTGTAGCAGCCCACTCGCTCCCTCAGGACTCTCCAATGAGTGACCCTTGGGAAGTCACCTCCAAGACTGAGTACCTGTTTGTGCCTGCATTCCCTGGTTGGGAGCTGTGCCCATGCCTAGGGTCCTGCTGGACATACTCCTCCCAGACTGGCGCCCTACGGTGTGAGGGCAAAGCCAGCTGGAGGTCCTTCCACTGAGACCCCGCCAGCGTGGTCTGGATGTCCTTCCAGGGAGGGGTTCTGGGTCCCCAGCTGTGTCCTGGCATCAGCAGGATCCTGACAGGGTACCTCTCTGATGAACCTTGTTGGCAGTATTTGGGAGCTCAGTGGTGCCATATGGGCAGTGTTGGCACCCCCCAGGGTGTCCTGTGGGACAGTATTGGTGAACTGGTCGGTAGAGCAGCATGGGCTCAGGGCTGCCCAGCCAACCTTTCTTACTTCTCATTTGTCCTTACAGGCCTCAGGGGACACCCCCACCACTCCAAAGCACCCCAAAGACAGCCGAGAGAATTTCTTTCCTGCGGCAGTGGCGCCCACAGCCCCTGACCCTATGCCAGCTGACTCTGTCCAGCGACCCAGTGATGCTCACGCTAAGCCAAGCCCTGCACTAGCTGCCACCACAGCTGTTACCACCTGCCCTCCCTCAGCATCAGCTTCCAACCTGGACCCGTCCAAGGACCCTGGGCCTCCCCAGCCACACAGGCCTGAAGCCACCCCCAGCATGGCCTCTCTGGGCCCCGGTGAGTCCCATCCCAGTTCAGAGCTGGGCCCAGGCTCCTGCCACCATCAATTCCTCCCTGCGTGGAGAATGTGGATGTGGGGAAGGGAGGCAAGCAGCGCCCGCCAGCCCAGTTGATCCCACGGATTGGCGGGGCAGGTGGCCATGGGTCTGCTCACCAGTCACTGGCAGCCTTGGTGGCCCGGTCAGCACGTCGTATATCTACCACACTTAACACTGGGTGCCTCAGTCTCCCTGTCTGTGAAAGGGGATGGTGAAGAGGGAGGGAACAAACACCATCACAGATAAGTTTGCTACTGTCATGGTTTCTTCCCCATAAATCCTTGCTATAAGTAGGAAGGATGGCTTGGTCAGGTAGGAAAAGGGGATACTAGCCCACACCACACCTCCCTCAGGGCACTGGGAGGGGTCCTGACCCTCAGCACGCTGCAAGGCTACTAGTATCTGGCCTCAGATGCCTGTGAGCAGTTCCTGGGCACCAGAGCAGATCTGCCCGAGCCCCGTCTTGCTCATGGGCAAGACAGAAGCCAGCCAGGATGAGGGCAGGGGCAGGTCAGGGGGCTTGTGAAGGAAAACAGACAGGACAAATGCATGGGCAATAGAGGGCCCTGCTGGCCTCATCAGCGAAAGCTCCTGTTCCTTCTAAAACCCAGGATTCACTGACACCCTCCCCTATGCTGGTCCTGACACCAGCAGCTCTGGCAGCTGCAATTCTGCCAGGCTGGGTTTAGCTCAGACCTGGGCCAGGTTCCACCTGCCACCCAAGGCAGGGGACCCTTCCCTGTTGGTTCCCAGGACTCTAGGATCATGTGGCCGGGCTCTGAAGACCCTGTAATAGGACAGGGATGTTCCCTAACCAATTCATCTCCCCAGCTGGGAGACACCAGCCTGGTCAGAGGGTTCCCTGTGTCCCTGGGAACATCCAGCAATGGACCAACTTCCCAACCCTCCCCTTCAGGCCCTCCCTTGCTTCTCCCTCCCTGCCTCAGGGACCCAGCCTGTTTCCTTGCCCCAGACCCTGCACTGGCCCATAGCTTGTGTCACCCCTGGGGGCTCACCTGTCTTCCCAGTTAAATTTCCCATCCATCTGAACGAGACAGCCACTCTGCAGAAGTGCCTAGCAGAAGGCAGGCCTGAGAGCCCCCACAGACTGTGGGCCTGAGTGGAGATTGAGTTGAGAAGTCCCTCTCAGCTCTTTTACATGGTGGCTCAAACAGCAGGTGCTGATGTTTTCACCTGATGCCATCCACACTGTTTTAAGGATTGTGAACATGTAGGTATCCTCTAGCCCAGTCAGCACTGGCTATGGCCCTGTGAGACAAAGAATCCCTTCTCTTTGGGTCAGAACCTGGGGCCATTTGTTCCCAGAGGAGCTGATGGCCACAGGACAAAGAGCAGTAAAAGAACTGTAGTGGCGGTTGGGCGCGGTAGCTCTTGCCTGTAATCCCAGCACTTTGGGAAGCCAAGGTGGGCAGATCATGAGGTTAAGAGATCAAGACCAGCCTGGCCAATATGGTAAAACCCCATCTTTACTAAAAATACAAAAATTAGCCTAACCGGTCATGCTGGCAGGCACCTGTAATCCCAGCTATTTGGGAGGCTGAGTTAGGAGAATTGCTTAAACCTGGGAGGCGGAGGTTGCCGTGAGCTGAGATCGCGCCATTGCACTCCAGCCTGGCGACAAAGTGAAACTCCATCTCAAAGGAAAAAGAGAACTTTAGTGGTTCCACCACCATGTTACCTTGGTGGTCCCTTTTCTTCTTTCTGCCTCAGTTTCCTGCATAAAATGGCTAAGATGAAGATAATAGCACTGCAGAATTTGGAATGGTGCTTCGTATTAAGCAGAGACTTGGTGTGGGTTTTGTTTTTGTGTGTGTGGTTTTTTGGTGTTTTTTTAGACAAAGTCTTGCTCTGTTACCCAGGCTGGAGTGCAGCAGTGCGATTTGTGGCTCTACTCACTGCACACCTCTCAGGTTCAAGCAACTCACCTGTCTCAGCCTCCCAAGTAGCTGGGATTATAGGCATGCAGCACTACACCCATCCACATTTTCTATTTTTAGTGGAGATGGGGTTTCCCTATATTGGCCAGACTGGGCTTGAACGCCTGACCTCAGGCGATCCACCCACATTGGCCTCCCAAAGTGCTGGGATTACAGGCATGAGCCACCACGCCTTGCCTGTTTGTTTTGAGACAGGGTCTCACTCTGTTGCCCAGGCTGGAGTGCAGCAGTGCAACTGTGGCTCACTGCAACCTCAACTCCCTCGGTTCTGGTGATCCTCTCACCTCAGCCTTCCAAGTAGCTGGGACTACAAGCATGAGCCACCACACTTGGCTAATTTTTATATCTTTTGTAGAGATGGGGTTTTGCCATGTTGCCCAAGCTGGTCTTAAACTCCTAGGCTCAGGAGATCCACTCGCCTCAGCCTCCCAAAGTGCTGGAATTGCAGGTATGAGCCACCATGCACAGCCTGGTGATGGTGATTTCAAGGTGTTGGGGTGATGGGAGCCCAGTGCCCTAATCATTTGGTCAGTATTGGTAGCTGACTCGCTCCCATGAAGATCTAGCTCCTGTCTCTCCGCCTCCTACTGACTTGACTTCTACCAGTGTCATGCTCTCATCTTGAAGTTTTTGAGGGTCAGGAATTTACAGTGGTTTAGTGGAGTGGAGCTGGGTCAGTCTTGCACGTGGTTGCAGTCAAGCTATCATCAGTGCATCTGAGCTTCCTCGGGGTGTTGGCAGCCTCAGGTCCTCACTGGTTATTGGCCAGAAGCCTCAGCTCCTCCTGTGGGCCTTTCTTTAAACAGCCGAGTGTCCCTGTGTCATGGTGGCTGGTTCTCTCCAGAGCCATTGACCCCACCAAGAGAACACAGAGGAAGCAACGGTGTCTTTTATAACCTAATCTTAGCAGTAACTGAGATCACTGTGGGCCACATACACCTCCCTGGGGTATGGGAGGGCCTGGTGGATGCCAGGGCCAGGGATATGGGAGTAGGGGGCTGGAGGCTGCCTGCTTTGCCTCTCTGCCTGTCTGCCCCACCTGCAAGCAGGCCAAAGCTATAATTCACATCCTTCTCTCCTCTGACTGTGTTAGATCCAAGAAACAGGATCTGTTTCCTAGCGTACCTTCTTTATCCTGGAGAGTTGATCCTTTTCTATTCCCATTCCCAAAACCAAATTAAATGGCCTTTTTGCCTAGATGGAACTCTTGAATAACACTGGGGGTAGGGGACAGGGGCAGCCCTCAGCTGGGAACGTGCCAGGCCTGGCCTCTTCCTAATGGCCCCTGTGCTCAGCACTCCCTGAGCAGCCACCCTCCGCTTCCGTATCTGTCCACCTCAGCGCTGCTGCAGATCCGCAAGCAGAGGGCGTGTGGCCAGTCATGTTGGAGTGGGTGTCCCCCGACGGTCCTCAGAGCTTTCTGGGGTAGTAGCAGAGCCAAGCAGAAACAGGCATGTCCCCCCAGAGCCCAGCCCACAAACTCTAGAAAGGGGGAAGCACCAGGAACAAGCCAGCCCCAGCAGGGTCCAGGTCCCCCAGGCATGCTGCAACTAGCTGTTGCAGGGGACGGCAGGTTCTGCCTGAAGAGGCGCCCACCGACAGGAGAGTGCCCAGGCCTGGAGCCAAAGCTGGGCCGGGGATGAGGCTGAGAGCCAGGGATGGACAATGGCTGAACCACTTGGGAGGGCAGATTTGAGGATAGATTCTCTCAGAATGCTGTACTCAAGGTGTGAGAGAGCCAGGAGGGCACGTACAATAGGGCCCCTGGCAGGTGCTGTTCCCAGGGTGAGCAGCCCTGCCTCCAGGGGAAGAGTGGCCATGGCAGGAAGGCAGGGTGCTCTCAGGTGTCCCTGGTCCCTAGTGAAGAGCTCACCCATCTGCCCAGGCTGTGCTGACCAGGTTGTGGCCCCATGCAACATTTGCACTCAGAAAGCTCAGGGTCAGCCAAGGCTCTCATGTCCCCAGAGGGGCCCTGGCACTGCCTGTCCAGGCCTCTGTCTCCTCTGGGCATGTGCTTATCATCTCCTTTGCCAGGCACCTGCCTACCACAGGCCAGGACCTGGTTCCATGAACAGCTGCTAAAACAGTGCCTGGCCTTAGGAAGACCCCTCTCTTCTGAGGCAATCAGGCCATCTAGGGTGGGAGAGTGGAGGAGGGTGGGAGGGTGGAATGGGTGTTCCCAAGTGAAGACTCAAGTAAGGGTGGTGAAGAGCATGGTGAGGCTCTTCCCGAGCATGGTGAAGAGGGCTGGAATGCTGGCCTCATCCAGGCCCCTAGAGGCCAGGGGGAGGCAGAGCCAGGCCCAGGAGCCTCCTGGGACATAAGGTCTGGGAGACAACTAGCCCAGACCTGGCACATGGGTCTGCCCTGAAGAGCAGAAAGAGTTGCCCAGTGGTACAGGATTTTGGCCTGACCACCTGCTTCCCACAGAGAACCCAAGTTGAGGGGGAGTTGGGGGAGCTCCAGACAGCCCTTTTTGCAAGCTGGACTCCCAGGTAGGCCCCTCCCCTAAGCCTCCCCCACCCCCCACCCAACCCCATAGTGCTCTTCACAGGGTGCCTTGTCTCACCTCCTCCTGCTCCTGCAAAATGTCATTAGCAAGAAAGCCAGGCACCTATCCTCCCACCCCCACTGAGGGGTGTGTCTAGCCAGGCTGCTACTGGCCTGTGGAAGGGCCTGGCCTTGGGGCCACGGTACCGAGAGAAGGCTTACTTGGTGGATGTGTGCCCATCCCCAGTGAGCCCTGATCCTGCTTGTAGGAGGTGGGGGAGTGGCTGGGAGGACGGCAGGAAGAGCCTTCTGAGGAACTCTTCCTTGTCAGACATTGTATCAGAGGCTGGACCTGGGAATGACAGTGAGCATAGGAGGGAATGGCCTGATGGGGTGAGGGCCTGAGACAAAGCCTCAGCCAGGCCTCACCTCGCCTCCTCCTACTCCTGCAGAATGCCATCAGCAAGGAGTCCAGGCAGAGCAGCCTAATAGGGATGGCCATGGCCGTTGAGGACTCTTCCTAGCCCAGCAGCTGCCTGCCGGCCCCAGCTTTGTACCGGGAGTTGTCACTCCTGCTGGCCAAAGAGGGGAGCCGACTCCCCCTGCTGGAGAGAACGGAGGACCTCCTGGCGGAGGAGCGGGATGGGGAGGCAGGGGCTGGAAAGGCTGTGGTTGATGACCAGTGTGGTGGGAGAGTCCAGGCCTGAGTGAGAAGTGGAGAGTAGCAAGGGAAACAGGGCCGTATGGAGGGTGGAAGCAGGGCCTCGAGGCCTGGGAACCAGGGACCGATGCTGAGTAACTGCCTGGCCAGCAGCCATAGGCACAACATTTGCCCCTGAGGTCCATTCCGGCCTTGGCACAGCTGAGCCCAATTCTTGGCCCCTGCCTCATGCCAGGGAAGGTGGGGCTGGCTGGGCAGGAGCCACAGTGTCAGCATCCACTTTGGTCTTGGTTAGGTTGTTTGGGTTTTGGTCCTGACCTCGTTTCTGAATGCTGCTCATGTTAGCTGGAGGGAGAGTGGATACTGCCCCCCCACATCCTCTCTAACTGCCTTGTGCTGGGACCTTAGAGAGGCTGGGCCTCGCACACCCAGGGGTGGCCCCACTGGGTCAGATGTACAGCCCTCTTTGGGGGCGAGGGAGCCCTTTGGGTTGGGGAGCCAGCCTCCACCAGGATCCTCTGGGTGGTGAGTGGTTTTTTGGCAGCACCAACCTGGGTCACCCTGTGGAGGGGAGAGCCGCCTCAGCCAGGACCCCCACATTGGCCACACTCCACTACCTGCCTAGCATCCCAGGGCACGGCCTGGGCCCATGAGATCTGGCACAGATGCATAGGAGCCTATGGGGTAGATGAGTCCATTACCTGCAGTGAGCCCATGTCCCCACAGAGGGAGAAGAGCTGGCGAGAGTGGCAGAGGGCACCGGCTTCCCACCCCAGGAGCTGCAACGCAGTCCACAGATGAAGACGGCCCCCACAAGTTCCCTGGAAGAGCCACACTGCTGGCCAACAGAGGCTGCCCTGGGGACTGACACTGAGCCCACCTGTAGCCAGGGTAAGGCAAGTTGGGAGCAGCCCAGCACCTCAGCCAGAGTGGGTTTCCTGGCCTGGCCTTGGAGGACACGGCCTGGGGATGCCCCGTGGAATTAGATGGGGAGGAAATGGGGGTAGTGCAGGCTGGACAGGGGAGCCAAGGGAGAGATCCAGCTTGAAGAGTTTGGCACATGGCCCATTGTGTCAGGGGCTGGGTAGAGAGGGACCCCGGAGCCTTATTCTGTCCCCGGCATCACAGGGGGTACTGGCAAGGGCAGGCAGTCTGCTTTGGCCCACTGCAGAACCCAGGCTGAGCCCAGAATGGGCAAAGAGGGGCAGGCATGGACAGGGAGGAGCATGGGCCTGGTGACAGGCACTTGAGGGACATCAGCAGCAGGCAGAAGCGGGGACAGGTTAGGCTGGGCCAAGCAGGCATCCCCATCAGCAGCCACGTCAGATCCCAGCCCCAGCCTCAGTCCAGCCTGTTCTCACCAGCCGCCCCAACCAGCTGGGGCCCTTGGGGACTCCTCCTGGCCTGGGCCTCCCACAGACCACTCAGGACGGCAGGACCTGGCGCCAGCCCGTGGGGGCCAGGCCTGGGCTCTGTGTAAACCCCATTCCTTTTAAAGTCATGGGGCTGCAGAGGAATGTGGAGACCAGCCAGGCCAACTGGGTCTCCCAGCTCATGCAGTTCCCTGGAGGCTGCCAGGCCTGCAACTGCCCCAGCCTTCAGGCTCTGGGCAAACTCAGTCCCATGCTCCCCCTGGAGGATGAGGCGAAAGTAGACGCCCTGGGGCTAGCTCAGTGACCATGCCTGGCTGAATGACCAGCTCTGGGCTTCAGTGTCCTCCCTGGGGCATAGATACCAATAGGACAGGCATCCTAGGATGGTTGTGGGATGTGGACAGTTCATGCAAGTGTGATGCCTGGAGGTCTTGCAGAACGCCAGCAAGGCTCGGGGAGTCTCAGGCCCTAGGCTCTGAATTCACAGTGTTACTGGGTGAGGTTCACAGTCCCAGCACCCCACAGCCCAGAGCCAGAGTTGGGTCCCTGAGGACTTGAGCCAAGCATTTGCCATGGTAGAGGACTTGGAACCTGCCAGCCAGCACAGACTACACAGCATAAAGGCTCAGACCGGTGGGGACAAGATAAGGTGCCGACTGTGTGATGCAGCAGGAGGTGCTCTTGGTACCTTTGTCTTCCAGAGGGGAAACTGAGACCTGAGCCGAGAAGGGAAGGGGAGGCTCAGGAGGCTTTGAGTGAGACTCAGCCCCTGAGCTTTTCCCCCACAGCCGCCAGCTCCAAGGCCCTCAGCAGTGGGACTGCCCAACCACCTGAGGGTCACCTAGGCAAGGCGGAGCCCAGCCGGGCTAAGTCCCGCCCCCTGCCCAACATGCCAAAGCTGGTCATCCCCTCCGCCGCCACCAAGTTCCCCCCTGAGATCACCGTCACACCTCCCACCCCAACCCTGCTCTCCCCAAAAGGCAGCATCTCGGAGGAGACCAAGCAGAAGCTGAAGGTGATCTCAGGGGCTGGGCCGGAGCCACATGTGTGGGTGGGGATCATAGGTTACAAGGGGGCCTATAGTGAGGGTGGGGGTGACGGGGGGCCTGGGGCAGGGGTGAGGGTAGGAGGGGGGCCTGGGGCAGGAGTGAAGGTGGCAGAAGGGCTTGGGGCAGAGCCCAGCCATCCCTGACCAGTGCCCCGCCCTGCCCTCTCTGCAGTCAGCCATCCTTTCTGCCCAGTCTGCTGCCAATGTGAGGAAGGAAAGCCTGTGCCAGCCGGCCCTGGAGGTCCTGGAGACATCCAGCCAGGAGTCCTCGCTGGAGAGCGAAACAGACGAGGACGACGACTACATGGACATTTGAGGGACCACTGCAGTCCCAGTGCCACGCCCCAGGGAACCAGCCAGACCTGGAATGCCCCCTCTGCCTGGACCCTGGGCAGGGCCAGAGGCCCGCATGGGATGCCACTCCCCACACAACCCCCAGGCCTGCCCAGCCCACCTCCTCATGGCATCCTCCCCATACCCTGGTCAGGGCTGTCCACACCGTGTGGGAGCCCAGAGGAGGAGGGGCCCACCTTAGCCATGTGAAGGTGGATTGGTCATCATCTGCACGCCAGGTGGCATCCTTTTCTATGAAATGTTGACTTTGTAAATCTTCCCACACGGCTGGCTATGTCCACACCCTTGACGCCAGGATGAGCCAGCTCTGCCTGTGTCGCAGTGGAGGGGTCCTTTAGAGCCAGGCTCACCTCTCACCCTTTTTTCGGTTGCTTTTCTAATAAAGATGGAACCGTTGTCTTTGCCTCTTTGCTCACCTCTAGGGGGCAGTCGGGCAGAGTCTCGGGCGGGCTTGCTGTCCCCAGGGATTCTGGGCCTTTACTCCCATAGGCTAGGTCAGGGCCCAGCCCCCACCTCTTTCTCCAGCATCTCAGGGACCAGCCAGGCAACCAAAGCAGCCTGCTGGGGGTGCCCAGTGGGGTAAGGAGTGTGCCAGATGGGGCTGAGCCGGGCAGATGCCTCTAGTGAAGCTGGAGCCAGGCCTCAAAGGGGCATTAGGTGCATCCCCAGAACTTACCGGGGTGCCAGTGGGTGGGAGGCTCTATGATGGGCAGGCAGGCATGGCTGGGACTGCTGAGAACATGGGAGGAAGGGGCTGTCAGGGAGCGAAAGTGGAGATGGGGCCGGCAGAGAGGCACTTACTCCCATCATAGTTGCCCTAACAGGGCCTCCCATGGAATAGCTATGGGGCTCAGTGCAAGATGCAAATATGGAGCTCCTTGTTCAAAAATGACTAAGGATTTTTTTTTTTTTTTTTTTTTGAGACAGAGTCACACTCTGTCACCCAGGCTGGAGCCAGTGGCACAATCTCAGCTCACTGCAACCTCTGCCTCTCAGGTTCAAGTGATTTTCCAGCCTCAGCCTCCTGAGAAACTGAGACCACAGGCACGTGCCTCCACGCCCCCGCCTTAGCCCTACATGTCAAGACAGACTTCCACAATTTTCATATTTTTAATAGAGATGGAGTTTCACCATGTTGACAAGGCTGGTCTCGAACTCCTGATCTCAAGTGATCTGCCCATCTTGGCCTCCCAAAGTGCTGGGATTACAGGCATGAGCCACCATTCCTGATCAAGAATGATTAAGGATTTTAAGACAGCCCCCACAGAGCATTAAGCCCCTAGAGCTGGCCCTGACCCTGAAGGCTCCAGGACCATCTGTCGGGGATGCACAGGTTCCAGGGGCCCAAACTCACCCTTCACAACTCATCCCCTCCAGCACCACCAGGGCCCTCCTGGTCCCTGGGACCTCCCATGGAGCAGGCTCTCTGTCCAGGATGGGGACTCTCCTCCCTGCCCTGTTCCCCTCATTGGCTAGACGTGCCCACCACACAGGAAGGAAGGAGTAAAGGGCTGGGCACCGCCCATTTGGAACCAGAGGCTTGGTGGCCCTGGATGGATCTGGCTGAACCAACCTTCGGAGGGCTGAGATGAGCAGGCCACAGTTACTCAGCTGACGCCCCCTCCTAATCCCTACTGCACTTCCATTGTCTCCAGACAACACGAAGCAAGGGTGCCCAGGCCAGAAATAGGAAAGCAGCAGCTCTCCCTCCTCCAGTTCCTGGGAACCATCTCAACAGGCCTCCCAGCACATCCTTCCCCGGAGCCTCACCTACAGGAGGACTGACACCTCGGACCCTCCCGTGCACCCAGTGATGTAGGGAGCACCCTCAGCCCTGGACCTGGGATGACGCCCCTTGCCAGCCTGGGGCCAGGAGACCAGGCTCAGCACCTGAGTGTCTCCCTGGCTCAGCACCTGAGTGTCCACTCACACTGCAGAGGTGCCCTGAACGCCCTTGTGGGTTAAGAGACTTCCTCCCCTCTGTAAACAGTCCTTGAGAAGTTGAAGGTCTTGGAGGCCTCTCACCAAATGTCTTTGGGAGGAGGGAAGACATCAAATGTGGGTGTGGCTTCCCTGGAACAGCTTTGTGTGGGGACTCAGGAGCCAAGTCCCCCACCGCACACCTCCAACACCTTCAGTAAGGGCCACCTCTCTGGAGCCGCAGATGGCTGCCAACACCCTGTGGTTCCCAGCAGGCACCACCCAGGCAAGAGAGAATGGGGTGGGAAACAATGGGCTGGCCTGGCCGCAAGCACTGGGGCAGGTCACAGATCAGATGGCCTAAGCTCATGCCCTGGCTCTGACTCCCTGCAAGTTTGGCAAGAGTCCCTTTTGGATACCTTGAGAAGCTGCAGCTGGGAGCGGACCACCCGCCTGTCTGGACATCCAACCCAGGTGGCAGGGGCCAAGTGACCAGTCCCAGGCGGCAGCCCTAACTGCCCCCACTGGCTGCAGGGGCTCCCAGAAGCCACCAAGGGGCTGGCTTGGCCTTGCTGGTCCACATCTGAGCTTCAGTTTCCTCATCTGCTCAAGAAGGGAGGGGAACACACACTGATTAGATTATGAAAGCTCCATGAGTGGCAGGATTAGGTGTGGCTGGGAGAGCCAAGGCTCCCCAGGGTAGCGGCATCTCTGGAGCCCAGGGATGAGCCCTACCTCCCTTCTAAGCCCCCAGCTGGGCTCAGGTACTTCCCTCCCTCTCCCCTCCCTCCTTCTTGGACCCCTGTAGAGCTGCCTCAGCCCCAGGGCTCAGCCTGTGCCTGACCTAACAGCTTCTGCCTCCCGCAGAGGATGCTCTGGGACCACCTCCTTCCTGTAGGAAGATAAGGGCTGGAGATGGAGGTCAACGTCAGGGCCACAGAAGCTGAAATCCTGCCTGGAGCTAAAACAGCCCTGCCTTACCCACCCTGCGCATCTCATCCTCTGTTGCTGCCACGCCCTGCATGCAGGGCCGGGCTGGGACCCAGGGTCTGAGCTAGGGCCTCTGGACATCCAGCTCATCGCCTGACAAAGGTCCTGCAGCTGGAGGCTCCGGCCTCCTCGCCCTCCCACAGGGTCCCAGGGTCGAGGTTCAGCCCCCTGCACCATGTCCCAGGCCTTCGGGCCAGGAATGTGCTAACGGGGCAGGTTGGGCCCTGCTGGTCCACGCAGCCACCTGTGGACTTTGAGAGGGGACCGGATGGGATGGGGTGGGAAGGGGCGGGGCGGGGCGGTGCCGCAGAGCGCAGGGTGGGCGGGGCCCGGCCGGCAGGGAGTCAGCCTGGCCTCTGAGCCACTGCACTGCTGGCTGCAGACACAGGCCACACCATGAAGCCGGCCCTCCTGCCCTGGGCCCTGCTGCTGCTGGTGACAGTCCCCGGCCAGGGCCCCAGACCCACAGCAGGTATGCCCCCCAGCCCTTCTGTGACCCCGTCTGTCTGTCCATCTGGCTGCAGCCAGGCCTGGGCAGACGCCCCTCTGGGCTCAGCCTCTGTCCATCTGTCAGACCATCTGTGGCTGTGCTGGGGGTGGAGGGAAAAAATTCTGAGCGTCCGTGGTGGAGGGACAGCCCATGGGGATGTGAGGCCTGAGCCAGGCCCACCCTAAACCCACTGGGAGCTAGGAGGAAGACAGAGGGGACCAGCAGAGCCCTCAGCCTGTGTCCCCAGCCCTAACAGAGGGCGGGATCTTGGAGGGGGAGCCAGGATTGTGGGTCTTCATCAGGGTGGGGCTGAATCCGGGAAAGTCTAGGGAAAGCCCTAAACTCCAGAACCAAGAGACTGGCCCCAGGCCCCAGGCCACCTCCCACCCCTCACCCCATTTCCCATCCACCCTCCTGCCACTTACCTTACTTGCAAGCATCTCTCAGCCTTCGCCCCACACCCCTCTGCGCCACCACATCCTTGGCCAACAAATATTTACTGTTGCTCTTCAGTGCCAGACACTGCACTTAGTGAAGTGGGGCCAGCGGGGTAGCCCAGGCCCAGGCCCGGCCCTCAACTGGCCTCCTTTGATGGGAGACGGGGAAGGGCCCGGGAGGTGCGATTTGGGCCTGGGTGCATGCACCCGCCCCAGTCCCTCCCTCCAACCTTCCTTCATGCCAGCTCCTGCTGTGGGACTCATGGCCTATAGGAGATGATTTGGTCCTGGTGCCCACAGCCCCTCACAGTGTGCACCCCCACTTCCCTTTCCCCACTGCTGGGACCCCTGCTTGAAATGTCCCCCCCTCCCCAAAAAGGAGGAGAACACCCCTGGGCTTCTGCCCTGAGAGCGGCACTCTCTCTTTTTTTTTTTGAGACTGTATTTCACTCTTGTTGCCCAGGCTGGAGTGCTATGGCATGGTCTCAGCTCACTGCAGCCTCCACCTCCCAGATTCAATTGCCTCTTAATGTGTTCTAGCCCGTCAGTCAGGGCAACAACCAAATGGTCTGTGCTAAGATTCATCCCATCCCCACGGGCCCTGTGGCTTTCTACCCTGTTTACATAGTGGCCCAGCGTTCTCCTGGGGATGCTGCTGTCTAATGGGCTGTGGGAGGAACAGAGACAGGCCCTGGACATGGGGCCGCCAGTCCAGCACCCGCCGGGCCAGGCCCTCAGCATCCTCTCCTCCAGATGCCCAAGAGAGCTGCTCCATGCGCTGTGGCACTCTGGACGGGCCATGTTCCTGCCACCCGACCTGCTCCGGCCTTGGCACGTGCTGTTTGGATTTCCGGGACTTCTGCCTGGAGATCTCACCCTACTCGGGCTCCATGATGGGCGGCAAGGACTTCGTGGTGCAGCACTTCAAGATGACCAGCCCCACAGATGGCAGCGTGATCTGCAGGTTTGAGGCCCAAGAGGCTGGCACCAGGCCCCAGACCCCATCCCCGTGCATGCCGAGGGCTCAGACCCACTGGTTGGCTGAGTCGAGTCCCAAGGACCCAGGACAAGCAGGAGGGCACAGGGACAGCTGGCTGGATGGGTTCCCCAGGGAGGTAGGACTGTCGAGAGGCTCAGCCTGCAATAGCCCTGCCCCTCCTACCACCACCACGCCCACAGGTTTAAGGAGAGCATCCAGACCCTGGGCCACGTGGACTCCTCAGGGCAAGTGCACTGCGTGTCTCCCCTGCTCTATGAGAGCGGCCGAATCCCCTTCACCATCTCGCTGGACAACGGCCACTCCTTCCCTCATGCGGGCACCTGGCTGGCTGGTGAGACTTCAGCCCTGGTCCCTGCCCGCTGCCTGCCCCCATGGGAACTTTCCCCAGCGCTAATCTATGCACACTGAGACTTGGCACCGGTGCCCTGCCGCTCTGGCTGAACCAGTCCCTTGCGAGGCCTGCCTGTGAGAGTTCCTTCAGCTCCTTCCCATTCCCTGGCATCCAGACAGCGGTCCCAGCCCAGAGCAAGTGGGAGCTGCGAGGGTCCTCCAGAGAGGTGAGCCAGTGCCTACTCGATCAGCTCCACCAGGCCAGGGCAGGAGAGAAGCTGGGTGGAGGTTAGAGGTGTGGGCAGTGGAGGGAGCGCAGGCCCCTAACTCCCTGTCCTTTTCTGCCGTGAGGGTCGGGGAGACCATCGCCCAGCTGCTGCCATTCATTGGCCCTGGAGGCTCCCACAGCCCTTAAAACCTTAGGGCCTCCTCCCTGCACCCCTGGGCCCCAGACTCTCACTCCCCCCTCACCTCCCCTGCCCAGTGCACCCCAACAAAGTGTCGATGATGGAGAAGAGCACATTAGTGAACGAGACACGTTGGCAATACTACGGCACTGCGGACACCTCGGGCAACCTCAGCCTGACCTGGCACATGGAGGCGCTGCCCACAAAGACCGTCACCATTGAGCTGTGGGGCTACGAGGAGATCGGTGAGGCCAGCTGAGGGCTGGGTGCATCAGCTGAGGGCTGGGGTGGCATCCAGAGCGTTGGGCTCCCAGAGGTGGGAGAAAGGGAGTCCCAGCTGTGTGGAGGAAGGAGCAGAGTTTCCAAGTAGGGCTGAGGAGGGAAGGGAATTCCAGGCAGAGACGGGGGATTCGGATTGAGGGACATGCAGTGCAGGGTGGTCAGGCAGGTGGGAGGGGCAGCTGCCTGGGGCCTGGCTCCCGGGGAGGAGGTTCCTGTGGAACACTGGCACAGCTGGCATAGCCCTGGCATAGCACAGCTGGCATAGCCCTGGTTGAGTGGAGTCCCCAGGATCCAGCTTCTTGCAGGGACAGAGATCCCGGAGTGTGGCGGGAGGTGGTGATCACCCACCCCAGGGTCCCTGCTAGAACAGCCCCTCCTCAGGGGACCGCCTGGCGGGCTATCCACCCATCCGTCAGGCTGCCATAGGTGCCAAGGCTAACCAGACCTCCTCTCCATCAGGAATGCCCTACTCACAGGAGTGGACAGCAAAGTGGTCGTACCTATACCCCCTGGCCACACACATCCCCAACTCTGGCTCTTTCACCTTCACCCCAAAACCTGCCCCTCCCAGCTACCAGAAATGGCAAGTGGGTGCACTTCGGATCATTGACAGCAAAAACTACGCAGGGCAGAAGTAAGAAGGGGCACAGGTGCAGGTGATGGGTGCAGGGCCCGTCTGCCTTTGCCCATCGCACTTGCCTGGGCAGCCCAGGCCAGGTGTGGGGCAGTGGGGTGAGCATGGGGCTGTGTGGCCTGGCCCCAGCTCCAGCATCATTGCCTCCACAGGGACGTGCAGGCGCTCTGGACCAACGACCACGCACTGGCCTGGCACCTGAGCGACGAATTCCGAGAGGACCCTGTGGCCTGGGCCCGCACTCAGTGCCAGGCCTGGGAGGAGCTGGAGGAGCAGCTACCCAACTTCCTGGAGGAGCTGCCCGCCTGCCCCTGCACCCTAGCACAGGCCCGGGCTGACTCGGGCCGCTTCTTTGTGAGCCTCCCATCAGGGCCCAGGAGAGGGGGTGAGGGAGTAGCCTCCCCACTGAGGACAGCACCAGGGGTGGCAGACAGAGGTGCCCTGGAGGGTGGGGCTGGGGTCTCAGGGTCCCTGCAGGGTTGGCCTCAGGGAGGGGATGAAAGAACTCGAGGCCACTGAGTGGCAGCCACCTGCTGCTCTGCAGACGGACTACGGCTGTGACATGGAGCAGGGCAGCATGTGCACCTACCACCCCGAGGCCGTGCACTGTGTGCGCTCTGTGCAGGCCAGGTGAGCCCCCAGGCTGAGGCCAGGTGCGGCTAGGGGGCAGGGTGGGCTCCCAACAGCGGCCTGGTCCTGACCCACTGGCTCTCTCAGCCCCCGGTATGGCTCCGGCCAGCAGTGCTGCTACTCAGAGGACGGGACACAGCTCCTGACAGCTGACTCCAGCAGCGGCAGCACCCCTGACCGCGGCCACGACTGGGGCGCACCCCCGTTCCGCACACCACCCCGCGTGCCCGGCATGTCCCACTGGCTCTATGATGTCCTCAGCTTCTATTACTGCTGTCTCTGGGCACCTGACTGCCCCCGATACATGCAACGGCGGCCCTCCAACGACTGCCGAGACTACCGGCCCCCAAGCCTGGGTGGGTGCCATCCTGTCCTCCAGACCCACAGGGGGAAGACTGGGCTGGGCTGGGGGTGCACCCCATCTGACCCTCCACTCCCACCCCAGCCTCCGCCTTCGGAGACCCACACTTTGTGACCTTCGACGGCACCAACTTCACGTTCAATGGGCGCGGAGAATACGTGCTGCTGGAGGCAGCACTGACCGACCTGAACGTGCAGGCGCGGGCCCAGCCCGGGATGATGTCCAATGGTGAGGCCAGGGCTGGGGGGACACTCTGGGTGGCACGGGGTAGATCCGGGGTAGGAGGCTGCAGCCAAGGGGGTCCCATTCCGCTCCCACCACCACAGGCACACAGACCCGAGGCACGGGGCTGACCGCAGTGGCCGTCCAGGAGGGCAACTCAGATGTGGTGGAGGTGAGGCTGGCCAACAGGACCAGAGGCCTGGAGGTGCTGCTGAACCAGGGGGTGCTGAGCTTCTCCGAGCAGAGCTGGATGGACCTGAAGGGTGAGTAGTCCAGCCACTCGAGGCTTCAGGGTGTCCTCACCTCCCCGCTATTCCTTCGGGGAGACTGAGGGGAAGCCCTGGGCCTTCGTGCCTCTCCCAGCCCTGGCTAGAGGCCAGAGTGGCGCCCAGGACTCAGATGCAAAGACGGAGGCCACTCTGGGCTCAGAGGGGTCCGGGTAGGTGCATCCATCCCCCTGCCAACAGCTGTCCTAGGCCAGAAATAGCTAAGGCTCGGCCAGAGGTGCAACCTCAGGCCTTCACACCCACTGAGATGCCCACATCATACCCATGGGGCCTGGTCGAAAGCCGAGAGGCCGGGACATGGGCCATGTCCTCCCTCCGGAGGAGCCTGGGAGCCGTCTGGAGGGAACTCACCCTGGTAACGGTCACCACTGGCCTGCACAGAGCCACTCCTGTGCTCCTGTCACTCCCTCAGTCCTCAGAAGCCACCCAAAGGCCAGCAGCCCTGCACTGTGAAGGATGCACTGGCAAGCGGGTAGCTCCAGCATCTGAACCCCTGCCTCGGGGGACTGAATGAATGAAATAATTCCTGGTTGGAATTGGTGGGGACCTGGGAGGGGCCTCTCAGCACTGAGGGTGCAAGGACCCTTGGGACCTGCCCAGGCAGGTGTGGCTGCTGCAGCCGAGGCCGGAGGGACCCACACATGCATCCTCAACATGGGGGTTTCACCGCAGAGGCTGCACCCCAGGTGTCTTTGGGGGTTCCACCACAGGTGGGGCGGAGGGTCACAGTCAGCAGAATTGGCCTTGGGGACACCCCTCCTTCCCCTGCAAGTGCCCTCACCCCACAGCCCGTGGGTGCCGACCATCCTGTCCTGGGGCTTCAGGAGGGCAGGACACAGGGCCCACAGCAGGTGACCCTGATATGTCCCCTGTGCCCAGGAATGTTCCTGTCGGTGGCTGCTGGGGACAGGGTCTCCATCATGCTGGCATCAGGGGCTGGCCTGGAGGTCAGCCTGCCGGGCCCATTCCTGAGTGTGTCTGTCTTGCTGCCCGAGAAGTTCCGATCCCACACCCACGGCCTCCTCGGGACACTGAACGGTGACCCCACCGATGACTTCACCCTGCGCAGCGGGCGTGTCCTGCCCCCAGGCACCAGTCCCCGGGAGCTGTTTCTGTTTGGGGCTGACTGTGAGTGACAGTGGGCAGAGAGGGCAGGGGACTGGGGGAAGCACAACACGGCCAGGGTTTGGGGACCAACGGGAGCCACGCCCAGCCACGCCCCACTTGTGTGTCTTCCAGGGGCCGTGCACAACACGTCTTCCCTGCTCACCTATGACTCCTGGTTCCTGGTGCACAACTTCCTGTACCGGCCTAAGCACGACCCCACCTTCGAGCCCCTTTTCCCCGGTGAGACCACCCTCAACCCCAGCCAGGCACAAGAGGCAGCCAAACTATGTGGGGACGATCATTTCTGCAACTTCGACGTGGCAGCCACTGGGAGCCTGAGCACGGGCAACGCCACGAGGGTGGCCTACCAGCTGCACCAGCGTCGCATGCAGAGCCTGCAGCCAGGTAAGGACGCGCAGGTGGGCACCTTGCCTTGGGACATGGGGTGGTGGGCACCTTGCCTTGGGATGGGACCCCCAGGGTGGCCAGATGCATGGATGCATGGCGGTTCAGGCCTGTGGTCTGCACTTTCTGCCCCTGTCCCAGTGGTGTCCTGTGGCTGGCTGGCTCCACCTCTGAACGGAAAAAAGGACAGCAACAGGTACCTGGCAGGTTCCACCATCTACTTCCACTGTGACAACGGCTATAGCCTGGCCGGGGCGGAGACCAGCACCTGTCAGGCTGACGGAACCTGGTCCTCGCCCACCCCGAAGTGCCAGCCAGGTGAGGACACCCTGGTCACACACCTGCCTGCACCTGTCCCCTCACCACCCCAGAGGGCCCCCTCCTGACACTGGCTCCCTCACCAGGACGCAGCTACACCGTGCTGTTGGGCATCATCTTTGGGGGCCTCGCAGTGGTGGCTGTGGTCACACTTGTCTATGTGCTGCTGCGCCGCAGGAAGGGCAACATGTGAGACCCCCAGCCCCTCTCCCAACACCTCGGGGCAGCCAGTGGGACTGCCGAGCCTACTTCTAACTGCGTCTCTGTTGCAGACACATCTGGGGCACACAGCCCTGATGGGAGCAGCTTGGCCGTGAGCACCAGGCCAAGACCCCTGAGAACAGGCACCCCAGTCCTGCGACTCCTACATCCCCAGGACCAGACACCTGGACCTGGATGCCTGACACCTGGGCTTTAAGTCCCTACTCTGTCATCTCAGACCCCAGGCCGGAGATCCAGTGTTCCAACACCCAAGCCCCGTGCCAGCAGCGCTCTGTGCTGTTCCCCACACAAACACTGACGGCTCCTAATTCCCCAGACCTGAAACTTCATATTCTGGGATTCTCATAGCTGTGTCCCCATCGCTGACAAGCCCACACCTGAGCCTCAGATTCCCAGAGCCTGGCGCTGGTGCCCCGACCCCTTATCTGCAGAGGCCTGCTGCCCCCTGCCACATGCGGGCACCAATGTAGTGCTGCCTTGGTTCCTGGACCCCTGGGCCCAGCCTGGGACCCCAGATGGGGTGAGGAGAGGCCCCAAAACCCCAGAGCAGACAGCGATACCCCCAGCGGCAGAGACCTCCCTCCCTTGGCACTCCAGGCTTGTCATTTTGAACTCTTCTGGAAGGTCACTCAGGAACACCCTCCCTGCCTGTGCAAGGAGAAAAACAAGCACCTTGTTTCCTTCCCTGGTGTCCTGGTGTTTATGCTGCGCCCGGGTTCCAGAGAGTTCTGTGACCGAGAGGTCACTACCAACCGCATCCACAGTGAGGCAGGTCTAAGCTCCGCCTGCTTCCTCCACACCCAGGTGCTGGGGTGCTGCCTCCCCAGGCCCTCTCTCCATGTGTGCAGTGGGATGGAGGAATGTGACCGCCTCGTGGGGTGGGTTAGCTGCCAACACAGCACAGGTGCCCAGGAGATGGAGAGGGACAGCCCAGCCCACCCTCCCCAGCACAGGTGCCATACCCTCACCATGCCCTGGCGCTCTGGCAAGCTCTGCCCTGCAGCCTTGGCTCCTTGGACGCAGTCACTGGCAGAGTCATGTCCAAGTCCTCAGGAGGCCGGCACCCACACTCCTTAGCCCAGGAACATCCAGAATCTGGCCACAGAGCCCAGGCCTCAGGCCATGGTGGTCCACCTGAACAGCACCTCATCTGGCCCTGCGTGGAGGCACAGTCCAGGAGGCAGCTGGAAGAGGAGCTGGGCCCATCAACCTTTGTGGAGAGGGTCTTGAATGGGGACTCAGGCAGGGTAGCATTGGTCAGATTTGCCCCTTAGATCTCAGAAAGTGCTGCAGAGGGCGAGGCTGGAGGTTGGGAGCCTGGAGAACAGTGGGTGGGGAGTTGAGCGGAGCAGCCTCAGCGTGGCCTGCTATGAGTGGCCACACTGGGGCAGCAGAGGGCAGGAACAGGAGCCTGGGTGGCGGTGGAGGTTTGCGGGGCCCAGTCAGCCCTGCCCTGCAGATGGGTCAGCAGGCTTGGTCACAACTATAGCCAAGGTCTTGCACAGCCCACCCCTCTGCCTCCCCTCACTTGGGTCATCCCCCCATCTCAGGAGTGTTGAGGTTGAATAAGTCATGCAGCAGATGATGACCATGGGTGGGAGTCCAGGCTTCCCGCCTGCTCAGCCTTGCCCTTGGAGAATGGGAGAGCTGGGGGGCAGAGGCGGGTCTCATCTGGAGGCCTTCCTGGAGGAGGTGAATATGCATGATGGGGAACAGAACTGAGAGGGTTGCAGGACGGGGGTGGAGGGAGGCTAGCAGAGGGAAGTCTGGCTTCCTCTCTGTAGACCTCGCTCCATTGCTTCCCCAGTCCCCTGGGCTTGCACCTTCGGGCATGGGTGGGCTGAGGGCCAGCTCCTTGGCCAGCTGGGCAGGTACTTTCCTCCCTACAGATGAGGTAAGGCAGGTTCCCCTCCCACTGCCTGAGTCCCCAGTGCACCCCTGTGCCATGCCAGGCCTGGGCTGGCCACTTGTCAGTGGGTGAGAGGTCAGTTTCCTGGTCAAGGCCTGGATATGAGGGAGCAGGCACAGGCTTACAGGGGGCCCAAAAGGGGCAGGGGCAGCTTGGCAGCTCACCAAGTCCACCAGAGTGGGTCCCAGACAAGGGCAGCCCCCACACTGAGGTTAAGAAACAAGTTGGATTCTCAGAGCGCTGAGTGGTTGGAAAGGGTGTTTTGGGTAGAGGAACAGTCTCCAAGGCTCAGAGGAAGAGAAGTGCAGTCATGTCTGCGGAATGGCAGGGGTGGTACTGGCCACAGCGGGCTCTCAGCCACCCTGGAGCTTGCAGAAGGAACCAGCTTGGTGGGGTTGGGAGGAGTCCTTTGCTTCCTAGCCATGCCTATACTCCCCAGCCAAGGCCCCCCTTCCAGGCCAAGGCATTTAGGCTTCACCCTAAGAGCAAAGTGTGGTGTGCCTCGGGCTCCCCAACCCCGCCAATCTCCCTCCAGATGGGCCCTAAGTCTGCCCCCATCAGGAGAAAGGGTGCCCTGTCTGCGGCCCCAGTCCCAGACGTCAGACATTCCCAGTGCCAGGGGCAGGCCAGGCTGGGAAGCCCCACCACCTGCCAGGGGCTTTTCCTGGAGCCCCAAAAGAGACAGAGGCAGAGCCTGTGCAAAGGCGGAAGGCCTGGGGCGGGGGCAGACTCTCTGGTGACATCAAAGGCGGGGACCTCCGCCTCAGGGAAGTGGTCTCCCAAACAGCAGCCAGGACTTGCAGGATGGGCAACCATGGGAGCTTGTGGGTGGCCCATGATGGGGTTGAAATGAATATCAGAGTCACTCAATGGCCTATGCCATCGTGGTGCTACCAGTCAGAGCAGGGCAGACGGTAATCCAGGGCTTTGGAAACAGGTGATGGGAGACAGCTGGGGAGTGAAACAGGAACCGATGAGGGGCCTGCAGGATCCCAGCACCCACCCTGGGCAGAGGGCAAAGGGAGGAAGGGTGTGCTGTGGGAGCCAGGCCCAGGTCCCAACGGGAACGGGTATCACACAGGCCTGTGGGCCGAGGGGAGTCACAGAGGTGACAGCCCAGCTGCAAGTCCCCCACTGGCTAGAGCAGGAAAGCCCCATTTCTCTGTCCCCCTGCCCTCCAGCCTCCTGTCGGCGAGCACAGTGACTGTGGCTGACCTGGGGCCAGGAAGGACTCTGACTCAGTACAGTACAAGCACAGTTGGAGAGTGAGGACTCTCCCCCTCCCACTACCAAGCTGGTTCCTTCTGCAAGTCCCAGGGTGGCTGAGTGCCCACTGTGGGCCAGACCTCTGCTAGGCCTATCAAGACACCCCTGTCCTCAGGGTCCAATGGTGCCAAGGGGGAGGGAGGGGTCAGTGCAGCACATTGTAGGAGAGGGAAGTCAGGGAGGCATCCAGGAGGAGTCCGGCTTCCCACAGGCACCCCTCCAGCCTTTCACCAGCTCCCTGTGTTGCAAGGATGGAAGAATGACTGACTTTGGAAGCCATGTCAACCAAATTCCTGCCAACCTCATCACCCACCCACCATTGTTCCAGGACCAGGAAATAAACTTCATTTGTGATTAAGCCTTAATACATTTGGGGGACTATTGGTTGAAGCAGTTGGTTGGTCCTGAGAAAGGAAAGAAACTTCTTTTGTGAGACAGGGTCTCACTCTGTCACCTAGGCTGGAGTGCAGTGGTGCGATCATAGCTCATTGCAGCCTCAACCTCCGAGGCTCAGGTGATCCTCCTGCCTCAGCCTCCTGAGTAGCTGGGACCACAGGCATGCCGAGGCTGGTCTTGAACTCCTGGGGTCAAGCAATCCTCCTGCCTTGGCCTCCCAAAGTGCTGGGATTATAGGCATGATCCACTGTGCCCAGCCAAAAAGAAAGTTTTTATGTGAGGAGTGAGAGCCCCTTTAACTATCAGGCCCAGAGAGGCGGTGAAATGTGATGAGGTGTGACAGCAGTCTCGCCTCACTCCCACCTTGATGCCACTTGCTGGGTGGGTTCTAGACTACCCCATGTCAAGTAGCCATAAATTGCCGCATGCTGGGCACCATAATGTAGTGGCCACGGGAAAATGTCCCCTTCACCCTCTGAAGGTTCAAGCAAAAATCAACTCACAAAAGGCAGATTAATTGGAAAATAAGCCATACAAATTTATTAGCATGCATTGGGGAGAATCATAGGGTCATTGTCAGATATCCCAGTGGGATAAAGATGCTTATATACCCTGCTTCTTGGGGGAAAGAGAGATGGGCAACTCTCCTTTGAAACTCAGCTGGAGCCAGACTCCTCCAGGAAGCCCCCCTGACTTCCCACTCTGATAGTGCTCTACATTGGCCCCATCATCCTCATCGGCGGCACTGGACCCTGAGGAGAGGGGTCTCCTGATGGGCCTAGCAGAGGTCTGGCCCACAGCAGGCACTTAATCACCCCAGGGCTTGCAGGAGGTGGGAAAGTATGGATGATTTTAGGACAGTAAATGATTTGGGGTGGAGAGGATTTTTTTTTTTTTTTTTTTGAGACGGAGTTTCACTCTTGTTACCCAGGCTGGACTGCAATGGCGTGATCTCGGCTCACCGCAACCTCCGCCTCCTAAGTTCAGGCAGTTCTCCTGCCTCAGCCTCCTGAGTAGCTGGGATTACAGGCACACGCCACCATGCTCAGCTAATTTTTGTATGTTTAGTAGAGACGGGGTTTCACCTTGTCGACCAGGATGGTCTCGATCTCTTGACCTCGTGATCCACCCGCCTCAGCCTCCCAAAGTGCTGGGATTACAGGCGTGAGCCACTGCCCCTCACCTGGGTGGGGAGGATTTAATGGGCTTAGAGAACACACAATGGCCTGAGACAAAGCCTGTTGGACCAGAAGAGTTAACAATAGATTGTGACAAGTCTGTGCAGGTGTGTAGACAGATTGCAGTCTTTCTTCCTGTGACAGAGGTTCAGTGAAGGAACTCACTGCAGGAGGGACCAGAGCTCATTGTTTTCTTCTTTGGCAGGTCCAGACCTTAGGCAGATAAGGAGCTTCAGAGAATGACTTCATCCTGAGCTCTGCAGACAGACTGAGACAGAGGCGGGGACAGGTCAGAGAAAGCTTACGGCTTCTTCTTTGGTTCAGTGTCATATTTTGTGGTATCAGTTTCTGAGCCCCAGCAATAACTCATACTCTGTAGTTAAACAGTATACAGCAAAGCAAGGAGCAGTGGCTCACACCTGAAAGAGGATCAAGATCACTTGAGGCCAGGAGTTCGAAACCAGTCTGGGCAACAGAGTGGAGCTTGTCTACTACAGACATACAGTTTACCCAGGTGTGACAGCATGCACTTGTAGTCTCAGCTACTCGGGAGACTGAGGCAAGAGGACTGTTTGAACCCTGGAGGCGGAGGCTGTAGTGAACTGTGGTGGCACCACTGCACTCCAGCCCAGGCAACAGAGCAAATCTCATCTCTAAAAAAACAAAAATGTATATAGCCAATTACTAACCCATGTTATTGAAACTGCCATTGCAAAATTATGACTGAGGAAATTATGACAGTGAAAGAAATCAGACATAACCGACTCCATCTTGCTTCTAACCTTTAAGCTGTCTTGTTCATTCCCAGATGTAGACTGAACTAACTTTGGGAAGAAACTCAGTTCATGGTTTGACAAAATTGATAATAGCCCTTTCCCAAAAAGACCCCCTTCTTGCCTGAGGTCCAGTCTGCCTTTGCAGAACTAACAAATTAGCTACGAAATTAAAAATTATAGTTGAGGGCCGGGTGCGGTGGCTCAATCCTGTAATCCCAGCACTTTGGGAGGCCGAGGCGGGTGGATCACAAGGTCAAGAGATCGAGACCATCCTGGTCAACATGGTGAAACCCTGTCTCTACTAAAAAAATACAAAAAATCAGCTGGGCATGGTGGCGTGTGCATACAATCCCAGCTACTCAGGAGGCTGAGGCAGGAAGAATTGCCTGAACCCAGGAGGCGGAGGTTGCGGTGAGCCGAGATCGTACCATTGCACTCCAGCCTGGGTAACAAGAGCGAAACTCCGTCTCAAAAAAAAAAATTACAGTTGAGGCTGGGCACAGGAGCTCACGCCTATAATCCCAGCACTTTCGGAGATCAAGGCAGATGGATCATTTGAGGTCAGGAGTTCAAGACCAGGCTGGCCAACATGATGAAACCCTGTCTCTACTAAAAATACAAAAATTAGCTGGAAGTGGTGTTACACACTTGTAGTCCCAGCTGCTTGGGAGGCTGAGGCATGAGAATCACTTGAACCCAGGAGGTGGAGGCTGCAATGAGCATCTCAAAAAAGCAAAAAACAAAGAACTCTGATCCCCGAATGCTTGGGGAGACTGAGTTGAGTAATAAAACTCTGATCGACTCTGCATGAATTACTCTTTGTCCATTGCAATTCCCCTGTCTTGATAAATAGGCTGTGTCTAGGCAGCCGGCAAAGTGAGCTGATTGTGAGGTTACATTATCTCTGTAAACCAGTGAGAATTCCTGCTAAACAACTTCGTTTAGCCCACTCCTTATCCTCCTTTTTTTTTTTTGAGATGAAGTCTCGCTGTGTCATCCAGCCTGGAGTGCAGTGGCACAATCTTGGCTCACTGCATCCTCCACCTCCTGGGTTCAAGGGCTTCTCCTGCCTCAGCCTCCCAAGTACCTGGGAACACAGGTGTGTGCCATCACTCCTGGCTAATTTGTGTTTGTTTTGTTTTGTTTTGTTTTGTTTGAGATGGAGTTTCGCTCTTGTTGCTGAGACTGGAGTACAATAGCATGACCTGAGCTCACTGCAACTTCCACCTCCTAGGTTCAAGCGATTCTCCTGCCTCAGCCTCCTAAATAGCTGGGATTACTGGCATTTGCTACCATGCCCAACTAATTTTGTATTTTTAGTAGAGATGGGGTTTCTCTATGTTGGTCAGGCTGGTCTTGAACTCCCAACCTCAGGTGATCCACCTGCCTCAGCCTCCCAAAGTACTGGGATTACAGGTGGCGTTAGCCACCACACCTGATTTTTGTATTTTTAGAGAAGATAGGGTTTCACCATTTTGGCCAGGCTGGTCTCAAACTTCTGACCTCAAGCGATCTGCCTGCCTTGGCCTTCCAAAGTTCTGGGATTTCAGGCATGTGCCACCATGCATGGCATTCATATCCTCTTTTGCCTATAAAAAAAACTGCTTTCGGCCAGGCACAGTGGCTCATGCCTGTAATCCCAGCACTTTGGGAGGCCGAGGCAGGTGGATCACAAGGTCAAGAGATCAAGACCATCCTGGTCAACATGATGAAACCCCATCTCTACTAAAAATACAAAAATTAGCTGGGCATGGTGGTGCATGCCTGTAGTCCCAGCTACTCAGGAGGCTGAGGCAGGAGAATTGCCTGAACCCAGGAGGCGGAGGTTGTGGTGAGCCGAGATCGTGCCATTGCACTCCAGCCTGGGTAACAAGAGCAAAACTCCATCTCAAAAAAAAAACTGCTTTTGGGCCAGGCATGGTGACTCACACCTGTAATCCCAGCACTTTGGGAGCCTGAGTTGGGAGGATCACTTGAGTTTAGAAGTTGGAGGCCAGACTGGGCAACATAGCTATATGCCATCTTTTTTTTTTTTTTTTAAGACAAGTCTCACTCTGTCACCCAGGCTGGAATGCGGTGTCACGATCTCGGCTCACTGCAACCTCCACCCCCCAGGCTCAAGAGATTCTTCTGCCTCAGCCTTCCGAGTAGCTGGGACTACAGACACACAACACCATGCCTGGCTAATTTTTGTATTTTTAGTAGACACGGGGTTTCACCCTGTTGGCCAGGCTGGTCTCCAACTCCTGACCTTGTGATCTGCCCGCCTTGGCCTCCCAAAGTGCTGGGATTACAGCCGTGAACCACTACACCCAGGCTTTTCTTCTTTTTTTTTTTTTTTAAATAAAAAAACTGCTTGTAACAAACATTGAATGAAGCACTCCCCAAGACAACTTGGAAGTGTGTCTGGGGTAACTGTTCTCAACCTTGGCCCAAATAAACTCTCCATATTAATTTTGCTTCAGTTTCGTTTCTTTCCTCCCCTCCCCTTTTTCTTGACAGTTTCAATGTTCTTGACAGTTGTTGCCCAGGCTGGAGTGCAATGGTGCAATATCAGCTCACCACAACCTCCGCCTCCTGGGTTCAAGCGATTCTCCTACCTCAGCCTCCCAAGTAGTTGGGATTACAGGCACATGCCACCACACCCAACTAATTTTGTATTTTTATAGTAGAGACGGGTTTCTCCATGCTGGTCAGGCTGATCTCAAACTCCCGACCTCAGGCGATCCACCCGACTGTACCTCCCAAAGTGCTAGGATTACAGGCATGAGCCACCCTGCCTGGCTTGCCTCAGTCCCTGTAACAATACACCGGAGGCGTAAATATAAAAAGATGATCTTGGCCGGGTGCGGTGGCACACGCCTATAATCCCAGCACTTTGGGAAGCTGAGGCGGGTGGATCACGAGGTCAAGAAATCGAGACCATCCTGGTCAACAAGGTGAAACCCCGTCTTTATTAAAAATACAAAAATTAGCTGGGCATGGTGGTGCACGCCTGTAGTCCCAGCTACTCAGGAGGCTGAGGCAGGAGAATTGCTTGAACCCAGGAAGTGGAGGTTGCGGTGAGCCGAGATCACACCATTGCACTCCAGTCTGGGTAACAAGAGCGAAACTCCGTCTCAAAAAAAAAAAAAAAAGATAATCTTACCTTTTTTATTAGTACGGAAAATAAATACTGTGTGTGCAAGGTGAAAAAAGAATCTAAACAGAACAGGGAGAGATCCAAGATGGCTGATCGCTAACAGCTCGGGATTGTAGCTCCCAGTGAAAGCTCAGAAAACGTGAGGACGCCACATTTTCAGAGGAATTTTCGTTGCCCACGGACCAGAAGATTTCCAGTGGAGGAGCCCCGCGGGTCGCCAGCGCGACTTCTGTGGCCGGCGCAGCGGTTTTGTCGTCGCCTCGGCGCGGCAGCTCTTCGTGCACAGTGAGCGGGACTGGTTCCCCTACTGACTGGTGTCTGGAGCTCCGGGAAGGCAGAGCCGCTTGTTGCGGACTCAGGAAGGAAGCCAGACCGGAGATTCCCAGGCAGAAGAGCACCATCAGTCTTACCGCTGTTGTTTTGGCCGGCGCAGTGGGTTGCTCGGATTCCAGCACTGGGAATCAATAAATTGGACATCCTCTCAGGAACTTAATCAGAAAGGCGCTAATTGTAAAGACATCAGATGGATAAAATCACAATAAAGGGAAAAAAACAGCCTAAAAAGGCCGAGAAAACCGAAAGTCAGAACCCCCCTCCCTCTACAGGGGATAGTAATTCCTCATCAGCAACGGAACAAGCCCTAATGGAAGAGGACTGTGTTCCATCATCTGAAGTAGGCTTTAAAAGGTGGATGATAAAAAATTTTGGGGAGTTGAAACAACTTGTTCTAACCCAATGTAAAGAAACTAAGAACTTTGAAAAAAGGTTAGACGAAATGTTAAAAAGAATGGACAATATAGAAAGGAATATAAATGAACTAATGGAGTTGAAAAATACAACACAAGAACTTAGTGAAATATGCACAAGTTTGAATAGCCGAATTGATCAAGCAGAAGAAAGGATATCAGAGGTCGAAGACCGACTTAATGAAATGGAACGGGAAGACAAGAATAGAGAAAAAAGGATAAAAAGGAATGAGCAAAGTCTCCAAGAATTATGGGACTATGTGAAAAGACCTAATCTGCGTTTGATAGGTGTACCTGAATGTGATGGAGAAAATGAATCCCAGCTGGAAAATACTCTTCAGGATATTATCCAGGAGAATTTTCCCAATCTAGGAAAGCAGGATACTATTCAACCTCAGGTAATACAGAGAACACTACAAAGATATTCCTCAAGAAGAGCAACCCCAAGACACATAATCATTAGATTTACCAGGGTTGAAACAAAGGAGAAAATACTAAGGGCAGCTAGAGAGAAAGGTCAGGTTACCCACAAAGGGAAGCCTATTAGGCTTACAGCAGATCTCTCAGCAGAAACCCTACAAGCCAGAAGAGAGTGGGGGCCGATATTTAACATCCTTAAAGAACAGAACTTTCAGCCCAGAATTTCATATCCTGCCAAACTAAGCTTCACAATTGAAGGAAAAATAAAATCTTTTATGAACAAGCAAGTACTCAGAGATTTTATTACCACCAGGCCTGCTTTACAAAAACTTCTGAAAGAAGCATTACACACAGAAAGGAACAACCAGTATTCGCCTTTCTAAAAACATACCAAAAAGTAAAGAGCATCAACATAAAGAAGAATTTACATTAACGAATGGATAAAATAGCCAGTTAACATCAAATGGCAGTAATCCTAATTGAAATTGACTAAATTCCCCAATCAAAAGATACAGCCAAAACCTAACGGTATACTACATCCAGACCCATTTCATATCCAAAGATACACAAAGACTCAAAACAAAGGGTTGGAGAAAGATCTACCAACCAAATGGAGAACAAAAACAAATAAATAAACAAAAAGGAGTTGGAATCCATGCATTTGATAAAACAGATTTCAAAGCAACAAAGGTAGAGTGGTATAAGGATCAATGCATCCTAACACCCAGATACATAAGACCCATAAAGAGATTTAGACTCAACGAGACAGAAAATTAATAAGGATATCCAGAATCTGAACTCAGATCAGTAACAAGTAAACTTAATAAGCACTTGTAGAGCTCTCCACTTTAGATACATAAAATATACATTCTCCACTTTAAATACACAAACTAATGATCAGCCATTATTAATACCTATTCATAGAATAAAGCAATATTCCTGTTCTCTCTCCCTCTTTCTTCCCCTCTTTTCCTTTCCTTCTAAAAAAAAAAAAAAAAAAAAAAAAAAAACCTAAGGCAAGACCCAAAACTTCACAGTCCTAGGCATCGCCAAGTATCACAAGAGCACTTGTATATTCATTTGCTCCTAGAGACATGTCTTCCTCCTCCCCACCCTCTTGACAGAAATAAGGAAAAGCACATTGTTCCCAACATTTCATTCCTGAAAAAAAAAAAAAAGAATCTAAACAGAACAATTTAGGTAACTAGCCCCCAGCAGCTAGGGACAGTTAAGTTGTGCTCAGTTTTTTGCTTCTTTAAAGTATTTTTTACTTTGTAAATAAGTTCAGGTTAACCTGGAGGAGAAAGTCACACAAGTAGTTCGGCTGGTTAAATGGCACCAGCATTTTCCGTCTAGAGTTGTGCCTGTAGACGCCGCCACCAACCTACAAGAGAGCCTGGGTCCCCATGAAGTGGAAATTTTGCCCAGGATTTTGTCAAGCACATAGTCAGCAACCGTCCCTATTTTAAAACTGCCCCTGTTTTTGCTATAACTGCCTCTTTCTGCTTCTGTACCTCAGCTTATTGCTTACTAACTGAAAAGCCTTAAGGAAAACTGCCGCGTCGTCTAAAATCTGCTGCGTTGTCTAAAGTCCTGAGTTCCTTCCCTTCCCCTTTACCTGTAAAAACTGTGTACTTTTCTTAGCCAGGGTCCAGACTTTTGGGTGTGAACCGTTCTGGGCCCGCCGGCGTAATAAAGTGTGTTCCTCCGATCCCCTGAGTGCCGCCTGGGTTTCTTGTCAGGAAAGATTTTCCAGAACACCCAGTCACTGGTGTTTGGAGCCTTCACCTTGTTGGCTGGGTGGTGTGACATTCCCAAAACTCCCTTTCCTACGTGTTTCTGGTGAGGGTGAACCACAAGAGAGATTCCCAGGCGAGATTTGCAGAAGTGAAATGCAAGTCATTTTCTTTTTTTTTCCTTTTAGATTTTTTGAGCCGGTGGGGGAAGAGAAACTTAAGTCATGTTCTTAGCTCACTCTCCAGTCACGGGCACAGGCAGAGCCTAGGCCTGCAACTGCTCTGCCTCCCCTCGGATCTGCCTTTGGCAGTGCCAACTCATGGGCCAGATATATGACAAAAGGTTCCTTGTCACCCAGCAAGATAGGACCACTTGTGGTGGCTCACACCCATAGTCCCAGCTATTTGGGAGACTGAGGCAGAAGGATCACTTGAGGCCAGAAGTTTAAGACCAGCCTGGCTAACATAGTAAGACCCATCTCTATCAAAAATACAAAATTAGCTGGGTATGGTGGCTCATGTCTGTAATCCCAGCACTTTGGGAGGCCGAGGCAGGTAGATCACCTGAGGTCAGGAGTTCGAGACCAGCATGGCCAACATGGTGAAGCCCTGACTCTACTAAAATTACAAAATAAGCCAGGTGTGGTAACGATGCCTGTAGTTCCGGCTACTGGGGAGGCTGAGGCAGGAGAATTTCATGAACCCAACAGATGTTTCAGTAAGCTGAGATCATACCACTACACTCCAACCTGGGCGACAGAGCGAGACTCCATCTCTAAATAAATACTTAAATAAACAGCCTGGCATGCTATTACACACCTGCAATTCCAGTTACTCTAGAAAGCAGTGGTGGGAGGATTTCTTTAGCCTGGGATGTCCAGGCTGTGTTAGGCCGTGATCGCAACACTGCACTCCAGACTGGGTGACAGAGTGAGTTCCTGCCTCTAAAAAAAAAAAAAAAAGAAAAGAGAATGCCAGTTTTTCTTTTTCGTTTTTTCTATTTTTTTTATTTTGAGACAGAGTTTCACTCTCGTTGCCCAGGCTGAAGTGCAATGGCACCATCTTGGCTCACTGCAAACTCCACCTCCTGGGTTCAAGCGATTCTCCCGTCTCAGTTTCCTGAGTAGCTGGGATTACAGCCATGTGTCACCACACCCAGTTAATTTTGTATTTTTAGTAGAGATGGGGTTTCACCATGTTGGTCAGACTGGTCTTGAACTCCTGCCCTCAAGTGATCTACCCGCCTTGGCCTCCCAAAGTGCTGGGGATTACAGATGTGAGCCATTGAACCCCACTGAAAATCCCAGTTTATTTTTTTTCTTTCTTTCTTTTTTTTTGAGACAGATTTTTGCTTGTTGGCCAGGCTGGAGTGCAATGGCACAATCTCTGCTCACTGCAACCTCTGCCTCCTGGGTTCAAGCAATTCTCCTGCCTCAGCCTCTCAAATAGCTGGGATTACAGGCACCCACCACCATGCCCAGTTAATTTTTGTATTTTTAGTAGAGACGGGGTTTCACCATGTTGGCCAGGCTGGTCTCGATCTCCTGACCTCAGGTAATCCACGTGCCTCTGCCTCCCAAAGTGCTGGGATTACAGGTGTGAACCACCTCCCCCAGCCCCAGATGCCAGTGTTTCAAAGTGGTTTTACAATTTACATTTGCGCCGGCAGTATGTGAGGGTTCCGTCGCGCCACATTCTTTCCAACATTTGTTGTTGGTGGTGGTCCCTTTCATTTTAGCCATTCTGACGGGTGTGTAATGATAGCATGTTGTTGACTTATTGAGCTTTTCTTACAAGGCTGAGCCAGTGGGGCTGTGCACACTTTCAGATGCTCATTGGCCATCTAGACCTCCTGTTTTGTGAGATATTTATTCAAATCTTTTGCCCATTTTCTATTGGATGGATTCTTCTTGTTCTTGTCTTTTCTTTTTGTTTTGAGACAGAGTTTTGCTCTTGTTGCCCAGGCTGGAGTGCAACGGTGCAATCTCAGCTCGCCACAACCTCTGCCTCCTAGGTTCAAGCCATTCTCCTGCCTCAGCCTCCCGAGTAGCTGGGATTACAGGCATGCACCACCACGCCTGGCTAATTTTGTATTTTTAGTAGAGATGGGGTTTCACCATGTTGATAAATTAAACTATATGAAAATTAAGAAATTCTGTATTGCTTGAGCCAATTAACAACAAAAAAAGAAAATTAAGAAATTCTGTTTGGAGAGAGATCCAAGATGGCTGATCGCTAACAGCTCGGGATTGTAGCTCCCAGTGAAAGCTCGGAGAACGTGAGGACGCCACATTTTCAGAGAAATTTTCGTCGCCCACGGACCAGAAGATTTCCAGTGGAGGAGCCCCGCGGGTCGCCAGCGCGACTTCTGTGGCCGGCGCAGCGGTTTTGTCGTCGCCTCGGCGCGGCAGCTCTTCGTGCACAGTGAGCGGGACTGGTTCCCCTACTGACTGGTGTCTGGAGCTCCGGGAAGGCAGAGCCGCTTGTTGCGGACTCAGGAAGGAAGCCAGACCGGAGATTCCCAGGCAGAAGAGCACCATCAGTCTTATCGCTGCTGTTTTGGCCGGCCCAGTGGGTTGCTCGGATTCCAGCACTGGGAATCAATAAATTGGACATCCTCTCAGGAACTTAATCAGAAAGGTGCTAATTGTAAAGACAACAGATGGATAAAATCACAATAAAGGGAAAAAAGCAGCCTAAAAAGGCCAAGAAAACTGAAAGTCAGAACCCCTCTCCCTCTACAGGGGATGGAAGTTCCTCATCAGCAACAGAACAAGCCCTAATGGAAGAGGACTGTGTTCCAGTATCTGAAGGAGGTTTTAGAAGGTGGATGGTAAAAAACCTCTGGGAATTGAAACAACTTGTTCTAACCCAATGTAAAGAAACTAAGAACTTTGAAAAAAGGTTAGACGAAATGTTAAAAAGAATGGACAATATAGAAAGGAATATAAATGAACTAATGGAGTTGAAAAATACAACACGAGAACTTAGTGAAATATGCACAAGTTTGAATAGCCGAATTGATCAAGCAGAAGAAAGGATATCAGAGGTCGAAGACCGACTTAATGAAATGGAACGAGAAGACAAGAATAGAGAAAAAAGGATAAAAAGGAATGAGCAAAGTCTCCAAGAATTATGGGACTATGTGAAAAGACCTAATCTACGTTTGATAGGTGTACCTGAATGTGATGGAGAGAATGAATCCCAGCTGGAAAATACTCTTCAGGATATTATCCAGGAGGATTTTCCCAGTCTAGCAAAGCAGGATACCATTCAACCTCAGGTAATACAGAGAACACCACAAAGATATTCCTTAAGAAGAGCAACCCCAAGACACATAATCATTAGATTTACCAGGGTTGAAACAAAGGAGAAAATACTAAGGGCAGCCAGAGAGAAAGGTCAGGTTACCCACAAAGGGAAGCCTATTAGACTTACAGCAGATTTCTCAGTAGAAACCCTACAAGCCAGAAGAGAGTGGGGGCCGATATTTAACATCCTCAAAGAACAGAAATTTCAGCCCAGAATTTCATATCCTGCCAAACTAAGCTTCACAAATGAAGGAAAAATAAAATCTTTTATGAACACGCAAGTACTCAGAGATTTTATTACCACCAGGCCTGCTTTACAAAATCTTCTGAAAAAAGCATTACACACAGAAAGGAACAACCAGTATTAGCCTTTCTAAAAATATACCAAAAAGTAAAGAACATCAACAGAAAGAAGAATTTACATCAACGAATGGATAAAATAGTCAGTTAATAACAAATGGCAGTAAATTTTCTAATTAAAAGATACAGCTAAAATCTAACGGTATACTATATCCAGACCCATTTCATATCCAAAGATATACATAGACTAAAAACAAAGGGTTGGAGAAAGATTTACCAACCAAATAAAGAAAAAAATAAATAAATAAATAAATAAATGAAAAGGAGTTGCAATTCATACATTTGATAAAACAGATTTCAAACCAACAAAGATAGAGTGGCATAAGGATCAATGCATCCTAACACCCAGATACATAAGACCCATAAAGAGATTCAGACTCAACGAAACAGAAAATAAATAAGGATATCTAGAATCTGAACTCAGATCAGTAACAAGTAAACTTAATAAGCACTTGTAGAACTCTCCACTTTAGATAAATAAAATGTACATTCCATTTTAAATACACAAAATAATGATCGGCCATTATTAATACCCATTCATAGAATAAAGCAATATTCCTATTCTCTCTCCCTCTTTTTCTTTTCCTTTCCTAAAAAAAAAAAAAAAGAAAGAAAAAAAGAAAATTGTGATAGATGCTGTGAGGGACATCAACAGGGTATACTGATAAAGGGAACCTATTTAGAATGGTCAGCAAGGGTTTCTCAAACCCTGTTTGGTGGTATTTAAGCCTAAACTTAAACGAGAAAGAGCCAGCAAAAAAAAAAAAAAAAGAAATTCTGTTCAACAAAGATAACACTGAAACAGTGAAAAGGCAACTCTCAGAATGGGTGAATATTTGCAGCTGCCAACAAACTCTTATCCAAAAACTCTTACACATCAATTAGAAAAATCCAGCCAGGCCAGGTGCAGTGGCTCACGCCTGTAATCCTAACACTTTGGGAGGCCAAGGAGGGTGCATCACCTGAGGTCGGGAGTTCGAGACCAACCTGGCCAACATGCTGAAACCCCATCTCTACAAAAAATACAAAAATTAGCCTGGTATGGTGGTGGGCATCTGTATTCCCAGTTACTTGGGAGGCTGAGGCAGGAGAATCGCCTGAACCCAGGAGGTGGACGTTGCATTGAGCCAAGATGGCACTACCGCACTCCAGCTTAGGTGAAAGTACAAGACTCTGTATTAAAAAAAAAAAAAAAAAAAAAAAAAAGCTGGGCACAGTGACTCAGGCTGGTAATTCCAGCACTTTGGGAGGCCGAGGCAGGCGAATCACAAGGTCAGGAGTTCAACATCAGCTTGGCCAACATGGTGAAACCCCATCTCTACTAAAAATACAACAATTAGCTGGGCATGGTGGCGCATGCCTATAATCTCACCAACTCTGGAGGCTGAGGCAGGAGAATTGCTTGAACCAAGACCCAGGAGGTGGAGGTTGCAGTGAGCCGAGATCACACCACTGCATTCCGTCCTGGGCTACAGAGGAGACTCTGCCTCAAAACAAAACAAAACAAAACAAAACAGACCAAAAAAACCTTGTTTTCTTTCCTCCTTTTCCCCAGTCTGAAGGTGTGACTTTGAAACAGAGTGAAGATGTGTTTCCTGTCACCTTGAAATCCAGCCTACACATTTTCAGAATGTGAACCTCCTCTCCCTTTCTTTTCTCATTCTTTTTTTTTTTTTTTTTTTTTGATAAAATCTCACTTTGTCACCCAGGCTGGAGTGCAATGGCATGATCTCTGCCTCAGCCTCTTGAGAAGCTGGGATTACAGGCTCACATCACCATACCCAGCTAATTTGTGTCTTTTTTGTAGAAGCGGAGTTTTGCCATGTCAGCCAGGCTGTTCTTGAACTCCTGACCTCAAGTAGTCTAGCCGCCTTGGCCTCCCAAAGTGCTGGGATTACAGGCGTGAGCCACCGTGCCCCGCCTCTTTTCCCATTCAGTGCCCCCATGCCTCATGCACATTTACTTACCTAGCTGCTGCTAAACACACACCACACTCACTAATCTAGTCATACATTTCCTTAGAAGCTTCAGAGCCCAGATCCTAATACGGACCAGACACCTCTAGCCAGGATGGCACCAGCCCCTTCAGCAGATGGAACAGTAATTCAAGACAAGCCATTGGAGGGGGTCACGCCACCTGACACCTCCCAGCCCCTCTGCCTCTTCTGCATTCCAAATCCTCTCTTTTAAAAACCCTGCATTCTCTCCACAAACTGAAGACTGTAAATGTTTGGAAAGGATTATACTCACCCCTCCCTTGCTAGCATGGATAATCACACTCTCTTTATCACACCTCACTCTTGTTATATGGGCTTCTTTCTTTCTTTCTTTCTTTCTTCTTTCTTTCTTTTTCTTTCTCTCTCTCTTTCTCTCTCTCTCTCTCTTTCTTTCTTTCAAATAGAGATGGGGTTTCACCATTTTGGACAGGATGGTCTTGATCTCCTGACCTTGTGATCCACCCCCTTCAGCCTCCCAAAGTACTGGGATTATAGGCATGAGCCACCACACCTGGCCATATGGGCTTCTTTTTACAAGAGGTGAGCAGCCGGACCCTTTTGCTGGTTACCAATCAGGGTATGAATTGGAGTATACCCTCTGTTTATTTAGGTTTTCCTTAATTTTTTTTTTTTTTTTTTTTTTTTTTTTGAGGTGGAGTTTTGCTCTTGTTGCCCAGGCTGGAGTGCAATGGTGTGATCTCTGCTCACCGAAACCTCCACTTCCCAGGTTCAATCGATTCTCCTGCCTCGGCCTCCCAACTTGCTGGGATTACAGGCATGCACTACCATGCCCAGCTCATTTTTTTTTTTTTTTTTTGAGATGGAGTTTCGCTGTTGTTACCCAGACTGGAGTGCAATGGCACGATCTTGGCTCACTGCAACCTCCGTCTTCTGGGTTCAAGCAATTCTCCTGCCTCAGCCTCCCAAGTAGCTGGGACTACAGGCGCACACAACCATGCCCAGCTAATTTTTGTATTTTTAGTAGAGACAGGGTTTCACCATGTTGACCAGGATGGTCTCAATCTCTTGACCTCGTGATCCACCTGCCTCAGCCTCCCAAAGTGCTGGGATTACAGGTGTGAGCCTCCTCCCCCTGCAAGTCTTCCTTAATTTCTCTCAATTATGCTTTGCAGTGGTTACTTAAGACGTCTTGCATATCTTTGTTAGTTTTACATCTAGGTGTTTAATTTGTGAAAGGAAAATAAAAACACAGGACCCCAGTTCACTATACAAAAAAAAAAAAAGAAAAAAATTAAATTGAATGCTGAGCCATGCAAGCAGTTGCCTTACCTTTTGTTCCTAAACAGATAGCTACAGATAAAAAGGTTCTAAATTGAGCTGGGCGTGGTGGCTCACACCTGTAATCCCAAAACTTTAGGAAACAGAGGCCGGTGGATTACCTGACGTCAGGAGTTCGAGACCAGCCTGGCCAACATGGTGAAACCCCGTTTCTACTAAAAATACAAAAAAGCAGCTTGGTATGATGCCTGTAATCCCAGCTACTTAGGAGGCTGAAGCAGAATTGCTTGAACCCAGGAGGTGTGTAAGGTCAGCAGAGAGAAAGGAAAATAGACCCAAAGTCAGGCAAGCATGTTTTATTAACCTACCGGGCTGCCCCCTAACAATCAGAGGAGGCAGCCCCGAGCTTACAAAACGAGGGGTTTATGTGGGGTGAGGGGGCATAAGGGAGTTTCAGGACTGAGGTCATCTATCCGCTGGTAACAGGCAGAGATAGTTTATTAACTTGTGACAGACTTAACAATACATGATCCTCTGTCTTTTGTGGCAGCAGTTTTAAAAAAAAAAAACAGGATTTTACAGGTTTGTGTAAAACAGGAATTTACAAGTATGGGTAACAAACGTTTGTTTTCCCATCCTCCCCGAGCTGCCCAGGTGGATGTAGTCAGGCTTTGCTTAATTGTAGCGCATCTGGCAGCCTTGACATGGCGCCTAGATAGGAGTTCAGAAATGCAACTGCAGAGCAATCAGAGTGGTGGGAGAGGTCAGCTTGCATGAAGGTGGTTTTCTGAGGCAGCTTGTCCCTAACAAGGTGGAGGTTGCAGTGAGCCAAGATTGAACCACTGCACTCCAGCCTGGGTGACAGAATGAGTGGCAGAGTATCTCAAAAAAAAAAAAACAGCGGCCGGGCGCAGTGGCTCACACCTGTAATCCCAGCACTTTGGGAGGCAGAGGCAGATGGATCACCTGAGGTCAGGAGTTCGACACCAGCCTGACCAACATGGTGAAACCCCATCTTTACTAAAAATGCAACATTAGCTGGGCAAGGTGGCGCATGCCTGTAATCCCAGCTACTCAGGAGGTTGAGGCAGGAGAACTGCTTGAACCCAGGAGGTGGAGGTTGTAGTGAGCCAAGATCGCGCCATTGCACTCCAGCTCCGGCAACAAGATCAAAACTCTGTCTCAAAAACAACAACAAAGCCCACATCTGGCCAGGCAAAGGGCTCACGCCTATGATTCTAGCACTTTGGGAGGCTGAGGTGGGCAGATCACCTGAAGTCAGGAGTTCAAGACCAGCCTAGCCAACATGGTGAAACCCTGTCCCTACTAAAAATACAAAAATTAGCCAGGTGTGGTGGCGGGCACCTGTAATCTCAGATACTTGGGAAGCTGAGGCAGGAGAATTGCTTGAACCCAGTAGGCAGAGAATGTAGTGAGCCAAATAGCACCACTGCACTCCAGCCTGGATGAAGGAATGAGACTGTCTCGGGAAAAAAAAAAAAAAGTTCAATATCTCCAGTCTACATTCACCTTATCTTGTTTCAATATCTCCACTCTGTGTTCACCTTATCTTATGTAAAGTGCTGATTTACTAAGCACAAGTGTCAGAGAAACTCCATCTTGAATAAGAGCTATGTCACATGAGGCTGAGACCTACTGGGCTGCATTCCCAGGAGGTTAAATCATTCTTAGTCACGGAATGAGATAGGAGGTGGGCACAAGACACAGGTCATAAAGACCTGGCTGATAAAACAGTAGTGGGGGTGCAGTGGCTCACACCTGTAATGCCAGCACTTTGGGAGGTGGAGGTAGGCAGATTACCTGAGGTCGGGGGTTCAAAACCAGCCTGACGAACATGGAGAAACCCTGTCTCTACTAAAAATACAAAATTAGCCAGGTGTGGTGATGCGTGCCTGTAATCCCAGCTACTCGGGAGACTGAGGCAGGAGAATCGCTTGAACCCGGGAGGTGGAGGTTGCAGTGAGCCGAGATCGCACCATTGCACTCCAACCTGGGCAACATGAGCAAAACTCCGGCTCAAAACAAACCAACAAAAAAACCCATGACCAATAACAAAAAAAACAGGTTGCAGCAAAGCAGCCAGCTAAAACCCACCCAAATCAAGACGGGAACCAGAGTGACCTCTGGTCATCCTCACTGCCGCATTCCCACCAGCGCCATGACAGTTTACAACAGCCATGGCAACATCAGGAAGTTACCCTACGTGGTCTGAAAAGGGGAAGCAGGAATAATCTATCCCTTGTTTCTCATTTAATCAAAAAATAAAAATGGGCAACCAGCTGCCCTCCAGGCTGCTCTGTCTGTGGAGTAGCCATTCTTTTATTCCTTTACTTTCTTAATAAACTTGCTTCGGACTCGCCCTGAATTCATTTTTTTTTTTTTTTAGACGGAGTTTCGCTCTTGTTACCCAGGCTGGAGTGCAATGGCACGACCTCGGCTCACCGCAACCTCTGCCTCCTGGGTTCAGGCAATTCTCCTGCCTCAGCCTCCTGAATAGCTGGGATTACAGGCATGCGTCACCATGCCCAGCTAATTTTTGTATTTTTAGTAGGGACGGGGTTTCACCATGTTGACCAGGATGGTCTCGATCTCTTGACCTCGTGATCCACCCGCCTCAGCCTCCCAAAGTGCTGGGATTACAAGCTTGAGCCACTGCGCCCAGCCCCTGAATTCATTATTTATTTCTCTCTTTCTTTCTTTCCTTCCTTCCTTCTTTCTTTCTCTCTCTCTCCCTTCCTTCCTTTCTTTCTTTCTTTTCTTTCTTTCTTTTTCTTTTTTGAGATAGAATCTCACTAGGCTCCCAGGCTGGAGTACAGTGGCATGATCTTGGCTCACTGCAACCTCTGCCTCCCAGGCTCAAACAATTCTCCTGCCTCAACCTCCCAAGTAGCTGGGATTACAGGTGCTCACCACCACACCTGGCTAATTTTTGTATTTTTGTAGAGACGGGGTTTCACCATGTTGGTCAGGCTGGTCTTGAACTCCTGACCTCAGGTGATCCACTCGCCTTGGTCTCCCAAAGTGCTGGGATTACAGTCGTGAGCCACCAACCTGGCCACCCTGAATTCTTTCTCGTAGGAGATCTAAGAACCCTCTCTGGGGTCTGGATTGGGACCTCTTTCCAGTAACACAGAGGAATATGTAACTGACTCTTCCCCTACCTGCTCCTTTTCTCTTGTAACATGTGGGTTACCATACCCTCCCTCTTTCCCCTCCAGCCCACTTTTCTCCTTTAAATAAATATATATATATTTTTTGAGACTGGGTCTCGCTCTATCACCCCGGGTGGAGTAAAATGGTGCAATCATGGCTCACAGCAGCCTAGAACTCCTGGGCTCAAGCGATCCTTGTGCCTCAGCCTCCTGAGTAGCAGGGACTGCAGGCAGGTACCACCCCACCTGGCTAATTTTTGTATTTTTTGTAGAGATGGGGTTTCACAATGTTACCCAGGCTGGTCTCGAACTCCCAGGCTCAAGCAATCCTCCCGCCTTACCCTTCTCCTTTATTTTTATTTTTATTTGTTTTGTTTTGTTTTTGAGATGGAGTGTTGCTCTGTCACCCAAACTGGAGTGCAGTGGCTCGATCTTGGCTCACTGCAACTTCCAACTCTTGGGTTCAAGCCTCCTGAGTAGCTGGGACTACAGGCGCGTGCCACCATACCTGGCTAGTTTTCTGTATTTTTAGTAGAGACATGGTTTCACCATGCTAACCAGGATGGTCTTGATCTCCTACCTTGTGATCCGCCCGCCTCGGCCTCCCAAAGTGCTGGGATTACAGGCGTGAGCCACTGCGCTGGGCCTTTTTCTTTTCTTTTTTTTTGAGACAGAGTTTCGATCTTGTTGCTCAGTCTGGAGTGCAGTGGTGGAATCTCAGCTCACTGCAGCCTCCACCTCCCAGGTTCATGCAATTCTCCTGCCTCAGCCTCCTGAGTAGCTGGGATTATAGGTGCCTGCTGCCATGCCCAGCTAATTTTTTGTATTTTTAGTAGAAACAGGGTTTTGCCAGGCTAGTCTCAAACCTCTGGCCTCAAGTGATCTGCACACCTCAACATCTCAAAGTGCTGGGATTACAGATGTGAGCCACCACGCCTAGCCACACCCTTCTCCTTTAAATGTTGAAACCCTCTCACCTTGAATTGTAGTAACAACAACAAAAAAAATTGAAGCCCTCAAAGTCATCTTTGAGCATAGGCACAGACCATAGGCACAGAGCATAGACAGCTTCTGTGATTCCATGTCTGTTCCCTCCATGGAGGTGGCCATGACACTTGGTACACCTGGTGACAAGGAGATGATGGCAGTAATTGCCAAATTGAGTCAACTCAGTTTTTAATGCTGGCATTTGCATATAAAAACCTGCTGGCCAGCCCTTTAAGCCACCTTTTTTCTTAGAAAAGAGATGGTTTTGGGGTTATTACAGGATTTTTTTTTTTAAGATGGATTCCCACTCTGTTGCCAGGCTGGAGTGCAGTGGTTTGATCTTGGCTCACTGCAACTCTGCCTCCCAGGTTGAAGCAATTCTCCTGCCTTAGCTGCCTGAGTAGCTGTTTCACCATATCGATCAAGCTGGTCTTGAACTCCTGACCTCATGATTTGCTTGCCTCCGCCTCCCAGAGTGCTGGGATTACAGGTGTGAGCCACCTCACCTGGCCTATTACAGGAAAATTTTTATTAAGAACTTTTACCTTGATTATTTGCCTAAAAATTATTGGTTAATAACTTCTGTATTACAATGACTTTGCTCAATTCACCTATTTCTAACCGTTTCTTGAGTGTCTACAAATAATGACTACAAGAGTTAAAGCAAGAGGAAGGAAACACGAAAAGCAACTCAACAGTCAGAGACAGGTTTATTTTGGAGAATAAACCTGAGAGGAGCTTTTGGCTAATTTCCATCAGGGGTGCTCTCTCTTACAGACTAAGAGTATTAATTGTTGTGTTTTTTTTAGGGTGAAAGGGCTTGTTACAAGCTAAGAATGTTTCTGTGATGGGGAGAAGTTTATGGGGGAAGTGGAATGTCTCTGGTCTGAGGGGAGATTATCTTGGGGCTGAGGTCCCTCCGGCTGAGGGGAGGTTATCTCGGGGCTGGCATGTCTCTGATCGGGGAGGGGTTTAGAATGTTTCTGGTCAGAGATGTTATTTGTGGTTTATGGTCATGCTGACCTTAGCCATAAGGCTGATGCCCTTTGAATTTAGGCAATTTTTGGGTGGGCACAGTGTCTCATGCCTGTAATCCCAGCACTTTGGGAAGCCGAGGCTGGTGGATCACGAGGTCAGGAGTTTGAGACCAGCCTGAACCTCCATCTCTACCTAAAACACAAAAATTAGCCAGGCGTGGTGGCACATGCCTGTAATCCCAGCTACTCAGGAGGCTGAGGCAGGAGAACTGCATGAATCAGGGAGGCAGGGGTTGCAGTGAGCTGAGATCACGACACTGCACTCCAGCCTGGGTGTGACAGAGCAAGACTCCGTCTCAAAAAAAAAGGAAAAGAATTTAGGCAGTTTTTAATCAGGGTGAACTTTAAAATGACAGTACTTGACCAAGATGGTGATGCTCCTGCTCTGTCAATGACAGTTTCACGTCCTCCCTTCCAGCTTTATGGCTTTTGTTTTTCTCACCTATTACATTGGCTAAGAATTCCCCTGTAACTACTGAAAGGAAAGAATGAAATCATTCTTATCTTGGTTTTGATCTCAAAAGGGAGGCTTTTTATTTTGTGCCTTTAAGCATGACGCTTACTGTAGGTTTTTGTAGCCACAGTTTATCAGATTAAGGAAGTTTCCTTTCAGGCCTACTTGCCAGAGTTTTTATTGTAACTGAATGTTGGCAAATTGAATGCTTTTCTGCATCTACTGAGATGGTAAGTGATTTTTCTTCTTTATTCTGTGAGTGTGGTGAATTGTGCTGCTTGATTCTTTTTCATTTTTCTTTGTTTTGTGACAGGGTCTGGCCCTGTCATCCAGTCTGGGGGGGCAATGGCATGATCATGGCTCACTGCAGCCTCCACATCCCAGGCTCAAGTGATTCCCACCTCAGCTTCCCAAGTAGCTGGGACTACAGGTGCGTGCCACCATGCCCTGCTAATTTTTGCATTTTCTGGTAGAGACAGGGTTTTGCCGTAATGGCCCAGCTGGTCTCAAACTCCTGGGCTCAAGTGATTCACAGGTTTCAGCCTCCCAAAGTGCTGGGATTACAGGTGTAAGCCTTGATTTTCTAATGTTCAGCCAATCTTGCATTCCTGGAACAAACTCACATTGGTGGGGATGAATTCGTTTGCTTTCTGTATCCCTGGGTTTGGTTTGCTCATGTTTTGTTTAAGAGTTATTGGCCAGGCACGGTGGCTCAAGCCTGTAATCCCAGCACTTTGGGAGGCTGAGGCAGGTGGATCACGAGGTCAACAGATCGAGACCATCCTGATCAACATGGTGAAACCCTGTCTCTACTAAAAATACAAAAAATTAGCTGGGCATGGTGGCGCATGCCTGTAATCCCAGCTACTCAGGAGGCTGAGGCAGGAGAATTGCCTGAACCCAGGAGGCGGAGGTTGCAGTGAGCCGAGATCGCGCCATTGCACTCCAGTCTGGGTAACAAGAGCGAAATTCCGTCTCAAAAAAAAAAAAGTGTCATACATCTCTGTTCGTGAATCAAATACCCCTACATTTCTCCTTCTTGACATTTTTTTTTTTGCCAGGCTTTTCTGTCAAGGTTATGCTTGCTTCTTCAAAGACACTGAGCAATATATCCTCTTTTCTGTTCCCTGGAAGTTTGTGTAAGACTGGTATTTTTTCTTTCATCAGGTTTCAAAGAATTCACTGAGGAAGAGTTCTGGGCCTGGAGTCACTTCCTCTGGCCTGTGGGAATCTAACTGCTGTTTTAATTGGCAGTGTTTATTTATGAGTAGGCTTGAGAACTTTTTGTCTGTTGAAACAGCCATTTGTAGTTTTCTTTCTGTGAACACTGAGTCACATCCCTATGTGCATTTTTACTGGATATTTGGCCTTTTTTTTTTTTGAGACTCATTCTGTCGCCCAGGCTGGAGTGCAGTGGTGTGATCTCGGCTCACTGCAACTTCTGCCTGTTGGGTTTAAGCGATTCTCTTGCCTCAACTTCCCGAGTAGCTGGGATTACAGGAACCTGCCACCAAGCCCAGCTAATTTTTGTATTTTTAGTAGAAACGGGGTTTCACCATGTTGGTCAGGATGGTCTCAATCTCTTGACCTCAATCACCTTGTTAGCCAGTCTGGTCTTGAACTCCTGACCTTGTGATCCACCTGCCTCAGCCTCCCAAAGTGCTGGGATTACAGGCGTGAACCACCACATCCAGTCCTTGAAACTGTTTTTCTCCAGGTTTTTCATGGGTCTTTTGTTGTTGTTGATAATAGAGAGGAGATCTTACCATGTTGCCCAGGTTGATCTCAAACTCCTGGGCTCAAGTGGTCTGCCCACTTGAGCATCTCAAAGTGCTGGGATCACAGGTGTGAGCCACTGTATTTGGCTTGATGTTAAGAAAAACTTCTTAAAAGACCAGTAAAGGCTGAGCACAGTGACTCATGCCTATGATCCCAGCACTTGGAAGATTCAGGTGGGTGGAGTGCTTCAATTCAGGAATTTGAGCCTGAGCAACATGGCAAAACCCCATCTCCATTTTTTAAATATTTTTTAAAATCCAATTTTTTTTTTGCCAGGCACAGTGGCTCACGCCTATAATCCCAGCACTTTGAGAGGCTGAGATGGGTGGATCACCTAAGGTCAGGAGTTTGAAACCAGCTGACCAACGTGGTGAAATCCATCTCTACTAAAAATGCAAAAATTTGCTGGATGTGGTGATGGACACCTGTAATCCCAACTACTTGGGAGGCTGAGGCAGGAGAATCGCTTGAACCCGGGAGGCAGAGATTGCAGTGAGCTGAGATTGTGCCACTGCACTCCAGACTGAGCAATAGAGTGAGAGTTCATCTCAAAAAGAAAAATATTTAAATAAAAATAAGAAACTAAATTTAAATTTTTAATTTTTACATGTTCTCATTTATTAGTGTTTTTCTTTTATGGCTTTTCGGTTTTATGACATGCCTTAAAAGGCCTGCCCCACTCTAAGAACATAAAATTTGCTCACGTGATATTTATATGGTTTCGTTTCGAGGGTTTTTTGTTTGTTTATTTGAGACAGAATCTTGCTCTGGAGTGCAGTGGTGCAACCTCCGCTCACTGTAACCTCCATCTCCTGGGTTCAAGTGATTCTCCCGCCTCAGCCTCCCAAGTGGCTGGGATTACAGGTGCTTGCCACCAGGCTGGGCTAATTTTTACATTTGGAATGTTAGTTCTTTAGTACCCCATCTATAAAACTGGCATAATCACAGCTCCCTTTCTGGAGAGAATTATGTAACTTAACACATGTAAAGCAATAGAATAGCACCTGGCCCAGCAGATGCTGTTTCTGTTGTATTAAGACCCATATTTGGGTTAAGGGAAGTTCTGTGAAAGGGTAATGTGTGCAAAGAGACCCCCACATGCTGAAGGAGCCAAGAAACCGACGACGGAAGCCGACAAATCCAGTTTGTTGGTGTGGCACTGTGATATAGCTGGCCTAGAGTTAGAACCTGTACAATGTCATTTTATAAAGAACAAAACTGTTTCCATTCTCCTCACAGTGATTGCTAACTTTGGTTTCTGTAAACTGCTAGATTGTTTGCAGGATGCAAATTGAGGTAAAGCTGCATACCTTCTCTTATCTGTGAATGCCAGAGTCGCTGGCCTTTTTTTACCAGAGTAAGCACCCCCAGATAATTCCATCCTGGCGCCAAGCAACTGAAAAATCTGTGGAGCCCACACCTGTCCAAATAATGTATAAGCTAATGTTTATCTTAACCTCTGTAAACCACTTAAGTGGCAATTGGAATGACAAAAGTCCCCTGGCCCAGAGCCCCCCTCAACCTCATCTCAGCCCAGGAGGTGATTGACAGCTTTCATTCCCATCTCCAGTCCTCACCCCCACTCCCAAGGTGGTTTTGTGAGTATAAAAAGGTCTTGTCACCCTTCTTTCTCTGCCACGGGTTGGAGAGACGTGAGTCCTCCGTGGTCGCCGGCAATAAACCCTGCAATTTGGCATACTTTTGTCTTGGTGTTGATTTTCTGTGCTCGGTTCGATACAACAGCACGATTCATTGAGGGAAACTTACAGACAGAAGCATGTTCTTCGGCAGCCATAAGACACATAATAGTCCACACCGCAAACCCCCAGACCCGACTTACATCTTGGGGGAAATATACGTACTCTGGAAGGAATGTGTAAGTGGCCACAGGTGTCATAGCCTGTGATTTGTGCAACAGCATCAAGGGGGATTTTGAAGGAAATGTACAGTGAATAGGTGTTTCTGCATAATGGGCAATACATCAACTAGATATTTTGGAGGCATTCCCAGTCTCCAGGTTAGATGTTACATGGTGAATTAGCATTTAACATAAAGTCCCTTTTGTCCTCACAAAGGAGTATCCATCCATTCCCATTTTATTCAGTGGCTTTTTTTTAAATCTGTTTGTTTTTATCAAGAATTCGTGTTAATGGCTGGGTGTGGTGTCTCACACCTGTAATCCCAGTACTTTGGAAGGCCGAGGCAGGTGGATCACCTGAGGTCTCATCTTCAAGACCAGCCTGGTCAGCATGGTGCAACCCTGTCTCTATTAAAAATACAATAATTAGCTGGACGTGGTGGCAGGCACCTGTCATCTCAGCTACTTGGAAGCCTGAGGCAGGAGAGTTACTTGAACCTGGGAGGCGGAGGTTGCAGTGAGCCAAGATCACCCCATTGCACTCCAGTCTAGGAAACAAGAACAAAACTAAGTCTCAAAAAAAAAAGAGGCTGGGCTCGGCTTGGTGGCTCACACCTATATTCCCAGCACTTTGGGAGGCCAAGGTGGGCAGATCACCTGAGATCAGTAGTTTGAGACCAGCCTGACCAATATGGTGAAACTCTGTCTCTACTAAAAATACAAAAATTACCTGGGCATGGTGGTGAGTGCCTGTAAGTCCCAGCTGCTTGGGAGGTTGACACAGGATAATTGCTTGAACCTGGGAGGCGGAGGTTGCAGTGAGCCAAGATCAGGCCACTGCACTCCACCCTGGGCAACAGAGGGAGACTCCATCTCAAAAAAAAAAAAAAAAGAATATGTGTTAAAGCTAGGTGCAGTTGCTCATACCTATAATCCTAATGCTTTGAGAGGCCAAGGCAGGAGGATCATTTGAGCTCAGATTTAAGATCAGCCTGGCAACATGGTGAAACCCCGTCTCTACAAAAAATTAGCCAGGCAGCAGAGCACGGTGTCTCACGCCTGTAATCCTAGCACTTTGGGAGGCTGAGGAGGGCGGATCACCTGAGGTCAGGAGTTCGAGACCAGCCTGACCAATATGGTGAAACCCCATCTTTAAAAAAAAAAAAAAAATTAGCCAGGCGTAGTGGTGTGTGCCTGTAGTTTCAGCTACTCAAGAAGCTGAGGCAGAGGCTGGGCATGGTGGCTTATGCATGTAATCCCAGCACTTTGGGAGGCTGAGGTGGGCAGATCACCTGAGGTCAGAAGTTCAAGACCAGCCTGACCAACATGGTGAAACCCTGTTTCTACTAAAAATACAAAAATTAGCCAGATGTGGTGGCAGGTGCCTATAATCCCAGTTGCTCAGGAGGCTAAGGTATGAGAATCTCTTGAACCTGGGACACAGAGGTTGCAGTGAGCCGAGATCACGGCACTGCACTCCAGCCTAGGTGATAGAGTGAGACTCCATCTCAGAAAAATCAATCAATAAATAAAAATATAGGATGCTCAATTAAATCTGAATTTCAGATAAATGACCATTTGTTTTTTAGCATAAGTATGTCCTAAGTATTATAACTCAACTCCATTTATATCATCCTAGAAAGGCTTTTATTACATCCAAGTTTTCAAATTTATTAAAATAAAGATGAGTAATCTTTTAACTTCCTCTATAGATGTGGTTATTTCTCCATTCTTGTTTCTTATTTTGTGGTATTCACACTTCCTTCGTTTGTACCAATTCACTAGCTAATAATCTATTATGTTTTTTGAAGGCCTATTATTCTGATTTCAGATTTATCAATTTCTGCTTCAGTTGTTCCTGAGTTCCTTCCCTTTCTTTATTTTTCCTTTACTGACTTTGTGTGTGTGTGTGTGTGTGTGTGTGTGTGTGTGTGTGTGATGGAGTCTCACTCTGTCACCCAGGCTGGAGTCCAGTGGTGCGATCTATGCTCACCGAAACTTCCAGCTGCTGGGTTCAAGCAATTCTCCTGCCTTAGCCTCTCAAATAGGTGGGATTACAGGTGTGTGCCACCATGCCTAGCTAATGTTTTTTTTTTTTGTTTTTTTTTTTGAGACTGAGTTTTGCTCTTGTTGCCCAGGCTGGAGTGCAATGGCGCAATCTTGGTTCACTGCAACCTCCACCTCCTGGGTTCAAGCAATTCTCCTGCCTCAGCCTCTCAAGTAGCGGGGACTACAGGCACGCGCCACCATGCCCGGTTAATTTTCATATTTTTAGTAGAGACGGGGTTTCACCTTGTTGACCAGGATGGTCTCGATCTCTTGACCTCGTGATCCACCTGCCTCGGCCTCCCAAAGTGCTGGGATTACAGGCTTGAGCCACCGTGCCCGGCCTTAATGTTTGTATTTTTAGTAGAGATGAGGTTTCACCTTGTTGGTGAGATGAATCTGGAACTCCTGACCTCACATGATTGGCTGGCCTCAGCCTCTCATGTTCTGGAAAATCTTTCCTGACAAGAAACCCAAGCAGCACACAAGGGATCGGGGGAACACGCTTTATTACGCCGGCGGGCCCAGAAGTGTTCACACCCAAAAGTCTGGGCCCCAGCTAAGAAAAGTACACAGTTTTTATAGGTAAAGGGGAAGGGAAGGAACTCAGGACTTTAGACAACGCAGCAGGTTTTAGACGACGCGGCAGTTTTCCTTAAGGCTTTTCAGTTAGTAAGCAATAAGCTGAGGTACAGAAGCAGAAAGAGGCAGTTATAGCAAAAACAGGGGCAGTTTTAAAACAGGGACAGTTGCTGACAATGTGCTGACAAAATCCTGGGCAAATTTTCCACTTCACCCGAAGTGCTGGGATTACAGGCAGGAACCATTGTGCCCAGGCTCCTTTACTAACTTCTTAAATAAGGTACTTTATTTATTTTGGTTTTCTTTCTTTGTCTGTTTTTGAGACAGTCTCGCTCTGTCACCCAGGCTGGAGTGCAGTGGTGGGATCTTGGCTCACTCCAACCCCCACCTCCCAAGTTCAAGCAATTCTTATGCCTCGGCCTCCCAATCAGCTGAGATCACAGGTGCCCACCACCACACCCGGCTAATTCTTTTGTATTTTTAGTAAAGACAGGGTTTCACCATGTTGGCCAGGCTGGTCTTGAACTCCTGACCTCAGGTGATCCACCTGAGGTGGATGATATTTTGGATGATATTTATTAAATAGCTTCTAGAGTCCATGGCATCTGTCTTGTCCCTATTCCACAGCCCGTGCTGACGGTAGCAGTGTATGAGCTACCAACGTGCATGTCAGCAACCCCGGCCCGACAGGCCACGTCTTGCCAGGAGCCTGGCTGCCGTCTGCCCTGTCATGTTCTGTGTTAGTGATCACTGCCTTTAATACAGTCCGTTGGAATAATATTATAAGAAGAATAATAAAGTTAAAATATTTTAAAACAAAAGCAAAAAAAAAAAAAAAAAAAAAAAACTCGGCCTCCCAAAGTGCTGGGATTGCAGGCGTGAGCCACCTTGCCTGGCCTATTTATTTTGATTCTTATTTTCCTAATGTAACTATTTAAGAAACAAATTTTCCTCTGAGCCCTGCACTAGCTGTACCCGGTAGGGTCTGATCTGTGCTCATTACAGCGTTACTGGAAGATGCTGCCCTTTGTGTTGATTTCCTCTCTGTAACAAGATGTTTCAAGGGCCAGCTGTAAGAGTCTCGGACTGGACTGGGAATGTACGCTGGCTGGCTCTGCTGGTGGTGCAGAATGGATGTGGGGGCAGAGCCTGCACAAGTCCACCAGGGTGGGATGAGCAGGGAGGGAGAGGAGTGGACTTCCTCCAGGGGCCTCAGGAATCAAAGAAGTCTTTGCACTAGCTCCAGGCAGGGTCAGATGTGCATTTTCCAAAGCTTATTGCATTATGAATGGGGAGTCGACTGCGGTGGTGCCGGCAGCAAAAAGACTGAGAAGAGATAAGGAAGTGGAGCCAGGGCTGAACCACACAGCTGCAGGGGAGAGCGAGGGTTCCATGAGCAGCACAGGAGAAAGGCAAGGTGGGCACCGGAGAGCTTCCAGCTGCCTCAGGGCCAACTACCATTTGGCACATCGAGTCCAGGGTGCATGAAAACCTTGTCCAGATGGAGGGGGTTGGGGGGGGGTGTTGGTCAGGTATGTGGGTCTGAGACTCCAGACAGCTTGGCCAAAGCCAACATGGTGACACATCAGTTCACAAGTGATGACCGAGCCTTCTTGGGTGGGTGGCAGCCCCAGGGTTAGCCAAGGGTCCAGGGAGCGCACCCTTACTCTGCAGGTGAGTCAGAATCAGGCACCATGGAGCCAGGGTTGCACCATGCTGGGGGCAACAGGAGCCTCTTTTCCTCTACCCGACACTCAGGGACAAAGTTATCATGCTCTGTGGGTGCCGCTGGGAGGCACTGATGGGAGACACTGGCTGGCCTTCCCAGGTGAGCTCCAGGCAGCCTCCCTGCATCCTGGCCCAGGGGCAGGTGTGGTCTGGGAGCACAGAGCCAGGTTCCCACCATGGGGCACCTGAGGTTTGTGCCTAGAAGCCTCCTCCTCCTTTGGTTTCCTTTTCCTTTTTGGCCCAAAGTGTTTGGGACAAGTGCCTGTTACTGACAGCTCTCAAGGTGGCCCCACACACCTGAACCAACCACCTCTCCCCAGCCCTCCCGTGCCCATGAAGACTGCTCAGAGGGGCCCCATTAAGAGCTGGACCTCAGACCTTGGTTAAACTGCAAAGGGGGATGCTTTGTCACCCTGCAGACCGTGCAATTCAGCTGAAGCCACTGGGACCATGGCCTGGGAGCCCATCTAGGGTGAGGCCACCACACGGAGGGGCCTGATGGTGTGAGGTTGGCCTCTGGATCCCACCACACTGAAGCACTCCAGAGACTCCCTTCTTCTCTCTAAACCCATCATTTCTGCGCCCTGGACCTCGACCCAGACCTGCTGTTTTCAAAGATGTGTTTTCCACTGACTCCCAAAGCCAGATCCCAGGAGAAGCTGGTGGTCGCACATCTGCCTGAGTTCTGGCAGCAGTCCACAAGAGTCCGTGCTGAGGCAGGTCTGCCCAAGTGGTGGGCCGGCCTGGCCCCCTCATCTCAAAGTGAGTCACCTTTTGCCCCCAGACCCTCTTCCTAGCCTGCCAGATCACCCCTTCCAGCCACACAGTCAAGCCCAAATTAGGAATGAGCCTGGTCCAGCCCCTCTCCCACACATGATCTCCAAAGTGATCCCTGGAACCCATGATTAGATCTCATATGGCAAAAGTGACTTTGAAGATGTGATTCAGTTAAGGGTTTGGAGACAGGGAGAGTATCCTGGACTATCCAGGTGGGCTCACTATGCCACCAAAATTCTCAAGTTGAAACCTAATCACCAATGTGAAAGTATTAGCAGGTGGGGCCTTTGGGATGTGGTTAGGTCATCAGGATAGAGCTCTCATGAATGGGATTAACGCCTTATAAAAGATTCCAGTGGCTGGGCACAGTGGGATGCACCTGTAGAGTCCCAGCTACTGAGGAGGCTGAGGCAGGAAAATCGCGGGAGTGAGCTGTGATTGCACCATCGCACTCCAGTCGTGGTGACAGAGCAAGACCCTGTCTCTAAAGTAAATAAATAAGAGAGACCCCAGAGAGCTAGCTCCTTCCACTATGTTAATTAGAAGTTGCCATACATGAGGACATGTGCCCTCACAAGACATCAAATCTGCCAGCACCTTGATCTTGGACTTCCCAGCCCCCAAAACTGTGAGCAATAAATTTCTGTAAAATGCTATAAGCCACCGACTTTCCAGTATTTTTGTTATCGCAGCCCAGGCAGACTAAAACAACCTCTGTGGCACATTCGGGGTGATGCAGGAACACCCAATGTTCCCAGGAATCAGTGAGGGGCAGGAGTCCCAGATCCTTCTAGCAAGATCCCCAGAGAGCACCGTGTACCTGCCCTGCAGCTGGCAAAGCTGTTTATGGAAGTTAGGGTCCTATTGGTTTAGAACAGCTGTTCTCAGCCAGCGGGGATGTGGTACAGTTTTGGTTGTCATGACAGGGCGTGTGAGGTAGGGGGCACTACTGCATCACACTGGCACAATATGCTACAGTGTGGGGACAGCCCCCTAACAACAATCATTTCATCCAAAACATGGATGGGAGCCAGGCGCAGTGACTCACGCCTGTAATCCCAGCACTTTGGGAGGCCGAAGTAGGACTGCTTGAAGCCACGGGTTTGAGAACAGCCTGGGCAACATGGTGAAACCCTGTCTCTACTAAAAATACAAAAATTAGCTGGGCGTGGTGGCGGGCACCTGTAATCCCAGCTACTTGGGAGGCTGAAGCAAGAGAATCACTTGAACTAGAGAGGCAGAGGTTGTAGTGAGCTGGGATCACACCACCGCACTCCAGCCTGTTTGACAGAGCGAGACTCCATCTCAAAAAAACAAAGAAAGAAAGAAAAAAACAGACTCTGTGGCAGTAAGATACCAAATTATAAAGAGGACCCAAGGCCAAGCCAGGCAAGGGTTAATTCATGCACCCCTGCACTTAAAGAATAAACTATGTCTTAACTACAATCGAGCTTTTCCTTTTTCTCCAGCAGCTACAAGCACGGGCCTGAAGCAACATTAATCCACTTTGCAGCTCATCCAGCTCACAGATGCTGACTCACTGATCCCTTGTTCCTCCGGCCATAACTGCAGCTCTGACAGGAGACCAATTTCAGTGACTTTCTCCTGAGCAGAGATCATTGACCATGAACTGGCTTTGGCTGGTTTTCAGAGGCTGCTCACTTGCTTGCCTTCAGGCCCTGAAAAGTTATTTTGACGGATGGGGCCTAATTGTAATGTATTTTATTTTTAATTAATTAATTATTTTTAGATAGAGACAGGCTTTCTCCATGTTACTCAGCCTCCCAAAGTGCTGGGATTACAGGCACCTCGCCCGCCCCTTATTTTCTTTTTTTGAGATGGAGTCTTGCTCTGTCACCCAGGCTGGAGGGCAGTTGCATCATCTTTGCTCACCAAAACCTCTGCCTCCTGAGTTCAAGCAATTCTCCTGCCTAGGCCTTCCGAGTAGCTGGGATTACAGGCACCCGACACCGTGCCCAGATAATTTTTATATTGTTAGTAGAGTCAGGGTTTCACCATGTTAGCCAGGCTGGTCTCGATCTCGCGACCTCAAGTGATTCACCCGCCTCAGTCCCACAAAGCGCTGGGATTATAGGCGTGAGCCACTGCACCTGGCCTTGTAATACATTTTAAAGTCTCCACTGTCTCCATCCTACAGCAAATATGGGTCCTATATTACATGCATGTTCATTCAATATACATGTATAGGTACCACCTTCATGAATATTCATAGCTCTCCCTGCAACCTGTTGAATATGTATGTTTAGCCAACTGCTTCAGCATACAGCTCCTGCCCCAACCTCTCCTCCTTAGAAGTGCCTGTCTCTGGTCTCTGCCAGAGGCTCTGCTTTTGAAAGTGGCAGATGGCTACCCTGAAGGCTGTAACCCTTTACAACAAATGAAGTTGCCACAGTGACTCACGCCTGTAATCCCAGCATTTTGGGAGGCCGAGGCTGGCGGATCACTTGAGGTCAGAAGTTCAAGACCAGTCTAGCCACGTGGTGAAACCCGTCTCTACTAAAAATACGAAATGAGCCAGATGTGATGGCCTGTAATACTAGCTACTCAGGAGGCTGAGGCAGGAGAATTGCTTTAACCTGGGAGGCAGAAGTTGCAGGGAGCTGAGATCGTGCCACTGCACTCCAGCCTGGGCAAGAGTGAGATTCTGTCTCAAAGGAAAAAAAGGAAAGAAAGAAAGTCAGGGGATATGGGCAGAGCTTCAGGAAGAAGAGCTAATGAATGCCAGGCTGAATACCTCGGTGATGGGTTGATCTGTGCAGCAAACCACCGAGACACATGTTTATCTATGTAACAAGCCTGCACATCCCTGCATATGGACCCCTGAACTTAAAATAAAAGTTGCAGAGAAAAAAAGAAAGTCTTGTTGGGCACAGTGGCTCACATCTGTAATCCCAGCACTTTGGGAGGCCAGAGAGGAGGATAGCTTGAGACCAGGAATTCAAGATCAGCCTGAGCAATGCAGCAAGACTCTGTCTCTACAAAAAATTTTAAAAATTGGCCAGGTATGGTGTTGCACTCGTGTAGTCCCAGCTACTTGGAGGCTGAGGCAGGAGGATGGCTTGAGGCCAGGAGGTTGAGGGTGCAATGAGCCATGATTGAACCACTGCCTGAATGACAGAGCAAGACTCTGTCTCAAAAAAAAAAAAAAAGAAAACAAGAAAAGAAGAAAGAGAAAAATTCTCCTTTCCAAATTTATAAATTGTGTAATTTTTCAGTTAACCAGCATGCAGGACCGGGGCCAGCCACACTACTGAGATGGGCTGAGCGGAGTGGTGGGCTGTGGGGGTGGGGGGGTGCTTGCCTCTGTCCAGGGGTGGCCTGGCTGAGGTTCGGTGGGTCAGCGAGCCTCAGTTTCCCCGCCTCCATGCAGGTGCAGTGTGGAGAACCGCAGGAGCCTGGTGCATGTACCACTCTGTGCACTATCCAAGGGTCCCCTCTCCCACTCAGAACCATGGAATCAGGCCACGGTCCGCCTCTTCTTTAATCTTGGACTGGAGCATATACAGGTTGAAAGGGTGGGAGAGTGGCCTGGGCAAGAGGCCCTCAAAGGGATTGAGGGGCCAGTTCAGGGCCACCAGGAGCTCTGGGAGAGGAGGTCAGGGAGGAGGCTCAGTCTCCCATCTGCCCAGCTGGTCTCCACCACCTCTTCCACACTCAGCTGGACTCCCCTGCCAGGGGTCCAGATCCTGCCAGAGTACTGGGTCCCCCAGCCACATCCGACCTGGACGCAGGACCCATGAGGGGATGGGACCTCGGCTCTGGGCAGAGCAGTGTCTTAGTAGCCTGAGGCCTCCCCACCCTTCCTCAGGTCCGAGATGGCGTACACACAGGCCCCCTCCTGGGACACGGCCTGGACCACGTTGAAGAAGAAGCGCCTCTGGGTCTGGTTCTGGCCGCGGTCTTGGAGTCCCCTCTGCACCTCCTGGAGAGGAGAGAAAGCAGGTTCACAGGAGAGGGCAGCTCAGCCCATCTCCAGAAGAGAGAGGCCTCTGCAAGAAATGACAAAAATCATCAAAGGCAAGACTAAGAGGAAGAGGGCCTGAGGACACAGATGGGAGCGTGGAGGAGAGCCAAAGGCCACAGAGGGAAGCTCAGCCTCCACCCCGGCCAGAAGATCTCCAGATGCAAGTTCATGTCTGTCCTCGATCCAACGACACCAGGGCCTTGAAGTGCAAACCTGACTTCAGGGGGCTTTCAATGGAGGACATGGCTTCTCAAGACTTAAACACTGAGGCCAGACGCAGTGGCTCACACCTGTAATCCCAACACTTTGGGAGGCTGAGGAGGGAGGATCACTTGAGGCCAGGAGTTTGAGAACAGCCAGAGCAACAAAGCAAGACATTGTCTCTACAAGAAAATCAAAAATTGGGCTAGGCATGGTGGCTCACACCTATAATCCCAGAACTTTGGGAGGCCAAGGCAGGAGGCTCTTTTGAGCTCAGGAGTTTGAGACCAGCCTGGGCAACATAGCAAGATCGGGTCTCTATTAAAAACAAATTTTTTTTTAAGAAAATAAAAAGTAGTCGGGTGTGGTGGTGCTGTGCCTGTAGTCTCAGCTACTCAGGAGGCCGAGGCAGGAGGATCCCTTAAGTCTAGGAGTTTGAGGCTGCAGTGAGCCTTGATTGTGACACAACTCCAGCCTAGGCAACAGAGCAAGACTGAAACCACTTTTGCAAAATTATGACTGAGCCAGCAAAAGAGATCTAACTTAACTGACTCCATCTTGTTTCTAGCCTCCAAGCTATTCTTGTTCCTTCCTGGGTGTAGGTAGAACTAACTTTGGGAGAAACTTAGTTTATAGTTTAAAACAAAGATGGTAACAACCCTTTCCCAAAGCAGACATCCTTCTTGCCTGGGGACCAGATTGCCTTTGTAGGACTAATATTAGCCATAAGATTAGAAATTACGGTTTAGGAGTCATGCAACTGAAGGTTACAAGATTCTGACCCTCCCTAAACTGCTCCTAAGATTAGTGCTTGAGATATTTTGCAGACCCTGCACTTGATGGATCAGCTGGCACCATCCAGTTTGATTAACTGGCTCATCTGATCTTGTGCCCCTGACCCAGAAACTGACAGTGCAAGAAGACAGCTTCAACTCCATATGATTTTGTGATTTCCAGGGTTTTGGAGGGTTTTTGTTTTGAGATGGAGTCTCGCTCTGTCACCCATGTTGGAGTGCAGTGGCGCGATCTCAGCTCACTGCAACTTCTGCCTCCCAGGTTCAAGCGATTTTCCTGCCTCAGCCTCCTGAGTAGCTGGAATTAGAGACATCTGCCACTACGCCCAGCTAATTTTTGTATTTTTAGTGGAGACAGGTTTTCGCCATATTGGCCAGGATGATCTTCTGACCTCAAGTGACTCACCCACTGCAGCTCCCAAAAGTGCTGGGATTACAGGTGTGAGCCACAGCACCCAGCCAACTCCGTATTATTTCATCCCTGACCAGTCAGCACTCCTGGCTCACTGGCTTCCCCCAACCCACCAAGCTGTCCTTAAAAACACTGCTCTCCAGCCAGGCGCGGTGCTCATGCCTGTAATCCCAGCGCTTTGGGAGGCTGAGGTGGGCAGATCACCTGAGGTCAGGAGTTCAAGACCAGCCTGGCTAACATGGAGAAAACCTGTCTCTACTAAAAATACAAAAATTAACTGGGCGTGGTGGTGTGCACCTATAACCCCAGCTACTCAGAAGGCTGAGACATGAGAATTGCTTGAACCCAGAAGGCAGAGGTTTCAGATCATGCCACTGCACTCCAGCCTGGGCAACAGAGCGAGACTCTGTCTCAAAAACGAAACAAACAAAAAATCTGCTCCCCGAATGCTTGGGTAGACCGATTTGAGTAATAATAAAACTCCGGTCTCCCACCCAGCAGGCTCTGTCTGAATTACGCTTTCTCTACTGCAATTCCCCTACCTTGATGAATTGGCTCTGTCCAGGCAGCCAGCAAGGTGAACCCATTGGGCGGTTACAAGACGTTGTCACAAAAAAATTTTTAAAAAGACCTATGATCTCTGGCCGGGTGCAGTGGGAATAGCTGGGATTATAGGCAGATGCCTGTAATCCCAGCTATTCGGGAGACTGAGACAGGAGAATCGACTGAACCCTGGAGGCGGAGGTTGCAGTGAGCCGAGATTATGCCACTGCACTCCAGACTGGTGACAGAGTGAGACTCCGTCTCAAAGAGAAAAAAAAGACCTATGATCTCAACACACTATGTCAAGACCTTAGACACCCAGGAACCCACAAGTTTAGGGCCCTATTGATGGAGAATTCAGCAAGAATAAGGACCTGAATACCCAAAGAAATGAGATACCTAAGCTAAAAGCACCCACAGTCCCACAGTGTGAGACACTCGGGGCATGGGGGCCTACAGGCTCAGGCCCAAGAACCTAAATTTGTGGACTTTGAGGAAGTCAGAGACCTAAGTAGCCCCTAGCCTTGTGCTTGTTTCTTTTTTATTTATTTATTTATTTGAGACAAGAGTCTCACTCTGTTGCCCAGGCTAGAGTGCAGTGGCATGATCTTGGCTCACTGCAACCTCCACCTCCTGGGTTCAAGCATTCCTGTGCCTCAGCCTCTCAAGTAGCTGGGATTACAGGCGCCCGCCACCACACCCGGCTAATTTTTGTATTTTTAGTAGAGATGGGGTTTCACCATCTTGGTCAGGCTGGTCTTGAACTCCTGACCTCATGATCCACCCACCTCAGCCTCCCAAAGTGCTGGGATTACAGGTGTGAGCCACTGCACCCGGCCACCTGTGCTTGTTTCAAAGATGCCAAGTACCTTGCCCTGGCCGATGGTCCTCACACACTACCAGTCTATAAAGGGGCAAAAGTCCCAGAGGACAGGGACCTGAGCCACTAGGGCCCCATGTTTCCAGATACCATTTAAGACTACTGACCTGAGAACTTGGCTGGGTGCAGTCACACACGCCTGTGATCCCAGCACTTTGGGAGGCTGAGGTGGGTGGATCATGAGGTCAGGAGTTCCAGACCAGCCTGGCCAACATGGCAAAACCCCATCTCTACTAATCATACAGAAATCAGCCAGGCATGTTGGTGTGGGCATGTAATCCCAGCTACTCGGGAGGCTGAGGCAGGAGAATTGCTCGAACTCAGGAGGCAGAGGTTACAATGAGCCGAGATCGTGCCACTGTATTCCAGCCTGGGTGACAGAGTGAAACTGTCTCAACAACAACAAGAAACCAAAAAAAAAAAAAAAAAAAAGACTAACGGCCCCAGAACCTTACCCAGCAGGGCCTGAGATTCCAGAGACATCTAGGTATGCAGGCCCTAGTGCTCCGCACTCCTCAGAACCAGGACCAGGGCCTCTCATCCGAGGTCATCAGGTGATGCCACATGGCCTGAGCTGCTGACAGGGCAAGTGACGTCTTTGGAGTCCTGCACGTTTGGCTGTAAGTTCCCCATGCCTGACATACTAATTGCCCACTGTCCTTAGACTTGAAGGCCAAGATCCTCACTGCTGAAGCCAAAGCTGGACTCTCAGTGCTCAGAGACTCCATTTCTCAGAGTCCACTGGCCAGACTTCAAGACCCCCAGGATCAAAGACTCTCCTCACCCTAGTCCCTGGGCCTTAGCTGTGAAGGCCCTTAGGGACCCAAAGTCTCCAACCCAGAGTTTAGGATGTACTCCATGGAAAGCCCTAGACCTGAGTAGCTGACATTCCAACTCCCCAAAGGAGCTGAGAACCTTAGCTTTGTGAGTCACTGGATTCCAGGAATCCCAGTCCCCAGACTGTCCTCTCATCTCCCAAATTCTCAGCATTTCAGGTCCTCAGAGTGAAAGGTCCTGAGAATTGATATTTACTAGGACAAAGGTCCTTCAGTCAAGAGTCAAGGGAGGGCCAGGCACAGTGGCTCATGCCTGTAAGTCCAGCACTTTGGGAGGCCAAGGCAGGCAGATCACTTGAGGTCGGGAGTTCGAGACCAGCCTGGCCAACATGGGGAAACCTGGTCTTTACTAAAAATCCATATATTAGCCAGCCATGGTGGCACATGCCTGTAGTCCTAGCTCCTTGGGAGGCTGAGGAGGAAGGATCACTTGAGCCCAGGAGGTCAAGGCTACAGTGAGCTGTGATCGCAACACTGCACTCCAGCCTGGGCAACAGAGTGAGATGCTGTTTCAAATATATAGTAATAGATATAGAGAGAGAGTGTAGAAATTTTCACCAATGCCCTAGTGCCCCAGAACAAAATCACTTTACAGACTCCCACAGGAAAAACAACCTCTGTTACAAATAAAGTTGCAAATTTAAGTTACAAACCACACAGGGAAAAAGTCACCATGAGGGAGAGTCTGAGGCCACAGCCACCAGGAAAACTCACTTCTGAAAAATGGCATAAACCACAGACTAGAGACCAAGGCGCTGAAATCCTTAGCCTGGGAGCAGCGTAGACAACACCCTGCTCCTCACCCATCAAGGTCCCCGACTCTTTTTTTTTTTTTTTTGAGACGGAGTTTCACTCTTGTTACCCAGGCTGGAGTGCAATGGCGTGATCTCGGCTCACTGCAACCTCCGCCTCCTGGGTTCAGGCAATTCTCCTGCCTCACCCTCCTGAGTAGCTGGGATTACAGGCACGCGCCACCATGCCCAGCTAATTTTTTGTATTTTTAGTAGAGATGGGGTTTCACCATGTTGACCAGATGGTCTCGATCTCTTGACCTCGTGATCCACCTGCCTCGGCCTCCCAAAGTGCTGGGATTACAGGTGTGAGCCACCGCGCCAGGCAGTCCCCGACTCCTATGGCCCCCAAAGCTGAAGTGTACCTGGCCTAAGAATCTCAGTGACTGAATTCCTCCCAGGTGGCTTTGAGCAGCATGTACTTGGGGCGTGGGCTCTGCCCTAGGCATCCAGCTCGGACCTCAGCCTCACCTGGCTGAAGTTGGGCTCGTACTCCACACAGCCCTTGTTGTTGACATGCAGGATGGGGGCTGTGATGGCTGCTCTCAGGTCAAAGCCAAGCCACAGCTTGTTCATGATGGCCTAGGGGAGAGATGAGGGATGTGGGGAGAAAGGGGGTACCCGCTACCCTATATCAGCCTCACATCCCCACCCCAGGGAGAATCAGACAGCGTACTGCCCAGAAAGGAGAACTGGAGCCAGGAGCCCCAGACTCACCTGGGCCACGGCAGAGATGATGAGCTCCCCGCCAGACCCACCAATCACTAGCTTCGACCCCTGGGCTTTGTTGATCAAGATGGAGGGCACCATGGAGGACGGGGGACGCTCGCCTGGAACTGGGGGCCAGCACCTTCTAGGAACTCCACCCATCCTGTCTCCATTCTCTGCTTGAGCAAACAGTGGCTTAGCCAGTGTGGTGACCTATCCAGGGGTTAGCATGCAGCCCCAGCCCAGCCCCCTCCCTTTCTCCCCTGGTGGGGGCGCCCTTGTGGAGCCCAACTGGGAAGCCTTGTTCTCACCAGGCAAGAGGGTGGTGCTGGAGCCCTGAGGGCATCTCTCGCATAGGTCCAGGAGCTCATTGTTGAGGATGATGCCTGTCCGTGGTGAGTACACCATCGCTCCAAAGCTGCGGCCGCGGAGGCAGAGCCTGGGCTGGGGCCAGGGCTCCCACCAGACACTGTCCCACCCACCTTGCAGGACCCCCTCCTTTCACAGCTGCCCTGAAACATGCTGGAGCCGCTATTCACTCCCTGGCACCACCCAGGAGGGGCCCCCAAAGACCCACCTGTGCCCCATATCAGGGCACCCTTCTGAGGGAGGCCACCCATTCCCAGGTAAATCTTGGCTCGGGGCCACCCCAGCAGCAGCTTTTCCAGCCAGAGATGTCGGGGTGGGGGCCCCTTTTGAAATAGAGGAAGAGAAAGAGGGCAAAAGCAAGGTGCTGCCCCACGGGGACAAGTGAGGGGACATGGGGCCGGGGGGTGCAGGTCTAGGAGAGGAGGAGTGGCCGCCCGCCTTCCCCTAAGCCCCACGCACGGTGTGTTGATGGTGCTGGTGGCAGCCACGGCACTGCCATCCTCCCCTAGCACAGACACATGGGACGTGCCTGTCCCATGGCCCCAGGCCCCGGCCAGGCTGTAGTGGCTGAGCTGGTGGTCCCCCCGGTCATTGATCTGCTGGCGGATAAGCTGGGCCAGGGCCTCCCCCAGCAGGTCCCAGGAGGCGTTCTGGGGTGGGTGGGCAGGTGGTAGGGTCAGTGAGGGGCCAGGCGCGGCCCGCAGAACCAAGGGCAGGACAAGCTCAGCCTCATGGGGGCTGTCTCCAGTTTGTCCTTGACCTTGTGGCCAGGCCTCCCTCAAGCCCAGGCTAGATCTAGACTCTGCCCACCCTCCAGGTCCTTTGAGATATGGTGCCTCTCCTGCCCCTGACCCCTGTAACTGCCACCCCCGGGTCCCTTTCAGTCCTTCCCTGGCCTAAAACCGCATACATATCCCTCTAACCTCCCCAGGCCAGGCCTGACCCTCCATTCATGCCAAGTCCTGAACCAGGGAGGAGGGCAGCCCGCCAGCCCCAGCAACCTCAGCAACTTCACCTGGAGCTTCGGGTGGCTTCGAGGGTCCCCCAGCCTCCACCTCTGCCCCCTGGCAAACTTGAGTGTCTCCACGAGGTGGTGGTACACGTTCACCCTCCCTTCAGGCCTGGCCACGGACTCTGCTGAGAAGTTGAACCCTAGGGGGGGTTGGGGCACAGGTGGGGGTCATCCTACGTAATATGTTAAATGTTGACCCCCCGCCCAGAAAGATCCACTCACATCCTAATTCCCAGAACCGGTGAATATTACATTATACAGCACAAGAGTGACTATTACCTTAAGTGGCAAAGTATGGTAAAGATTTTTTTTTGAGACAGAGTCTTGCTCTGTTGCCCAGGCTGGAGTACAATGGCGCAGTCTCAGCTCACTACAACCTCTGTCTCCCAGGTTCAAGTGATTCTTGTGCCTCAGCCTCCTGAGTAGCTAAGACTATAGGTGTTCGCCACCACACCCAGCTAGGTTTTTTTGTATTTTTAGTAGAGACGGGGTTTTGCCATGTTGTTCAGGCTGGTCTCGAATTCCTGGCCTCAAGTGATCTGCCTGCCTTGGCCTCCCAAAGTGCTGGGATTAAGGTGTGAGCCACCATGCCTGGGCTTTTTTGTGTTTTTTTGAGAGGGAATCTTGCTCTGTCACCCAGGCTGGAGTGCGTGACATGATCTCGGCTCACTGCAATTTCCGCCTCCTTGGTTCAAGCGATTCTCCGGCTTCAGTCTCCCAAGTAGCTGGGACTACAGGTGAATGCCACTGCGCCTGGCTAATTTTTGTATTTTTAGTAGAGATGCGATTTCACCATGTTGGCCGGGCTGGTCTTCAACTTCTGACCTCAAGTGATTCACCCGCCTTAGCCTCCCAAAGTACTGGGATTACAGCCGTGAGCCACCAGACCTGGCCCAAGGAGGACATTATCCTGGATTATCTAGATGTGCCCTGAATGTGATCACAGTATCCTTGTAAGACAGACACATGGTGGAGAGGACACACAGAGCAGAGGAGAAACCAGTATTACCACAGAGGTAGAGACGAGTGAGGCAGCCACAAGCCAAGGAATGCTGGCGCCACCGGAAGCAGGAAGAGGCTGTGAAAACTGTCAAAATGGAGCTGCAGCCCGGGGGAGTGGCTCATGCCAGTAATTCCAGCACTTTGGGAGGCTGGGACTGGCTGCTTACCTGAGGTCAGGAGTTCGAGACCAGTCTCTCCAGTATGGTGAAACCCCACCTCGACAAAAATACAAAAATTAGCCAGGAATGATGGCGGGTGCCTGTAATCCCAGCTACTGGGGAGGCTGAGAGAGGAGAACAGCTTGAACCTGGGAGGCAGAGGTTGCAGTGAGCCGAGATCATGCTGTTGCACTCCAGCCTGGGCAACAGAGTGAGACCATCTCAAAAAAAAAAAAAAAAAAAATACACTCTGAAAAATAGAGCCAAGGAAAGGCCATGAAGAGAGGATTCTTGTGCACAAGTGCCCCATTCTCCGCCAGGTGCTGTGGCTCATGCCTGTAATCCCAGCACTTTGGGAGGCTGAGGTGAGAGGATTGCTTGAGTCCAGGAGGTTGAGGCTGCAGTGAGCCTTGACAGTGCCACTGCACTCTGGCCCAGGTGACAGAGCAAGACCCTGTCTCAAAAAGAAAATACCTCACAACCTCACACAAAGACCATCACAACCTTATGCAAAAAATACTTCTGCAAGGGCAGCTGCCCAGCAATGTCCAGCCTCAGACTGGTGCCACCCTTACCACTGATCCTAGTAGCCAAGGATAATCATTTCGAAACAGTTATATACCGAAGCTAAGCTATGAGGATGCAGAGGCATGAGAATGATATAATGGGCTGGGCGCGGTGGCTCACACCTGTAATCCCAGCACTTTGGGAGGCCGAGGTGGGTGGATCACCTGAGGCCAAGAGTTTGAGACCAGCCTGGCCAACATGGTGAAACCCCATCTCTACTAAAAAAAAAAAATACAAAACATAGCCTGGCACTCCAGCCTGGGTGACAGAGTAAGACTCCATCTCAAAAAAAAAAAAAAAGAGAGAGACAGAGAGAGAGATAATTATGCAATGATGATATAATGGACTCCAGGGACTCGAGGGGAAAGCTGGGAGGGGTGAGGGGTAAAAGACTACACACTAGGTACAGCATACACTGCTCAGGTGATGGTGCACCAAGAGCTCAGAAATCACCACGCACACAGTTTACCCTAGCATGGGTATTCCCACTGTGAGGCCCACTCTGGAATAAACATCATTTTCTTTGAGAGCCTTGTTCTGTTTTTTATTTAGGTCAACGAGGCAAACAAGAGATTCTCTCCTGGAGCCCAAGGGAATGCAGCCCTGTGGACACCTAGATACTGAGCTTCTGGCTTCCAGAACTCTAAGAGGATGCATTTCTGTTATTTAAAGCCACCAAGCTTGGGGTGATTTGTAATGGCAGGCACAGGACACTAATATGAATCCAGCGCAGGCAGCCCCAGGCCTCGGCACTGCCGGAACCCCCCACAGGCTGCCTTGGGCTGCGCTGAGCTTCACTCCCCGGGTGCACGCCCCTGATGGGCAGCTTACCACCTGCACAGCCCACCTGCTTCTGTGTCTGGGACTGGTCACCTAGTGGGAGGAAGACTCTGGACGAATGATGTCACCCCTTCAGCAAAGTCTCATGGGCTGAGCCGGAGGCCAGCTTTAAAACCCACCATCCTTGTTTCCACAGCCCTGTCTTTGCATTGTGGGTCTGTGAACCCGGTTTATGGATGAGGAGGCTGAACTAGGCCATGGCTGGGCTTGGAGTCCAGGTTCCCAGGGGGCCAGGGCTCTGGGCAGCGGCTTTACCTCTCAGCACGTTGAGAATGAGGCTGAGAATGGCACCCCCTGCAGGCGACGGCGGTGAGTACAGGGTGTAGTCCCCCAGGGACACCTCCAGGGCATCCACCACCTCAGGCTGGAAATTGGCCAGGTCCTGCAGTGTCAGCTGGCTCCCTGGGGTGAGGAAGAGGACTCCATGAACAGATGGGGAAACTGAGGCAGGAGGAATAACCACAGGTGACAGGTCACACAATGGGATTCCACTCATCCTCTAGCCTCATGGACACAGGGTGATGATAGGTCTGTAGGCAGCAGCCTCAGGACAGGACCCTTGGAGCCAGATGTGGAGGGGTGGACAGAGACCAGAGACAGGGATAGGGAGAGGAAGATGGGAGAGGGAGCTGGCCTTTGAGAGCTTGTGAGGGTGGTCAGCTCAGCTGCTCAAGCCCACCGTGACCCTAACCCTCAGGCTCTGCTGTCCAAGGTCCTGGACCACAGGACTCCTTAGGCCGGCCATGTAAGGTGCATGGCCTCTTGGAGCCCCAGGCACTCCCTCAGGGCCTGGGGAGGAGTCTGCCCTCAACCCCCAGCACCCGGACCTTGGCTCTTTCTCCAGCAGGGACAGGGTATGGGACCTCAGGGAGGCTGACCTTCCTTGGCAATGTCCTCCACCAGCATCCGGCCCAGCCTCCCCGTGTAGAAGACATCTGCCCCCTCTGTGGCCACGGTCTCCAGGGTGGTGGCCAGTGCAGGCCATGGGAGTGGGTCCTGAGGCCTCAGGGGTTCTGTTCCGTTGAAGAAGAGCTGGCTGGGGGGTGGGGGGCAGCCTCAGGGTGGGGCCAGGTCCCAGAGGCAGCCTCACTCCTGCCGGGGTTCTCATGGGTGGAGTCCTCAGGACCCAATAGTGCAGGGCTCCCTGGCCCAGGGTCCCGAGGCACTGGGGTGGACACCAGGGGACAGATTCTCTAGGAGGTGGGGGGGTTGACACCACTCACCCTGCCCATGGCCCTGGTCCAGGGAGGGCACATTTCCCACCTAGGGCCTGTCATCCCCTCACTCCTGGGAGGGCCTGTCAGTAGACTGGGTCAGGCAGGTGAGAGTAACAGTTGAAGCCCTCCTGCCATGCCAGAGAGAGGGAGATGGAGGCCGGGGCCCCAGGGCAGGTGGCAGAGTCCAAATCCACATCTTGAAGTCCTGTCACTTGGGCAATGAACTCCCTCCAGCCTGACTTCCTGAGTTATTTGCCACATGGAGCCAGAAGGGCTATGAAAAGTCCCCTCTGTCCTGGCCTTAAGGTCCCCTGAACCCCCTGAGTGTCCACCCTCCAGTGCAGGAGGGACTGAGGCAGAGCTGGGGTGTGGACTGGGAGCAGACAGGATATGGCCTTGAATCCAGAAGCCCAGGGCCACCCAGTGGGGCTCACCGCAAGGTTGACGCCTGCAGGAAAGGCCGCAGGAAGCTGCTGTGCAGGAACTGGCTGAGGACAGGGGGCACCACATGCCCTCTTCGGAGCAGTGCGATGGTGGGCTGGAACAGCTGCGCCCAGGGCAGGCGGCCATGGCGACGGTGGGCCTCAGCGTAGCCACGGAGCTCCCCGGGCACCCCGATCCACTGGGGCCCTGCACGGCACATCCCAGAGCCCCCACCCTGTGGCTTCCAGGCCTTCCCACAGGTTTTCCGTCACCCCTGCATGTGGCCCCCCAGCTACAGCAGCCAGAGTTAGCTTTCTGCAGCCCACACCTAACCACGCCCCACCCTGCTCAAACTATCTGTGGCTCCCCACAAAGTCCACAGCCAGGCCCATGGGGCCCTGCACAAGCTGGCCCCAGGTGCCCCACCCTTCCCCACCCTGCCCCCCCAACCCATCTCCACTGAAGCCTCCAGGCCTTTGTCCAGCCTGGTTCTTCTCCCTGGATCACCTCAGAGAGCCCCTTCCCAAGTAGGGCCTTCCCATTCCCTGCGGTCCATAAGGCACTGCTCCTTTGTGGGTGTGTGTTGGTCAGTCCTAGTGGCCTGGGGGGTGGGAGTGGGGGACTCACCTGTGCCCAGTGGCAGAGCCTGTGCACACTGGTCCAGCAGGCTCGGGGTGTGGCTGGCTGGCACCGTCTCCCGAGCGTTGATGACCTCCACCTTCCCTGGAATAGGGCAGGGCAGGTGAGTGCTCATGGACCCCGCAGACAGCCTCCGGCCTGCTCTAGGCCTCAGTTTCCATCTCTGCATTATGAAATGGACTCGGGGCTAACATAGGGACAGAAGTTGACACAAAGGTGAAGCGGGCAGAGCAGGGAGCCCAAGACCACCCAGAGACTGGCTTGAGCAAATGGGACTGGCTGGAGAAGGGGTTATGCACTGGTGTGCACAAGCCCATCTTCCCCACGGCAGGTCACGTGTGGACCCACCTGTCGTCACATTGTAGATGGTGAAGATGACCCCTCCACCCAGGCCCATGCTCTGAGGGTTGACAACGCTGGTGCAGACCAGAGCTGCGATGGTGGCGTCCACGGGGGAGCCCTGCTGCTGGAGGATGGCTCTAGGCGACATGGTACAGAGTCAGTGGTGGGGCTCCCCTCCCCGTCTCCCCACCAGGCTTGCTCAGCTGGCACTCATTGTTGAATGGTGACGGAGGTGGCCCATCTACTGCCACCAAACCCCAGGTTAGGTCAGAGAACAAAACCAGGCTTCTCCATCAAATCTGGCTGCTCACAGGTCCACAGCACTCTACAGTTGCAAAACGTGATGCCATTTACACTGACCTTTGCCACAGATAAGGGGCTTCTCAGTTTGCAAAGTACTTCTGTTACAATGGTTCCCAGCAGCTCATATGCCACAGGCAGAACTCAGTCACTCATAGTGGTGCCAGGAGCCCACCCTGGAACTCCACTCCCCATCTCACTAGGGACACTCTGGCCCTGACTACCTCAAGGCTGGCCTTTGGCAGGTGACCCCAGGATCTTTTCCTGACATCAGGGCATGAGGCTTGAGCTGATGGGCCCCACAACTTCTCCTGGGGCCCTGAGTCTATGAAAATGCTCTGGCTTAGGCTGGGATCATTGGCTCACTCCTGTAATCTCAGCACTTTGGGAAGCCAGGGCGGGTGGATCATTTGAGGTCAGGAGTTCGGGACCAGCCTGGCCAACACGGTGAAATCCTGTCTCTACTAAAAATACAAAAAAATTAGCTGAAGACTGGGTGCAGTGGCTCATGCCTGTAATCCCAACACTTTGGGCGACCGAAGTGGGTGGATCACGAGGTCAAGAGATTGAGACCATCCTGTTCAACATGGTGAAACCCCATCTCTACTAAAAATACAAAAATTAGCTGGGCATGGTGGTGCGTGCCTGTAATCCCAGCTACTCAGGAGGATGAGGCAGGAGAATTGCCTGAACCCAGGAGGCGGAGGTTGCAGTGAGCCAAGATCGCGCCATTGCACTCCAGCCTGGGTAACAAGAGCAAAACTCTGTCTCAAAAAAAAAAAAGAAAAGAAAAAAATTAGCTGAATATGATGGTGAGCACCTGTAATCCTAGCTACTTGGGAGGCTGAGGCAGGAGAATTGCTTGAACCCAGCAGGCGGAAGTTGCAGTGAGCTGAAATCGTGCCACTGTACTCCAGTCTGGGCGACACAGCAAGACTATCTAAAAAAAAAAAAAAAAAGAGGCCAGGTATGGTGGCACACACCTGTAATCCCAGCACTTTGGGAGGCTGAGGTGGGCGGATCACTAGGTCAGGAGTTCAAGACCAGCCTGGCCAACATGGTGAAACCCTGTCTCTACTAAAATTACAAAAATTAGCTGGGCATGGTGGCAGGAGCCTGTAATCCCAGCTACTCAGGAGGCTGAGGCAGGAGAATCTCTTGAAATGGTATGGCGGAGGTTGCAGTGAACCAAGATCGTGCCATTGCACTCCAGCTTGGGTGAAAGAGCGAAACTCCATCTCAGAAAAAAGAAAAGAATTTCTCTGGCTTACCCCTCTCCATCTGTTCATGGGCAGAAAGAGGTGGGCCCTTCAGCCCTGAGGGGCTGGTCAGCCTGGCCTACATTGTGATGATCCCTGTCCCTGGGGCACAGCCCTGCACAACTCACTGAGGGCAACCTTTTCTCTCACACCCAGGAATCCTCCCCAGGACCTCAAGAAGCCAGCATTTAAACCTCAGTTGTGGATGGCGAAACCAAGGGCCAAAGAGGGAGTAGACATGGGTCCCTACACCCACCCTGCAGGACCTCTGACCTCAGCACCCTTCTTCAGCTCAGGCATCTGTGGCGTGACCTGGCATCTGGACAGAAACCCTCCCCAGCTCCTGAGCCACGTGTCCCTCCCTGGGCCAACATGTAGCACACATGGGCTTGGCAGGGACACACATCATCTTGGAATGGGAAAGACAGCACAAAGCCAGAAGCAGGAAATAACAAGTCAGGCATAAACACTAATTTTTAATAAGAATAAAACACCATAAACAAAGCCAAATGACAAACTGAAGAGAAAAAACACTTCAAATTCCCATCCCAGACAAAGGCTTCACCTCCTAACTAAATGGAGTGCGCCCTTGCTCTTCCAACCTGCCTGCTTCCAGCCTAATCAACTGTCTTGGCTTCCAGGGAAAAATGGGGACAATGGTCCAAAGAGGGCACAGACCCAGGTCCCTGCACCCACCTCCCCAACCCTGCCAGGCTTTGGTTTTCCTCCCACCTCCCTGGTCCCATGATTTTTGGGGTCCCAAGTTCGGTTCTTGGTCCTTATGCATCTATATCTGCTCCCTGGGTGAGCCCACAGGCTCACGGCACAAGATGCAACCTGTGTGCCGATAACTCCCCAGCTTTATCTCCAGCCAGTCCTCTCCCTACACTCCAGACGCTTATCCGCAGCTGTGCACAAGACACCATACATTTCAAACACACCGTGATCTAAACTGCACTTTTGATTTTCCTTCCAACCTCCCCACGAAATGGCTCCTCTCCTAGTCCTTACTGACTTAGAAATTGACACAATCACTCCCCCTTTTTGCTCAGTGTCTACACTCTGGAGCCATCCTGGATTGGTCACTTCCTTCCCCACATCCAACCCACCAAGTGACTCCAGATGGAGGTTATACCTCCATCTCCACCACCTCGGTCCAAGCCACCAACCTCTCTCACCTGGGTTATTGCAATAGCCTCCTACCCAGGCCCCAGTGTCTGCCTTGCTCCCTTACATTTTAACAAAATAATCTGTTAAATGTAAATCAAACTTCATGGTAATGGGAGACTGTAATTCAGACCACACTTCCCACAGAGAACTAGAAAAGCCCAGCAAATAGAAAACGTGTGCTTAACAGCGTAGGAGGCAGAGAAGCTCAGGGCTGTAGGGAAGCAAGGCTGGCATTCCCCTCAAAGCGACGGCCAAGCCCGAGGAGGCTAACAGACTGAGCGCTGCTCCTTTTTTTCCCTTTTTTTTTTAACCTTTTTGTTTTTATTTTTTTGAGACAGAGTCTTGCTGTGTCACCAGGTGCCAGGCTAGAGTGCAGTGGCATGATCTTGGCTCACTGCAACCTCCGCCTCCCATGTTCAAGCAATTATCCGGCCTGGGCCTCCCAAGTAGCTGGGACTACAGGCACCCACCACCATGCCCAGCTAATTTTTGTATTTTTTAGTAGAGACGGGGTTTCACCATGGTTTCCATCTCTTGACCTTGTGATCCACCCACCTCGGCCTCCCGAAGTGCCGGGATTACAGGCGTGAGCCACCACATGGGGCAAGACAAAACCTTTTAAAGCATCCAGAGGAAAAAAGATATTGCCTTTAGGCTGGCGTTGGGGCTGGCTCACACCTGTAATCCCAGCACTTTGGGAAACGGAGGTGGGCAGATCACCTGAAATGAGGAGTTTAAGACCAGCCTAGCCAACACAGCAAAAATCCATCTCTACTAAAAATACAAAAATTAGTCGGGTGTGGTGATGGACACCTGTAATCCCAGCTACTTGGGAGGCTAAGGCAGAAAAATCGCTTGAACCCAGGAGGTAGAGGTTGCAGTGAGCCGAGATCATGCCATTGCACTCCAGCCTGGATGACGAAGTGAGACTGTCTAAAAAAATAAAATTAAATTAAATTAAAAATAACAGTCCAGGCATGGTGGCTCAGGCCTGTAATCCCAGCACTTTGGGAGGCTGAGGCGGGCGGATTGCCTGAGGTCAGGTGTTCCAGATCAGTCTGGCCAACATGGTGAAACCCCGTCTCTATTACAAATATAAAAAAATTAGCTGGGAATGGTGGCATGGACCTGTAATCCCAGCTACTCAGGAGGCTGAGGCAGGGGAATTGCTTGAACCAAGGAGATGGAGGTTGCAGTGAGCTGAGATTTCGCCACTGACTGCCCTCCAGCCTGGGCAACACAGTGAGACTCTGTCTCCAAAAAAATTAAAATAAAATAAATATGTCCGGGCACAGTGGCTCATGCCTGTAATCTCAGCACTTTGGGAGGCCGAGGCAGATGGATAACCTGAGGTCAGAAGTTCGAGACCAGCCTGACCAACATGGAGAAACCCTGTCTCTACTAAAAATACAAAATTAGCTGGGTGTGGTGGCACATGCCTGTAATCCCAGCTACTAGGGAGGCTGAGGTAGAAGAATCACTTGAACCAGGGAGGTGGAGGTTGTGGTGAGCTGAGATCGAGCCATTGTACTCCAGACGAGGCAACAAGAGTGAAACTTTGTCTCAAAAAAAAAAAAAATAAAAAATTAGTCAAGCATGGTGGCTCACACCTGTAATCCCAGCTACTCAGGAGGCTGAGACAGGAGAATTGCTTGAACCCAGGAAGCAGAGGTTACAGTGAGTTGAGATTGTGCCACTGCACTCCAGCCTGGGCAACACAGTGAGACTCTGTCTCAATAAAAAAAAAGTGAAAATAGAATATATATATGTTTATTTTGCCCATGGCACAGCTCTCAGCTCTCAAGAGATCCTTGTCTGCGTGCCCAAACACAGTTTTTCCCAAAGATACTTTTATAAATAAAAAATAAAGGGTAACAGAAGAGGTAAATCTAAATAAATGTTATTGGTATAAAATTACAGTAGTATAGAAAACAATGATGTCTTGTGAGGTTTAAAATAAACAAAACATACTGAAATATGCATGGGTGAAATTACATATCTGGGATTTGCACTGAAACAATGTTGGGTGGAGGGAGGCAGGAAAGAGTATATATGAAATTAGCCTGGCCAGAAGATTGCTGTTGAAATTGAATGGATACATGGGGCTTCATTGTACAATTCTCTTTACATTTCTTTCTTTCTTTCTTTCTTTTTTTTTTTTGAGACAGAGTTTCGCTCTTGTTACCCAGGCTGGAGCGCAATGGCATGATCTCAGCTCACTGCAGCCTCCGCCTCCTGGGTTCAGGCAATTCTCCTGCCTCAGCCTCCTGAGTAGCTGTGATTACAGGCATGCACCACCATGCCCAGCTAATTTTTTGTATTTTTAGTAGAGACGAGGTTTCACCATGTTGACCAGGATGGTCTCGATCTCTTGACCTCATGATCCACCCGCCTCGGCCTCCCAAAGTGCTGGGATTACAGGCGTGAGCCACTGCGCCCGGCCAATTCTCTTTACTTTTACAAAGCGGTACACTCTCAATATAAATAAGAATTAAAAACACACAAAACACACAGATACATATATTCATACACATATATTTAAAATACACAAAAATATTAGCATATAAGTCATTAGAGGGTAAAGTTAGTTCCTGTTGCAAGGTTCTTGTACTGACCAGGAAGAGGACAGAAGTATTAACTCAGAGGCTAGGTGCAGTGGCTAACGCCTATAATCCCAGCATTTTGGGAGGCCGAGGCGGGTGGATCACCTGAAGTCAGGATTTCAAGACCAACCTGACCAACATGGTGAAACCCTGTCTCTATTAAAAAAAAAAAAATTAGGGCCGGGCGCGGTGGCTCAAGCCTGTAATCCCAGCACTTTGGGAGGCTGAGGCGGGTGGATTAGGAGGTCAAGAGATCGAGACCATCCTGGTCAACATGGTGAAACCCCGTCTCTACCAAAGATACAAAAATTAGCTGGGCATGGTGGCGCGTGCCTGTAATCCCAGCTACTCAGGAGGCTGAGGCAGGAGAATTGCCTGAACCCAGGAGGCGGAGGTTGCAGTGAGCCGAGATCCTGCCATTGCACTCCAGCCTGGGTAACAAGAGCGAAACTATGTCTCAAAAAAAAAAAAAAAACAAATTAGCCAGGCCTAGTGGTGCACGCCTGTGGTCCCAGCTACTCAGGAGACTGAGGCAGGAGAACTGCTTGAACCCAGAGGCAGAGGCTGCAGTGAACTGAGATTGCTCTGCTGCACTCCAGCCTGGGCAGAAGAGCGAGACTTCCTCTGTCTCAAGAAAAAAAGAAAGTACTAACTCATGGTAGGCTTTGATAAGTGAAGGATGCATGTTGTAAGCTACTATCATCTTTTAAAATAACTCCAGACTGCCCAGTTACAAAACTAATAGAGAGGGAGGAAATTGAATAATAAAAATAATAACTGCAAAACAAGATGTAAGAGGAGATAAGAAGAAACAGAATAGGCACAGAAAACAAATTGGTGGTGGCTTTCAACCCAAATGAATTGGTAAGCTGTGTAACTTTTTTTTTTTTGAGACAGAGCCTCACTCTGTCTCCCAGGCTGCTTGCAGTGACGTGATCTTGGCTCACAGCAATCTCTACCTTCTAGGCTCAAGTGATTCTCCCATCTCAGCCTCCCAAGTAGCTGGTACTATACGTGTGCCAACTTAGAATTATATTAGCCACACTCGGCTAATTTTCGTATTTTTTTGTAGAGGCAGGGTCTCGCCAAGTTGCCCAGGCTGGTCTTGAACTCCTGGGCTTCATTGATCCACCCACCTCTACCTCCCAAAGTGCCGAGATTACAGGCATGAGCCACCATGCCCAGCATGACTATTTTTAATGAAGTAGACTTTAAGAAGAAAAGTGTCATTAGAGATAAGAGACACATCACGGAAAAGAAGTTACTAAAAGCCGGGTGTGGTGGCTCACACCTGTAATCCTGGCACTTTGGGAGGCTGAGGCGAGCAGATCACCTGAGGTTGGGAGTATGAGACCAGCCCTTGGAACATGTCAAGACCCCATCTCTACTAAAAATACAAAAATTAGCTGGGCATGGTGGTGGGAGCCTGTAATTCCACCTACTAGGGAGGCTGAGGGAGGAGAATCGCTTGAACCCGGGAGGGAGAGGTTGTGATGAGCTGAGATGGTGCCATTGTCCTCCAGCCTGTGCAACAAGAGCGAAACTCAGTCTCAGAAAAAAATTTTAAAAAAGTTACTAGCTAGTTTCAGTATTAACATCCAGGAAACTGGAGGTAAAACATCTAGAACTTAACATCCAGGAAATTGGATGTAAAAGTTTTTTTAGAGAAACTAAACCAATAGGTTATACATAGACAGAGAGAGATTTATTTTAGGCATTGGCTCATGTGATTGTGGGGACTAGCAAGTTTAAAAACTATAGGGCAAGCCAGCAGGCTATAAATTCAGGTAAGAGCTGATCTTGAAGGCTAGAAGCTAAAATCTGTAGAGCAGTCAGCAGGCCAGACGCCCAGGCAGGACATCTGTGTTACCGTCTTGAAGCAGAATTCCTGCTTCTCTAGAAAACCTCAGTTTTTGCTCTTAAGGCCTTCAACTGATTGGATGTGGCCCACTTATATGATGGTGGGTAATCTGCTTTACTTGAAGTCAACTGACTGTCAATGTTAATCACATCTATGAAATAACCTCCAGTAAGATATTGACAAGCATTTGACCAAATAACGGAGCACCATAGATTAGCCAAGTTGACTGACATATAAATTAACCATCAGGAGCGAATAGAATGTCCAAAAAAACAAAATACTAGGGGTACTATATCTTATATAGCTATCATAATTATGTAAAACATATAATTATAGAATGAAGATGTTACCATAATCATTAGAACAAAAATACAAACTTTTTTTTTTTGAAACCAAGTCTTCCTCCATCACCCAGGCTGAAGTGCAGTGGTGCAATTTTTGCTCACTGCAACCTATGCCTCTCGGGTTCAAGAGATTCTCCTGCCTCAACTTCTAGAGTAGCTGGAATTACAGGTACCCACCACCATGCCTGGCTAATTTTTTTGTTTTTTTTGAGACAGAGTTTCGCTCTTATTACCCAATCTGGAGTGCAATGGCACGATCTCGGCTCACCGCAACCTCTACCTCCTGGGTTCAGGCAATTCTCCTGCCTCAGCCTCCTGAGTAGCTGGGACTACAGGTGCACGCCACCATGCCCAGCTAATTTTTTGTATTTTTAGTAGAGACAGGGTTTCACCATGTTGACCAGGATGGTCTTGATCTCTTGACCTCGTGATCCACCCACCTCGGCCTCACAAAGTACTGGGATTATATGCGTGAGCCACCGCGTTCAGCCAAAAATCACTTTTTTTACAAAGATCAAAACAGACATTATGCTGGAGATGAGAGACCTCACTGTCACTGTGCTCCTTTTGTATGTCTACTAGGCACAGTGCTGGGTCCAGACTCACATAAGCCTTAGGGACCCACACCCAGGGGCTCTGGCTGTAGCAGAATCCAAAGAATAAAAGCTGGTGCTGACAGAGTAGGAGACAGGGCCAGGCATGGTGGCTCATGCCAGTAATCCGAGCAGTTTGGAAGGCCGAGGTGGGCAGATCACGAGGTCAACAGATCAAGACCATCCTGGCCAACATGGTGAAGCCTGGTCTCTACTGAAAATTCAAAAATTGCCGGGCGCGGTGGTGCACTAAGTTTGGCATCAATATGGTGGCCTCCCAGGAGTGAGGGACCACCAGGTTGCCTAAAGACGGGTGAACCGGCCCAGGTCTGAAACGGAGCAGGTCTCAAAACTCCCATGATAATCAGTAGTGGGATCACACCTGTGAATAGCCACTGCACTCCAGCCTGGGTAACAAAATGCGACCCTGTCTCTTAAAAAAATAAATAAAAATTTTGAAAAATTAAAGAAAATTTAAAATTAGCTGGGTGTGGTGGCGTGTGCCTGTAGGCCCAGCTACGTGGGAGGCTGAGGCAGGAGAATCGCTAGAACCCGGGATGCGGAGGTTGCAGTGAGCCAAGATCGTGCCACTGCACTCCAGCCTGGTGACAGAGCCTGACTCCGTCTCAAAACAAAACAAAAAAGAGTAAGAGACTGGACTCTGGGAGGGCCTGCTAGTGAGAGGTAAGCACAGAGGGGAGAGATGGAGGTAGGAGCATGGGCTTCTGGTGGCCCCAGCAGACCCTGCGGCAGCCTGGCCAGCGGCCCCTGCAGGGAGGCATCTTGGCCAGGAGGACGCTGCAGCAGGCCTCTCGCTGAGGCCCGTAGCCAGCCCGGCCAGGGTCCCAGAGTCCAGTGACCCCTGTTCTGCAGCAGCAGCTGGGGCCAGACCCAGGCTCTCTTCCACTCCCAGCTTCTTAAAACAGGAAGTGGAGAGAGAGTCGTTTGACAAAACACTGTTGCAAACCACATCCTATCTCTTCACCAAGGGAGACTTGGAGGGAGTATGGGCGGAGGAAGCATTAGAGCAGAGATCCCTACTCAACCACTGACCCTCACGCACACAGCAGGGCATGGGAGACCCCCAAACAGTCACTCGGGGAGGCATAGCAGGTCCAGACTCCACTGGGAGATCTGTGGCAGCAGGTCACCATTCCCAAAGGCCATGTGCCCACGGGTGGTCTCTGGTGCCTGAGACCCCAGTCTCATTTGCATCTTTGTGACTTCAAGTTTAAGTGGGTGCCACATTTCTGTATGTCCTCCTGAGCAGAGAAGGAGCACTGCCCAGGGTGGCCTCTGACGTCAATCCCTTGAATCCCCTGGGAGCCACTGGGGAGGCCAAGCTGTCACCAGCCCCGACTTGTCCCTGAGCTGCCATTCTCAGCCCTATGGAAGGAGGCAGAAAGCCCTGAAAATAAACCAAAGGACCAGGTCACAAGGGGCTGGAGGGCGGCAGAGCAATCAGGGCAGGGAAGGATGGACAGACAGGGGAATGGAGGGAGGAAGGAACAAATGAAAAGGCGAATGAATGAACAAAGAGAGAGAACAGCCTCCCTTGCTTGAGTGCTGTTCCCTTCAGTTTACAAAGCACTGGAACCCTTCCAACAGCCTGCAAGACAGAACTTCTGGGAAGCAGACCAGGTGGCTGGCAGGGAGGGGCTGCTTGCCGTGGCTTTTGTGGGCCCAGTGGGAGGCTGGGGGCAGGAAGGGGCATCCTGTGTGTTCCCGCTCTGCAACGGCAATGGCGGAGGCCTCCCTTGGGCTGGGCTTCCTGGAAGAGGTCGGGAAACGCCCGCTGTTGTCCCTCTCCACCACATTCTCATCCAGGGCACCAAGTATCAGTCACTCAGCTCATGGGACCCAGGCCCTGGCTCAGGGAGAGGGGATATGAGGGGTGGGGTGCTGGGTATCCCAGGACTGAGAGATCAGAGATGTGGCCCCGTGCTGGGAGTTGGGGCAGATGGGCTGTGGCAGCATCGTGTGGACCCCAGCAGTCCAGTACCCGCACAGAGATCCTCTGAACCCCTTCACCTATGACCTTGGGAGAAGACCCCAGCCTTGGAGAACTAGAGGGGCCTGCACCAGCTAGCAGGGTCAGGCAGGAACAGACCGGTTCCCAAATGAGATATGCAAATGGGCCTCCTGAACCCTGGAGCCAGGCATAGACTCACACACACCATTGTCCCTAAATCCCCACCTGCCTTACAGGCACACCCTGCCACCTGTTCTGTGCAAGGGTCCTGAGGCTGCCTCCTTGTGCCCAAGCCCTACAGGCAGTGAAGCCCAAACCACATGGCTCTTGCTTCCTGGGCCAATGCACGTGCACGTGCACACACACACACACACACACACACACACACGCCTCTCCTCCTGGGAGGCGCTGGCTGCCAACGGCCACCCAGCTCCCTTCCACCTCTCGCTCACCGTCCAATATCCGAGCAGATCTTGGAGTCAGCAGCAACAGCAGCGTGGGCAAAGGCCTGGGGGCCACAGGGGACCTGGTGGCCAGAGAGGACCACAGCCAACACAATGACAGCCAGCGCCAGCCCCAGCCCCAGCAGGGCCAGACCGACTGTGGCGCCGCAGCCCCGCGCCATGGCTCCGCAGCCCAGGAGAGGGGAGGCTGGTGGGCAGACAGAGGGACAGATGGGTGGGCAGATGAAGGGACAAGAAGATGCACAGATAGACTCGCAGGTAATTGGACAGATGGACAAACAGGTGGGGCTGGAGACAGACACAAAGATGGACTGACAGACAGTCCGGATAGCTGGACAGAGAGGACAGTAAGAGAAAGATGGTCAGATAGAGTCGGGCTTACAGAATGGGGACAGTTAGACAGGTCTGAACCGTGAGCTGCCAGATGGACAGATGGGTGAACGGATAGGAGGCTGGTGGCCGGCAGCTGTGGTGAGCTGCTGCCTTCCCCAAGTGCACACTACTGAGTGGCCGAACTCACGCCTCAACTTCCAGTTTTCAGTTCATGCTTGATTCCTGGCAGGAGGCCAGTCAGCAAAGCATCAGAGGGGAGTTTTCCTTGCCTAGTGAAGTCAGCTGCTGTGTTAACGCCCCCACTGGTGGTGGGTTCCGAGGCCCCGCCTGCTACCCGCCAGAGCCCAGGGCCACATTGTCCCAATGTGCTTGAGAAGTGCCTGCAGCACTGCGGTTGCTAGGTGGGGGCAGGGCTCCCAAGAATCTCCACACCATTCCCCGGTGGAGGTTCCCGGCAGCTCCCAGGACAGCAGAGCTGAGGCTGCTCAACTCTCCCCGCCCAAACCGGCCAGGCTGCCCCCCTCCCAGAGTGGAGCCCCACCCCCAGCTCCCACCTCCATCCCTAACCCTCTCTGCATGGCCCAGCCCAGACAGTGTCAAGGTGGAGCTGAGAGGGAGGGAGAGGGAGAGAGACCCAAGGTGGTGTCACTCAGGACCTGGGTTCAAGTCTCTATGCTTCTGCAGCCTGGCCTGGGTCCCCCAGTTCCCCAGGATGACCAAGGGCTTCCCAGTCTGCACGGAGAACAGGCAGACTTGAGAGCACCAGATGCCGATGACTACAAGACACTCAATGTGGGGAATGCAGACACCATGCCTCTAGCCCTTGGCACTGGGACCATCCATGCCTGGGACTTGCTGTCCTGGAAATGCAGCATGGGCCTCCAGGGAGGGAGGCTGAGCCACCACGCCCCGCCTGCAACTCTCCCCCACCCTGGCTGCGGGTCTGCTTTACTGAATCCAAATCTGCTATTACAGTGTCCCCGTCCTCCCCAGGCCTCAGGGTGCTTAACTGGGAGGCAACCAGGAGAGTGAGAACCCACTGAGGGGCTCCGTTGACCAGGCTCAGCAGGCGATGTGGGCTGGACACCTTCCCACACAGCGCCCCGAGTCCTCCCCACTTCCTTCCCAGCTGAGCACTGCCAGCTCCAGATGTCTACACCTGGAATCAGAGCCCTCGACCTGGACAGCAGAGAAGCCGAGGCGCAGAGACAGACTGTGTCCTTACAGGCCACACAGCCTGCCAGGCCCCTATGTCCAGCCGAAGCCCCTGGTCAGCCTGGGTCGGAGTGGTTGTTTAGAGGCAGGCTGTTCCCACGGCTGCCTCTCACAGTAGGGGGCCTGTGGATGCCTCCTCCCACCCCCACCCGACTCACAAGCCTCAGTGACATTGTTCAATCAGGAGCCAAAGCACATTCCTGGGCCCAGGCCAGGCCACCCACCCACCCGCTGCAGCCCTCGAAGCCCAGAGGCCAGGACAGCAGGGACAGTGGCGACAGCAGCTTGGGGGATGCCCCCCCTCCTCTCCCCACCATCCTGGGCAGGCAGAGGCCAGGGTGCAAGGACTGCTTGAGCAAAGGCCCAGGGAAAGGAATGGGTGTCATTCTGGTCCTGGCTAGAGGCACAGCGAGGGACATCCCTGAAGTCCTTACTCAGGAAATGATAGGGGCAGGGGCGATGAGAAGGAAAGAGAGGATTTAAGCCCCCTACTCCCCGAGGTAGTCCTGGGCTGAGCCCCATGAGACCTGGAGAACCATGGTGTGCCCCACCGGTGTGTCAGGTCCTGGAAGCCTTGTGGCCAGCTCTGACTTCTCTTGCTGCTGCACAAGCCAGAGCAAGACATGCCCCTCCAGCCTCAGTCTTCTCCCTGCAAATGGGGCCACAGCCTTTCCTCTCAGGCTAAAATAAGAATTGAGACCAGGCGCAGTGGCTCACTCCCATAATCCTAGCACTTTGGGAGGCCGAGATGGAAGGACTGCTTGAAGTCAGGAGTTTAAGACCAGCCTGATCAATAGAATGAGACCCCATCTCTATTTGTTTAAATAAAAAAAATTTTTTTTTTTTGAGACGGAGTTTCGCTCTTGTTACCCAGGCTGGAGTGCAATGGCGTGATCTCAGCTCACCGCAACCTCCGCCTCCTGGGTTCAGGCAATTCTCCTGCCTCAGCCTCCTGAGTAGCTGGGATTACAGGCACGCGCCACCATGCCCAGCTAATTTTTTGTATTTTTAGTAGAGACGGGGTTTCACCATGTTGACCAGGATGGTCTCTATCTCTTGACCTCGTGATCCACCCGCCTCGGCCTCCCAAAGTGCTGGGATTACAGGCTTGAGCCACCGCGCCCAGCTGTTTAAACAAATTTTTTTTTAAATTACATAGGCCGGGTGCAGTGGCTCACACCTGTAATCCCAGTACTTTAGGAAGCCGAGGCAGGCAAATCATTTGAGGTCAGGGGTTCAAGACCAGCCTGGCCAACATAGTGAAATCGCAACTGTCATAAAAATTTAAAAGATTTAGCCAGGCATGGTGGCGGGCGCCTGTAATCCCTGCTACTCAGGAGGCTGAGGCAGAAGAATTGCTTAAACCCAGGAGGCGGAGGTTGCAATGAGCTAAGATCATGCCACTGCACCCAGCCTGGATGACTGAGACTTCATCTCAAGAAAAAATTAAGTAAATAAGGATTGAGGAGTCACTTGTACACCAGTTAAGCCCACCTCCATCTCAACCCTGGGGAGTCCCAGAGGCAGAACCCTCCAGGGCTTAGACCCAGTGGAACTCTCCTTGGCAGGCACAAAACCCTGTTTGCCTGTGGGCCCTTTGCAATCACCAGGTTTTCAGGCTCCTGAACAAGAGCCATGATGTGGTCCCTGGCCCCAGTGCCCCTGGCGATATCCAGGTGCTGGGCTGTGACCACCACCCCTCACCAGCCCACCTCCACCAGCCTTGCCCAGAACCCCTCCCCAGTGTGAAAACTTGTGTGCAGAGGACAAGGGAGGGAGGCCTGGCGGGGCTGCCGATGGTGAAGGCCACCGTGTCTAGCTGTTCCCTTCCAGACCCACTCCCTCTGGGCTGTGTCCCCAGCTGGGCCAAGCCCTGATCCCTGGGATCTGGGGACCTCTTCCAGTTTGCTGTTCCCTGAGAACCAGGCCTCCCTCTGGAGAGGATCACAAGCTTGGGTTTCATTCTGGGCTTGCACTTGGAAAGCCCCCCCTCCGCAAGGGCTTGGCTCTGACTGGGATGTTTTGCTTCAGCCTCTTGCCCAATCCCCACTCCTCAGACCTCAGCTTCACCTTCCTGTGTCCTCGGCAGGGTTAGCTGGACGCCCGCGGGTCTGAGAAGGCGCCCGGGTTCCCGGCATCAGCTGGCCACCCTCTGCCTAAGTGCTAGGGTCGTGGCGCACCCTTGTGGCTGGTCCTAGGTAGTGTCGCTGCCCAGCCCCAGGAAGGGAGGGCCTGTCCTCAAGTCTTAGGGCTCAGGGTTGGGTGGGGCAGGGCTTGGCGCAGACCTGTCCCTGGCCCCCAGCCATGCACCTGGCTCTCCCCATGCTGAAGATGCTGAAGCTCGTTCCAGCGCCTGCAGTGTGAAGATCTCCAAATCCCACCCTTCCGTTCCTCCCCAGCCAGATGGCTCCATTTTACACACAGGACAGAGGCCCAGAGAGTGGGGAGCCAGGCCAGGGAGGCTGCCTGAAGCCTGGCACAGCAGCCTCATTTATTGTGTTGCTCTGCTGCTCACAGGGGAAGCACATCCCCCAAAGTCCCCTTCCTGGCCCTGGTGAGTATCTTGTCCCTGGATTGCTGGTCGGCCTTGTCTGCCCCGAGCACTCAGTAGCCAGCAGGCTCCCCGCCTTTCCTGGAGTCTGAGGCAGCTGCCCAGCCACCAGCCGTGCGGACGATGGCCTGCACCACAGCGATGAAGGAGGATGCGATCTTGGTGTGATGGTGCCGGGCCTCCAGTGCTGCAGTCACTGCCTGGGGGGTGGGAGGAGAGGGGAGAGGACTGAGCAGTGTTCCATATGCCACCTGAACCATGCCTGTGGTCACAGGTCTCAGCCCAGGTGGTGCTATTTGGGGTCATGAGATCAAGAAGAGCAGGGGTCTCATTGGAGCAGGCGGCTTGGCCCGCATGGCACAGGAGATCCAGATGGCCCAGGTACCAGACAGAGGACACCAACCATTGTCTGCTCTGTGATGATCCAGGCCTCCAGCCCAGGATGCCCTGTGGCCCCACACCATGACTCAGTTTCCCCAACCCCCCGCCCACCTGGTCAATGTTTCTCTCCACTGTCGTGACGTTGGGCAGAAGCTGGTTGTGCAGCCGGGGCTCCTCCACAGCCCGCTTCACGTCATAGCCGAACCAGAGGTGGTAGATGATGGCCTGGGGCATGGGGGTGTGATCAGCATGGCCTAGGGGCTGGGCAGGGTTGGGTGGGGCAGGCAGGCCCAGGGAGGGAAGGGGTGACACATACCAGTGCCGTGGCCGTGGTGATCTGTGTACCCCCAGAAGCTCCCACCACCATCCGGACCTGGCCGTCCTTGCCCACCATGATCGTGGGGCACATGGATGAGAATGGTTGCTTCCCTGAGGCCAATGGGAGAAGACAGGGATGCCGGTCAGCTGCCTGCCCAGACACCCGTCCCTCTCCACCCCAGTCCCCCACCCCCGGACCTCCACCCCATACCTGGATGAATGAAATTTGTGGGTGAGGGGGGCACCCCAAACTCGTTGATGATGTTGGGAGAGCTGAAGTCGTCCATTTCGTCATTGAACAGAATGCCACTAACCGGGGAGCGGACCTTGGAGCCAAAGCTACAGCCCAGCCAGGTCAGACAGTGCCCAGCCTCACTCGGCCCAGCCTGGTCCCATCCACCTACTGAGGCTCAAACATACTTCCTGTGAGGCCCAGAGCAAGCTACCAAGGCAGGGCCTGTTTCCCACCAGGATAAAAGGTGATGGAGTCACCTTCCTGGATAAGCCGGCAGTCTCTGGGCCACCCGCCCCTGGCCCTGCCCCACCCCGGCGGCCCAGCAGCCCCTACTAGAGGTTGATGGTGCTGGTGGCAGACACAGCACTGCCGTCCTCTGCGATGACAGACAGGTGGGCAGTGCCCCCATCATCCGGCATGTAGAACTCGGGCTCGTAGTAAGAGGTCGGGTGGGTGGTGTCGTCAGAGATCTGAGCCCGGAGCTGGGCGGCGAAGAACTCGGAGGTCATGTTGCGGACCACCTGCCGAGACCCCAGAGCTGGCCTGAGGAGGTGAGGAGGGAGGGTGCGGAGGGGGCACAGGGTTGTGCAAGCAGGTCTCAGAAGGCCCCCAACTGTGGCTCTGACCACAACCCTCCGGCACCCACAGGCTTCTGTGTCTCCCCAGGGCCCAAGGGCGGGCCCAGCCACCTTGCGTGACCCATATGACTCCCTGTCTCCAGCCCCTGTGTCTGTCGAGTTCCAGCAACTCTGAATGTCTGTCTGCCTGGCCCTCAGCCTCAAGACATTTAGTGCATTCAATCAGTCGTTCATTCACGCAGATGTTTCTAGAGCTTGCATTGCATGCCTGGCACTGGGGAATCAACAGGGAACAGACACTTAGGTCCCCGCCCTCATGCCAGAAAAAACATGCACATGGGGAAAGTGCTGAAATCACAAGCCAGGTAAGGGGAATGGAGAGGCACAGGTATGGACAAGAGTGGTCAGGGAGGGCTTCTCGGAGGAGGCAATGTCTGAGAAGAGCCTGGAATGCAGCTTAAATGGTTAGTGCAAGGTAAGGGGAATGCAGAAGCATGAGGTATGGACAGAGTGGTCAGGGAGGGCTTCTCGGAGGAGGCAATGTCTGAAAAGAGCCTGGAATGCAGCCTCAATAGTCAGCACAAAGGCCCTGAGGCAGGTGGTATAGGCTGGTGAGTGAATGGGATGAAGGGGAGAAGAGGATGCAGATGCAGGCTGGGGCCCATCCCACGGGACCTCCTAGGTCCCATAAGGACTTTGGGTTTTGCTCTTGTGTCACACAGGCTTAGGGCAGAGGGTCAGCAGCCTGGGGAATGTTTTCACAGGGTCCCTCTGGTGGCTGTGAGGGGGATAAGGATAAAGTCCAAAGGCTGCGGGTGTCAACCAGGGGAGAGATGATGGCTTGCCCTGGGTAGGACAGAGAGAAGAATCAAGGACGGCCCCGACTAGGGAGGTAAACCCCGCAGAAGCGGCAGGTGTGGGGACGGTCAGGAGCTTGATTCTGGATACTTCATCAGACCTGAAAAGCATGGGTGCGCGGATAAGCATGGCCTACATGTGTGGACAAGGGCGGGCTGAGAGATGAACATGGAGGTATTGATATTGAGTGGCTGCTGAATACCACGAGCCTGGACAGTGTCCCCAAGGCAGTGGTGAGGGCTGACCAAGAGGAGAGGAGGAGGTGAGGGGGGCAGACAGGATGGGCCCAGGAGGCCAAAGGGAGTGCCTCAAGGGAGTTTCAGCAACAGCCCACAGACTAGCTGGCCAACTCCAGGGAAAGATGTTCTGTCTGAATGTGCTCCCAAGGAAACAGAAAGGCAAGTCCAGGACGTGAGACATTTTCCAAGACGACTGCCCCGGCTTTAAAAATCAACAAAACAGGCTGAGCAGGCCGGGCACAGTGGCTCACGCCTGTAATCCCAGCACTTTGGGAGGCCAAGGCGGGCGGATCACCTGAGATCGGGAGTTTGAGACCAGTCTGACCAACATGGAGGAACCCCGTCTCTACCAAAAATATAAAATTAGGCAGGTATGGTGGTTCAGGCCTGTAATCCCAGCTACTCGGGAGGTTGAAGCAGGAGAATCGCTTGAACCTGGGAGGCAGAGATTGCAGTGAGCCAAGATCACACATTGCACTCCAGCCTGGGCAACAAGAGTGAAACTCCATCTCAAAAAAAAAAAAAAAAAAAACAGTCTGAGTGTGGTGGTTCACACTTGTAATCCTAGCACTTTGGGAGGCTAAGGTGGGATTTGAGCCCAGGAGTTCGAGACCAGCCTGGGCAACATGGCAAGCCCCTGACTCTAAAAAAAAAAATGCAAAAATTAGCCAGGTGTGTGGGGCATGTGCCTGTGATTTCAGCTGCTTGGGGGGCTGAAGTGGGAGGATTTCTTGAGCCCTGGAGGTTGAGGCTGTGGCTGAGATCATGCCACTGCACTCCAACCTGGATGACAGAGACAAAACAGCCGAGGGCGCCTACTGTAGGTAAAGAGAAGGGACACAGATATGTCACCCGGATATCCTGCTGTGGTATGTTCAAGTCCCCACTCTTGGCAGACACACCCTGAAGTGTGACATCAGCAACCTGTCTAATCACTCAGAGAAAACACGAATACCAGTAGATGTGGGTGGAGACAGACAGTTAGGAATCTGGCAGAAACGTCCATGCTGCACACTCCAGAGAAAGGGAACGGTGACACCTGGGTGGTTGGTTGGTTTGTTTTATATTTGTGTAGGTGTGAAAATTTGCAAGAGGAAAACTTGAGGAGAGTGTGGTGAGCTATGTGAGATGCTGCTGATGGGGAAACTGGGGCTGGACATGGCGATCTGGTGGCATGGGGATAGAGCAGGAGGCTTTAGCCTGAAGGGAGAGAGGACGTAGCCCGCCCATGTTTGCTCTAGGAGGAGCAGAGGACAGAAGGAGGCAGGAGATGAAAGTTTCTGGAGCAACAACAGCTGCCTTTCTTTCAGGAATGATCCATTATAAGGTGTAAATGCCAGACGCGGTGACTCACACCTGTAATCCCAGCACTTTGGGAGGCCGAGGCAGGTGGATCACCTGAGATCAGAGTTCGAGACCAGGCTGGCCAACATGGTGAAACCTCATCTCTACTAAAAATATAAAAGATTAGCCAGACGTGGTGGCACACACCTGTAGTCCCAGCTACTTGGAAGGTAGAGGGAGGAGAATTGCTCAAACGTGGGAGGCGTAGTTTGCAGTGAGCTGAGATCATGCCACTGCACTCTAGCCTGGGCGGCAGAGTGAGACTCTGTCTCAAAAAAATAAAAAATTAAAAAAATTATAAAGGGGAAAATGGTCAGAAGCAGAGAGGAGCATTGCAGGAACAGCACACTGAGCCAGTGAGTGGATAAAAGAGCTGACTTTAGCCAAAAGGGAGGGCAGAGGGACACACTGTAGTGGCCCTGTCCCCTCAGAGAGACAAGACACCAGGTCACTGGCTGCAGGGGAGTCAGAGGTGCAGAATGCTCACAGGGAAAGACAAGACACCCTCCTGGGCAGCTGAGGCCCCTCCTGGGAGGTCACAGATCAGTGTGGGGGGGTCTGCAGGTCTGCCTGGGAATGCCAAGGACCCGACTAAGTAAGGAGGGTTGTGAGGATCCTCAGTGGGAAGGGATATGGCAGGGGTCTCATAGGGACCCAGCATGGAGCTGGGGCACCTAGTGAGTACATGGGTCAGACGGTACAGGGCTGAGGGTGGCATCTGGGAGGCATTAGTCTGGAGTGACAGGGAGTGGGCGGCCAAGGTCTCTGTCCACCTGGCCCTCTCCCTCTCACCCATCCTTCTCTTATTTATTTTATTTATTTATTTTTGAGACAGAGTCTCACTCTCTCACCCAGGCTGGAGTGCAGTGGTGTGATCTCGGCTTACTGCAACCTCCGCCTCCCAGGTTCAAGCAATTCTCTGCCTCGGCCTCCCAAGTAACTGGGATTACAGGTGTGCGCCACCACATCAGGCTAATTTTTGTATTTTTAGTAGAGACGGGGTTTCACCATCTTGGCCAGGCTGGTCTTGAACTCCTGACCTCGTGATCCACCCGCCTCAGCCTCCCAAAGTACTGGGATTACAGGCGTGGGCCTCCGCACCTGGCTTTGCCCATCCTTCTCATCATGCCGGAGGGCTGCAGCGCCCCCATACGTTCCTCACTTCAGCACTGAGCACTCAAGACCCACAGCATGGGCAAAGGCCCTGAGGTAGGAATGTAGCCACTAACTACCCAAACTGTGAGTTCTGGGGGGCAGAGGCCAAGACTGGGGGTCACCCACCAATCCATCCCAGCACACAGTAGGCCCGCAATCGAAGTTTGTGGCAGGAATGGATTCACAAAGCATGTGAGGCTGCAGCAGCCCTGGGAAGCCCAGCTGGTGCCTCTACAGCAGGCTCCGCCGCTTACCTTGGTTATATTCACAAACTTGGGGTCCCCAAGCAGCGTCCTCTTGGCGTAGGCAAACCGGAAAGCCTCTATGATGCGGTGGTACGTCAGGCCCTTCTGCTCAGGGGTCTCCACGCTCGCCCGGGAGAAGTTGTACCCTGGTTGATGAGAGCCAGGTGCACGTTGGTGATCCCCAGGGGCTCAGAGGGCCTCAGATGGTTAACAGCTCCCTCAGTCACTTTGCCCACCTCAAGGAGCATTTTTTTTTTTGAGATAGAGTCTCACTCTGTTGCCCAGGCTGGAGTGCAGTGGTGCGACCTTGGCTCACTGCAACCTCTGCCTCCCATGTTCAAGTGATTCTCCTACTTCAGCCTCCTAAGTGGCTGGAACTCCAGGCACCTGCCAGCATGCCCGGCTAATTTTTGTATTTTTAGTAGAGACAGGGTTTCACCATATTGGCCAGGCTGGTCACGATCTCCTGACCTCATGATCTGCCTGCCTCGGCCTCCCAAAGTGCTAGGATTACAGGCATGAGTCACCGCACCTGGCTTCAAGGAGCATTTAATAACCAATAGCAGCAGCTGCTTCAGAGGGCTGTGGTGAGAGTGAGGGCTTCCTGTGCCTGGACCTCAGGTCACACATCAGCTCTGGCCATGCAGTGACCAAGTGGTGGGGACACCCACTGGAGCAGAGGTGCCCTCTGAGCTCCTGCACCTCCCTCCCTCCTGATGACTCCTGTTCCTCCAGCCCTTGAGCATTGCCTTCTTCGTCCCTGGTCACTCTGCAATGCCTCCTGCAGGACGTGGCAACCTGTGACGCATGGGCACTTCTCAGGGGCTCAATGATGGAAAGATGCGTCATGGGGGACCTGGCCATCAGGGATGCAGCAGGGGTGGGGCTGGGGAAAGAGGCTGTGTCACGGGCCGCGCTGAAGAGCCATGGTAGGACCACTCACCTTTGAGGATGTTGAGGATGAGAGCCAGCACAGGACCGCTGAGTGGTGCGCTGGGCATGTAGAGCACTGCGTCTCCCAGGCTGATATTCAGTGGGTGCTCGATCAGCTCAGCACGGTAGTTGTTCAGGTCCTCAGCTGTCATGATGCCCCCTGCAATGTGACAGCAGCTCGCATGGGTGCAGGAATGGGGCTGCACCATCGCGGCGGGGATGGGGCCGCAGCAGTGGCATTGGGGGCAGGCAGGGCTACACCATGGTAATGGGGAAAAGCCTGCACCCTGCAGGGGAGGACAGTGCACTACTGGAGGGGTGGGACTGTGCCCTGGGAGGAGGCCACAGGCAACCTCACCCCCTTGGGATCCTCACCCGCTCCTGAGCTTGTCTCCCTGATACTGCTCACCCCACAGCTGGCCTGGGCCGTCTGCCCCTTCCTGGCTGCCTTCTCTCCTCTGTGGCCAGAGAGTTTTTTTTCCTCTCTCTCTTTTTAGAGATAGGATCTTGCTGTGTCACCCAGGTTGGAGTGCAGCGGCTTAATCATAGCCTTAAACTGCTGGGCTCCAGTGATCCTCCAGCAGATCCTCCCCAGTAGCTGAGACTACAGGCGGCACAACACACTCAGCAAATTCTAACTTTTTTGTAGGGTCTTGCTCTATTTCTTTTCACTATGCTTTGAAGTTATGTTTTAGGGTTCCCCACCCCCACCCCCACTATATATATGAGACTCTGGTCTCAATTTTTTGGGTAGTTTCACTGTGTTGTGCAGGCTTGTCTCAGACTCCTGACTTTAACCTCTACTTCAGCCTCCCAAAGTGGGATTACAGGCATGAGATGCCAACGTGGCCTCAGAGGGCCTTTTCTTCTTTTTTTTTTTTTTTTTGAGGTGGAGTCTCACTCTGTCGCCCAGGCTAGATTGCAGTCAGTGGTGTGATCTCAGCTCACTGCAGCCTCTGCCTCCTGGGTTAAAGCGATTCTCCTGCCTCAGCCTCTCGGTCAGCTGGGACTACAGGCACAAGCCGTCATGCCCATCTAATTTCAGATTTTTTCTTTTTTGTTGGGACGGAGTCTTGCTCTGTCACCAGGCTGGAGTACAGTGGCGCAATCTTGCCTCATTGAAACCTCTGCCTCCCGGGGTCAAGCAATTCTCCTGCCTCAGCCTCCAGAATAGCTGGGACTACAGGTGCGCACGCCACCATGCCAGGCTAATTTTGTATTCTTAGTAAAGATGGGGGTTCACCGTGTTGGCCAGGCTGGTCTTGAACTCCTGACCTCAGATGATCCACCCACCTTGGCCTCCCAAAGTGCTGGGATTACAGGCATGCGCCACTGTGCCTGGCTCAGAGGGTCTCTAAGGGGAGAATTCCTGCTCTGGTATCCCCGCTGCTTAGCCTCTTCTCATGATGAATGGATAGAGGGAGGGAGGGAGGCTCTTAATTTTCCTGGAGTCAACTCCAGACAGACAGGGTATTGGCATGCCAGTTTCCAGCCTCAGTGGTACAGGTCAACATGCTAATCACCCTCCTCCATGAAACAGTGACAAGGATTGCCTGAAGAAAGCCACAGCCAAGAGCCGGGCCCCTGCCCTACAAAGCCCCTTCCCCATGCCTCTCGCAAGGTGACCCTCATCCCTTGGGACCCTCCTGGTGAATCAAAGTTCCCTCTCTCCGGGCCTTAGCCAGCTGTTCCTCTGCTAGGAATCCCTTCCTCTCTGCCTAACGAAGTTATCTGCAGCCCAGCCACGAAGTCCTCCTGGATCTTCAGGTTGTATTAGTGCTTCCCTAGCCCTGGCTCTTGCCTACATTTACCTTGCCTGCATTTACCCCACCAGGGACTTGCTCTCCTGGACTGCATGGCCTCTCTTGGCTTTGACATACCAGGAGCTATGGATTCACATGGTCAGCCACTGACCAGGAAATTCCTGCAGGCTCAGGGAGGACAGGAGGACTGCAGGGCTCTGGGCCCCAGCTGAGGGTTTCCAATGCAGGGTTCCTCACCCAGGCCCCTGAGGTTACCCACTCACCGGCTGCCTGGATGTCCTTTACAATCTGGGCCGTGAGGCTGCCGTTGTAGAAGGCCTGGGCGCCCTCGATGGCCAGCGTCTCGTAGGTGTCAGCCAGCTGCGGCAGGGTCAGTCTCTCCCCCTCCCGTAGCACCTTTCCATCCCGGCAGAACACCTCACTGGGGCAGGGGGAGCTCACATGAGGCAGAAGGCGGGGTAGACTCAGTTAGACTGCCCCCCCACCCAACCACATGGGAACGGAAGAGAGCTGGGGCAGTGCCCATCACAAGTAGGTGGCTCCATCACTCAGCACTCATCCTCCCAGCCTCCTTGTGTCCCCTGCCACTCAGGACACATGGCTGGCCACAGTGGCCACTGAGACCCCAGGCTCAGAATGCATCCCCACACATGGTGGGAAGTGTCTGCACCTCCTCACCCCATTACTAGCACAGGGTTCTGAAGGCAGAGGGCCGCTCCACTGCCACTCGGGGACCGCAGGGGCCTTGGGCTGTGGGGGCCCTGCCTGTGTCGGGGGCCACACCCACAGACATACCACAAGACAGGCTGCTGCTCTATGATGGCCCGCTTGTTTTCCAGAGCTGCCGCCAAGCCCTTGCCCACAGGGAAGCCCTGGCGGGCCAGCTGGATGCTGGGCTGGAAGAGGCGAGCCCAGGGCAGCCGCCCATGCCGCTGGTGCGCCAGCTCATAGCCTCGGATCTCTCCGGGCACTGCCACCGACAGCCCCCCTGGGGAGAGAGAGCCACAGTTAGCAGCCCTGAATGACGGACATGGGAATTTCTCGCAGGCGGCATCCCAGGCACATTCCCTGACTCATTTTACAGTTGGGGCAATGAGGTTTAGGAGGAAAGATTTTTTTTTTTTTTTTTGAGATGGGGTCTTGCCATCTTGCCCAGCCTGTTCTCGAACTCCTGAACTCAAGTAATCCTCCCACCTCAGCCTTCTGAGTAGCTGAGATTACAGGCATGAACCAGCATGTCCAGCAGAAGGGAATTTTTTTTTTTTTTTTTTTTTTTTTGAGACGGAATCTCGCTCTGTCACCAGGCTGGAGTGCAGTGGTGCTATCTTGGCTCACTGCAACCTCCACCTCCTGGGTTCAAACGATTCTCCTGCCTCAGCCTCCCAAGTAGCTGAGACTACAGGTACGAGCCACCACACCTGGCTAATTTTTGTATTTTTAGAAGAGACGGGGTTTTCACCATGTTGGCCCAGATGGTCTCGATCTCTTGACCGAGAATGGGATTTTTAAGGTCATGTCTGGGCTCAGCAGGCAGGAGTGCACATGGACCAGGGACGTCTGATGAGGCCGCAGGAGGGGAAGCAGCAGCACGCAGCTGGGTTTTGCTGTCCCAGGATTAGGTGTCTGTCTGTGCAGGTGCCTGCATGTCTGAAATCCTGTGCCAGGCCAGACCCCCTCCCAACTCACCAACCACAAGGCCTTATCCTGTAAGACTCATGGGCTCTAGGAATGTGCTAAAGAAAGAGCAGGTCCTGCCCTGACCCATTTCAAGCACAGGCCACCCTCCAGACCCAGCCAGTCCCAAGAAAGGGCACCCTTCCTCTTTTCTACCACCCCAGAAGCAAGACCTGAGCCTTAATCTCTGCCCTGTCCCCTCTCCCAGCCTCAGTTTCTCCATCCAACTATAAGGGTTTTTGTTTGTTTGGTTTTTTGAGATGGAGTCTCGCTCTGTCACCAGGCCGGAATGCAGTGGCACAATCTCGGCTCACTGCAACCTTCACCTCCCAGGTTCAAGTGATTCTCCTGCCTCAGCCTCCTGAGTAGCTGGGATTACAGGTGCCCGCCACCACACCCAGCTAATTTTTGCATTTTTAGTAGAGACTAGGTTTAACCATGTTGGCCAGGATGGTCTCAATCTTCTGACCTTCTGATCCACCCACCTCAGCCTCCCAAAGTGCTGGGATTACAGGTGTGAGCCACCGCACCTGGCCTGTTTGTTTGTTTTGAGACAGGGTCTCACTCTGTTGCCCCAACAGAGTGCAGTGGTGCAATTGAGGCTCACTGCAGCCTTGGCGTCCCAGGTTCAAGCGATCCTCCCACCTCAGCCTCTGAAGTACCTGAGATACAGACATACCCCACCACACGTGGCTAATCTTTGTGTGTGTGTGTGTGTGTGTGTGTGTGTGTGTGTGTGTGTGTGTGTGGTAGAGTTTTACTCCTATTGTCCAGGCTGGAGTACAGTGTCGCGATCTCAGCTCACTTCAAGCTCCACCTCCCGGGTTCAAGTGAGTCTCCTGCCTCAGCCTCCCGAGTAACTGGAATTATAGGCATGTGCCACCACACCCAGCTAATTTTTGTATTTTTAGTAGATTTTTGTATTCTTGTATTTTCAGTTTCACCAGGTTGGTCAGGCTGGTCTCGAACTCCTAACCTTAGGTGATCCGCCCTCCTTGGCCTCCCAGAGTGCTAGGATTACAGGCATAAGCCACTGCACCTTGCCTAATCTAAAAAAAATTTGCAGAGACAGAGACATGGGTATCGCTTTGTTGTCAGGCTGGTCTCAAACTCCTGGCCTCAAGCGATCCTCCCACCTCAACCTCCCAAAGAGCTGGGGTTACAGATATATCTAGCCTCTAAGGGGTTTTGCTTTCCAGTTCTGACTTTCAAGGAGGTAACTGGAAACAGACCCCTGAGCCTGCTCACCCCCGAGCCCCACTGCCCATAGACACTACAGACACTGACCCTTTGCCCAGAAAGGTACAACTATGGCCTCTGCCCCCAGGTATTCTCCTGCTCTCGCCAGAGATGACGGGGGCCGTTTGGCTGCTCCCAGGCTTGGCAGCTACTACTCTTGAACCACCTCTCCCACCCTGAGGCCTGACACGTTTCCAAGAGCCGGTGGTTTCAATTCCTAGAAGCTGCACATACGTCCTGGGAGGTCTGACACCCAGCACACGGTTCCTTCCACCTTACAGTTGGACAGGGGAAGTTGTAATGTTTGCTAACAGACCAGGGGATGATACTTAGCAACAGGATTTTATAGATTTCAAAGTAACTAGAAGAGAGGACTATGATGCTAATACCCAGAAATAATAAATACTCAAGATGATGGAGACCCTAAGTACCCTGCCTCAATCATTATACACTCTGTGCACGTAACCAACACTCACATATACCCATAAATATGTGAAATATTGTATCAATATCAGAAAAACAATCTTCTCCTGACCTCAAGCCAATCAGACTCTCATGCCACCACCCTTGCCAAGCTCTCCGGCGACCCCCACACTGCCAGACCCAGTGCCTCCTCTCAGCTTTACTGGGCTCATCACTCTCCCTGCAAGCCAGCCCTGCATCCCAGCACCTGGCTCCACCTGAGTCTCCCCTGCCTGCCATCCTAGCTCCTGCTCTCTCCTGGGTCTTTGCTCTCTCTCCTGCTGGTCTGCCTGACATCTGAGCTTCAGCCCCCATTTATGCACTGACAACTCCCAAATTTACCTGCTGGCCTGACTGCTTCTCTGATTGCCAGACTCGAGTATCTACCTGCCTGCTCAAAAAAAGCATTTTAGGCCAGGCACAGTGGCTCATGCTTGTAATACCAGCACTTTGGGAGGCTGAGGTGGGCAGATCACCTGAGGTCGGGAGTTCAAGACCAGCCTGACCAACAAGGAGAAACCCCATCTCTACTAAAAAGACAAAATTAGCCAGGCATGGTGGCACATGCCTGCAATCCCAGCTACTCAGGAGGCTGAGGCAGGAGAATCGCTGGAACCCAGGAAGCGGAGGTTGCGATGAGCCGAGATTGCACCACTGCACTTCAGCCTGGGCAACAAGAGTAAAACCATCTCAAGAAAGAAAAGAAAAAAAAAAAGAAAAGGAAAGGAAAGGAAAAGGGAAAGGAAAGGGGCATCTCAAAGATAAATGTGTCCAAAACTGAGCTCCTGAGTGTCCACTCAGACCTGCTTCCTGAGAGCCCTGCCTGTCTGCATTAGGGTCACCCCATCAACCCATGTACAGACAAAAGATCTGGGGTCCTCTGGGACTCCCTGCACGAGCATCACACCCAATCTGTCCTCAAATCCAGAGGCTCTACTTCCAAGTGTGTCCGTCCAGCATCGGCCACTTCCCACCACCCTCTCCACGAATTATTGCAGTGACCTCCGGACAGGTCCTAGCATGCTCTCTGCCCCTTATACAGCAAGCTAAGGGGTCCATAGGCCAGATCCATCCCCCTCCACTCATGTACTCCACGGGCCCCCACTTCCCTCAGATGAGCGGCAGGGTTTCACCAAGACCTAAGACATTCCACACAACCTGGACGGTTACTCTCAGGTCGCGGCAGGGTTTCACCAAGACCTAAGACATTCCACACAACCTGGACGGTTACTCTCAGGTCGCTTGCTGCAGCCTCCCCAGCTCCCCACAGGGCTCTCTGTCCCTGCCCATCACATCTGGATCACTAGGTCTTCACCCAGACACCGTACAGCTCCCCTGACCCCATCTCTGCCTCTGTGTCTTTGCTCAGATGTCCCCTTCCCTGACTAGGTCACCCTTCATAGATCCCCATATCTTGAGGCACTCCAGATCTGTTTTGTTTTGTTTCGTTTTGTTTTTGAGATGGAGTCTTGCTTTGTCTCCTAGGCTGGAGTGCAGTGGGGCAATCTCAGCTCACTGCAAACTCCTCCTCCCAGATTCAAGTAATTCTCCTGCCTCAGCCTCCTGAGTAGCTGGGATTACAGGTGTGCACCACCACACCCAGCTAATTTTTTGTATCTTTAGTAGAGACAGGGTTTCACCATGTTGGCCAGGCTGGTTTTGAACTCCTGACCTTGTGATCTGCCCGCCTCAGCCTCCCAAAGTGCTAGGATTACAGGCATGAGCCACCACACCTGGTCCCAGCTAATTTTTTGTATTTTTAGTAGAGATGGGGTTTCACCATATTGGGCAGGCTGGTCTTGAACTCCTGACTTCATGATCCACCTGCCTCAGCCTCCCAAAGTGCTGGCAGTACAAGCGTGAGGCACCATGCCCGGGAAGGTCTGCTTTTCCACAGCCCATAGCACACCCAAACCTGCCTCATTTCTCCTCCCCACCTGGAATGTCACAGATTTCATCTGCCATCTTTGTTTTTCACCCCAGCTTCAGGAACAGCACCTGATGCTTTAAGAGATGCTCCGTATGTTCTAGTTACAGAAATGATTCTGTGTCCACAAGGTGCCAAACCTATGATTCCCTCATTCTCTTACCCTGAGCATCTTCATGTCTACAGATGCTGAGTTTCTCAATGATCATTAAAAAAAAAAAAAATCAAGACTGAGTATATTGCAGAGGACTCCATTGGGCACCACCCAGGACCCCCAAATGAGGTGTAAGACTTGCTATGGTGACTGTGCCCTGCCCCTCCATCCTCCAACTTTTTATTCTTTTGAGACGAAGTTTTGCTCTTGTTGCCCAGGCTGGAGTGCAGTGGTGCAATCTCGGCTCACTCACTGCAACATCCACCTCCTGGGTTCAAGCAATTTTCCTGCCTCAGCCTCTCAAGTAGCTGGGATTACAGGTACATGCCACCATGCCCAGCTAATTTTTGTATTTTTAGTTGAGACAGGGTTTCACTATGTTGTCCAAGCTGGTCATGAACTCCTGACTCCAAGTGATCCACCCGCCCTAGCCTCCCAATTTGCTGGGATTACAGCCGTGAACCACTGCACCAGCCTTTTTTTTTTTATTATTATTATTATTTTTTATTTTTAAGACAGGGTCTCGCTTTGTTGCCCAAGCTACAGTGTAGTGATACAATCATGGCTCACTGCAGCCTCAACCTCCTGGGCTCAAGTTATCTTCCCACCTCAGCCTCCCAAGTAGTTGGGACCACAGGCACACACCACCATGCCTGGCTAATTTTTTTTTCCATTTTTTATAGAGACGGAGACTTGCTATGTTGCCCAGGCTGGTATCAAATTCTGGGCTCATGGGATCCTCCTGACTTGGCCTCCCACAGTGCTAGGATTACAGGAGTGAGCTGTTGAGCCCACCCCTCCTCCAACCTTTATCCCACAATCCATTCTGCCTCCTTTGAGCTGTGCCCCTGGGTAGACAGTGGCTTCCCTTCAGGTACCTGGGGAATTTGGGGGCCTCCTCTCCAGTAAGACCAGATTAGAAAAGAGAGACTGGCTGGGCTCGGTGGCTCACACCTGTAATCCCAGCACTCTGGGAGGCCGAGGCAGGTGGATCATGAGGTCAAGAGATTGAGACCATTCTGGCCAACATGGTGAAACCCCGTCTCTACTAAAAATACAAAAATTATGGGAGGCCGAGGCAGGTGGATCACGAGATCAAGAGATCAGGACCATCCTGGTCAACAAGGTGAAACCCCGTCTCTACTAAAAGTACAAAAATTAGCTGGGCATGATGGCGCATGCCTGTAGTCCCAGCTACTCGGGAGGCTGAGGCAGGAGAATTGCTTGAACCCAGGAGGTGGAGGTTGCGGTGAGCCGAGATCGTGCCATTGCACTCCAGCCTGAGTAACAAGAGCGAAACTCCGTCTCAAAACAAAAAACAAAAAAATATATAAATTAGCCAGATGTGGTGGTGCACACCTGTAGTTCCAGCTACTCAGGAGGCTGAGGCAGGAGAATCGCTTGAACCTGGGAAGCAGAGGTTGCCATGAGCCAAGATCATGTCACTGCACTCCAGCCTAGCAACAGGGCAAGACTCTGTCTCAAAAAAAAAAAAAAAAAAGAGAGAGAGAGATTCCACCTCCCACCTCACACCTCACACTCTAGAGTGCTATCCCCACAAATGAACAAATGAATGAACTGAATAGGATGCCCATGAAAAAGGCAGGGTATAGAGAGTCTGGGTTCAATTTTAGCTTCACCACCTGCCAGCTGTGTGACCTCAGCTGATTTGCACGACCTCTCTGGGCCTCAGCATCCCCATCTGTAAAATGGGAATCCACACAGCATCCTCCACCCCAAAGGAGAAGGGAAGGGTATGAGGTGCTCATGGGTGAAAGCATGGAGCAGAGTGTGGGTCCCAGTGAGCCCCTGGTCCATGAGGGCTGTTAGTGTAATAATTATTCTCTTCATGTGCTGCACAGGGTGGCCCCAGAGGCCTTGGGAGAAATAACAGAAGCTCCCAGTCCTTTACTCTGGTGATGATAGTCCTGAAAACTCATTGTGGGAGGGCCAGGAAGGGATGAGGGGTGCTAGAACTACCCTTGGACCCTGACAAGGCCAGGCTCCTGTGGGCAAGGCCCCTGCCCCGTGGTTCAGCTGGCTCTGCACCCACACCCCAAGCCTGCAGGCGGCTTACCCTCCTGGGACTGTTCGGAGCTGTTGAACATGTTAGGAAAGGCCAGCCTGGGGGCCATCTCGCGGGCATTGATGACCTCAGCTTTTCCTAGAAGGAGAAGCAGGTAGGCAGGCAGACTCACCCAAACCTTTCATGCCACATGAGCCCAGGGTCCCCCCAGCTGTGCCTCCGCCCAACCCATACCCCCGACCCCTCTCCCTCACCCCTCCTGGAAGTACTCACGAGTGCTGCTGTTGTAGATGGTGAGGAACAGGCCACCCCCAATGCCCATGCTGTGGGCGTTCATGAGCCCCAAGCACAACAGGGCAGCAATGGCTGCATCCACCGCAGAGCCGCCATCCCGCAGTGCGTCCCTGCCATATGGTACATGAAGGGGTGAGAACCTGCAGGCTTCCGTCCTGGCCCTGCTTACACGCCCTGCTGCCCATCTCCCCAAAGGAGGATGGAAGAGAAGTCCATTTGAGTTTTCAGGTTTCTGTTTTATTCTTTTTTTTTCTTTTGAGACAGAGTCTTGCTCTGTTGCCCAGGCAGGAGTGCAATGGTGTGATCTCAGATCACTGCAGCCTCAACCTCCTAGACCCAACTGACCCTCCCACCTCAGCTTCCCAAGTAGCTGGGACTATGGGGACATGCCACCACACCTGGCAAATTTTTTGTTTGTTTTGTTTTTTTGAGACAGAGTCTGGCACCATCGCCCAGGCTGAAGTGCAATGGCATAATCTCAGCTCACTGCAACCTCCACCTCCCAGGTTCATGTAATTCTCCTGTCTCAGCCTCCCAAGTAACTGTGATTACAGGTGCATACCACCATACCTGGCTAATTTATTATATTTTTTAGTAGAGATGGGGTTTCACTATGTTGGCCAGATTGGTCTCGAACTCCTGACCTTGTGATATGCCTACCTCAGCTTCCCAAAGTGCTGGGTTTACAGACATGAGCCACCGTGCCTGGCTGTTCTGTTTTTTTTTTGTAGGGATGGGATTTCGCCATGTTGCCCAGGTTGTCCAAGAACTTCTGGGCTCAAGTGATCCCTACCTTGGCCTCCCAAAGTGCTGGTATTACAAGTGTGAGCCACTGTGCCTGGCCTTTGTTTTATAAGACAGGGTCTCACTTTGTCACTGAGGATGAAGTGCAGTGGTACGGTCACGGCTCAATGAAGCCTTGACCTCCTGGGCTCAAGCAATCCTCCCACTTCAGCCTCCTGAACAGCTGGGACTATAGGTATGAACGACCACACTTGGCAATTTTTCGTCTTTTTTGTAGAGACAGGGTCTCCCTATGTTGCCCAGGTTGGTCTCGAACTCATGGACTCAAGCAATTTTCCCGCCTCAACTTCCCAAAGTAGTGGGATCACAGTTTTCCTCTTTTTCTTTTTCTTTTTTTTTTTTGCTGAGACAGAGTTTCACTCACTTGCCACCTTGGCCTCCCAAAGTGCTGGGATTACAGGTGTGAACCACTGCGCCCAGCCAGTTTCCTCTTTTTCTTTTTTGTTTTTGAGAAGGAGTTTCGCTCTTGTTGCCCAGGCTGGAGTGCAATGGTGTAATTGCGGCTCACAGCAACCTCCATCTCCCAGGTTCAAGTGATTCTCCTGCCTCAGCCTCCCACATACATGGAATTACAGGCATGCACCACCACGCCCTGCTAATTTTTTGTTTTCAGTAGAGACAGAGGTTTTCCATGTTGGTCAGGCTGGTCTCAAACTCCCAACCTCAGGTGATCCACCACCTCGGCCTCCCAAAGTACTGGAATTACAGGCATGAGCCACTGTGCCCAGCCAGTAGCTTAGTTTCCTCTTTTTCAAGCAGACAAATGTACATGACTTTTATAATTGGGACAAAAAGGGAAATGGCTATATTTTATTAGTAACTTTTTTTCTGGCTGGGGACGGTGGCTTACACCTGTAATTTCAGCACTTTAGGAGGCCAAGGTGGAGGATCACTTGAGGGCAGAAGTTCAAGACCAGAAGTTGAAGACCCGAGCAATATAATGAGACCTCATCTCTACAAAACAGTCTTTTTAAATTAGTCAGGTGTGATGCACACCTGTAGTCCTCGCTACTCAGGAGGCTGAGGTGGAAGGATCACTTAAGTCCAAGAGTTCAAGGCTGCAGTGAGCTATGATCAAGCCACTGCTCTCCAGCCTGGGCAACAGAACAAGACCCTGTCTCAAAAAAACAAAAAAATAACATTTGTCTGTTTAAGTCTTTAGGAGGGAACTGATCTTTGCATATAACATGAAATGAGTCTAAAAGAATAAAACAGTAGAGACCACAGCTCACACCTCTAATCCCAGCACTTTGGGAGGCCGAGGCAAGTGGATCACGAGGTCAAGAGATCGAGACCATCCTGGTCAACATGGTGAAACCCCGTCTCTACTAAAAATACAAAAAATTAGCTGGGCATGGTGGTGTGTGCCTGTAATCCCAGCTACTCAGGAGGCTGAGGCAGGAGAATTGCTTGAACCCAGGAGGCGGAGGTTGCAGTGAGCCGAGATCACGCCATTGCACTCCAGCCTGGGTAACAAGAGTGAAACTCCGTCTCGAAGGAAAAAAAAAAAAGAAAAGAATAAAACAGTAGAGACCACAGCTCACACCTCTAATCCCAGTACTTTGAGGCTGCAGTGGGCTATGATCACTACCCTATACTCCAGCCTGGGTGACAGAGTAAGGCCCCACTTTTAAAAAGAGAAATAAGCTGGGCACAATGGCTTACACTTGTAAGCACTTTGGGAGGCTGAGATGGGTGGATCAGCTGCGGTCAAGAGTTCAAGACCAGCCTGGCCAACAAGGAGAAACCCTATCTCTATTAAAAACACAAAAATTAAGCCAGGCATAGTGGCTCACGCCTGTTATCCCAGCACTTTGGGAGGCCGAGGTGGGTGAATCACAAGGTCAGGAGTTCAAGACGAGCCTGGCCAACATAATGAAACCCCATCTCCACTAAAAATACAAAAATTAGCGGGGCGAGGTAGTGCATGCATGTAGTCCCAGCTACTCGGGAGACTGAGGCAGGAGAATCACTTGAACCTGGGAGGTGGAGGTTGCAGTGAGCCAAGATCACACCACTACACCCCAGCCTGGGTGACAGGGCAAAACTCTGTCTCAGAAAAAAACACACACACAGAAAAATTAGCTGGGTGTAGTGGCACACACCTGTAATCCCAGCTACTTAGGAGACTGAGGCATGAGAATCGCTTGAACTTGGGAGATGGAGGTTGCAGTGGACTGAGATTGCGCCACTGCACTCCAGCCTGGGCGACAGAGCGAGACTGTCTCAAAATAAATAAATAAATAAATAAAAAGCGAAAAAAGTAACAACCAAACACAAAACAGTGGAGTTTATCTAAAGAGACAGAAACTCTTAAAACTGAGAAAAGAGGCCCTCCTGGACTCTAGGAGACCCACATCCTGCTCTTGGGGTCATCATCCCCTTCCTAGAGTGTACTGAGAGCCCAAGCAAAGAACAAGTAGCTCTATGCACATGGGACACCCTATGTCCAGGCAGCCTGCTTACATGTGGGGAAACTGAGTCTCAGAGGGGTGAAGGTATTGCCCGGGTTGGCTTGCCCAGTTTCCAGGGCCCATGCCCCCATGCCGTGTCCCACTCACCTCCCAATCTCCGAGCAGCGCTTGGCATCCGCAGCCACGGCAGCCCTGGTGTACACATGGTTGGCAGGTTCCTTGGAGGCGGAGGGCAGCCAGAGACAGAGGCCGATAATGACAAGCACCAGGACCACAGCCAGCAGGCCCAGCACCACTAACTGCTTCTTCATGGCTCTGCTACACCCATGGGGTAAGGAGCAGGGTCAGGCCTAGCCTCAGACACTCCCTGGCCCCTCCCTAACAGGGCACAGTCTAACGTAGGGCCTCAGAAACACAAGCCCTGTGTCTCCTTCCCGCCTCCCTGAACACGTGCAGGCCGTCCGGCCCCCAGACCTTTGCCCAGGCCATGCCTTCTGCCAGGAGCTCCGGACCTCTTCACTGCCCTCCCAAATCCTCCCTGCTTATCTTCAGAGCCCATCCTGGTAAGAACCCCATCTCCAGCAGGGGCCCTTCCTGGGAGCCCCCAGACCTCCACACCCCTCTTTCTGCAAGGCCTTGCCTACCTCCTCACAGTGCTGAGCTTCACTGCTTAGCGAGAAGCTCCTGTAGGGACAGGCCTGGCCTGGTTTATCCTGTGTCCCCCACCTCAGCCCAGAGCCTGGCACTGTCCAGGAGCCCCTGAGAACCCTTCACTCCACCTGGAGCATGGGGTTCAGCTTCCATAGTGCCCACAATGGGAGCACCCCACAGTCTTCCCCTGAAATCAGCAGATTTGCAGCCACAGGGCCAGGACTTACCGTCCACCAGCAGACGGGGCCCCCGCCTTGCCTGGGGAGTTGGCCACGAAAGAAGGAAGAATTTGGTGGAAACAGCTGAGGATATCACTGGGGTCTCCCTCACACTCTGCAGGAGCCTGTAGTCACAGAATCTTCTTCAGAGACTCACTGGTCAGGCAGCCTTCTCGTTCTCCTGAAGATCAAGGGCGGTTACCAGAAGCATGAGTAGCCCAGTCCTTTCTGGGGGGCTCGATGTGACCTCCTTCTGCCTTTCTCTGCCTCCAGTGGAAGTCTGGAGACAAAGAGTCTGTCAGTAACACACTTGTTTCCAAGAATTCTCCCAGCGCGTTTCCCAGGCGCAGCCCAAAGAGGGTTCTGTACAGGGCAGGGCAGAGAGGGGACAGGGCATTCCTGCATAAGCCCAGGATGTGCATGTGGTGAGCATGGCAAAGGGGGCCCAGGGGGCAGAGCCTGCCTGCCCTGCTCTGAGGCTGGACTTGCCACTCACCTGCCGTGGGGCCTCAGGCAAATCACTTAACGGTCCAGCCTGGCTGACAGTAGCACCTCGCTTGCCTTGCTGCTGGGAGTGTTGTGAATAGGGTAGGTTAGACTACGGGAAGGGCTCGGTGAATGGTGGCTGCAAATATCATCATGGCTGCGAATATCATCATGGCTGCACTGGGGACACCCCAGGAGGCCTGAGTGGCACAAGTCTCCTGCTGTCTGATATGTCCCCTGTGGACCCATTCTGGGCTGTGCAGTGAGGGACAGCAGTGACCCTTGCGAAGTCTCGTGGCTGTGGCAGTAGGTGACAGGTATGACCCCAACAGGGAACAGGGATGTGGTGACAGAGGTGGGGGTTCCCTCTCCCACACTCAGTTCCCCACAAAGGGCAGTGTCTGCCAGCAAGCCCCTCCAATGAGCCCCAAGCTGGGTTCCCTCTGCTCCATCCTGTCCCAGTGCAGCCTGTCTGATCTTGGAGCCAGACACAGTGTCCCAGAGGTGGTCTAGGAATGGAGTCCCTGTGCCCTCCTTACACAGGGGACATCCAAACACCATCATGGAAAGGCGTTCCCCTCCCCAGGCTTGGTGGGCGTGGGGCCAATAGTGTGACACTTTTTTTTTTTTGAGATAGTCTCACTCTTTTGCCTAGGCTGCAGTGCAGTGGCACAATCTCAGTTCAATGTAACTTCGGCCTCCCGGGTTCAAGCTATTCTCCTGCCTCAGCCTCCTGAGTAGCTGGGACTACAGGGGTGCACCACCAGGCCTGGCTAATTTCTGTATTTTTAGTAGAGATGGGGTTTCACCATGTTGGCCAGGATGGTCTCTATCTCCTGACCTCGTGATCTGCCACCTCAGCCTTCCAAAGTGCTGGGATTACAAATATGAGCCACTGCTCCCAGCTGTGTGATACATTTGACTCCTCCCAGCCCTGGACGCAGACACCAAGAGCAGAGGGGCATGGCAGTGGCCATGTGGCAGCCCACCACCCACATCCCCCACAGAGTCCAAAGCAGCACATCATCCCCACCCTGGCCACCATAGCCTGAATCCAGGCACCTGTTTCTGACCTGAACTCCCTGCCAGCCCCTGCCTGCACTCCATCCTTCCAACAGCGCCTGCCCTTCAGTCTCCCAGAAAGTAGCTAGAGGGCTCTGTTTGTCCCACTGTGGAACAGGCCCTGCCTCCTCCCTGCTCACACCCTTCACCAGGCCTGACAGCCCTCTGGCCACAAAACACCCTGGGTCCCAGCAGGGAGTCCAGGTCAGGGTTAAGGGTTCCTGACAGAGACAGCCATACCTGGAGGTTCAAGGGGCATCAGGAGCTAGGCAGGCAATGTGCAGCATCCATTGTGGACACAGAACATTCCCATCACAGGGCTGAGTGTGGTGGCTCACACCTGTAATCCCAGCACTTTGGGAGGCCAAGGCAGGTGGATCACCTGAGGTCAACAGTTCGAGATCAACCTGGCCAACATGGTGAAACCCCGTCTCTACTGAAAATACAAAAAATTAGCTGGGCATGGTGGCACATGCCTGTAAATCCCAGCTACTCAGGAGCTGAGATAGGAGAATCGCTTGAAACCAGGAGGCGGAGGATGCAGTGAGCTGAGATTACACCACTGCACTCCAGCCTGGGCAACAAGAGTGAAACTCCAGGTCGGGCACAGTGGCTAGTGGCTCACGCCTGTAATCTCAGCAATTGCTCCTTTGGGAGGCCGAGGCAGGCAGATCACAAGCTCAGGAGTTCAAGACCAGCCTGACCAATATGGCGAAACCCCATCTTTAGTGAAAGTACAAAAAAAAATTAGCTGAGCGTTGTGGCATGCACCTGTAATCCCAGCTACTCAGGAGGTTGAGGCAGGAGAATCGCTTGAACCCAGGAGGCAGAGGTTGCAGTGAGCTGAGATTGCACCACTGCACTCCAGCCTGGGTGACAGAACGAGACTGTCTCAAAAAAAAAAAAAAAAAAAAAAAAAAAAAAAAAAAAGATTAAAACTCCATCTCAAAATAAAAAAGGAAAAACCAAAAACAGAAAAAAAGAACATTCCCATCACGTGTCATGAGGCAGGGGCCTGGCCTGGTTGGTGGTCGGTGCCCCTATCCTAGCATCACAGCCCCCTCTACCAAGGAAATTCCCCAGTCCCATCCACTGGGCCGGGTCATGCCCTGGAGGGCATGACCTCATCTCTCCCAGGCTCGGGGTCATGAGCCAAGACCCCCATCAGGGCCACCTGTAACCCAGCCTCCCCGGTCTGTTAATCTGTCTACCCAAAGGCCCAAGTACGCTCCTCGAGAAGCAGGGGGCACCCAGCCAGGATCGGACTACTGGGAATCGTGGGGAGGGGAGTAGGCAGTGCTGGGCCCTGTTGCCTCCTCCCATGGCATGTCAGCAAGGGAGGGTGGACCCAGCCTCCCGCAGGCAGATGTCAGATGTCACCAGCCCAGAGGAAGACCCCCTGCTGAGGTCCTGGATTTCCATTTCCCATCCCTCCACCCCTAAGTTGTCTCCAGACTCACTGAAAGAATGTCCAAGCCAACCCACAGTGTGAGAGCGGCACACACGAGGGGAAACTGAGGCTAGAAAGTGGTTCAGATGCCATGGTTGGCCTCAAACCCAGACCCCCTTCCTTGTGACCCTGATGGGCTTACCTGAGGCCTGGGGACAGTGTGAGTCCAGGAGAACACCTCTTTCTCGGAAGACAGTTCTAGGCTCTACCCTCTGGGGAGGAAGAGACAGGCTTGTCAGCCTGGGAAAGTCCCGGCCACAGAATTGGCCAAGGCCCCACCCGGCCCCCCCCCCCTCCGCCCCACTCTCCAGAGCGGCTCAGAGCCACGCCTGCGGCCCCCTGCAGAGCTCCTCAGGGGGCCTCCCAACTGAGACTGGGATCTGGGGGTGGGCACCTCCAAGGAGGAGCTGAGGCAGGGAAGGAGCAGGAGCAACCAGAGAACCCATGAGCTTACCTAGTCCCAGAGGGGGCAACAGGCCAGCCAGGGAGTGCATAGCAGCCCTGGGGGACAGTGGAAGGCGTCTGCACAGGGTGCAGGACAGATAGGCCTCTCCCAGAGGTCCAGCCTGGCTGGGAGGACGGGAGAGGCTGACGTCATAGCAGCAAGGAGACGCACATTGACTTGGCATGGTGACTCGGCCTGTCACCAGGTGACTAAAGTTCATGCAGCCCTGGGAAGGCCCCAGGTGGGAGGTGCTCTGGCGGGGTCGGGGGGGGGGGGAAGGGGTTCCCCCCTCCCAGACTCAGTTCACTGCAAAGGGCGCTGTCTGCCCACAAGCCTCTCTAGTAAGCCCCAGCCTAGGTCCCCCTCTGGCTCTCCTTGTCCCTGTTCAGAACATCTGAACTCACAGCCAGTGTCCCAGAGATGGCTCTGGAGGCGGTGGAGTAGCGGTGGCCCTGTCACCAGACCAGAACCCAGCCTAAGGGGCCTCACCACACCCTGCTGTCAATGCCAAAGAGGTGTCTGAGAATATGGCCTGAGGCCCCAGTGTATACCGGTTCTGCTGCACATCCAGAAACATCAGCCCCCAGGCCCAAGGAACCACCTGAACAGCCCACAGAGGCAGGGCCCAGAGAGGGCCTGAGCTGGCCCAAGCTCACACAGCCCAGCAGCGGAGGCTTTGCTACTTGGTAACTACTCCAAGTTACTGCATGTCCCTGACCAGCCCAAGAACCAGGAACAGCTGTGGGCCCAGCCCAGGGGATCTTGCACACTGCTGTCCCTTCCCCTGTGGCCCTCATCTGGGAGGATATGGGCCAGAGGCTCCCCAAGTCATGGCTCCCTCCCCTGCTCCTGGGCCTACTGTGCCTGCAGTAGGGGAGAACCCCTGCAGCCTCCACCTGAGGGCTATTCCGTGCCTATAACACCTGCCCCACAATCCTGCTTCCAGGCTGCCCCAGCTGACAGAAGGGGACATGAAGGCTGACCCAATGTTGCTGCCTGCCTGGGTCACAGCCAGCATAGGCCTGTCCTGTCACCCACTGCTCTCAAATGAACTCTGGACAGAAACCACCAGGCACACAACTGTGAGATCCTCAATAGCCCTAGGGTGGAGGTGCTATGACCCAGCCCTTTCCCTGGGCACCCTTCCCTGTGGAGATCAGGGTGACTGGGAAGATAATAGGGCAGGAACCAAGGCCCCTCGACCTGTCCCGAAGGCTAGACAACAGACAGGAACATCAGGGGATTTGGCCCTGCCTAAGTGGCTGCATTCCACCACAGTCAGCTGGGAGGGGTCTAGAGTGGAGAGCCACAGGGCTCTGTCCCCTACCCTGGCCTGCTCAGCAGTTTCCTCTCTGCCTAAGAGCATACAAGACCTGCAGGGTTCACAGCAGCAGGTGGGCAGAAAGATATCTGAGTGGGCAAGGGATGGCCCAGACCCCCACAGCTGACCCCAGAAGGAAAACCCTGGGCTGGAGAAAGTAGGAAGACAGACGGCTGCCTGCAGTGAGACACACATGAAGTCTGGCAGCAGCTGTGGATTCCAGAGAGGGGGGACAGGACGGGAGGCACTTTAGCAAAGGCCATGTCAACAGAGGTAGGACCTACAGAATGAAGGAGGCCTGTCCTGTCACCCACTGCTCTCAAATGAACTCTGGACAGAAACCACCAGGCACACAACTGTGAGATCCTCAATAGCCCTAGGGTGGAGGTGCTATGACCCAGCCCTTTTCCTCACATTCTGAGTGTGTCACATTCTAGCCCAGTCAGCCCTCCCTGAATGCGGAGAGGGCACCTAGTGGGGAGTGGGTCTGGGGAAGCCATGTCACCTGAGGAAAGACTGCAGGGGCTGGCCTAGAAGTCTTCTCCAGACCCCACAGCTCTTGTCCTGGGCACATAAGGTAGTGAGTTCCCTGTCCCCAAAAATATGCAAGCCTCACTCTCTCAGAGACACTGACTCTGATGTCAGTACCACCCACTTCAAACACATGCGCAGGCACGTACACACACACACACACACACACACACACACACACACACACACACAGCTGAGCTGAACCGAGGCTGAGCAGAGCAGCTCTGCAGGGCGCAGCAGAGAGGGGCATATGAGGAAGAGGTAGATACGGCAGCCAGTCTGAAGTTTGCCAGTTAATCCTCCAACCCAGCTCGATGGCTTTGTCACCACAACCCCAGAGCCACAAAGGTGAAACCAGAGCACAGCCCTAACCCATTCATAGGCAGCAAACAAGCTTAGACAAAAGATATTTACCAATGTCAGCTGGCCCCAGAAGATCTGCAGACCTGCAGGTGAGCCCCGGACCCACCACCCCCAACCCTGCCAATCTCTAGCATGGAATCACTATCCCTGGGTATGAGAACGCACAGATCTCTGCGGCTTCCCCAGGCCCGTGTGTACCCCTGGACCAGACGCTTACCACCCAGACCTGGGATTGGAATCCGTCTCCCACACTGTTCACTGTTGCGGCACAGAGTTGAGAATTAGAAAAAAGCACCCCTTCAGTAAGATATAATAGCCACTACCTGCCGGAAAACATCGGAAGAACTATTTCGCTATATAAATAGCTGAGAGGTGGCGCACGCCCCCTGGAGTTGGGCAACGACCCCTTGCACAACCCACCCTGGCCCACCGCAATCTACAGCCACAGAGCCCAGGAGTGGGGCAAGCATGGCCCAAGGACACAGTGTCCCCCAACCCCTCGCAGCTCTGGCTCTACTCCAGAGCTGACCCCCACCCCACTCAGGGCTGCCAGATCCTCCCAGGCCTCAGTTTCTCCATGCTGCATTCTCCCTTAATTCCAAGAAGCCACGCCTCTCTCAAGGGCTTCTTCACCTAAGTCAGGTGACTCTGCCCCAGCCCTCCTTCACCCACCCGCATACCTCTCTCAAACCCACTTATCAGCCAAGAAACAGAGGCCCCCAGTCCAGACCCAGTGGGATAAAGAACCCGGGGCTCTGCCCACCTGTGAGATCCCCCTGCAGGATGTGCCCACACGAGTCTCGCCTCCTTCACCCTAAAGTGCAACTCGCTCCCACTGCACAGGCACACGAACCGAGGCTCGGAGAGGAAGAGAAACTCCTCTAGGGCGCAGCAAGCATATGGCAGAGCTGGGAATGGAACTCGGTCCTCCAGGCACTCCCGGGAGTCCCCTGGTCTGAGCTTCCCCACCTATGATGTCCAGCAGCTCAGAGAGGGTGAGTGGTGCCTCTGGGTCACACAGCGCTGGGGCACAGCCAGAGGCCCTCACTCCCTGACTCACGTGACTCCTGGGTGGGTCGTCCCCCAACACACTAAAACCTAGCTAAGATTTCCAGCTGTGACCCAGCTCCTCCCCTCTCCCCTCCTCAAGAGGCCTGGGGGCAGGGGGGAGGGGAAGGCTTTAAAGGCACAGGAACTGCTCTAGGTGGGACAAGGGCTGGCTCCTGGTCCCATCCCTGCGACTGTGTGATCTGGGACGGCTGCAGGTCTCTCTGAGCCAGGTGGGGTCTCAAACCCTGAATGAGAGACCTGAGCTCTGAAGGCCTCGGTGGGGCTGAATAAGGCCGGGATTCAGTGGAAGGCAGATTAGACTAAAGGTTCCCTGGGAGATGGGGCCACGGAGCTGGGGTGCAGCCAGATGCCCATGTCAGGAGGGGCTGGAGGTGTAAGCATCCGAGGCCCCACAAGGTCTGAGGAGCCTAGATTACCTCTACAACCCCAGGGCAGGGGATGCCACTCCTAACAGGCCCTTTCCCCAACTTTCAGGGCTACAGGTGGGGCCTTAGGGGCTGTCACTCCAAGGACACTTGTCACCTGGACTGAAGGGAGTCGCATGATCCAGAAGGGTCCTTCCTCAACCCCCAATTTCAGGGGTCTGAGCAGGCAGGCTGACAGAGGACCCCAGGCAGTGGAAGCAGGGGGATGAGCCCCTTTCGTCCATCACGCCCTCACCTGCTCTGGCACATTCAATGAGATGGAGTGGGTGCCCCCACAGGGCTGGCAGGCCCAAGCCTCTCAGCCCTCAGATCGAGGTCCACACATGGTCTCATCCCGCCAGAATTGTCACTCTTCGCAAAGCACACACTTAAATTCATTATTTTATTCCATTATTCATTGTCCCATGTAATCCTGGCCCCTCCAGATTCTTCTCTCAAGGAGCCCCGACCTGGCTGGGCATGAGAGAGTATGGTCAGCCCAGCGGGTAGAGCCCTAGTTGGGGGCAGGTACCAGAATAGGGGCCTTGGGAACCCAGCCTACGCTGGGATTGGATCTGGGGAGGACCTGCTAGGCAGAAAGAACCACCTGAGCCTGAAGGCCAGGAACTGGAGGCTTTTCCAGGTGGTGAGGGCTACAGGGGACCTCTTGACCACCCTAAGCCCTCCCTAAGCCCTGAGGTGTCAAGGCTGGAAAAGGAGGTGGCTGAGCTAAGTCCTTCAAGGCCAAGTCAGTCTGGACTTTGAGAGCCCTGGGAGGCTGGTGAATATGTCACTGGATCCAGTAACCATTAACCTTGGCTCACTCATTAAGACCCTCATGGGTGTCCATTAGCTCCTTGGCTGGTTCCAGGATCTGGGCAGAGGGGCAGGGGTCCTGGGAAGAAGGGAGTGCTGATTGGGGTGTGAGGTAGAGGCTGGCTGAGCTGGCTCTCTGTGTTGTTGTTCCCTGAGAAGGGTTCCAGGGCCAAGCTGGCTTCCAGCCAGGGGCAGCTGCCAACACAGCCCAGGGCAGGTGCCACCCTACCATCCCAGTGACTTTCATCTCCTTATCACCCTGTGAGCTGGCACCAGCAGCCCACAGTGCCTCGGGGCCTCGGCCAGACAGGAGGCTCAACGGGATAGTCCAGCACCTGGCTCAGCATCCACCCAGACTGCCCCTCTGAGAAATGAGCCCACCATGGCCTCCAAAGCCCTGTCTGTTTCAGTAAGTTGGGATCTGCTCCACCTCTGTATCTGGGGCAAGAAGGGAGCTCCTGGCATAGGAACCTGCAACCTGAGACAGGAAGGGAACTGCCCAAAGCCACTCAGCAGGACAGTGACCCATGACACCAGGAAGCCTGTGCAAACCTCTTCCTGTAACTGGTGTCTCATGCCGCCCCACACCACTGTCAGGTCCAGGAAGCCGACCACACTGAGTACCAGGAATCACCCAGAAAACCTCGTGCCCTGAGGGGGTCAGGGTGAGGGCCATGGTGGGGCAGGGTGGGGAGGTGCATGAGGGCGTGACATCCCGAACTGCAATCATGAGCCTCTTAATGAGCGAGCGATGCAGATAGATCCAGATGCAAGCCATGCCCGGCCCATACTCCAGAACCACTGGAGCGACATCTCAGAGCCCCTTAGGAGCCAGAAACCCAATATTATCCAGGACATTTTGTGTCCCTTGGAGTCCTGCACCAAGGAGACACTTGGTAAACTGGCTAAATGAAACTGACTTCAAATCCAAGCATCATAGCATTTGAGTCAATATTAGGATCACAGAATCTCAAATATTTGGTCTCTGATCTTCCAGCATCCCAGAGAGGTCAGCTTGCCTACCTTCCCCCATGGGGAGCTCACTATCTCCAAAGACAGCGAGACTGTTTGGTTCGAAAGTTCTTCCCAGCATTAAGCCCCACTCTGCCTCTTTGTAACACCTGCTGCAGGTTGTGACAGGCCATCTGCTTCAGGTGTGCCTGGCCTCAGATCCTGCCCACTGTCTAAGGCCACAGAGCAGAGAAGCAGGGGCCACCCCAGATCCGGTACCTGGCCACAGCCTCCCTGAGCCAAAAAGACCACACTGAAGGGATGGAAGGAAGACTTCAGCTCAATGAAAGGGCTGGTGTTGGCCGGACGCGGTGGCTCATGTCTGTAATCCTACCCCTTTGGAAGGCTGAGGGGTCGGATCACCTGAGGTCAAGAGTTCGAGACCAACCTGACCAATATGGTAATACCCCATCTCTACTAAAAATACAAAATTAGCTGAGTGTGGTGGCACGCACCTGTAGTCCCAGCTACTCAGGAGGCTGAGGAACGAGAATCACTTGAACCTGGGAGGCAGAGGTTGCAGTGAGCCAAGATCGTGCCACTGCACTTCAGCCTGGGCTAGAGTGAGACTCCCTCTCAAAAAAAAAAAAAAACTCAAGCATGGTGGCTTATGCCTGTAATCCCAGCACTTTGGGAAGCCAAGGCAGGTGGATCACAAAGTCAGGAGTTCAAGACCAGCCTGACCAACATAGAGAAACTCTGTCTCTACTAAATATAAGAAAATTAGCTGGGCATGGTGGTGCATGCTGTAATCCCAATTGTTTGGGAGGCTGAGGCAGGAGAATTGCTTGAACCTGGGCGGTGGAGCTTGCACTGAGCTGAGACTGCGCCATTGCACTCCAGCCTGGGCAACAGAGCAAGACTCTGTCTCAAAAAAAAAAGAAAAGAAAAGAAAAAGAAAGAAAGGGCTGGTGTCACGCAGTTGTGATGGAGGGAGGTAAACACAGGCCGACTATGGGCATGGGCAGAGCTCCTGTGCCCCCAGAGCCTGGTCTATGCCCCAGCAAATGCCATTTACAGCATTTGCTATTCCAGCACCTACCTTAGATGTGAGGACACAGGCTGGAGCATGGCCAAGTGTGTGGGCTCTCAGAATTGCCAGCTCGTTAATGCCTGGGAGCGCCCCAGAGTGCCCTGCAGCCTGGCCCTTGATGGACCAAGTCCAACTCCCAAACTCAGAGGCAGGATGGCAAAGGCATGAGCCCTAGAGTCCCTGGGTTCAAACGCAACCCCAGCCACTGATAGCGTGGGTATCTTGGCAGCCTGTCCTTTCCTGGCCTCAGTTTCCTACCTGGAGAGCAGGGATAACTGGAAGTTTCTGGGCGGACTCACTGAGATGGCCATGCAGTCTGTAGGAAGCACCCACCACTTTGAGGCCTCACGGGCCCAGGGTCCGACACTGTGCCCGCAGCAGCTTCTCTCCTTTCCTGATGAGCAGCTCAGAGCAAGGGCCCAAAGGAGCCCCCTCCTGGCCGCCCTGTCCTCCCTGCCCACGGCACCCTCCACAGGTAGTATTTATCACATCACCTGGTAATTATCTGCAGTGTCTGGGAGCTCCAAGAGTGGGGTAGGGGTGGAGGAAGACTGTCCATGCCTCAGCCCCGACACCATCCCATGGCCTCGTCTCTGGGAGAGCCAACCCGTTCCTGTCTCAAGGCCTCCATCGTGGTACGCCCAAGCCTGCCTGTTCACCCTCAGCCCCCTGTGACTTCACTGTTGCCGGAACTGCCCAGCCCTTTCCATGCACACCATGCTCTCACCTGGGCTTTTGGGGACCTCCCCCCACCTCTTAGCAGCACCTTCTGGACCTCCTTCACTTCTTGGATGCTGGGCTCAGGACTGCTCTCACTGACCAGTCTGTGCCCCACTGACTAACGTTTCAGACACACCAGGTAGACGTGCCTAAGCCTGAGCTAAGCAGCTTCCTCCCCAGACTTCCAAGCGGCAGCATGGCAGCCAGAGTCTAGCCCGGTGTGGCCGCACCACAGCACGACTGGTCTGGCCCTTGACGGACCAAGTCCAACTCCCAAACTCAGAGGCAGGATGGCAGAGGCATGGGCCATAGAGTCCCTGGGTTCAAATGCAACCCCAGCCACTGATAGCATGGGTCCTGTCCAGCTGCTCCTGCCTCTACACCCCGTTCCCAGCCTCACCTGATGGCCAGCCCCCGTGGGCCAGTCCTCTCACGGGGAGACTCCCAATCACAGGTCCCAGCCCCTCTGCTGTTTCCCTACTGTAGCCCCGGTGCTCAGCATACAAACCTGAGCATGCCCCTCCCCCACTGGGAAAAAAAACACTCCAAAGACCCCCCCCTTGTCCTATCTTGCTGGCGCTTGTCCTTTCCTCTCTCTTTTTTTTTTTTGGAGGGGGGCACCTGGATATGAACTGTCCTTCCATCTTGCTCCTTCCTGGTCTTTGTGACTTTGCACTGGCTTCATTGTCATGGCCTGAGGCACTCTTCAGACCCCAACCGCAATGCCACCTCCTCCTGAAGCCCCCCGGCACTGTACCCCACTTGGCAGGCCAGCTGCTACTGCTGCCTTCTCCACCGTATCCACCGTGCCCAACAATCTTCGATGAATGGATGGATGCCAGCTGTCAGGTGGTTAGCTGTTTTTACTAAAATGCATCTTCTAGGACTTTACACGGAATCTACCTAGCCACCTGACAGCTAGCCTCTCTAATCTTGTAATCCTAGCACTATGGGAGGATGAGATGGGTGGATCACTTGAGACCAGGAGTTCAAGACCAGCCTGGGCAATATAGTGAGACCCTGTCTTTAATTTTTTAATTAATTCTTTTTTTTTTTTTTTTTTGCCAATCATTGAGAGCTTGTAAGGTTGCTGAGGTTGGTTGGCCTTGAACTCTTGGCCTCGCCTTCGCAAGCGCCATGACATCCGGCCGGAGCCACTTTGGGCCCCTTAATTCTTTTTTTTTAAGCCTAAGAGGACAGGGTTTGGGGAGCTACATGTGGAGACTGACAGGAAGGTGAACAGGAGCTCATCCATGGCCGGGGGCCAATGGCTATGCCTGTAATCCCGGCACTTTGGGAGGCCAAGGCAGGCCCGACCGGGAGTTTGAGACCAGCCTGATGAACATGGAGAAACCCTGTCTCTACTGAAAATACAAAATTAGCCGGGCACAGCAGCACATGCCTGCAATCCCAGCAACTCAGGAGGCTGAGGCAGAATTGCTTGAACCCAAGAGGCAGAGGTTGCAATGAGCTGAGATTATGCCACTACACTCCAGCCTGGGCAACAAGAGCAAAACTCCACCTTGGGAAAAAAAAACTAAAAAAAAAAACACACAACAACAACCCATCCATGGCCAGCAGTCGCTCACATCTATAATCCCAGCACTTTGGGAGGGTGAGGTAGATGGATGGCTTGAGCCTAGGAGTTGACAACCAGCCTGGGCAACCGAGAGAGACCCCGTCTCTACAGCAATAATGAAAAAAAAATAGCTGGGCGTGGTGGCACATGCCTGAAGTCCCAACTACATGGGAGGCTGAGGTGGGAGGATCACTTGAGCACGGGAGGCGGAGGTTGCAGTGAGCTGAGATAGTGCCACTGTATTCCAGCCAGAGCAAAAAAAAAACCAACTCATATACGTGTCCAACTCCACCAGGACAGAAGCTTCTGTGCTTGGGAGTCTTCAAGTCCTCACCCTATGTATCTCTTCATCTGAGTGGTCTATTTGTAGCCTTTATTTTATTTATTTATTTTTGAGACAAAGTCTCACTCTGCCAGCCAGGCTGCAGTGCAGAGGCTCTCTCTTGGCTCACTGCAACTTCTGCCTTCCTGGTTCAAGCGATTCTCCTGCCTCAGCCTCCTGAGTAGCTAGGATTACAGGCCCCTGCCACTGCACCTGGCTAATTTTGTAATTTTAGTAGAGACAGAGTTTCACCATGTTGGTCAGGCTGGTCTCCAACTCCTGACCTCAAGTGATCTGCCACCACCACCTCCCAAAGTGCTGGGATTATAGGTGTGAGCCACTGCACCTGGCCTGTCTGTAGCCTTTAAAGTTTCCTTTGGGATGGCCGGGCGCAGTGGCTCACGCCTATAGTCCCACCACTTTGGGAGGCCGAGGCGGGTGGATCACGAGGTCAAGAGATAGAGACCATCCTGGTCAACAAGGTGAAACCCCGTCTCTACTAAAAATACCAAAATTAGCTGGGCATGGTGCTGAGCGCCTGTAGTCCCAGCTACTTGGGAGCCTGAGGCACGAGAATTGCTTGAACCCAGGAGGCGGAGGTTGCGGTGAGCCAAGATCGTGCCATTGAACTCCAGTCTGGGTAACAACAGCGAAACTCCGTCTAAAAATAAATAAATAAATAAATAAAATAAAGTTTCCTTTGGGTTACTGATTTTAATTGATGATAAAGCATGTCCGAGGAAAAAATGAAATAAAACATCCTTTGAAATAAACCGATAAACAGGTCTCCCTGATTTGTATGAGTTGCTCTAGCAAATTAATTGAACCCAAAGAGGGGGCCGTAGGAACCCCAACTAGAAGCCAGTTAGTCAGATGTTCCCAAGGCCCAGACTTGTGACTAGTGGGATGGGGGGTGGTCTTGTGGGACCACGCCCTCAACCTGTGGTTTCTGAGGCCATCTCCAGGTAGACAGCGTCAGAATTGAGTTGAATTGGAGGACACCAGCTGGCATGTGCCGCGGAATTGATTCTTGCTGGGGCGTGGGGAGAACCCACACATTTGGTCACAGATGTCTGTGCTGATTGTTGGTCTTGTGAGAATGCAGGGAAAACACAGTTGGTTTTTGTTTTTTGGTTTTTTTGAAATGGAGTCTCGCTCTGTTGCCCAGGCTGGGGTGTGGTGGTGGGATCTCGGCTCACTGAAACTTCCACCTCCTGGGTTCCAGTGATTCTCCTGCCTCTCAGCCTTCTGAGTAGCTGGGACTACAGGCGCACACCACCATACCCGGCTAATTTTTGTATTTTTTAGTAGAGACAGGGTTTCGCCATATTGGTCAGGCTGGTCTCAAACTCTTGGCCACAAGTGATCTGCCCACTTTGGGTTTTTCCTCACATGACCTTATTTAGAAATAGTCTCTACAGAAGTAATTAGTTAAGATGAGATCATACAGGATTAGAACGAGCCCTAAATCCAGTAGCTAGAGTTCTTATAAAGAGGCCATATGAGCTGGGCAAGGTGGCACTCACCTGAAATCCCAGCTACTGGGGAGGCTGAGGCAGGAGAACTGCTTGGGCCTAGGAATTCAAGACCACCCTGGGCAACACAGTGACACCGAATTGCAAAAATAAGGAAGGCCACGTGAAGGCCACACAGACACCCCGGGAGGACATCCTATCTCTATAGAGTATCATCTGCTTCCTTGCTCCTAGTGAATGCCCCCAAACCATTCTGTATCCTTCTTTGCAGTGGCTACCAGGAGGCTCAGTGCTACCCAGCTACTTGCTGAGATCACATTAACCCTTAGCTGGCTTTTTTCCCTCCTGGGTTTAAACAATACCACTGCATTGGTAGAGAAGGACCCAGAGGCAGTGCAAGTCCATTTCCAGCCCTACTTGCCCACTGGGCCAGCTGGACCTTGTGATCCTTTGAACTGGGCTACCACATGGCGGGCAGGAGCGCTTGAGGCTCCAAAGGTGTGGTTATCATCAATTCATGTCTCCTGGCAGGTCCCACTTGGGGCCCAGTATGCTCCCATCAGAGCCTCCTCCCTGCTAGATTCTCCAGCCCACAGCCTCCCACCTCAGTGACTCCCTAGGGATGATAGGGCTACCCTACAGAACCCAGGACAAGTCTTTGCACTCCCACATCAGCCCTGGGAGCCAAGAGGACAACACTGCAATCCCTCCACCCCATGGGGTCTCAACACAGCTCTGCTGCTCATGGTAACCCAGAGAGACATCATTCCTGGTGAGGTGGAACGGTGTCCCCATGCTGGAAGGGATAGCTCTGCCTCTGGGGGCTCCTGTCCAAGTCAGCTTAGGCCAGAAATTGTGTCCAAGAGCCAACTCACCCTAGGCACCCCGCACAGCAGGCAGGGAAAAGCCCATCCAAGGATCCAGGCCCAGACACCACCCTCCCTCTTTTGCTGGAAAAATGTCCTCCAGAAACCTCTCAGCCAGGGACACAGAGGGTGGGGGATGAGAGGTGGGGGCTGGGGCAGTTCTCTGCCTTCCACAGGACTCTAAGCTCTGGGCATTCCCCCATACCACTGGCTAGGTTGCCCCTTTCATGCTACCAGGCTCAGCACTCCATCCCCTCCTCCCTCCCCTTCCCCTGCCCACTCTTCTCACATTTGAGGGGACAGTGCCCAGGTCTGGCTCAGCCTCTGGGAGGATATGGTCAGAATCTGGGAGCCCTCCCAGCTCTGGCTCCAGCTTTGAAGCTGCAAGGGAAGGGGAGGAGGGCTTACCAGGCTGCCTGCTCTGGGCAGGGGGTCTGAGAGGTCCCTGGGGCACTGGGGCTGCCGTTTAAAGCTCTGACCCCATCGCCACTTCAGTTCAGCAACAGTGCCTTGGCCCTGGGGGAGGGCAAGTAAGCCTGTCATGCAGGTTTGCCAGGAAGGAAACCTGTGGTGCCAAGGTGGCCCCAGGACAATACTGGCTGCACTGGAGTGGGAGGAGAGAGTGTTGGGTCCAGCTGGCAGGTGCCAGCGGAGAAGGGGGTGCAGGTACAGGCCCAGCAGAGGTTGGGGGGTCCGTGGATGGTCAAGGGGCTAAGACATCCTGCTGTCCTCTGCCTTGTCTCCGAGCCTAGCACCCTGCCCTGTCCCCACGGCCATCTCTGGGCAGGCAGGGTTTAACCCAAAGGAAGAAACCTTGAATCTTCATAGGGTAACACACACACACACACACACACACACACACACACGGAGCTTGGCTGTCATCCCTCACTATATACTCACTATATACAGTGCTCATCCCTTCCTACAGAACAGGAACCCGTCCTCCCGTCCTCACAGGCTAGACACATGTTCCCAGCCTGGGGAAGTGGGGGCTGCAGTTCAGTGCCTCAAACGTCCCCCACCCAGGAGATGTGAGGGTCCCAGAGCTGGGATTGGGGCCCAGCAGGCCTCCGACAGAGACCTACACCTCTGCTGAGGGAGCCCTGGGAAGTGAGATACTCCTTGAGCCGGGTGGTTCCATACCTTACCTGGTCCTCAGAGGATCCAGGATCCCCTCCTCACCCTGCCTGCCCCCCAACCCCTTGTCAGGGAGGAAGATTGAAGCCAGTGGCAGATGCAGCTCGCCTGCTGCCAGCCTGCCCAGAGCTGGGCTTAAGGGTTAACCACACTCTTCATCTGGTTTATTTCCCAGGCTAGGATAAGAGGTGGGGGCCTGCCCCAAACCAAGAAGCAGGTGGCAGTAAATATTTGCCAGTACAGGAGTGTCCATCCAGCATGAGCAGGCCCTACACCACAAATGCCCACAGCAAGGCAGATTTCTTTTTCCTTTCTTTCTTTCTTTTTTTTTTTTTTTTTTAAGACGGGGTCTCGGCCGGGCGCGGTGGCTCACGCCTATAATCCCAGCACTTTGGGAGGCTGAGGCGGGTGGATCACGAGGTCAAGAGATCGAGACCATCCTGGTCAACATGGTGAAACCCCGTCTCTACTAAAAATACAAAAATTAGCTGGGCATGGTGGTGCGTGCCTGTGGTCCCAGCTACTCGGGAAGCTGAGGCAGGAGAATTGCCTGAACCCAGGAGGCGGAGGTTGCGGTGAGCCGAGATCAGGCCATTGCACTCCAGCCTGGGTAACGAGCGAAACTCCGTCTCAAAAAAAAAAAAAAGACGGGGTCTTGCTCTGTCGCCCAGGCTGGAGTACAGTGGTGCAATCTCAACTCACTGCAACCTCCGCCTCCCAGGTTCAAGCGATTCTCCTGCCTCAGCCTCCCAAGTAGCTGGGATTACAGGCACCCGCTAATTTTTGTACTTTTAGTAGAGGCGGGGTTTCACCAGGCAGGGCAGATTTCTAAAAGCAGGTGGGGGCAATATCTAATGTTGGCACACGCAGTGGAACCCCCACGCCGCCTGGAATGCTCTTTGCACGGTCAAAGTGACTATTCCCATCAGCATTGGGGCCAAAGGGTAGAGAGGTGCCAAAAGCCACCTCGTCCCTGCCGAGCTCTGCGTCTCCCCTGGCGGCTCCGAGCCCTCGGGACAGAGCTCTAGTGCCAAGGCTGACGCGGGCAGGGCCTCCTCCAGTGAGACCAGGCCAAGCCTAGGAACCCTCTGGCCTCGTTCCGGTGCGGTTTGGGGCGGGCGCTCAGCCTTCGGACCTGGACAAGGAGGGGAGGGGGCGTGGCGACGAGGGGCGGGGAGGGGGCGGAGCGCACACAGCCCGGCCTCCTGTGGGTTCGGCCCCGGCCGCTCGGCGGCCATGGGGGCGCGGCTGGGCCGGCCTGCCCGGCCGGTGGCGGGCTCCCAGGCCGGGGCGGCGGCCGGCTGCGGGCCCGCACCCTACGAGCGCCGGGTGCGGTGGCTCCGCGAGATCCAGTCCACGCTCCGCGAGCGGCGGCCGGATCGCGCCCGGCAGCTGCTGCGCCTCCTGCGCCAGGCGAGAGAAGTAGCCGGCCGCCCCGGGGCTGGCGGCCGGGCAGGGTCTGGGGGTCTGGGAGGCGCGGGGCTGTGGGTTGTGGGCATGGATCGGCCGGGAGGCGAGGCTGAGCTGATCTCGGACGCGCTCGCGGGTGGGTTCCGAGGGCGCGACGGGCTGCAGCGGGGCTGGGTCTTGCCTGGGCGAGAGGGCAGTCGGCTGGAGTGAGGGCTGGGGGAGGCCGGCGGACCGTGTGTGGAATAGGAGGCCGCTGAGTGTGTTCGGGTCTCTGGGGTTTGAGAGGAGTTGTGTGTTGAGGGTGGCTCTAGCCTGGAGCTAAGAGCCCAGATTCAGGCCCTGGCAAGATGGGAGGGGCCGGCAGTAGTGGCAAGTGGGGTCGAATCATCTCGTATTGAGGGACAATGGAAGAGGGTAGCTTTCCCCTCCTCCAGGACTGGGGAGGCACTGG